>JAHSPW020000011.1:7637500-8237500 GCA_019985065.2 Arctostaphylos glauca | reverse complement strand
TTATGGTATAAGAAGGAAACAATGAAGAGTTGAATGCCTGCGGAAAGGGCATTGCTGCCGTGAGATCGAACCAGAAGCCCTTTGTGGTGATGTACCGCAGAGCAATCTTCCATGGATCCACGACAAAATCCCCTGCTCCAAACACAATAGACGACGTGGCTACATAGGCAATTCTAAATCGGACCAAAATATTCACCACATAAAATAGATCAGCTATCGATCGTATAATTGTCAGAATTTTCCCCAGGTCCACCTGGCTTTCCAGGCATAGCTGATCTTGAGGTTGTACCCTGGGCAAGAACAAGAAAAGTGGATCCACAAACATAGAAACTAAGCACGCTGCCAGGAAAATCTTCCTCCACCGACGCAAAAAGTGGCTGCGGGGATAGATTGTTAATTTCAGCTTCTTCACTTTCTTGAAGTCGTCCGTGAAGAATTTTGATATTGTTTCGGATTTCAAGAGGCTTCCATTGCACCTGAATTTGATTGTGTCGTGTTGCTTGGTTGGTGATGAAGTTCCAGGTTCGAAAGCAGGTTAATGGAGCCTGGAAATACTTTTGAGCATGATGTTAAAATTTTGAGCAAGGGAAGGGAAGAAACAATGCCAGAAAACAGTAGTTATATTGTTCTGTTAGAAAGGAATCAGGACGATGTAGTTATCAAGGAAAGTTTATCTGATGGTTATAGAATGATAAAAGAAGCAGTTCGGCATAACCATTTTCTGAGAACAGTTTTCCGAAATGGTTCGCCAAACAATTTTAAAAAGGATTGTGTTTTTCAGCATCAAACCTTAGAAAAGCCATGGTGCTGTGATGAAGCTTCTGGTGAAGAAGATGATTCCTTCAACGAGAGGAACTGAAGGGCTCTTTCAATTAAGTTGCCTGAAGTTGACAGGGAAGAGAATGAGTTCAATGTTATAAAAATTAAAGTTGTCACCCAAACATCTTACCAGATGTTTTCAAATTTTTATGTTGCTTCTCATGACGTATCTCGATTGCCGTTGTGCTGTCAATATAATGGGTCCTTTTTGTACTTGTACAGGTTGCTGTGTGGTTACTATTATAAACTGAAAAAAGAATACTCCCAAGTAAAAACACTCGGATACAAAATACTGTTTTCTAATATTACTGTGAGGCTAAGTGGTGTATATAAATATATATGGATCTTCTTCACGAGTCATTTCCGAGTTAGAGAAGTGATTAAATGCAGTCTGTCTCACTCGATTTCAAAGTTCAACCTGCATAAGGAAATACCCGTCAGAGACATCCCGATATCTTGCCAAAATTCCTTCGATGACTCAATACTTAGCAGATCGGGGGATTAGTTGGATGCTTTTTCCTTCTCTATCTAACATAAAATTTGTTTATTTTAGAGGTGATTTATCCAGGAATTCCCTCGAGGTGCCTCCCTAACTCTCTAATTTGTGTTTGTTATTTTTTTCACCACTATTTTTGGACGACTCTCGCCCTTATAAAATAGGGTTCTGTGGTGTGCAACAACGTACGAATTTCGATTGTGTTCCTCGAACTTTCCGCCATCGATTGGGGGCAGCTCTGACTCATAACGCGATTAATTGACCCTGTAGGATGGTGCTCGACCGAGTTGAGCCTAACTACTATAGCTCAGCTCGATCAAACTGAGTCTAAATATTCCGGTCAGAAAAACTCGGGACTGGTCTTCATCTTCCCAGAAAAGAACTTCCTTTGGTACATACATATATGTATCTAGCTGTTATTATTATAGCATGTTAAAGAAATCCCCATAGGGGTGCTAGGTAGGTCAATGGAAAAGTTTATGAACATAGATGTCACAAACACATTCGGATACAGATATATTCAGAATTGTTTGATGTACGTAGGTTTACAAATTATTAAGAATTTCACATGCATCCAATGGTTACGGACACATCTGCGTCTGATATATTCAGAACATCTGCATTCCTAACACTACGCTAGACAATTGGTATTCCCATTTTTTTAATGCTGCTGCCTGCTGGTGTAGGAGGACACAGAGGTAGTCATCATGTGTGAATAAAAATATAAGACAACTATTTTTAACATCAGAGTTGTGGCGAATTCTTTATCTTCTTTATCCAACTCCCTTGGAAATGAAAATTCCCTTCAAGATCGTTGTCAAAACATCTGCATTCCTAACACTACTGATATTTTCAAAGTTTGGAGAAAATATTTTCTATTAACTCAGAAATCTCTCATTCTAACTTGATGTAAAATATTTTGTTCTTTTGTAATGGTAAATTTGCAGATTATGGCAAATTTCTGCAATTCCAAAATATTTTGTTCTTTTGCGATGGTAAATTTGCATAATAAATTTTCGCAACTCTAACATATTTTGCTCTTTTGCTATGATAAATTTGCAGATTATGATAGATTTTTACAAAATTTGTCGTATAATGTTCGACCACTATCATCTTAAATTGATACTAAAAATAAGAACAACAATAAAATAAACTTTACTCATCGCGAAATCCAAACTGTCTTTATCCAACTCCCTTGGAAATGAAAATTCCCTTCAAGATCATTGTTAGAACATCTGCATTCCTAGCACTACGCTAGGTCAATTGATATTTTCAAGGTTTGGAGAAAATATTTTCTATTAGCTCAGAAATTTCTTCTTCTAACTTGTTCTAAAATATTTTGTTCTTTTACAATAGTAAATTTGCAGATCATGGAAAATTTTTGCAACTCCAAAATATTTTGTTCTTTTGCTATGGTAAATTTACAGATTATGATAAATTTTTACAAAATTTGTCGTATAATGTTCGACCAATCATCCTAAATGGATACTACAAATAAGAACAACAATAAAATAAACTTTACTCATCGCGGAATCCAAACTGTCTTCGGTAAATATTATTTAGGCTTGACGATGAAATCTCTCTTCCTAACTTGCAACACTCAGATTCTGGTGAAGAAAACAGAAAATTGGCAAGTCTATGTCATACAGGATGACGAATATAAGAAATAAGAATTTAGAAACATAAAGAAATAAAAAAAATATAATTTCGTGCAAGGATAAAAAAAATCTGATAATATTCTCAAGATTCCCGCAAATCACTGAAACAAATTTTATGAAAGTGGTATATTAACAGATTTCGATGAAAAAAAATTAAAAAATACATGATTTTTTGGATTATGATTTTCATAGCTAAAGTCACTAAAATATATTTCGAGTATATTAACAGATTTTGGTGATTCTTTTTAAGATTTCGGTGAGAATCCTTTCAATTTCGATGATATTTTTAAGATTCACTAAAAAATATTTATCATATTTGATGCACATTTCAAGCCTGATAACTGCTATAATTTTAAACACACCAAATCAAGAATTTTATGCTTTCACTTAAGAGATGATAAAAAGATAAACTATACTCAAAAGTAATGACTAAAACGCCAAATCATGTAAAAATGTGATAGAAACATAATTTCAAAAAGTGAATGGGATAAAAATCTACGTTGTTTGAGCTATTAGGACCCTGATTTAAAATATCTTATTAATTTTACAATTATAAAAAAAATTAAAGTATATTTTCTCTCTGCTCCCTCTGGGACTCTCTCTTATTTCATTCATTTTTATAGAGATTTGAGTGTTCTTTCTCATAAGCACTACTCCTCGTAGAGACCTTAAATTCTCTCTCCTCTTTTCCATCTCTCTTTTTCAATTAACTCAATTTTCATAGAGATTCTTAAGTATTCTCTCTTCTCATACCTCCCTCTTTCAATTGACTCAGTCTTATAAATATAAAGATTGTTTTGGAAAGAAATGAGATGGAGGAAAGAGACCACCCATGCAAAAGTTTGTCTTGCGCTCGTAGTTACAAGAATAATACCTAAATATTAAATTCAAGTCATATCATAATTTCTTGATTCTTATGCATAATCAAAAAATGATGTATGTACTACAAGAATAATACCTCTTTCTTGAAACGCAAGAATTTTTTTGGTTGGGCTCTGGTCGGCGTTGCACAAGTTACCCCTAATTCAGACCATTCTAAGAAGAAGATGTATATATAGTTGTGTTTGTGATTGAGTATTAATTACATGATTTCGTGTGTTTTCGGTGTGTTTTGGATGGTTGAGCGAAGAAATTCATGTTTTGTTCACATTTTGGTAGAAAAGTAAACTTGTGTAGGCCGTTCGAACAACCTCTTTGAATTTAAAAAATATATATTATTAGGTCGCTCGAGCCACCTAAGGTTGCTTGTGCCACCTCTGAAAATTTTAATTTTATTTTTTTATATAGTAAGCTTGTTTTTACTGCTCGACAGACCTATATAAATACTAAAAAATATTTTTCTATTTCTTGCATGTTTCTTCATGCATTTGTGATGTAATGCCTTGATAGAGTGTCATTATGACTCCAGAGGTGAAAAATTGTTAAAATATTACCGGGCTAGGTGATGTCCCAATGCATCAGAGTGGCTCGTGAATCTGATACTTGGTGAGACATTACCTTGAATCCGGTATTGCTGGGTTAGGGGATGTCCCGACAGTTAAAGTGGCATGTGAATCGATACTGGATTCCTAAAATTGGGTACGCCATCGGTGAAAGACCGTATTTACTATTGGAGTCTGGAAAGGTGATTAGGTTTCAGCGTAGAGTGCACTTATCACCGGTTGTGGCGGAGTCTCATGTCATGTGTATGTTGCATGAATTTAAATTTATTTTTTGCTTACTCTGATACGGTATTGATGCGAGATATGCTTTAACTTTTATTATCCTAATTACTACGTATTTTCTTATATGAGATTCAGCTTATGTTGTTGAATTAATTATTTTTCAAGTAACGATGTTGAGCTAAGGGATTATAGTCTTGGGAGGATTTATAAAATCGAGTAGTTAGGAATTTATTTCAGTCATTGATTATTTTATTTAGGAATGTTGTTAGTATGGCATTTGTGAGCTTGTAAGGTTTATTTTAAATTTTTGAAATTAATAACGGATGCACTTGAGATTATGTTTTTTTAATTTTTAATTGGGGTTTTGAATTCATTATGCTCATTTTATTGCTCTATCTCATACCGTTGAAGAGCGGGATGTGAAATTTCTTTCAATGTTAAATTTTATCATATTTTTGATAATTTAAGTATTCTTTTAGAATTTTTTGCATAAAAAACATAACTATTGTATGATATTTGGTAATTTTTAATTTAGAATTTGTTTTTGTAAGAGCTATGTTAAGACTTTGGGATAGAGAGATTGAAGAGAGAATATAAGGAGAAAGATTTTAAAAGATTACACAAAATTAAGATAGAGAAAGGATATTATGGGTTTTTTCAAAAAAAAAAAAAAAGGAAAGAAAGAAAGAAAAGTTCTCATTTTTAATAGGATGATTCATTTCAATTTTTTTTTTTTTTTAACGTGAGATGCGTAGCTGTTTAGTGTAACAGGTATTTGTGTAAAAACCTGTTATTTAAAAATCAAGAAATAAAGGAGAATCGTATTTAATTTTTAATATTTAATTTAATTTCATGTGACGATCCAGAACTTTAGAATCTAATAAGTTAATTTTAAAGTTGTTTAGTTTCATTTTATGACAATTAATTTATATTCTATAATCAGTAATTAGAATTAACCGGAACAATCAAATGGTGATGATCCGGAACATACTTTGATTCCCTCCCCTTGCCCTCTGACCTCTAAACGTGGTACAACCCCCACAGCTTGCCCAGAAACCATGAACCTTCCAAGTTCGTTTCTTTCTTAACCCAAATCCATTCCACATCCCTTTGGTTTCCTCACCACCCCCTCCTCCACCCCCCCCCCCCCCCCCCCCCCCTAATGCATGCATTCACACCCACACTCCCTCCTATGTATACCACTCAAATTTCCACTTCCATTTCACCGCCAACCAGAGGGAGAAACAAATGTTAGAGAGTGAGAGAGAGAAGGAGCACTACCATTGAAGGAGGAGGAAGAAGGAGACGAATTGATGCCAAACCACTGCCAAATTGCACCCGAACCACTTCCAAGAATGCGTAAAAGGTAGAATGCCTTACCTAAACCCCTAGATTACTTGGTTTGATAGTTAATTTTGTGAATTCATAAGAAATTGAACCCATGTTCTTAAATTTTGAACGTAGCACATTGCTAAGCTGGTCGATCAGGACAGAGAGTGGTTGGCCAAGGAGCTTAACCGGTCAGGACCATAGGTTAACCGATCAATACCATAGGTTAATAGGTCAGGACCATAGGTTAACTGGTCAAGACCTAGAGGCAGTCAGTCAAGGATGGCTAACTGATCGAGGGTGACGGTTGACTACTCAGGATATTCTTTGACAGACTAGATTTTATGCCCAATGGGATAGAACATAACCCCGAACCCCATGTACACTTTGCACATATGTATACCTCAATATGTTATTATGTCCCTTGTGGGATTCTGTGAGAGCAATTTGGCCACTTGTGACCATATTATACTACTAATGTACTATTGTCATGCTAGTCATACATTTTGCTATGATGTTGGAGCACCTGGTATTTAGTTTTTATGCTGCCATTGCAATTGAATAATCTATGTTACTGTTGTTATATTGTCCAAATATTATCGTAATGTCAAACTTGGGAAAAATCTAGATGTATACGTTAGGGCTAATGAAACAAACGACACTCTGGATCAAGGTGATGAAGGAACGATCGAGTGATTGCTATAATGTGATTAGTACTTGTAGAGACAAAAAGGGATAAAGGAAATGAATTGATTTGAGCAACCTCGACTGTGGTGATTCAGTTGGATGGGTCGACCCGTTTGTTTATGTATTGAAAGGGTCCCAACTAAGAAGAGTTGTAGATGGTTGAGCATAACCTGGGATCGTTTGTACCTAGTAATTGTGCAAGTTGGGCAGAGAATTTGGAAGAGTGAAGAACAGAGTTTTGAACGGTCTTGAACTAGATTGGGGAGGGTTAAGATTCGTTGGGGTGGATTTGTTACACCATGTTTGTAGAGATCTACGTAAGGTGAGATCAGAATTGACTTGATAAGACAATCGAAGGTCTTTTCCTCCCAAGGTCAATGGTGACTTTGTCGGGTACAACACTTAAGTCTTACTTCATCAAGGGCTCGTTGCAGATTATAAGGACTAGTCAATCCCAACTGAGCGCCTTATGCTAGAGATGATGGGTAAGTTTTGATTTCTCGAGAAAGAGATTCCTATAAGCACTAAATGAAGTTAAATAATGAACGGATGTGTTTTTTTTATTTCTATTGTCTATTGTACTATGTTTATGCTGCATGTTGTACTAAGTTTTTCGGGTAGTGTTTTTTAATGAGTGTTACAACTTATGAAGTAATTTCTCTGCTAGATGTAAGAGAGCAGACATTGATGTAGCTGGAGATGTAGTTAGAGAAAGAGGGCTCAGGCTATGGCGGAAGGAACTTCAATGACACCTAGATCACATGCCTGTAGTTGCTCAGTAATTAGACATGTTAAACTATTGCACCACATATAAAACACAGTTGGGTATTTTAGTAAATTCTCGTGTACTCAAGGATTTATTCTGTAACTAATATAATCTTTTCAATAAACAAAGTTATTTCTTTTAAATATATATTTTATTAACAAATCATTTTAAAAAGGGTTTTCTTAACGCTGCAGAAAATCGGAAGTTACATTTCATATTTCAATTTTATACATATAAGTTATGCATTTCATATTTGTATATACTCAATAGTACAATAAACACCCTTACCGTGAACCCCGTTTACACCATAGTTTTTCCTCCGCAAGCCCATCATGGTGTCACCCACATAGGATAACCACCCCTACATGACGTGATCTCCTCCACACCAGATGATTTTTCCAGCTCATCATCACAACCACCTTCCTACTGTACTTTCCCCTCCATGCCTAAACCCAAACTCTAGGTTACCAGCCCCTCCCACACTCCCATCCCCAAGGGGTTCCCCTTCCTTATCTCATTGTTAATACTAAACTACGTAATATTGGCGTGTAGCAGTGGTTGATGTGCGTACCTGCACAACAGAACCCCCGGATCCACTTCCACTCCATCCATTTTCTACTACCCCTGGCCCTTCTCCTATACTGCAACAACACCAACATGTTCCCATAATTTTGCCCCAAACCACCTCAGACAAAAGACCCTCCTCCTCAATAGATGACTCTACTCATTTCACCCTTTTACTCTACCTCTTGCCACCACCTCTTTGATCTCCCTCAACTCCTTACTACAGCATGCAAAAATCTCTTGCCAAGATTATCCAAACACACATCTCATTCTCTCCCTCTTTAAGATCCATTTCATCCCCTTTCCACTCCACAAAATTTCAAGTGTTCAGTAGAACCTGGGAAAGTTGAGAAGCAATATTTGAGAGAGAGAGAGAGAGGAAGACCCACTTGAGAAACTCAACCTACCCGATTCAACTGAAGCTTTCTTTGTCTTTGACTTGGATTTGAAAAGAAAACAAAGACTAAAAAAATAATGGAAAAGAGAGGTGCAAATTTTGTGTTTGGGTTGCAATGGGATCTATCACCAATGGGATTTTTTCATAAGTGGACTTTTGCTTTTTCTTTTTGTGTGTCTCTATTGAGAGCTCAATATTTGGTATTTATAAACTACCAAATGTTACCCAATTAGCATAATCCTAGGAACATGATATTGAGGTTGTTCCTAAACTTTTGGATTATCTAATTAGATGCTCTTCATTATTCTCCATACTAGCAGTAAACTCGTGCTATGCACGGGCTAATAGCATGGTCTCAGAGTATAAAATTAAGTATAGTAATAATCGCATATAAAAAGTAAAAATAAATTTAATATCTACTCTCTTTATTTCAATTGGAATAGATCATTGTCATTTATCCATCTGTTAATTCGTCAATTGAGTTTTAATTGAATTTAAAAAAGAAAACATCACAAAACTATGCCAAATTAAAAAAATCAATCAAGACTACCAAACTCACTTAATTAAAAACATTCAAAAATAGTAAATTTACACTTTCAAAGATACAAAATTATTCAAATTTTAGAATTGAAAAAATTAAAATTATTCGAACGTTAAAATTATTAAATGATGATATGCTTATAAAATGGTTTTAAAAAAACTCAATGACAATAATATCAAAAATTTATATCTTAGGTTATCAAGCAGTAAAAACTAAACACCTTTTAAACAAACATCTCTACTCTCCAAAAGTTCAAATCGATTTATTGATCAACTCACCAAAACTCGCTCGGCTCTCAATTGATTTATTGATGGAGATTTTCATAGTTGGAGTAAGGTAAAAAAAGAGCAAATCGATTTATTGAGTAGTAGGGATTTCATAAATGGAGTGAAGTTATTGAAGAAGTAAAAAAAATATAGTATATACCTGAATTTGATTTTTGCCGTGACTTCACTAAATCAAGCGTGCAACATATAAGATGAAGGCTGGCTAATAGGATTAAAGATAACAATCAGTAGAGTTTTTAAGTGCGAAAATATCGGCAAAAAATCTTGAAATTGAGGTAGTAATTATCCATTTGAATTATCATTTTATTAAAAGGATAAGTATTCATTTGGATTTATTTTGTTCAATTAATATTTACATTACTTTGTACAAATCAATTTTTTAAAAAATTTTTAATCCAATTGTGGCCTGCCACTTGCTTTTGATCAAAAGGATAAGTATTAGTTTAGATTTGATTTTCTTATGGATAATAATGTATTTGAATTTAATTTGCTTAATTAATATTTACATTATTTGTTATAGATAAAAAAATTGTCAAACAAATTTGTAATCCAATCGTGTTGCGCCACTTGTCGCATCCACATTGATTTTCACTAAAAGTCACTCTGCAATACAATATAGTATAGATTACTCCCACTCACATGCACCATATCCCATAATAAGTGGAACAACTTATAAGCTTGTTTGACCAAATCAAACCCCACTAACTCAACATGGTCTAGCATGCTCTTCTATTTTCTGTAAACGAAATACTTTAGTTACAACAAATAAATAAAATACTTAAACATGTGTAGACATAAAAATTTCATGTAACATATTATTTGTGCAAGGTTTTTATCAAACATTTAACCATTGCATCGAGGGTTATTTGGCCACCCATCCAACATCAACCTCAATCTACTTCTGAAAGGTAAATCTTTCTCTCTAGCTTTC
Organism: Arctostaphylos glauca; assembly: GCA_019985065.2. Classification (NCBI taxonomy): domain Eukaryota; kingdom Viridiplantae; phylum Streptophyta; class Magnoliopsida; order Ericales; family Ericaceae; genus Arctostaphylos; species Arctostaphylos glauca. The sequence goes on along the minus strand of JAHSPW020000011.1, from coordinate 8,227,361 downwards.
AATTTATATTTATGAGGGAGACCAGGAGCTTTACGAAACTCCCATGGTGCATAAACTCAGATTTTTATCGAAGAATATGGATGTTGACCAATTGGAACTCTTCTGTGACTGGTTCATTTCCTTACTGTTTTAATATGATGCTTTGAAAATTCTTCGATCGATTGATCGAAAGTACACCTCGACCAGTTCATTGTGCTTACGTGTTACAAACTAAGAACTCGACTGGCCAGTTGAACCCTCACTCCAACCGGTTGAACTACTCAATGTTCAAAAGTATGTAACTCATACGGTCGAAGCCCTATCTAAACCTATCGAAGAACATTCTTCCAGAAAATCATTTTGGCATTCTTGATCGGTCGAGACCATACCTCAACCAGTCCACAGACATACTGTCCCATATTTAACTTTAGCCTAGAACGTGAACCCCAAATCGATTATTTGACAACCCCAGGGCCGGCCCTGGGCTAAGGCCCAATAGGCCGGCGTCTTAGGCCCCCCAAAAAAATGAAAAAAAAAGGCCCCCAAATATTTTTTACCACTAAGTATGTAGGCCCAATTTTTTTTTTGCATTGAAGCCCATTTTAAAGTCCAGTTATCCAAACAACTACTCACTAGCCAAGGGGCCCAAAGGCCCAATATGTATTTAAGTGATATTTAAGTGATTATGGTGGACGATGCTTTTGATTCTTATAGTATAATGTATTTTTTGGGTTTTTTTCGTGTTAAATACATGCATGTAGTTTTGAAACGGTGTTTATCGATTTTATATGTAGTTTCGCTAGCATTTTTAAGGGCCTCCATTTTCGAACTTCGTCTTAGGCCCCTCAAATGTCAGGGCCGGCCCTGGACAACCCTAACCCCTTCGGACGACGGGTTTTGATATGCTAGATAACTTATTATATATGGCAATTATCACGATTAGAACAATTGATTAAATGTGAGGCCTTGTGTATAATAGTTGAGGATTTGATGATTTGATAAATATTGGGATTATGAATTTGGCGATTTCACTACTAGACTAAAAATTTATTAATGTTTTACTCACTTTTACTCTCACACTTATGTGTTACAACTTCCACACAAATTGCACATATCTTGCTATGTCATATATTGTCACAAACCTACATAATTAGAACATAATGGTAGGATAGCTTACTAAGTACCATTGCTCATGGTGTAATTTTTCTGTCCCTGACTTTTCATGCCATGTACTGAAGATTGAACTAATGACCAAGATAACTGCCCGACAATCGCTATGTACAAAGACTTCTTTGAGCCTTAGTTATTATAAGTAGATTCTCTATATTTTCTCTTTTCAAATAGTATTTTAAAATGTATCTCACCTTTGTCAAGTTTAATTTTCTATTCTAGATGTTGTACCAATCAAACTTATACTTTCCTCTTTAAATGAATTAAAAAATGTTTTGGAGTTGCGATTTTTTTTTTATTTAACGTTTTCAAAATTGGGGTATTACAACTTGGTATCAAAGCAGATTCACCACCTCTCAACCTCGGGTTGTTAGATAGCATATGGTTTTGAGGCCGTGACTCGGGTAAATAACATCATATTTAATGTAATTCATAATTCTCATCAAAACTATTAATTCTTGAGTATTATGAAAACTTTGATACTTCCGAACTATAATGTCTTTGTTAGAATTTAACTTCGACTTGTAGGACGACTTTTTTCATAACATGGATCGTTTTGAATGCAGACCGAAGTACAGAATCAATGAGGCAATTGTTAACTGAGAAGATTTCGCATACTAACCGCTACACAAATAATGAATATGGGTGTGACGATGATTGTAAAACTATACTAAGAGCACAACCGCACCTTTCAACTGGCCAGAACCAACAAATCAATTATATCCTTCTATAGACAGGAATCCTGGTCCTCTAATAGGTTCTTACCAAACCGCGTCACCCGAGAGTATGGGTATAAGTCTAAACCAGTAAATCGAACCAAATTGGAAAAGTAAACTAAATTTAATTTTTGAGCTCGATTGGTTCGGTTTGATTCGGTTTATTTGTTGTAGAGAATTTCAGTTCAGTTTTAATTTTCTAGCTCTAAATACCAAATTGGATCGAACCGGACTGAAATAAAAGACATCAATTTTTTTTTATATTTTGTATTTGTTTCATCATATGTATTTTTTTGGTAATCTTTATTTTTTTAATTTGTATTCTCTTAGTTTTTTGTAACATGTATTTTTTTCACGTTGGGTTCAACTCTTTAATAGCTCAAATAATTATTTTTTAATCAAATTTTTTTTTTTAACATTTGACTTGACACAACTAAACCGGATCGAAACCGAAATAATTCGGTTCAGTTTCGATTTGAAATATTCTAAACAGAAATTTTCAGTTTAATTTGAGTTTTTCCTCTAAATCAGACCAAATCGGACTAGTTACGCCCCTATCTAAAAGCACGGGATCACACTATACCGACCCGTGACAGCACTACCTGACTCTATTATATACGTATATAGGTTTACAAACTATAAACTTATAGTTTATTATTATCATAATCCAATTTTTGTCCAAAATCCAAAATCAAAAAATAAAAAATCATCTCCCAACACCCGCATTTTCATGGGACTACAAGCAACACGCAAAATGACTCTAGAAACATGAGCTCCAGTTTTATATATAAACAATTCGTTCAGTAGTTACAACTTACAAGTGCAGGTAAAAATGTGGATTGGAGTTTGACCCCTCTCTTCTTTTTTTTCTATTGTTTTCTACCCGTCCGAGGTCTAAGGATCTAACCAAATCTGCTGCTAATCTTCAGCAGAGACAAAGATTGAAGAACACACAGAAAAAAAGAGGTTTTTTCAAACCCATATTGACTTTTGGACATTCAAGATCCATGAGGTTTGTTGCTTTTTTTTTTTAAAATACTGTTCATTGGGTTATGACATGATCAAATTCGATGACTTCCTCTTTTTTCTCTTCTTCAAATTGATTTTCAGGGTCCAAGATGATTCTGAACTTGAACCCGAAAGTTCCCGACATCGAGATTATCTTGGGTGCAAATTCAAATCAAATAAAAATGCAGAAAAAATGAAAGGAGGAGGAGGAGGAGAAGGGTGCTTCAAAGCTACAGAAGTATTGTCCATGGTATTTTCAGAGGACTACCAAGGGGTGAAAAAGACAATATTGGATCCTCGGGGACCTGTGGCACGACACTGGAATGAGTTTTTCCTAGCAGCTGTCGTCGTCTCTCTATTCATTGACCCTCTCTTCTTGTTCTTGCCAAACATCAGCCCAGATGTGTGCATTGATGATGGAAAATCTCAATACAAAGTTACAATCACTATTTTACGTTCGCTCACTGATTTCTTTTATGTGATCAATATGTTAGTGCGATTTAGAATTGCTTACATCGCCCCTTCTTCGCGCGTGATCGGGAGGGGGGAGCTCGTTATAGACCCTTGGAAAATAGCATATAGGTACCTCCGACGGGGCTTTTGGTTTGATCTCTTGGCTTCACTTCCTTTTCCACAGGTATATCTGTCTCTTTGTTTTGAGCACTAAAATGGAGCATCATAAGTTGAATAGTAATGTACTGTGAAAATGCAGTACTGATTTAATCTGCAAATTTCAGGTTATGAATTGGGTGATCATTCCTGACTCGACCGGTTCAGCCACTGCACACTCGAAACTCGCCCTTAGGTTCCTCCCCTTGTTACAGTACATTTTGAGAGTCTTTCTTCTGTATCCACTCTCATACAAGATAAGAAAGAACACTGGGAAAATGACAGAAACCGCGTGGGTTGGTGCTGCTTATAACATGTTGCTCTTCTACATTGCGAGCAATGTAAGTATATAGATATGCCTATGATGACTTCTCGAGAAAAGCTACACACAAAATTAGATCATGGAAAAGTGCACGATATAACTTCACCTTCTGAACATATACATTTTACGCATTGAAGCCACACTTTTTTTTTACTTAGAAATGCACAAGTTTTTTGTTGAAAATGTGACTTCTTGAATGCAAATTTAGGTTTCTGGTGCTTGTTGGTACCTTCTGACAATAGAACGACAAGAGGCGTGCTGGAGAAGCGTTTGTGATCAAGAAAATCAAACTTGTGTTTACGGGTTCTTTGATTGCAACACGATCAATGACCCAAGTAGGGCGAACTGGTTTACATCAAGTAATGTTTCCAATCTATGCGATCCACGCAATACGTACCATAAATACGGAATATACGCCTATGGACTATTGAATAATGCACCATCCGAAGTGTTTGTCAAGAAGTACTTCTTCTGTTTTTACTGGGCACTGCAGAGCTTAACGTAATCTCTTTTTCTCTCAAGTACAACATTACCATTTTATGTTTTTCTTTCTGTGTCCTAACAAGAAAATATTGCAGCTCAATGGGTAACAATCTTGCCACAACTAATTATGTTGGGGAAACTGTTTTTGTCAATATTGTTGCAACTCTTGGCCTGGTTCTCATTGCAGCACTAGTTGGAAATATGCAAGTTAGTATACTCTTAAACATTGTCCTCAATATCACTATTTATTCATCTTAGCTCATTTTATGCTGCGTTTGGATATTTGGAAAATGATTTGTGAAGCTAACTTTTTTTCTCTCTTTTCCCTCCGGAAATCTCACTAAAACCCATGATCTCCAAACAAAACCTCCAATGGAAGAGATATCTCCAATCGACTTCCGTTCGGTTGGAGGAGTGGAGGCAGAAGAGAACTGAAGCAGAACACTGGATGCATCACAAGCAAATTCCAGCAGAACTAAGGCAGTCAGTGAGAAAATATGATCAGTACAAGTGGGTGGCTACAAGAGGAGTAGAGGAAAAAACCATAATCAGTGCTCTTCCTAAGGATCTCCAAAGGAAAATCAATCACCACCTATGCTACAATCTAGTTAGACGAGTATGTAAACATAAAACATTTGTGGTTTAATGGCACAAACACTCGCAAAATATAACACATTTGTGGTTTCCATTAAACAGGTTCCCCTGTTTGATCAAATGGATGACCACATGCTAGAAGCTATATGCGAGAGGCTGAAGCCAGTGCTCTACACCGAAGGGATGTTCCTAGTTCACGAGGGCGACCCGATCAAGGAAATGCTCTTCATAATCCGCGGCCACCTTGATTCCTACACCACAAACGGAGGCCGACAAGGGTTCTTCAATTCCTCCCGTTTAGGCCCGTGCAACTTCTGTGGCGAGGAACTGCTGACTTGGGCACTTGACCGTCCAAGCGCGGTCCTACCATCGTCCTCGCGCACTGTCAAGGCCATTTCTGAAGTTGAAGCATTCTCTCTGATAGTCGATGACTTAAAATTCGTGGCGTTGCAATTCAGGTTGCGCCATAGCAAACAACTGTTGCGTAAGTTCCAGTTTCACTCACACCACTGGAGGACTTGGGCAACATGCTGTATACAGGCGGCGTGGCGCAGGTATCAAATGCGTAAGGAATTGGCCAAAAATAACGCGGAAGAGGAACCGTGGTCGGATGAAAATGACACTTTTGTGCCTCAACCGGGAGTCGGATTGGAAGTTTATGCGGCTAGGCTACTTACGAATCTTAGGACGGGTGCAACTAAGGGGTCCGAGTCCGATTCTAAGCATGATGATGATGGGGTATAGATTTTGAAATAACCTGAGTGATTCTTTCGTATATAGGACATTCAAAGACAATGAGTGCTTGTAATTTGTATATCTTTTGAATGGGGCGCCTTCTATAGTTCTATATGTTGTTCTAACAAGTGGGAAAAAATGATTGTGTTTGTTCATGTTCTTATGAGTATCAGCTGCAAATGAACCGAGTCGTTTACGAACTGGTCGAGACTCGACTCGGTAAGTGTTCGTTTGAGTCGATTTGGCTAGTACACTATTGAGACTTGACTCTCAACTTTAAGTTTGTTTAATGAATGAGTCGAGCCCTAGCTTGATCATATTTTGTTCGATTAGACCAGTGATCGTGAGTTAAGATTATACATAATAATTCTGTTGCCAACTCTTAACAAGTATTACTTTTTGAGGGTTTATAACTGGATTTGCGGAGTCGGTTGCACAGGGACTGCACGTTTTGGCACACAACGCTTGCATCGTTTTGTCACATGACCCTCTTGGTTTGCAAGAGATTCCTGTTCCTTTATAACTAAGTTATTATTTCAAACTTTTCTTTGTTTTACTTTTAAAGTGATTGACCTACCTTTAATAGGATCAGAAAAAGAATCAATCGAGATTCAAGTAAATTAATCTGGATACTCTTTACTCTTAAAAAAATCAAAAACTAATAATAAAAAATAGGAATAAGATACACAATGGCAAGGGTTTTCACCTTCTTTCACCAAAATCATCAAAATTGACTTCAAATTTTCAAATGAGATTATGAGTTCACCAAGGCCTCCTCGAGGGATGATTTTTCTATAAGAAAGCAACCTCCAAAAAGTATAATCAAGACTCTCCAAATGGTGGACAATAGTTGACTTGTTAAGGTCCTTAATCCCCACGCAAAGCATTAAATTGGTCAACTTAGGATTAACTATTTTTAGTCTCCCAATGACAATTACATGAATTTTGTCAACTTCATTATCTTTTTTCATATAAAAAATTATGGTCCCAAAATATGAACATAAATCCATTGGTCACAAACGGTAAAAATCTTTGAAAATGTATTAACTAACATCTTTATCCAAAATAATTTCCAAAAAAATAAAAGGATTTTTGTGATTGGATATCCGGGTTCAGATAAAAATTTCTTCGGATAAACCTGATTTATAAATCCTTTTGAACAAGTTTCATTTATCCATTTCACCTTCATGCCCGTTGCCCGTAATTATCGTCGGCCATTGTAGCCCAGGAGAAAGCTTTACCTGTTGTGTGTATCGGGAATCTACAAATTGGTGCATCCATTCGCCTATCGTCATTTGTTTTGTAATAGGTTAGTGATCTTCGTGCGCTTTTTCCATGTTGCCTATTTCATGCATAGCAATTCGTATGAATAATTTCTCGTATTTTACAATGTTTTCAATGTGTTCGATAAAATTACTCACCGTATCTTTGGGGAAATGGCTTTTGATAGTCCCTGGGACACTAACTTGAAAAAGAAAAAAAAAAACCACAGTACTTTCATTGAAACATGAATGGCTCATAAATCTCAAAGGCAGCTATAAAAATCTGAAACTTGTATATGGGCTGTATCTATAATCTATACTCAAGACGTCCGTCCCTAAATGACCCACCGGTCTTTATCACTTCTTGTTGAAATAGTTTCGTTGTTTATTTATTGATTTCAACTTTATGGGCTTCGGGTTCAGATATTAAAAACGTAGTTTTACCTCTCTTTTTTAGCGATAAATGTCGAATGATGAAAAATATGGTCCACAGAGGTTTCTATTCTAAACAAATCAATCTGATTCATAGTTTTTGGAGAGTAATTCGGTGTGGAGCTCGAATTGATGCTGATGGTGTGAGTGAGCCTGTTGGAATAGTATCATTCTATATATATAGATATTATTCTATATCTAATATGACTATATCTATATAAGGGAACATATATTATTCTATATATTGTTTTCTTTCCTGTTCGTTTCCTTACATGTATTATTTTTTTTTCTTGTTTTGTTTTCCCTTTCGTTACTTTATCTCTTTATATAAGAAATGGTTGTATTATGAATAAGTGGAAATACAACTGAGTTTAATACAAAAGTTCTTTATTTTCCAGTGAACCACGACGATGAGAGACTTTTTCTGTGCCATTCTTTGATTTGTTAATACTAAAAAAAGGAGATCTTAGACGTGATTTCATATGCTTCCGTTACCAATGTCATTAAAAATTAATTCGCTAATTTTTTTTTGTTTTGTTTTGGAAGAAGGGGATCGTTATAATGTATTGGGAAAGGAGTGACTAAAGAAGCATTGCCTTGGTTACTAGGACGGACACGGTCACCCACCTGAACTTCACGGATCAACGAGTTGAAACACTTGACATGCACATGTGGCTCATAATGTGTCTATGAGTAAATCAACATATCTTCTTACCATGAGCTCTTTAAAGTTACATTCTTTATTTACTTATTATTTATTATCTTTACTCTTACTTGTATTGTGTGTGCGTGCGAGCGCGGTTTTACAAGTTTTCAACCAAGTAAAAGTCAGATTTAGGTTCTTACTCTAGTGCTATTGAATTCAGCTTCTAATCAGCTATGTGGAGGGAAACGTACTGTGAATGAGGAAGGAAGCAGAAGAAGAAGAAAGAGTAGGGGATTAGGACAATATCTTTGAGTGGGAAGTTTAATTAGTTGCAGAGTGAAGGATGTACCTGGTAGGTTTGGCAGCTAGGCTGATGCAATTCAACTAACCGTAGGTCATTGTTAAGTGTGCTTTCAACCGCTTTCTCCAAGCATAAATAGTTACAAACATGTATGTCTGATACACACACGCGCGCACACACTTAGTTAAACGTATGAGCTGGACATTATTGGTTCAAAAGCTTCATTTGCAACAATCACGCAATTATTTCTCCTTAAAGAGCATGGTTAGCAATATTCTGTTTTTCATTTACGATAAAAAAAACCTCTTCACGTGCCTCGAATTTCAAGACACTGAATTTAACAGCAATACCTAAAATATATGCACAACATAATCCAACTTGACAATTTTCATCACCACAACACCACACGCGTGAAGTGCTTGGGGGTCCAACAAGTAGGGTTACGAAGAGTGCACCTATTTTAATCTCTCATTTGACACTATTATCTTCAATCCTCATCTACACCAAAATCAGGGTCTGCTGGCTTTGTCAATAGGCTCAAAGCACCAGCCCCCGGTTGAGGCAACAGCATGTCCATTTGGTATAACAAATGACCACCCTCCTGAGCACTCAACTCAGTCAATTCCTTGCGCTTTTTGTATTGCCGCCATGCTGCTTGTATGAAACGTGCTGCCCACATACGCCATTGGTGTGAATGGAAGCGTAACTTGTGCCTGATGTTTAATAAAAAAAAAAAGCAGTGATTATTACAATTATAATTAAATGGATAAGAGAAGTTATTTGAATTTTGGAGGTCAATTAGTATCACAAGGCACAGTCTTAAAGTCGTGTTCACCTCCCTTCGTGCGAGTTTTGAGGGTCGAACATGACTTATAAATCTCACAGATGTCTCTACATATCCGTAGGTAGTAGGTGGGGTTTCCAGTAGGAATCAATCTAGAAACATATTTGACTAAAATAGGATAACAGAGACCAGAATATAGACAAGAAAATAGAAATGCTTTTATCACTTGGTACGTTAGAGGGAAAAAACCTGCGTATAAATTTAAGCAGGAAAAATTTGCTTCCACAAAGTCCTAAATTCAAATTTGTATTTAAATGGAAAAATGAAGTAATCAATCAAGTAAAAGACACTCGAAGAAAATAGAGGCTTAAATCTTAAAATCACCTGAGTTGTTTGCTATGTAGCTTGCGGAACTGTGATGCCACAAACTTCAAGTCATCGGCCCCAAGCGCAAATGCCTCGGCATCAGATATGGCCTTCACAGTGCGTGTGGATGATGGGAGGGTGTCAGTTGGACGCTGCTCGAGCGCCCATGTTAGTAGCGCTTCACCGCAAAAGTCACCTGATTCAATGCGGCAGGAACTCAAAAACCCAGTTTGGCCACCGTTAGTGGTGTACGAGTCAAGGTGGCCACGAATTATAAAGAGCATTTCCTCGACAGGGTCACCCTCGCGCACAATGAACATGCCGGCAGGCCAAAGTGTTGGCTTGAGCCTTTCACATATTGAATCCAAAAGACGATCATCCATCTCAACAAAAAAGGGAACCTGTGTTTTTTGTCCATGTAAAGTATCATTTAGTTGTTACAACGTTGTCACCACATCATGTCACTACTAAAAGCTTAGGTTTCCAATATTTGCGCTCCATCTAGATGCTACAACGTTGTCACCACATCATGTCACTACTAAAAGCTTAGGTTTCCAATATTTGCGCTCCATCTAGATGCACCTACAGTCCAAAATGACGACCAGCCTCTCTTGCACCACAAAGTATGACAATTCCCAATACAATGAGGAGCTTTGGTGTCATTTTGGTCTATGCATGGTACTAGTGTAATGACCTCATTGATGGGGATTAAACTAGGTTCTTTTTTTTACCAACTCCTTAGTTGTTCAATGGTGCCGGAGCAGCAAATCAGCATTGCTAACATGCTGATCCCAATAAGAGTAGGAATTACGTGATTGGTCGACCCACCCTAGCCCACCAGTGTCGTGTGGGCAAGGGAGGAGATCGGTCTATTGTATCTCTTATCATGCGGGAGCACCACATAGGCATGCCACGATCGATGAACTCTGGGTCTACTGAACAATTTTTTTCTTGATAATTGGGGCTGTCAGTTGATCATGTACTGGACTTACTCGTCGAACAAGATTGAGGCATAATTGGCGTTTGATTTGTCTTCGGAGATACTTCGGAAGGTCTTTGAGGAGAGATGCTTCGTCCACTCCTTGGGTTGCTACCCACTTGTATTGATCATATCTCCGGACGCCCTGTCTTAATTTTTTTGGTAATTGCCTGTGATGCATCCATTGCTCTTTATCTCTTTTTTTATGCCTCCACTGTTCTAACCGTGTCGTCGTTGATTGGAGATATCTCTGTCAACAAACATATGTGATTCACGTTTTTAAGGTCTCACATGAGATGATATCCAAATAAGGGTCAGCAATTAGCATAGCAATACTTCTATTACATGTCCGTTATACTAGTAAATCGACATCAGTTTCTTTTTCTTTTTCTTTTGAGAAAGCCACAGTAGTTGTTTGTTAATATGTCTTTTTATCTCTCTACACTTTTTCAGCTATATAATTTGATTTTCACGGTGCTTATAGTATGATCAAGTTGCCACAATCTTCAGAAGCAAATAACTTCTGTATTACAGAAGTCCATCAATGGCTGCATCAAAGATAGGGAAGGTTTTCGAGCAATTTTATCCGTTTTCCCTCTATTTGTGGGCTTCTCAGCGTCAGTCACTGATCAAGAGAAAAGTGAAAAGACATGTGAATACTCATGATGGAACTGTATAAATCAGGGAAGACAACAATTGTGCTGAAAATCAATGGAGAGGACACTAGCGTAATCAGTCCATGCTGGGATTCAACGTCAATAGACTAATGCTTACAAAAAGTATCGCCTTAATATGTGGGATGTTGGAGGCCAAAGGACAATCAGGTCTTACTGGCGGAACAACTTTGAACAAACTGATGGCTTAGTATGGATTGTTGATAGTTCTGATCTAAGAAGGCTGGATGACCCTGAAACTCCATATCTTTCAAAGAAGAGACACTACCAAGAGCTTCATTACTGATTCTAGAAAATAAACAAGACCTACAAGGTACTCTTTCACCAGATGAAATAGCTAAGGTACTTAATCTGAAAGCCTTGTATATTACTCGGCACTGGGAAATTGTGGACTGTAGCATGTACCTGCTTGAGGGGTTGATTTGTTGGTTCAAGACATTGCCTCTCGAATCTATATGCTTGAGTGATTCATGTTGAGAGAGTTTTGGAAGCATGTTTATATAAGGTAATTAATTTGTAGAATATATTGGGAAGCCACATCAATAACTTGCGTTGTTTTATGCACTTAATATGGAGACATTACCTGCAGATATTTGTGTTAATTATGTATCCTCCATCTTGTTTTGTTAATGGTCTTTGTTTTAACAAGGATCTAAATATGAGTCGGTGATTAACAAAAAAACTAAAACTAAAAATCTGGTGACATAGATTGTGCTCCAAACCTAATATGCATGCAGTTTGTGGCAAAGAAAGCCCCAACATGAACATACTTTGGGAAAACATATCTGCATATACATACATACACGCACTCACATTCAACTTAAGAATTTGTGAAGTTACCTGCATATTTCCGATGAGCAGTGCTAAGTTAAGGAGGCCAATCAACACAATGACAGTGGCGAATATATTCTCCCCTATAAATATGCTTGTGAGGAAATTCTGTCCTAAAGTGCTGCATAGATGAACATTTTTTTAACACAATACAAGCAATTGCAAATTAGGCATAAGCTTATTTGGGAAGAAAGTTAACAATGATCATTGAGTTGTCCTAGAGCATCCACTCAATATGCATACTCTTTGACCAATAAGAGTAGAAAACCACCTTAGTTGAGTGATAGGAAATAAGGCCGGCCTGACCTGATCCTTTTTTTGCACCTTCATGTGTTAGGAGCTACATGTGCACATGTCACGATGGTACTTGTAGGATTATTGATATTCCACTCTAAAGGGCTGGATTAGGTTGGCTCCATTCCACTTTTGGATTGGAATGTGTTGTTTGAGCCTTTTGAGCCTGCCACACGCTCTGCCATGATGACCATGTCCATTCAGTTTGGGGTTAAGGTGTAGATTGTCAAGGAATAAAATTAGATTGATCCATTGTTCTAGCTACATTATTTCAACATATTCCCTCATATGTTGTAAAATCATACTTTTCAGTCCATCTATTTATTGGTAATTAAAATCTTGAAGCCCGGAAGGTGAACTTACCCAACTATCAGGGTTGTCTCGGGAGAAGATCCAAAAAGAAACTCAAAGCAACACGATTTGTCGTCCGAAAGTGGATTGGAGACGATCCAATGCCCTTTCTAAAGTTCAGAAACACTGCATTGTTTTCCATTTTTACCTGACACTCTTCAGGCCATTCCACAGAGAGTAGAAATATCTTTGCAAGAACGGTGCTTTTGTCACACCACTCATCAGTCCAGGACCGTATATGCCAAATGGATAACTCCCATTATTTGCATTACAGAGAGTTGTGATATTGCTTGACTGAATCCACTGATTCCTTATGGGGCTCCCTATTGTATTGCATTCGAAGAATTCAGCGTCACAAGTTGAATTATCTTGATCACACACAGTTCTCCAGCATGCTACTTCTCGTTGCACCGTTAAAAGGTACATACAACTTCCTATAACCTGTGTCAGAAGTAGCAAACCTTTTTTTGGTCAAATTATCCACTACTAACTCATCAAATCTTATCACATAATTCCTTTTTTTTTATGCTCCCCTACACTTTCTTCGTGGCAACTGATAAGCAGTGGAACTTGTACAGAGGATTTTGTGTGCTCTGATACCACTTCAAAAGGACAATGAATTAAAGTGAAATTCTGTCTTGCCTTTGATTTGAATGCAGTTGTGTTCAAATTTGAAGTTATTTTCCCAAGATCGATGAGGTTGTTTTCTCTTTTCCTTGTGTTGGGGGCGAGACACTCTCACTTAAATTGTGCATGACAAGGCAGTGCCATAAACAAATTTTTGGCCTTCTTGAGTTTTTCATTCCAAACCAAAAACAAACGCTATTGAGCATAAAATTTTATAATACAATCTACATAAGAAGTATAGAGTCTATAGACACAGACCCAAATACGAACATAGATACGGTTTTGAACATGTGACAAGTCAATTCTAAATAAACAGGAACATGGACACGGTGGGAGACACAACCAAATTTAAACACATAAATCTGGTTTTGTGTGTTTGTATATTTGTAGTTGTTTACAAGTATGGTGTCCAATGAATACCCAAAATCAATGAAAACCAACACTTGGTACAAAAAATAAAAACTAACACTGCTTCTACATAATTAAGAGATGATCCATCAAAAATACAAATCGCGAAGCACAGATGACAAGTTTGTTGTAATTTTTAGCCGTTGAATTGAGTTTTGTACATTATGAGGTGACACTACACTGCGTCTTCATACTTGTCTCATGCGAGACATGTGTGTCCTCAACGTGACCCTAATGTGTCCACTGCTTAATTTTTGTTATATCCAACATATAACCACATGTGTCCTCAGCGTATCGGTGTCCACGATGTGTCCAACATGGATACTGTGACCATTTAAGCGTGCCGGTGCTTCATAGCCATCCAGACAGTATTCTGATTGAGGTTTTCTGTATTAAAATTCTCTCTGTGTACTAGTTTGCTAAACATGCTTTACTTGTCATTGAAAGGGTGATGAGACTTACATGGCTTGACAGCAAGTATAACATGAGGTTATAAGCAGCTCCAATCCAAGATGCTTGCAGAATCTTTATCCCTGTCGTCTTGGCTATTTCTATGGTTAATGGAGATGCTATGATTAGCCTCTCGAGGTATTGTATCATCATGAGGAACACAAGGGACGTTCTCAAGTCAGAAATCCATGAAGCTCCCAGATTTGGTACGATGGCCATAATCAACACCTGAATGGTGCAAGATCAATGCATAGATATATACATAAAGATCTGTTTGGAAATAGAAGTTCTAATATCAACCCGATAAAAAGGTACGAGATGGTTGTACTATCGGCCCAGTAAATGTTTTTTTAGCCTCCTGATACTGATATATGTGAAAATATACTGATGGGTATGAAAACAGCAGCATAATATCCACTCTTTGTATCTTGAATGGGTTCATGTCCGATTTAAATTGTTTCCAAAAATAGTTTTCAAAAGCTTGTCTTTCTTTTTTCTCAGGAAGTTATAAGAAGCAGTTGAACACATTATGGTATAAGAAGGAAATGAAGAGTTGAATGCCTGCGGAAGGGGTATTGCTGCCGTGAGATCGAACCAGAAGCCCTTTGTGGTGATGTACCGCAGAGCAATCTTCCATGGATCCACTACAAGATCCCCTGCTCCAAACACAATAGATGATGGGGCTACATAAGCTATTCTGAATCGGACCAAAATATTCACCACATAAAATAGATCAGCTATCGACCGTATAATCGTCAGGATTTTTCCCAGGTCCACCTGGCTTTCCAGGCATAGCTGATCTTGAGGTTGTACCCTGGGCAAGAACAAGAAAAGTGGATCCACAAACATAGAAACTAAGCACGCTGCCAGGAAAATCTTCCTCCACCAACGCAAAAAGAGGCTGCGGGGACCGATTGTTGATTTCAGCTTCTTCACTTTCTTGAAGTCGTCCGCAAAGAATTTCGATAGTGTTTCAGATTTCATTTGGATTCCATTGCACCTGAATTTGATCGTATCGTGTTGCTTGGTTGGTGATGAAGTTCCAGGTTGGGAAGCAGGGTAATTGAGCCTGGAAATACTTGTGAGCATGATGTTAGAATTTTGAGCAAGGTAAGGGAAGAAACAATGCCAGAAAACAGCAGTAATGTTGCTCTGTTAGAAAGTAATCAGGATGATGTAGAATGATAAAAGAAGCAGTTCATTTTCTGAGAACAGTTTTCCGAAATGGTTTGCCAAACGATTTTTAAAAAGATTGTGGTTTTCAGCATCAAACCTTCTGTAACTCGGCCAACACCGAAAAGCCATGGTGCTGTGATGAAGCTTCCGGCAAAGAAGATGATTCCTTCAACGAAAGGAACTGAAGGACTCTTTCAATTAAGTTGCCTGAAGTTGAAAGGGAAGAGAATGAGTTCAATGTTATAAAAATTAGACTTGTGTCACCCAAATATTTTACCAGATATTTTTTAATTTTTTTTTGTTGTGATTCTCATGACGTACGTACCGTGATTTATAAATATTGCATGTTATGTTCCACCCAATTCACCCACTGGTCTTCATCTTCCCAGAAAAGAACTTCCTCTAGTACATAGATATATGTATCTAGCTGTTATAGCATGTTAAAGAAATACCCATAGGGGTGTTGGGTCAATTGGTATTCCCATTCTTTTGTATGCTGCTGGTGTAGGAGGACACAGGGGCAGTCATCATCTGTGAATAAAAATATAAGAAAATTATTTTAACATCGGAGTTGTGGTGAATTCTTTATCCAACTCCCTTGGAAATGAAAATTCCCTTCAAGCTTGTTGTTGGCAACTCAAGAGGTTGTCTGGTTAGTAGAGTAGATGAGCTGTAAACTCAAATATTTTGTAGTCAAAATTCGGCAGTTTAATACTTGGGGCTAGGGGTGAAAGAAAAACCGAAAAAACCGAGCCGACCAAAAAAACCAACTATTCGGTTCTGTTTTTGGTCGGTCTACAATCGGGTTCGGTCGGTCTCGATCCAAGAAGGTTTTTCGAAATATATTCGGTTCGATCTCAATTTTTAGAATTTTTGACCGGACCGAACCGAACCAAACCGATAGTGGAGCAAATGGTATTTGACCAAACCGACTTGGACCAAATCGAAAGTTAGTGATGCATTTGGCTATTGTGATTTTTAATTATGTGATTTTTATTATTTTTGTGAAAAAATAGATGAATTTTTTTCCTTAAAGTATGCCTATTTGATAATTGATTGAAAAAAATTCGAATGGAAGTCCATTTGGTAATACAATTTCTATATTAGTGGTGGATTTAGACCGAACAGGCTCAAAATTAATTTTTAACATTGCCCATTCGGGTGGACTGAAATCCCTGAAATCTCCAAAATAATTAAACCCGCCCCAAATGAACCGAACCGAATCAAAAATAAATCGGTCGGGGTAGATTTGGAAAAAAAAATAGACCGAACTAAATCGGTCTGTGAAAATATTAGACCGAACCGACCGATCTCAAACCGATTTCACACCTACTTGGGGCTACTGGAGTTTGCCCGGTCATTTTCACCCAAGGCCCTGAGGACTAGTTGGTAATCTAGATGAGGATTCCACGAAGCTTTACTTCAACTTGGTTTCAAGCCGAGCGGATACCTCGGTTATCAAAACAAAAACAAAAAAAAGATCGTTGGCATTTTCATTTGGACTAGGGTTGCAACTTGGGCGGGTTCGGTTGAGTTCAGAGTATGACCCAAGCCCAGTCCAAGGTGTGATAAAGTTTCGGCCTATCCCATTTTAGTATTGGGCTTCAGGTTTTTCAACCCAAACCTAACCTCTATTTTAGTAAATTTATGTTTGATTGGATGAAATAACGCTAAAATTATCTTCTTCTTTTTCATTTTTTAATTGGTGAGATAAATTTATTCATATTAATTTTACAATTATAAAAAAAATAAATATTTTCTCTCTTCTCCCTCTATGACTCTCATTTCGCTCATTTTTATCGAGATTTGAGTGTTCTTTCTCCTAAGCCTCACCCCTCGTAAAGATCTTAAATTCTCACTCTCCTCTTTCCCATCCCTCTTTTTCAATTAACTCAATTTTCATAGGTTTCTTAAGTATTTTCTCTTCTCACACCTCCCTCTTTCAATTGACGGAATCTTTATATAAAGAGTGTTTTGAAAAGGGTATTGTTAATCACTGTCTAGTGAGCAGTGAATAATACTCATAATACCAAACAAACACGAATATCAATGCACATTTTATGGATATTAATGCATATTAATGTATATTAATATACAATTTACGGATATCGATATGTTTTTTTACACATTATCCACAATGATTAGTATTTTTCATACTTAAATATCAAATTCAATTCTTATACGTAATCAAACATTGGAAATGAGAAAAAAAAAATCCCTTCTTTTAATCTTTTAAAATTATGAAATTCAACCACTTTTTTCTTTGACTTTGAAAGAAAACAAATAATTTGAGACATTTCAAAACAAAAATAGTAAATTAGCTTGGAAGGAAAAAGTAGTACTATTTTATACAAATAGATCTCATTTATAATGTGATTCACGGATGACCATATTGCAAGCCTATGACTTAGCTTTAGCTTGATTTGCTGGAGAAGAAAAGTCTCTGAAATGTGTTTATTTCTTTATGAGCAATAGCGTGCGTGAGTATCACTTCTTTCTTGTACTTTTATTATCAAATTACAAGGGTTTTTCTTGGGATCTGGGTTTGACAAATTTTGATTCGAAAGGAATTCTATTTTTCAGACTTTGCTAGGATGAACTTTGAGTTCTCTGTAAGAGAAAATAACAATGATTTTGAGATGGAAAAGTCTTTGGTGCCAGAAAAATTGTCAGAATTCAAAATGAGCAGGCTAAATTTTGACTAGATTTTCTTGATTTTGTAAACTTCCAAATACCAATGAATCCTTATCCTTGATTTTGAATTGGGAGATGTTTTCAGGAAAAAATTTCTTGGCGTGTAACATTGCTCTTTTAAGATACCCGAAAGGATTCTGGAATCTAAACCCTTTCTAATGATATTAGTCTTGAACAAATATTTTTTTTGACTTCTCCATTGGAGGTAGAGCCAGAAAATTAAACTGACTGTCAAAATAAGAGTGTGAAAAGAACATTGCATTATTTTCTTGAGTTCAAGTTAATGGAAATGAAAATTCCAGTAAAATGAGAAATCTTCCCAAGTTCCTCTTTCCTGCAGCCTGGAGAGAAAGAGAGAGAGAGGAAGGAATTGGACAGGAGAGAGAGAGATCATTTAGCGTATAGAAGTGTCAGAAAACAAAGGAGTAGACCATTTCAAGGCAACAAGGTCCGCTTTCAATGGGTATCTTGAGTGGAGAAGTGTATCAAAAGAAGCGAAGGGAAACGCGTAATATATGTAGTACCCCTTTGTTTGATTACAATTATATTGACGTTAACCCCATGTGACCTCATGCTGCATTTCCCATTTCCCATGGGTCCTTCAACATCACTTTATTACTGCTTTACACGTATAATCAGGTCTACTTTCACACATGCATGCGTGCGCACACACAACATGTATATAAACTTCACAGCCTGATCCTCTGTTCCTCAAACTTGGAACAAAACCAACCATTTCATACTTCAAGGTGGTTTTACATTGCCTTGATGGTACTTGAATCTTTTTCTTGCTGATTTGGATTGTGTGTGGATTGAGCTCCAGCCCTTTACATTTGTCGCGACACTATTCAGTAGTCTCGAAACAACGAATCATGCTGATATGGTGCTCCCTGCAGATTAATAAGACTGAGAACTCATGAAATGGGTGGAGCTGACCTCAGGAGCACCATGCCACCATTTTGCTCCGAGACTACTAGATAATTGGAACTGGTTGGGGGACTGAAAGCTTGTGTTCTTCTTCCCATTAAATTCTTGAAGGTGGTTTTCCATTGCCTTGCCGGTACTTGAATCTTTGTCTAGCTGGCTGTGGGGTGTTGGTGAGTGTTGATCTTCTTTAGTTTTGTTAGTAGAGATATAGTATTCCATTAGTACCATCTCATGCTAACAAGGTGCTATGAGACCAATAAAAACACTAGCTATGAGATGGGTGGAGCTGACCCATCCATTTAGAAACTGGTTTTGAACTAATTTTGAAAGAATTTTTTTGTGTTCTTGCAGGTAAAAATTTTCTGGAATGGGTTTATCTCGCAATCCCAGTATGAGGAGTGGGGATTACTTAGAAGGGATGCTCAGTGATTTTGTTGGAGGAAAGGCGAAGCTGAAACCACAGAAGAGCTCCCCATCTCGTTTTGTAACCATTCTAACTTGTCTCCAATTTGGATTTGCAGTTTACGCGACAATCCTCCTGTATTCCATGAGCTCAACTATAGATTTACAAACAAAACCGGACTTTTCATGGGCTCAAAGAATCGCGCAGCAGTGGAAACAGTTGATGATCGTCCCTCCACACGTAGTGAGTCGATACCAAGAATCTGAAATTCCACAAGTTGTTGATTTGAAGCCGGCCGATGTTTGTGAAAATGAGAAGATAGATTTCGAGCAGAAGAAGTCTACCGATACTCAGATGATTAAGTTGAAGAGGGAGCTATATGAAGAGGTGTTGAATTTCCAGACCAAGTCCTTTGGTACTGAAACACTTTCTGAGCTTATGGGAATGAAATCCAGGTGGGATATCAAAAAAGGATTGAAAAACCCAAACACCCCTCCGAAAGTCACAGTGATTCTGAACCATTTCAAAAGGAAAACACTTTGTGCACAGCTTGATTCTTTGCTCCACCAGACTCTCCCCTTCCACCACGTTTGGGTACTAGCATTTGGTAGCCCAAATGAGCTCTCACTTAAAAGAATAGTAGATAGCTATAATGACTCAAGAATCAGTTTCATTAGCTCAACGTACGATTTCAAGTACTATGGGAGGTTCCAAATGGCTTTACAAACGGAAGCCGATTTTGTATACATCCTCGACGATGACATGATTCCTGGTAGAAAAATGTTGCAGATTTTGTCACACATGGCTGGGACAGAAAAGTATAAGAATTCCGTTTTGGGGAGCATAGGGAGGATTTTGCCTTTCAGACAGAAAGATTTTACTTTCCCTAGCTATAGAAAGTTTAAGTCAAAAGAAGCAGGGCTTTATTTGCCTGATCCTGCTTATGACATACTAGTAGATAAGATTGTGCAGGTGGATTTTCTGTCGAGCTCGTGGTTTCTTTCTGCGGAGCTTATCAAGACGCTTTTCATTGAGACGCCATTCACCTTCATGACTGGTGAAGATCTGCACCTAAGGTATGCCTATGGATCCAAATTCTCTCAATCTTTTTTGGTTGCTTTCATCAACGGTATGAATTATTTCTCCATTTTCCTTTTTCTTTTAACAATTATACTTGCTTCTAGGATCTATGCAGTCTATAGGACTCACGAGATCTACACAATTGTACCTTTTCTTGATAGCTTAGTTTGACTGTGTAATGTAAATCTTTGGAGTTGGTCACCTGTTTCAGTATTCACATAGGGGGTTTGCATTGGGATATGCATGGTTTATCATTACAACAGAGAAATTTTTAAGGGAAAAACCAAAAAAACCCTAAGGTAAAATTTAATGATGAATCTACCCTTTGACAATTTAATGATGAAGTGGTCGTCCCAAGTATTTTGTCTTTTGTACCTTTTTTCTTGTTGGTATAAATTTACTCTTCTGGTATTTGATTCCAATGGCTCCAATGACTACAAAACCATGCAGCTACCAGCTCCAAAAGTACAGAAATGCAGGCTCATTTGTGCTTCCAGTAGACCCAAAAGACCAAGAAACATGGGGTGACAGTGAGCACAGACTCGCCTACGTATCCGAAACCACTGTAATCTTCAAAGACATAGTCCAAGTCCGCGATGATCAGTGGTGGAAAGCCCTCACCACCGGCTACATAACCCAGTGGGCTGCTATGAACCCTCAAACAATCGACGCCCTTTTCTACGCCCACTCCATCGAAGAAGTCAAAGTACTTTCCCCTCTCCTCAACAAGTTCCGGTCCACCATGGGAAAGAAGGCCTACATAGCCGTATCTGGGGGCAGTTTCTGCCCTTGTGAGGATGCTGCCGTAGCACTCAACTGGCCCAAGACCGTTTGTAGGGAGAGGAGGTTTAAGATATTTGATTTGGCAGTGGGAGCAGGTTCGTCCAGAGTTTCAGATTCTGAAGTGCCTGTGGTACAAGGAGTGTACTCTAGCATGAAAGGGTTGATCAAGATGCATAACCCGAGCGTTGTGATTGCGGTGTCTGATATCGATTCTCATGTGTTGAAAGCTCTGAGGATGGCGTCGGGGGCTACCAAAAACAGTTCCACGCTTGTGCTTTTGCCGAGGTCTTCTGTGTCCAATGTTCTCTGGATGGCCGATTTAAGGTCAACAGCACTACCAAGTAAGCATGATCACCTCAAAACAATTCACTATTTCAAGAAACATGACAAAGCCGTTTACAGATTCTGAAAACCATTTTCACAGAAATGAATGATATGAAGGGGAGAAAAAAATGAGTATTTACGGATTTTTCCTTGTTTTTGTTTCTGAAACCATAGAACTAAAAGCAAAGAAAAAGAAAACAATTCCAAACATAGAAGACTAACAGTTCCTATAAACCTTTCTGCTCAGGCAATTTTCTTGTTAACAAACTCAACAATCAATTTGTTTCATGCAGACTGGAATAGAATGCGGATTTCTATCAACATCATCACCCAAAATCGGGTCAAGTCCTTATTAAGGCTTCTAAAATCTCTGAGCAATGCTTACTATGTTGGTGATGAAGTCTCCATCACTTTCAATATGGACAGCAAAGTAGATGAGGCCACTATAAAACTTGTGAACTCTTTCACTTGGCCCCACGGCTCCAAAATCCTAAAGAGAAGAATCATCCAAGGAGGACTCATTCGTGCTGTCAGTGAGAGCTGGTACCCCTCTTCGGACGATGATTATGGCCTTTTACTCGAAGATGACATTGAAGTCTCTCCTTACTATTATCTTTGGATCAAGTACGCCCTCTTAGCCTACCATTATGACCCACAAATCTATCTCCCCGAGCTCGCTTCAATCTCTCTCTACACGCCTCGTTTGGTAGAAGTGGTGAAAGAGAGGCCCAAATGGAACGCGACAGGGTTCTTCAAGAAAAGCCATCCAAACACACCTTATCTCCACCAGTTACCCTGCAGCTGGGGGGCGGTTTTTTTCCCAAAACAGTGGAAAGAATTCTATGTCTACATGAACATGAGGTTCACTGAGGATGCCAAGCAAAACCCGGTTCAAATCCCAAAGTCTAGAACAAATGGTTGGCAAGCTTCTTGGAAAAAGTTTCTAATTGACATGATGTATTTGAGAGGGTACGTTAGTCTGTACCCGAATTTCCCTCACCAGGCGAGCTTTTCAACCAATCATATGGAGCCAGGGGCTCATATTGCTGCCAAGGACAATGCTTTGAAGCATGACAAGAGTGATTTTGAGGTACCATTGTTGAAAGAAGACTTTAGGAATTTTTTGCCTAATGGGAAGTTGCCATCGGCCTCAAAACTGCCGGCGTTGAACCTTTTCAATCAGGCGATTTCGCTGAAGGGACTTAAGTCTGCTGGAGCGAGGTTGAAGCAGGATGTGCTTGAATGCGAAGTGGCGGAGGTGGTGGTTGTTGATCATGAGACAGGGCTGCCTTCGCGATGTGCGAAATTCTGATGATTGGACAATTGTTGTTAAAAGATGATTCTTGTTTCAAAGTATCTTGTTAATGCAAAATTTTAATTTCACTTCATCTGGGTGAGGAATGGAAGCCAAAATTGGCACTCCTAATTGTCCTCCTACAGTTATCTTTTAATTGTATTACAATGTGTTCATGAGTAATGGTAAAAAGGCTGAAGTTATGGTTAAGCTTGCAGAAATACTAGGACTCTGTTTGTAACTTGGGATTGGTAATTGTGAAGCCTCTTAGTTCGTGAAACTATTCCACTCATGATTCCGTATATTTCGAGTTCTAAATACTTAGATCTGCAACCACAATTAAAGGTTGGTGCCCAATCGGCCAGAGTTTGATAGGAAAACACTCTAATGCCTAAATCAGTATTTGAGGGAGAATAAGAAAAGAAAGTATTGCGTTAGGGTTTAGAAGGTTGTGCATACCTGACTTTTTCAAGTATTGTACTTTTTATACAAATCTTGGCTTGAGCACCAAGCCTAGGCTGGCATGTGCAAAGCACATTCCCCGGTGATAGTGACCCATAACTGAATTTTGTTACGACATCAGCTAATCACATGATGAATTTTGGCTCACACATCACGTGTTATAGCCAATACACTCATCTTTCAGGTGGACTCTGGCTTGCTGTAAATTAATTTGGCTCAGACATACATGTATGGGCTCGGTTCAGGTCCATGAAGTGCCCCGTGATTTGTTCATGGAGCACTACGAGTCATGGGCATGGTCTGAGCTCGACCTAGCATGATCAAGATGTTGACCTTGTGCTCGGTCTTCATGCCAACTTGATATCAACTCAATTCGGCCCACTCGTTTTCAATAGTGAGCACTGCTAGATCCCCTACTTGGTCATTCACAATTACTACCACTTGAGAACTCCCTGACCCCAATCATATAGATCAACGACTTTTGGGCTGATGGTAAATTTGTTATGGTCGATAGTTAATTTGTTGCTATTTGTAATTTTGATGATAAATTTGCTACCCTTTGTAATTGTGATGGTAAATTTGCATATCTAATAGTAATTTTGCTGAAAATAATTTGTTACTTGTGACGGTAAATTTGCATAATTGATGGTAAATTTTTTGCAATATATTTTTTTTGCACTTGTGATGGTAAATTTGCAATTAAATCTCAACAGAACATTCTGTATTTTTGTATAGTGTTCAACCATTATCAACTAAAAGAATGCTAAAAAGAAGAGCAAAAATAAAATAAATTTTACTTATTGTGCAATGAGAACTGTCTTCGAAAAAAATCATTTATATTTGACAAGAAAATCTTCCTTTTAACTCACAGTAATTGGTCTTCTTCTTAATACGATTGTAGTTCCTAACGATTGGTTTTGGGATATAAAATCAGGGAAGAAAGAAAATCCTAGTTGGTCATAGGATGAAGACAGAAAATTAGAAATCTTAATATATTCTCTGTGATTCTCTTCCTAATTCACTAAACGTGAGTCATATTCAGTAGGACGAAAACAAAAAATATGAAGAAACGAAAATCCTAGTCAATAAATATGTTTTCGGTAATTCTCACTAAATAGAGAAATAGAAAATAGAAAAATACCACTAACCAAATATCTTTTCGGTAATTCTCACCTAATTCACTGTATATTTTATTATATTTGTTTTCAACTTTCAAGCCCAATTCATTGTCATATTTTCAATCTACCAAACTGAGAATTATATGATATCACTTAAATAGAACAAAAAGGTAAAACTACCACTCAAAATAATAATAAATACGTCAAGTTATGTAAAATATGGACTAAAACATAACTTAGTAATCTTGATGAGATAAAAGTCTATGTTACCTGCACTAGTAGGACTCTGATTTAAATTACCAAAAGAAATGAGAAAGAACAGAACAAATGAGAGAGAAGAACAACAGAGTGGCAATGAAACCGGTACGAGTGCTTTGACATGAGGAGAATCCAAGAAGAGATCAATAGTTGTGTAAAGAATTGCAGTGTCCCAGTACTCACAGTCCAAAATCTAGTTGAGAGTGAAATGGCCAAGTTTGAGGTATTTTGGTGTTTTTTTCGGGACCATCGGTTGAAACTTGAAGTGAATATTTGACAATCATAGGAATAATTAAAAAACCAAAAATTCAAAAGCATGCATAAAATTTTCACGAATTATAGGACAATGATGAGTCTTAAATTATTGCGTGATAGGTCATGACGTGCAGGCTGAGCCGGTTAGTATTCTGGTCGGTCGGCAAGCAATTCGCCTCAGGCATCTTCTCATCTGCTCAGTTCGGTCGTCTGCTCGGTCTCCTCGGCTCAGCCATTATCTTGGTATGCTCGGCTCAGCCACTGTCCGGTCTGCTCAGCCCAGCCATTGTCTGACCTATTCCGCTGAATAACTCTCCACAATTCCTAGGATCTATCTGCCTAAAACGGATCGCCCCACAAGGAAAGGAAGATCCCAAAGATCTCTCCACATCCTGCGCACCATCTCCACCCGCTTCCGTTATTTAAGGCAAGGGTGATCGTTGGAGATTCAGTTACCTAATTAAAGGCCACTAGCCTTGATTTACTCCACCAAATCAGGAATGGACCACGTCCTTCCCTAATTTGTCTCCAACGAGATCTCTATATAATGGAGGCAGCTCTATGGTACAAGGTACGAACATTCTGCCCAATTTTACCCATATAGTCTTTCTACTTTATTCCTCCATCCTCAAGCTAACTTAGGCATCGGAGGGGTGTTGGCAAGACACCACACCGGTGTCAAGTTCTTTTTGCAGGCCTGTCGGGGACAATCATAAATCCGTTTCATCAGTTGGCGCCGTCTGTGGGAACGACTAGAAATTTACTGATTGGATTGGATTTATGGTCTTGACTCGCTCGATGGCTTCCAACGATAACGATGCCCATTCTGCTCCTCCTATTGCCACCGCTGCCGATTATCAAGCCCTCCGTCAGGACGTGATGACGTTGACGCAAGGGATGCAGCGCATACTGGAACAAAATCAGGCCTTGCTGCAGCGCCTACAACCGGAACCTCCTGTTAGAGATCCACCACCTCCACCAGCCCCAGTGGTTGACCCCCCGCTCAGGGGGTGGCTGGAGCAGATTTTGATGTCACTGGAGGGGGACATGGGGAAACCAGTAGTCATGCTGCAGCCCCTCCGTATGGAACTTTCTCCGGTTCCACATTCCAAGAAGGTTTCATGACCGACCAGGTGCGCCAGATGAAAGCGCAATTGGATAACCTGACAAAGCAGATGAAGGCCAAGACTCCAGCCTCTGTGGATGAGTTGGTGCAAACCACTGAGCTTCCTTTCACTGCTGATGTGATGGCGGTGCCCCTCCCACCAAAATTCAGAGTCCCTCAGATCGATATCTTTGACGAGACAAAAGACCCTCTTGATCACCTGGAAATTTACAAGTCCCTTATTCACCTTCAGGCGGTGCCTGACGCCATCATGTGCAGGGCCTTTCCCATCACTCTCCGAGGAGCCGCTCGGATGTGGTTCAACAAACTTATTCCTAACACGGTCAGTACCTTCAAGGAACTCAGTCGCCTCTTTGTAAGTTATTTTATTGCTGGTCAGCGATACAGGAGACCAGCTACTTATTTGCTCAACGTCAAACAAACCAAGGGCGAAACCCTCAGAGAATTCACTACCAGGTTCAACAAGGAATCCATGCAAGTGGATAATGCTGATGACCAGGTCGCCATTGCAGCGTACATGTCGGGACTCAGGCCGGGGCAGTTTTTGTTTTCCTTGTCTGCTGAACCACCAACCAATATGGCCGAGCTCATGATGAGGGCTCAGCGACAGATGAATGCGGAGGACACCCTTGCTGCCCATCGCAATCGCGAGAAGGAGGCCCCTTCTGCTCAGACAGGGACTCCTCAGCCAATCAAGTGGAGGAGAAAGGCTGGGCAGTCTAGGGCTGAGGACTATCCAAGGGGGAAGAGAATGGATAGAAGGGATTCTCCCCAGAGGGGAAGGCCAGAGAGGCGATTCCACGACTACACCCCCCTGGTCGCAACAGTAAACCAAGTACTGCAGGAGATCAGTGACTATCCTGAGCTCAAATGGCCAGGGAAGATGAAGACGCCGAATGAGCGACGTTCTCGCCAGAAGTATTGTCGTTTTCATCGTGATCATGGACACGATACGGATGACTGTATTGAGCTGAAGCAACAGATTGAGGGTTTGATCAGATGAGGACGTCTCCAACGATTTGTTCGTAAAGAAGGAGAATTCAATCAAGGGGTAGGACAGGCTGCTGGGCCAGCTGATCACAGGCATGAGAGGACTCTTCCTCCTCCTCCTCCTCATCGCCCTGTGGGGGAAATAAATACGATTTCTGGGGGACCAGGAGTCAGTGGGGATACTAGGACTGCTCGGAGAACATATGCCAGGGAAGTGTTCAATGCAGAGAGACCAGCAAAGCGCACACGGGAGGCAGATTCAGCCATTCACTTCACAGCAGAGGATGAGGAAGGGGTCCTCCATCCTCATGATGATCCGTTAGTGATCACAGCCCTTCTCGCCAATTGGACGGTGAGAAGAATCCTGGTGGATACAGGGAGTTCAGCAGATATCATCTTCTTACCTGCTTTTGAGAAGTTGCAGCTGGGGAGGAACAATATCAGACCTGTGCAGTCTCCTTTGGTCGGCTTTTCTGGAGAGACTGCCCATCCCTTGGGCATGATCTCCTTGCCTATTGTGATAGGAGGCGAACATAGGAATGCCACTGCCTTGGTGGATTTCCTGGTGATGGATTGCCCTTCGGCCTACAATGTGATATTGGGTAGGCAGACCCTCAATAAGTTCAAAGCAGTGGTTTCCACGTATCATTTGAAACTCAAATTCCCCACAGCTAGTGGTGTTGGAGAGGTCAGAGGAGATCAGAAGAGAGCGAGGGAGTGTTATATCACTTCGATGAAGACAAGAGAAGCCCTTTCAGTTAGTGGGCTTGACACAAGGGATGAGGAGAAGCTCCAGCAAGGGGAGCCCGTTGAGGAACTAATCGATATACCCGTTGGGGAGGGACAGACTGAAAAGATGTTCCGTTTGGGTTCAGGTCTAGGATCAGAAGAGAGGACCGTCCTGGTGAAATTCCTGAGAGACTATGCGGATGTTTTTGCCTGGTCACACAGAGATCTGCCAGGTATAAACCCCAATATCATCACTCATCGGTTGAATGTGGACGGTGTTCACCGTCCGGTGAAACAGAGGACACGCACGTTTGCTCCAGAGCGCAATGCAGCCATTGCCGCAGAGGTAGATAAATTGGAGGAGGCTCAGTTTATCAGGGAAGCTAGATACCCAGTGTGGATATCCAATGTGGTGCTCGTCCCTAAGCCAAAGGGAAAATGGAGGATGTGTGTGGATTTCAAGGATCTCAACAAAGCCTGCCCTAAAAACAGCTTCCCTTTACCCAGGATTGACCTTCTCGTGGATTCCACAGCTGGCCATGAGCTGCTCAGCTTCATGGACGCATTTTCGGGATACAATCAGATCCAGATGCACCCTGAGGATGAGGAGAAAACCTCCTTCATCACAGCTAGAGGCCTCTACTGCTACAAGGTCATGCCCTTCGGGCTCAAGAATGCAGGGGCCACCTACCAGAGACTGGTTAACCGGATGTTCAAGGAACAAATAGGGCGCAATGTGGAGGTTTACGTCGATGACATGCTGGTCAAGAGTCAGGAGAGGTCAAATCATGTGGAAAACCTCAGAGAAACCTTTGAGGCACTGCGAAAGTATCAGATGAGACTCAATCCCAGCAAATGTGCGTTTGGGGTCAGTTCGGGAAAGTTCTTGGGGTTCATGGTGTCCCAGAGGGGTATAGAGGCCAATCCTGAGAAAATCAGCGCCGTTCTTAATATGGAATCTCCCAGGGGAGTTAAGGGGGTGCAGAAACTCACTGGGTGCATTGCAGCCCTAAATCGTTTTGTTTCCAGGGCCACTGATAAGTGCCATCCGTTCTTCCAAGTCCTGAAGAAAGCTTTCCATTGGACTCCGGAGTGTGAAATGGCCTTTCAGGAGTTGAAGGCCTATCTGATGGCTCCTCCCCTCCTCAGCCGTACTCAGAGGGGAGAAGACCTATACATCTACTTGGCAGTTTCGCCTCATGTAGTGAGTTCAGTACTCATAAGGGTAGAAGACAGCGTGCAATATCCAGTCTACTACATAAGTCGAGCGTTGAGAGGGGCTGAAAACAGGTATCCCAGGGTGGAAAAGATGGCCTTTGCCTTGATAACAGCAGCAAGGAGGCTGAGGCCTTACTTCCAAGCCCATCCCATCAAGGTAATGACCGACCAGCCACTTAAGAAGACCCTGCACAACCCTGAGACGTCTGGGAGGCTGATTCAGTGGTCTGTCGAGCTGGGAGAGTTCGACATAGAATTTTGTCCTAGAGCAGCCATCAAGGCACAGGCCCTCGCTGATTTTGTGGCAGAATTCTCACCGTCAGATGCTTCAGATTCCCCGCCAGCTGAACTCATTGGCATGGAGGCTGAGGAATCAACGGGCTGGTTCCTCTATGTTGATGGCTCTGTGAATACGGAGGCCAGTGGAGCCGGGGTCATCTTAATTTCTCCAGACAAGCTCAAACTACTCTATGCCATCAGGTTTAATTTTAAGGCTACCAACAACGAAGCCGAGTACGAGGCGCTATTGATTGGGCTCAAACTGGCGAAATCCTTAGGGATTAAGGAGCTTACTGTTGGCAGCGATTCCCAGTTAGTGGTGGGACAAGTTCTGGGGGATTATGAAGCCAAGGAGGATAGGATGAAATTGTATCTAGAGAAGGTCCAACATTTCCGAAAAGCTTTCGGCATTTTAAAACTGCTGAGGATCCCTCGGGAGGAGAATGCAAAAGCCGATTAGCTCGCACGGCTGGCAACAGCTCGAGAAGAAACCCTCAGTCACCTCATCCCAATTCAAAGATTGGAACAACTGAGTGTGGAGTTGCCCGTCCAGGAGGTGGCCGCCGTCAATTACAAAGATTCTTGGGCGGATCCCATTGTTGATTATCTGGAGAGGGGTATACTGCCCAATGACAAGGATTTAGCTAGGAGGCTGAGACTGAGGGCAGCCAAATATCTGTGCTTAGAAGGGGTATTATATCGCAGGAGTTATTCATTCCCATTGCTGAGATGTCTAACTCAGGAGGAGGCTGAGTATGCTCTGAGAGAAGTACATGAAGGATCATGTGGAAATCATTCTGGGGGCAGAGCGCTGGCGCAGAAACTGATCCGGATAGGGTATTATTGGCCGACCATGCAGATGGTCCAGAGGTGTGAGAAATGTCAAAAGTTTGGCAACATTCTTCACCATCCTCCCACTTTGTTGACTCTGATCCCCTCTTCTTGGCCATTTGCTCAGTGGGGGTTGGATCTAATTGGGCCCCTTCCTGTAGGCAAGGGGCAGAACAAATTTGCCATTGTGGCTGTAGACTACTTCACCAAGTGGGTGGAAGCTGAGCCCCTTGCTACCATCACTACGAAGAAAGCAATCAACTTCATTTGGAAGAATATTATCAGCAGATTTGGGTTACCCAGGGTGATCATCACTGATCGTGGCAAACAGTTCCATAATGATCAGTTTCAGGAGTTTTGTGAGCAGAGGGGGGATACATGTGCACTATGCCTCCAAAGCATATCCTAAGGCCAATGGACAGGTTGAAGTCACCAACCGCACAATCAAGAAGAATCTGAAGAAAAAGTTGGAAGCTGCAAAGGGAGACTGGCCAGAGGAGTTGCCCAGTGTCCTTTGGGCCTACCGAACAACTGCACGAACAACAACTGGAGAAACCCCTTATTCTCTGGCTTATGGAGTGGAGGCAGTAATTCCTGTGGAGATTGGGCTGCTCAGCCATAGAATTCAGGATTTCAGAGAAGAAGAAAACTAACAAGGGCTCTTAGAAGGACTGGACTTCCTAGAAGAGAAGAGAGAAAAGGCAGCCATTAAAATGGCCACTTATCAGCAGCAGATGGCCAAATTCTACAACAGCCAGGTCAGGGAAAGAAGTTTCAGAACTGGGGAGTTGGTGCTGAAGAAAGTGGATCCCACAGGGAAGAGGATTGGGCATCTGGGTCCAAATTGGGAAGGTCCTTATCGAATAACTGAGCATGTGAAGGCAGGGTCTTATCGTTTGGCTACACTGTCAGGGAAAAAGCTCCCCCAACCCTAGAATGCTGAGCACTTAAAGAAATATTTTCAATAATATTCGCCAACTGTTTATCCCTACTATCTTATTTCTTTGTTATTTCTTTGTCCTGTCTTTTCATGTGAACAGGAATGATCAAATTTATTACAAGTCCAGTCAAGAGGGACAGATTGTTATTTTTATGATGTTGTCTGAATTATATCTAAGAATAACTAAACGTATTGATCGAGCAGCATCGTCTGTTCAGCCATGTCCTCCGGGACCATGCATCCAAGCAGCCTCGACTGCTCAGCCATGTCCTCCGGGACCATGTATCCGAGCAGCCTCGACTGCTCAGCTATGTCCTCCGGGACCATGCATCCGAGCAGCCTCGACTGCTCAGCCATGTCCTCCGGGACCATGTATCCGAGCAGCTTTGCCTGCCCAGCAAACAAGCCTCAGGGGCAAGCAAAGTGTTATCAGAGGGAAATTATTCAACTTTGAGTTATATTCCTTAAGTTATGTTGCAAGGATTGTAAACCTACAGACATCGCACACAGAAATAGAGAGAGAAAAGAAAAGAATAAAGTTATTCATTCAGCTGAAGCCTGACAGATGAAATTGCTCATTTCTATTCATTGAAGGGTTTTCTTTTACAAGCGATGTGAAAGTAGGGCTGCAAATGAACCGAGCTGTTCGCGAGCTCGGCTCGGCTCGGCTCGATAAGGGCTTGGTTCGGCTCGGCTCGTTCAGCTAATAAGCCGAGCTCGAGCTCGAATTTTAGGCTCGTTTGGTAAACGAACCGAGCTCGAGTCTCGAAAGCTCGGCTCGGCTCGTAAAAACTCGGCTCGTTTTAAAGGTTCAGCTCGTTAAAAGAGGCTCGTTTAAGTAAATGAGCTTCGTGCAACTCGGCTCGGCTCGGCTCG
This sequence comes from Arctostaphylos glauca, assembly GCA_019985065.2. Lineage (NCBI taxonomy): Eukaryota > Viridiplantae > Streptophyta > Magnoliopsida > Ericales > Ericaceae > Arctostaphylos > Arctostaphylos glauca. The sequence continues at coordinate 8,195,577 of JAHSPW020000011.1, read as the reverse complement.
TTTACAAACAAGCCGAGCTCGAGCTCGATTTTTTGGCTTGTTTAGTTAACGAGCCGAGCTCGAGCACTCCAAAGCTCGGCTCGGCTCGGCTCGTTTGCAGCCCTATGTGAAAGTAAATGGAAGATACAAAAGAAAAGAAACTAAGAGAAAAGACTAGTTGTTTTCTTCAGCAAGGCCCTGAACCGGAAGCTGATCAGCAAGAGGAAGCTGGCCTTGGGCAGGAGGGTCAACCACCTGATCGGCACGAGGAGATGAATTCCTGAGAACGTCCTCAGCAATTTCCTCGATCAACTTGTCAGCTGCACTGACCACGATCTCTTCAGCTATGGCCACGGCTGGGTCGACCATAGCCAGGGGAGGAGGAGCCTCATCATCACCACTGATGTCTATAATGGCTGTACTACCCTCCTCGCCCTGCGTGATCATGAGCTGACCACGGTCGGTTGTCCCTTCCAGGAGAAGAACCCCAGCATGGCATTCCTCCTCTTCCTCCTCTTCGGAGACCTCCTCTTCGGCATCCTCCTCCAGGCCGACGTCCTCTGCTTCCGGCTTGAAAGAGCTCAAGTCTAGCTCAGGGAAAGCTGAACTGATCTTCCTTTTTAGGGACATGAAGCCACCGAAGAAATACTCGGTCATCAGGTCAATGAATTCCGGAGAGTCTTTCAATTGATCCATCTGAACTGACCGAGTCTGCTCTTTCAGCGAGTTGATCTCCACATCCTGTTCTGAGAGCAGCCTACCCTGCTCGTCGCATCTCTGGACCAGGTCTTGGACCTGCTTCTGCTTAGCCTTTAGACCTAGCATCGCGTCGGCCAGGTCTTTCTTCAGATCAGCGACCCGGCTTTGCTCTAGAGCCAGACTGTCCTCCAGTTGAGAGGCCCGCTTCTCGTGGGTTGAGGAGGTCTCCGTTAAGCTCGAGATCTGGGCCTCCTTGATCGAGTTCTCATCCCTCAGCTGGAAGACTTCGTCCTTCAGCCTTGAGTTGGATTCTCGGAGCTCAGTCTCCAGCCTCTCACTTTGCCTCTGCTTCTCTTCCAGGGCAGAAACAGCCTCCTCATCGTCCATCGACCCCTGCACCAGGTCGGTACTAAGAACGGCCGCCTACAACACAGTAAAATCAGGGATTAGAGCTAATCATTTGTTTTAAAAGTTACGAGGAGAAGAAGAGAGGGATAGTTACCTTGGCCAGGAAGATGAGGAGCCGGGCACGCTTCTCTTCGGTGGTTTTGCCCCTCAGGATTTCCCGGTCCTTCGCTGTCGGGAGGTCGTTCATTATGTCCATAGCATATCTGCTACTGGTCATAATAGACAGCTCAGGAGCAGGTGGTGGAAGCTCAGCCTCAGGCGCGTCGGAGACTGAGGGAGAAGCTTCGCTGCTCTTCCTTTTCTTACCGTGCTGAGCTTGAGCTTGCTCAGCCAGGTGTTGGGCTGTAGAAGCCTCTACTCCAGAGGCTGTAGCGGCAGCCTCCTCAGCAATCATGACCTGCTCGTCAGGAGCGGTCTGCTGTGTTCGGATGACTACCTCCTCGGCCTCATCCCTCCTCAATCTTTTGGCAGGAGGAGGAGGAGTTTGCTGACTTGGGGCAGTCACACCCGAATCCACGAATGTGGACGGATCGGTCTGAGCCTTCTTCTTCTTGGTCTTCTTGGGCCTGGTATTAGCCCGCTCAGAGCGCTCAGCCATTGCTGCCAGCTTCTCAGCGTTCAGCCTCATCCCGTCTTCTTCTGGTAAAGACAGACAAAAGCAGAGGTAAGATGGTTTCGTCTAAATGAAAGAATAGAAAGGAGGGGATACCTCTCTCTAAGGCAAGGGCCTCACGTGTGGGTTCTGGACCGAAGAGATAGGTCGCTAAAGTTTCCGGGGTGATGAGGACTCTGTAGTCACGCTCAGGATACTTAGCCACGGCCTTCAGCTGTTCTCTGACTTCAGTTGAGATCCCCGGTCTTTGTTTTCCTGCTCAGAACACAGTAAAGAAAAGTCAATTATTTGCAGCAAAAAGAAAAAAGAGAGACTGAAAAGGAACTAGGTGCTCACGGGATGGGTGGACCTCTCCCCAGAATACGCGAATTTTAGAAGCGCTCGTTCGTTCTTCCCAGACAGGGAACTCCCATCCTTCCCCTGAGAGGAAGAAGAACTTGTCCTTCCACCTCTTGTTGGCTGAGGGAAGGCCTTCGATTGTGGGAGATGTGTTGTCCCTTCTGGAGAAGTACCACCATCCCTGAGCAGCCATGCTCACTTGATGGCAGTAGAGGAAGGCTTCGGGGATCAGCCTGGCCTTGTCCTCTGTGGCAGCAGCCCAGAGCACACTGCAGCCGACCAGGGTTCGCCAAGCATTGGGCAAGAGTTGTCCTGGGGATAGCCCCAAGAACCAGAGGATCTCCCTTATGCAGGGGTGGAAAGGAAGCCTCAGCCCAGCCTCGAAGTCTGCTACGTAAAGGCTCAGCTCGTCGAACCTAGGGGCGTTCGCTCTCTCATTCGGACCGGGACCTCTCAAGTGAACTGAAGCTGGGATTTGGTACTTCGCCCTCAGAACGGCGAGGTCAGCCTCGGTCACTGTCGAGGCTATTCGGTCAGCCTCTATAGGCCTGAGATGCAAGGCCACACCTCGGGGCTCTGGGCGATCTGCGGGATTCATTGGTTCGCGACGGTCAGCCTGGTTTGCGTCCCTTCGCGAAGGAGTTGGTACAGAGATCCTAACCTGTGGTCGTCTAGAGGTCATTCTATGGAAATCAGGGATGGCCGGCTTAATGATGTTAAAAATGTCCTGGTAATACCGGGAAACGGCTGGGGAGTGGGCGAATTCTCCTAATAAAGGACAGTCGGACTAGTCATGCAGGTAACGACAGAGTCTGAGGAAAAAGAATGCCCAGGAATGTCCTAAACCTCTAGGGTCTAAAGAAAGGCCGTTATCAGCCAGAGTCAAGAAAGAAGAAACGCGAACGTACCTAGAAAAGGGAAAAACCACAGTCGGTCGAAGTAGATGGAAGAAGGCTAAGTTCTTAGGCTGAAATTTGAAAGAACAGTTGGGAGAACGAAAGAGAAGGAAACCCTGATAAGCCCCAACAGGTTCCTTTTATAGAGCCTCCATAATGAACCTTTAAATGTGAGCCGTTGATTGAACACACGTGGCACTCCCAGATTAAACACCGCCTCCAAGCACTCAAGCGTTTCTGACACAGCATTAAATGCGGCGTATGAACCCAGGCAAAGTAGGAGCCGTCATGATTCAATGCGTCAGACCGTTGATATTTCCTCTCTTAAAGCGGGCCAACCGTTCGGAAATAGGGGAGTAGCTGATAGGTCATGACGTGCAGGCTGAGCCGGTTAGTATTCTGGTCGGTCGGCAAGCAATTCGCCTCAGGCATCTTCTCATCTGCTCAGTTCGGTCGTCTGCTCGGTCTCCTCGGCTCAGCCATTATCTTGGTATGCTCGGCTCAGCCACTGTCCGGTCTGCTCAGCCCAGCCATTGTCTGACCTATTCCGCTGAATAACTCTCCACAATTCCTAGGATCTATCTGCCTAAAACGGATCGCCCCACAAGGAAAGGAAGATCCCAAAGATCTCTCCACATCCTGCGCACGATCTCCACCCGCTTCCGTTATTTAAGGCAAAGGTGATCGTTGGAGATTCAGTTACCTAATTAAAGGCCACTAGCCTTGATTTACTCCACCAAATCAGGAATGGACCACGTCCTTCCCTAATTTGTCTCCAACGAGATCTCTATATAATGGAGGCAGAACATTCTGCCCAATTTTACCCATATAGTCTTTCTACTTTATTCCTCCATCCTCAAGCTAACTTAGGCATCGGAGGGGTGTTGGCAAGACACCACACCGGTGTCAAGTTCTTTTTGCAGGCCTGCCGGGGACGATCATAAATCCGTTTCATCATTGCGGTTGCCAAATAATATTACGGGTTCTTCTTAACCTCTCTTCTTCTTTTGTCTCTTTTTTCGCGTTCTGTTTGTTTGCTATTTTTCGTAATACTTTATATCAAATCGTATGATGCTTTTTAAACTTTGTGAGAAGATTTAATTTTTTGAGTTCTCTACGAATTACTAATTTATGATTCTGTTTAATTTTGCAAACACACGCATCTCGTGGCACCGACTGCTAGTATGTATACATGTACATATATATAAGATATATAATTATATATCTGTTGAATAAATTATAAAGTATGGAAGATGAATATATTTGGGAAGTCTCCGAACTTATCAGAAGCATCAGTAGATTTAAGTGCGATTTACCCAGCTATTAGAGACTTTATTCAAAATCCGCTGGATCTAAAGTGGGGCCTGAAATTGAAATTGTACCCCATTCCAGTGTTTTTGCGCGGAACAAAATCTGACTTTTGGAACCATCTCCTGCGAAGGATATCCCTCTCTCCTCTCCCTCTCCCTCTCCCTCTCTGTCGCACGCCTGCTATTGAAATCTGTAAGTTTCAAATCCTTTTTGGGTCTTTCAATTTGAAAAAATCCTGCATTACTATGTCGATAATTACATGTTGGTCTATATTTCTGTTTTTCGAAAGAGTAAAATTTGTTTTCTTCATGGGTTGTGACTTACTGTTGGTTAATTTGCTTTGTCTTAATTACTCTGAGTGGCACCCTTTTAGTTTAAACTTATGTTGTACTAGAAGAAATCTTGATCGAATGAATAATCGTCGTGTGATCTTCGGAAGCAGTATAAATAGTATGTGTTGGCGTTAATCATCACTGCATTTTATTGGTTTAGTTTTCGAAGGTATGTTATCATGCAGATCAGAGTATTTAAATATGATAGCTTTTGGTTTACTGAACATGAAGTGGAAATAGTGTTAGTTCAATGGCATAATATGATTTGAGATTCAAGTTCACAAAGAAGAAAAAACTTAGTAGGTTTTCTCGGGTTTTATGTTCTAGTCTTTCTTACCAGCTGTGGTTATTGGGTTTGTAGAACCTGATTACCGATTAGATCTGGACTCCTCACACGTGTAAATTTATTCTCATTACTAAGGGTATTACAGTAACTCAATGTTGTGAACTCTAAACATATCTCTGCTGGCTACACTAGAAGCCGATATTATACTCTTCTTCTCCATTCGATGATACGATAAAAATTTGTGTGAGTTGTGGAGGTGGCATATCTTGTTGAACTATGTATATATGTGTGTCATGTTTTGTTGTGATTGATTGAATTTTTTTTTTTTCCGTGCTATTTTGTGTATGTATTTGGTACATCACCTTAAAGTAGTTACATAAACTGTTGTGCAAAGCTCATCCAATTAATGTTGGTTTATGGATCACTTTTTTATGAATTTGTGGATGCGAAGTGAGTGTCAACTGATGGATATGTCTAACAGGAACTATTATTGGGGAAACTGCCGTTGCTTTCTCGAAAAGTGAATGTGGTTTATGCTCCAAAAAGTTTCTCAAAGAATTTCTTTTTACCTACTGCATGACCTGTTGAGTTCAGTGACTTTACCAAGATGGGGACCCCTCGTCGCAGGTTGGAGCTTGTATTCTCGCATGCTTATCTAGTTAACGTATGCAAGTCCACTTGAAGTGCATTTTCTTGACTGTACTGTTTGCATTTTGCAGTGGAGCGTCTAGAAAATCAACTGGCAGTAGCAGACTTATATTTACAACTTTAATGGGAATGATCTTTGGATACTGTATAGGAATTTCTTTTCCCTCAGTTTCTCTTACTAAGGTATGTGGGCTCATTGTGGAGACAACCCCTTGTTGCATGAGACACCTGTCATCTATTTGATTCATTGTTAAAATCTTGCAGATTAACTTACCTTCAAGCCTTGTATCATCTCTTGATGTAACCTTGGACGACGAATATCGCAGATCTATCAGAGACCACATACTTGAAACTCATGCTTCAACTGATACTGCACCACCCAAGGTACCTTTTCTTGGTTATTTAATTCTTGTATTGCATGTGTTGCTATGGAGTCAACTGGTTCTAAAGGACCAGTGATTCTTACCTCAATTTGTTCCTAGTCTTACAGGACATGAGGTCATTTGACAAGAAAAATGTAAACAGAGATTTACTAGTACCTTTGTAAATTGATAACAAGAACCCTTTGATAATTAGAAATGGTTTTGTTTTAAATTTGTGTCACAGGTCTCAACTATATTTATCTGGTGCAGTAACATAAATGTCATATAAATGCATTTTGAGATTTGTTCTCGATGTTTTTATTAAGTTGGATGATTCTTTCTCCCATCTCTTCTCAGTTGATGGAATAGTACAATTGTTCTCTAGAAAACTTCTATTCCATGTTCATTTTTAAGTGAGCTGATAACTTGTTCGTGTTTGGTTTTCCTTCCAGATATATGTTCGAACAAATCCTCGTGGTGCAGAGTCATTACCTCCAGGAATTGTAGTCTCAGAGTCCGATTATTATATGCGAAGGTTATGGGGTGAGCCCAATGAGGTATTTAGTTTTCCAAAAATAACTGTGTTGTCGTGCTGGAGCTTGCAATTATTTACCAATTTCAGATGGCCAGTTTCAATCTTTGTAGGGGCTTTGATTTCCTATTAACTTTTCTGTCGGCTATCACCACATACGACTTCGAATAGACATTGCTGTTTAGCCAGTAAATATACTCCCATACCAAGTGCCGTTTTTTTAGTAGTTCTTTGCGACCATTTTCTCATGGTCTAAGGCTTAAAGGATTTAGTTCCATGGGGATGCAGGTGACTTACTGCGAAATGTTTGCATTGATTTGGAATGTGTAATGCTCCTCGCATAATTCCAGTTGTCTTATGAAGAATGTTCTGAAACTTTCAGGATTTGAGAAAGAAGCCGAAATACTTGGTAACGTTCACAGTTGGTTTGGATCAGTGGGAAAATATTAACGCTGCAGTTACAAAGGTTAAATAGACAGATTATTCATGCACGTTTTAGTTTGATGACCATAAGGTGTTTCAAGTTTTATAAATGATTTCTTTCCTTTGTTGTTAGTTTTCTGAGGATTTCCAAATTATGCTTTTTCATTATGATGGCCGGACAAGCGAATGGGATCAATTTGATTGGTCAAAGAGGGCAGTTCATGTCAGTATAAGAAAACAAACAAAGTGGTAAGATTTATTTACCATTTTACAAAATTTCAGCATTTTTTACATGATATGAATATATGATGCTACCCTTGTGCGAGGAAAGAAAACAGAAAGAAATACAGAAAAGACAGTCGATTAATATTTCATCTTCTGTAAAATTTCAATTCCTAGCAATTGTGTTCCTGCTGATGTGAAAGTTTTATGGCCCCTTTCTGCATCGTAATATTTTTTATTTTGTTTTGCAGGTGGTATGCAAAGAGGTTTTTGCATCCTGATATTGTAGCAGCTTATGACTACATTTTCATTTGGGATGAAGATCTTGGAGTTGAACACTTCAATGGTGATAAGTACGTTTTCCTTCTTTCCTTCTTGTTTTTTTTTTTTTCATTCAAAGCAACCATGTTTATTAGTCAAATCAAACTTCCTTGTTCTTTTCCTTTGTGCAATCTACCAGGTATATTGAACTGGTCAAGAAACATGGTTTGGAGATTTCTCAACCAGGTCTTGAGCCCAATAATGGACTAACATGGCAGATGACCAAAAGGTTGGGTGACAGAGAAGTTCACAAGTAAGCTGACTGATTTCGCTTACAAACTACCATTGCCCTCTCAATGCACGCACACACGCATCCACACAAAAAATAAAATGACAAAAAAGAGACAAGGTAGAAAGAAAACATGTAAAATTGTGATATTTGAGGCTACATGACTGCACAGACTCTTCTGGATGCAAACTTTGGGTAGTAGCTGAATTTGAATCTGACATGTCTAGTAGTAGACATTTACGTTGCAAGCATGTCCTATTATTCTATTTCAAAGCATAATTTCACCTAAAATTCATTTGAGTATTTCCTGTCTGGTAGTTCAATTTCTTCTGAATGAGTGAATTGCCCATGAGTAACATTCAAAGCTTACCATTTTTGCTTATTTAGCCATGCACTATGTCCTTTGACTTTGGAATTAGACTGTTAGAGAAACCTATGTTTAACATGCACATCCACACCTAAGTCCGTGTAACTGGCAGCATTAACTGTAGATGCTGCTGGAACATTTATTTTGGATCCACTGAAACTGTGCATAGTTTTAAGTTCTCCGTGTCTGGATTGGTGATTAGGAATACAGAAGAGAAGCCAGGCTGGTGTGGTGATCCAAATTTGCCTCCATGTGCTGCGTAAGCTCTCTCTCTCTCTCTCTCTCTCTCTCTATCTCTGTGTGTGTGTGTGTGTGTGAGACTACCCAAATAAACTCACAATGTAAACCCACGGTCCTGCCCGGACACTATGTGAAGATTATTTCCTTTGTTAAAGAACTTCTAAACATTTAATTGGTTAGTTCAATTTAAGAAAATTTGAAAGACAAAATATAGAAGACAAAATAACAACATTATCCCATTAATGTATTAAAAAAATCCATACATTTCATCAAACATCTTGTGATCAATCTACTTGTGACTATACGCACTTACAGGACACCAAACCAAAACTACAACTAAGATTATGAACATACTATCCTGCACTACGAAAGACCATCCAATGAGAGATCCGATGAGAAAAGAAGACGTATGACATTGCGGAGGGGGAGATCCGATTTGATGGAGTTTTGAAAGCTCGCTATAAGGACTCGTATGGTCTTCAAAAGTCACAACTCAAAAGGACAAAAACAAAATGTAAATGTTTAGTGTCTTCAAATTTAATGACATTGCAAGACGTGGAAGGCCCCACTAAAAGAATGAGAATTCTAGCTCTAATTGCTCAAACTCAATAACATCATTATGAACATTCACCAACCTTACATATAAATACTTTTCCAACAAAGTATCTTTATACGTCACGCAATATTTCTATATTGATCTGAGTTAAAAGAGGAAAATGTAAAACAAAATTAGCCAAAATTGCAGGCCTAGATGAATATGTTGAAGCTCATAAAAAGCACCCAAAATAGAGGGTGATTAGCTTATGAATTGAAGTTGAAAACTCCTGCTCTAAGGTCACATTTTCACCCAAGTTTCAAAGTATAGATGATCACAGCCACCATGCTCACCACACTTCCCTGCACAGAGGAAATAGAATGGGCATTCACTAAAATGAACAGAAACGAGATAGCACTAACCAATATATGACGTCCAATTGATCTAGTAAAAATAAGTAGTGATAAATCTGACCAAAATACAACATTAAATTGATCTAATTTAAAAAGTCAGTGTCAGTCCTAAATGCATCAGAGGGATTTGGCCATCAAGAATTACAACGACAACAACTTGAACGCTTCACTTCCTCCACTTTCCACGCACTCAAACAGATTGCTTAAACAACATAACGAAATTATTTACTTCATCACAATTATGTCAAAAGTTTGCATCTAAATGCAGTACAAAATCTTCACCTTTCAATTTTGACAATCGAAATTCCAAATTGGAAAAGCTTGACCAGTAATAAAAAAAAAAAAAAGAAACCTAAATACCATACATTAAGCTGGTAGATACGAATGAGTAAAAGTATTTTGTTAGCAATTAGGATAGATCTTCTTCCACCGTACAGTGAAAATTTTTCTGAATTAGTTTCATGATTAGGACATGAATACATTACAGGTAGGAAAAAGAAAAGAAAAGAAACAATCTTAACATTAAGCCTAATTCCTATATTATATTTAGCTATTCACACAAAAATGAAACAAAAATTAGTAATTGTTGTTAGAATACTCGACTGATGACCAAATTATTGAACACCTTAATTCCAGTGTTAGGAAATCTTTCTAGTTCTACTTTCATCACCTCTTTCAAATTGCATCCAAGACTTGTTTACCAATATTTTTAGTTTAGCATTCTTTCCTTGTCGAATCCTTTTCCAATATATTAAACAAAAAATGTGATTGCATAAATATGACTTTTGTTTATCTCCTTGAAGTGAATGCTTTAATTGGTCGCATGTGGTCCAACTCCCAGAATGAATAGGAAGCGGGAAGCCCCAAAAAACAATAAGAGCTACTAATACATTAACCAGTTTGTGACTCGCATAAAACAACCATCATGCCTTGCATCCAGCGAAAGAACACCATGCATTTACATTATAGAAGCAAACCCACTATGCTTATGCTCAAAAAATTGGTGAAATATAAAATTAGAAAGGAAATAGAGACAATACTTTGCAGTCAAGGACTTAGATGCTTAGACCAAGGAATTTCTTAAAATTATCAATCAAAATAGTTTTTTCACTAAGGTTTTTTATCAAATAGAGGGTCATCCACTAGTACATACCTATATACAAAGAGGCAAAGACATGTGTTGTGTGTACACATTTGTCACTACTTTAGCATTCAAGAAACAAATGGACTTGTGAGTATGCATATTCATGAACATGAATGCCAAATCGAGTGCACAAATTAAGGCAAAGAGAATTTATAATAAACAACTCGAAGGACGAACCAAAAGTATTGTCTACATTTGCTATAGCAAAAACCCAAAAGCATTAAGCTAAATCTAAAACAAAAACTAGAATCGGGAATAGAAATTGTGTTCCTCGATTTCAGATCAATCCATTAGTTAATGTTCCGCAGAAAGAAAAAATCAAACATCACAAATTGATTTGGAAATAAGTCATTCTTAGACAACATTTACTATATTTCACGTCTCACCTTTGCTTCATTCATCAACAACTGCGAACGAAGGGAATGCTTAATTTCTAAAGACGCTCTCCATTGATCATGGAAACTCACTACCGAAAAACTTACGCAAAAGACGACTGCCATTGCTAATGGTTGTTAGAGAAGAACAGGCATCGATGGAGAAGATACAGAGTTTAAATTGTAGGATTTTGCACCAAGGGATGGGCCTGGTGGTGGTAGAGGCACACGCATTCACTGAAGCGGTAGGAGCGGATGTAGCGGCGCAGGGGGGGGGGGGGTGTGGACAACAACGAAAAGGGGAGAGAGAAGTTAGAAAAAGGTAACCGGATTCATCCATTAATTTTGAAAACGAGTTAGTCGAAGGGTGAAAATTTGAACTGGAGAATGGAGTTAGGCATGTTTCACTTTTATTCTGATCCCTTTTTGGCTGAAGGTTGTATGCCCATAACCATCCTGGCCGTTGGATCTTTGTCTAAACTTATCACAATCATCAATACATTTCAAAATTAATCTGGACCATTAAATTTAGATCCAGTGGCTGAAAATATACAGAATTCAAAAAGATCGAGCTGTTTTATTGTATAGGTATATATGTATATGCATATGTATATATATGATGAACACATACATAAATGATTAATCATCTACTTGTCTCAGCCGGTTTGCTAATTTTTATATGCTCTAGTCTTCCTACAATCATCCGCATTGTGATGTTATCCAACTCAATATTGAATATAATTCTAAAGTGAAAAGACATCAACAAGAAAGATACTTCAACACATTTAGACTGTGTGATCTTTGTAAGCTCGTCCCTATTGTACTGCATTGTAGGGTGTTTGGTTATCTACGTGCTAATTTGTTTCCTGTGTCGTAAAATAACACTCCAGGAAATATGGAATGTGTTTACTGCAAGAGAATATGAGACTTTAGGCAGCACATGTTACTTTTTCATACAGAATATTAGAAGCCACCTAGGTCTGAATAAATACCTATCAATAATCTAGGTGATGCATCTAGTGCTTGGATTTCTGGTCAAGAAAGTTTAGTTTTATTATTCATGTCCCCCTATATAATTGGTTTCTGTTATCTGCATCAATTCAGATTTGTAGAGATTATGGCCCCTGTATTTTCTCGGGAAGCATGGCGCTGTGTTTGGCATATGATTCAGGTGTTGTTTTTTCTTATTTATTGAGGGTTTGGTATATGAGTTGTGCCTATGTTTGATACATCCTTTCTGGATGCTTCATGTTTTCTGCTGTTGAAACAAAAAATATTTATCCTCGTGTTTTCAACTTTTAGCTACACTAACCTTTTTATTGTATAATATGGTTGTAGAATGATTTGGTGCATGGATGGGGATTGGATTTCGCCCTTAGGAGATGTGTAGAGGTAGTTGTTTCCGCTTTTTTCACTGCTGTTTTTTGCAAATATTCGAGTGTATTATTTAGAGACTTGCATATGCACATGCAGTATATTCTTTGGTGGATCCGTGTAATAACATTCAAAAGATATGCTTCCACATGGAAAAAGATATTCTCTATTGTTAAGTTGACCAAAAAAGTAACAACAAATTGTGTCCTAGTAACCAATCGTCGCCTGTGTTTCAATTGTGGTTTATCCAAAAAAGAAAAAAGAAATGCTCTTTCTCATGCCGTAAATACTTTTGTAAAGTAATTTGGGATCAATATGGTTTTGGGGGCTATGCAACATAGGCTTGTAATCACAAATATTATCAAGCAGAACTAGTTTATTGGATTTTGGACCATTAGGGTTCTCTCTATTGCTCTCTCTCAGTTTGGCTCCTTGAATAAAATGCCATGGCAACTTCTGTTGGCCTGTCCGTCTAAACATTAAGAGCTCTACCTCAACAGCAGCTTCTTTTGAGCAGCAGTTGGTAACTACTTCTGTTTTGCCTCTGCAGCCTGCGCATGAGAAAATCGGCGTTGTTGACTCACAGTGGATTATTCACCAAGTAATTCCTACACTTGGGAACCAGGTAAGTTGTCAGTAGCTCTGATTCTTGTATGACAAGTCTTTTAAGTCTTTTTGCCTTCTGCTGTTTGAGATGGTAAAGTTTAGCAATATGGTAACTTTGGTAAAAAAAAAATCTCAATTTTTCCGGTTTACAAACAATGATAAGGGAAGAGAGGAGAGAGAAAAAGAGACGACAATAAAATCGAAATGTATGAAGAAAGAGCTGTACTTTATTATGAATGATCATTTTAGGTTTCAAATCTAAAGCAAGATTGCAATTTCCTTTTCCCTAATAGAACTTCTCAATACTCCCCTCAACTGTTCCATAAGATCCAACATGCCTAGCTGTCTAAAAACTAGTGACCTCCATTCCCTCTCTTTCCCAAACTGATAGTGAATGTATCACTAATGTTAGTCCATGAGTCTTTGTTGGTTGGTTTGTTAAATGATGTATCTCCAAGAAAATGCAGCATACATCTGTACTTTCTCTGTTCGCATGAAACACGGGATTGCTATCAAACAAACATCGCAGCCTGATTTTTACAAAACTTCTCACACAAACTTCTTATTTTTATTGTTTTTAAATCTCTTACTGCAAAGAGATTTGAATAGACCATTATATTTCACATGCTGCATGAACCATAGCTCTATACCTAGTCTCTGTACTTAATCGAGCTAAAATTCTTTTCTTTTTACTCTTTCAACTACAAACTAATACCACAAATCAAAAGCAGAATTGGCATACTAACCGGATGTCCACGGCTTCAACCGCTCAAAAGTGGTGCTAAGTAGGGAAGCACATCCCTAGTGGGGATTGCAGTTAATCTGGAAGTTCTCCAATGTAGATGAATAAATAAAACATACATCCTATGGGTATTATCTAGGAAAACCAATTTACTTGTCTGCCACGCGGGAAGCTAGAATCATTGAATACACCTTGGCTTCATGCATGGGGTATTCTTCTAGATGTACTTCTTGCCGTAAGAGATGGGTACCCCACACTGTTGGTGCGTACGTTACTTGTAAGTCTACGTGAAACAGAAAGTACTCGGATGAGCAGTATGAGCAGAGAGAAGTATAAACAAATCAAAGCATCAAGTCAAGTTGTAAGAACTTGCGATGTGGAAAGCTGTTATGATGATAACAAGTTCAGGAAGTAAGGGTGTTTATGGAGAAAAAAAAAATCTCGCACAACTTACAAGGTTTGATTTAGAGCCATCATAGTCAAAATTTATGTCACTACTAAATGAAGGACATTTACATTGGTAAATGGAGTGCACAACTATTTTAGGAACCAGAACACAACCATCGATTCAGATGCGCTGCCAACAATTTAGATAGGAAGTGTATGTGGGCGATAGACGCATAGATCTTTGTATTTGTTACTTAATCCTTATGACTTTAGAACAAGTGGTTGTGTGATTGTGTTTTTGTTACTACTAATGGGTACCCGTCGGTTGCTTGTTTATTATCCAAAGTTAAGCTTCTTACTTTAATCATTACGGTATCCTTGCTTGGAGTGGAAGAGATTGATCTCTCTTTCTGTTTCACTTTACCATTCCGCCATTCATTTATGTTTTAATTTGTTTCATTCCAATTTTCTCCCTATCCTGAAGTTACAAGTATTGTTCTTCTTGATCTGAATCTTTCTTTGAAATTCAGGGCAAGTCCGACGATAGTAAACCTCCATGGGAAGGGGTATGTATATATATGTTCACTAGATTTTTTTTTTCTTTTTCCGTTTTCGGCACGGAAGTTTTTAATCGTTAAATGCATAAGATCTTTACTAAATTATTGTTGACAACATTCTCATATTGAGGTTTAATGCAAATACAATGCACTGTCACTCACAGGTAAGAGATAGGTGCAGAAGTGAGTGGGCTGCGTTCCAGGATCGCCTTGCTGATGCTGACAAGGCTTACCTTGCCCATACCAGAAATGGTTAATTTTTCATTTTTCACAAAAAATCCAAGCTCCCTAATCTTGTACATTGCTTTGTTTCTCTTTAACGTCTTTTGTCGTTCTTTCATTCGCGTCCTTGCGGGTATTTCAGAGCAAGAATTTGTACTTTAACATGATTTGTTTTATCTGTCAAAGGTGATGTAGCCACATTTCCTGTATTATCGGGACATCATTTCTTGTATTTGCTTAATACATTATCAATCAGAAAGGAGGAATTTTGGACTTTTTGTGAAGAAATAGGTTAGGCTTTGGTGTAACGGATTAAACTATTTGTTTGAGCAACGCAGGCCCTATTTCTTATGGGTTATTATGTTTTTTTGATTCGCTTAAATTCGGATTGTGGGTGTCGATGCAAGTATTGTTATTCCTTATGTCTATTAAATTGTACTGTGAGTTTTTGAATTTTGCTACAAGATCCTGATGCAAATTTTGATTTTTTAAATATTTTGAAATGAATTTGGTTCGCGGGTAAGATTTATGTGTTCATGAACTGTGGATTCGTTACGTACACATGGACATGGATGTGGCAAAATGAAGTACTCTAGTCATGTAATTTTCTTCAAACAAAAATGATAAGGTATTTTCATGTTTATTTTTTGAGAATTTTTTTTTTAAAATGTGTGTGGAAAAGTAAACTTCATAAATAAATTATTTTATTTCAAGAATTAAAAAATAACACAATTGAAAAAAACTAAATACAGGACTGATGGAGTATGTATTTGCCATTAAATATCCAACAACTTTAATTCATTTTCATCGTACATGGACAACAAACGAGGTGAGAGAGAAGTTTCGGAGCATACAAGAGGAATTGGGTTATTGAATTCACTCTAACCGGATTAGTCTTAGTCAAAGTCAAGGACCCATATCTTGGATTCTTCATCCACTAAACATAATTTTATTATTTTATATATCTATTAGAATCGTTCGATGCACATAAAATACTTTAAAATAATAAGAGATTTATGTACATCGAGCAAATTCAAACACATTTATATCCGAATCTGCGTTTTAAAATTGTGTTCCTAGACTTGCTGATTCTTTTAAGCCTATAGATTTTTTCCTGGCTCTTCGACCAGGACGATTGCCACACTTGTAGGTCATTTTAAAGTTCACAATTATTTTAATCAAAATGCGTTGGTCATGTGTGTTAAAAATTTTATTAATAAAGTATTTATCAATATAATTTCAAAATACATATATGCTTAAAAAATTATAATTGAGTGAACCAATGATAATTCATGATGTGGCCATAAGAATCTTTTCCAAGATGTGTTGCAATTAATATTGATTAAATGTACTATTAATATAATTTTTGACGTAATTAATATTTTACATATTCTAAAAAAGAATTATTTCGATCACTATAACGGGCTCACAAATAGACCCAAAAAGAAGATTAAGTTATGTTTTAACTATTGGAACAAATAGACGCAATAGACCTTGTTGTGACTCGACTCCAAAAAGTAGTTCAAATTACTTATTTTGATGATTTATTATATTTCTTGCGTACTCAAAAAATTATTTCAATCGAAAAGAGGTAAGGTAGCAACGTGATTGAAACATGTGTGTCTTAAAGTTTTGTCTCAAGTTCATACAAGCCATTAAAACCTTCTCAACACAAACGCACTTTGTCTAGGTTGTTTTATCAGGAATACTTTTAATCTAATAAAAAAAACTAAGGGCCTAATTAGTTGAGATTGTTTATTTTCTTTCTGAATTAAAACACTGTGTGTCTAAATTCACACACAAAAAAAGAAGAAGATAATATTACGATAAAAAATAAATCACAGAAATTCATATTAATTACTTTGTTATTGCAAGAAAATAAATATCTAACCAAACAGCCCTAAGTGGTCAACCCAAAGTCATTACCATCACAAAAGAACCAGGGGCTGATGGCCCTACCGGCATGTACGATCAACAACTTTTCTTCCCGCCCTATAAATCTAGTACATCGCGGACCACCAAAGCTTGCCAATTTGTGTTGTTTATTTTTTTGACTTAGATGTTTTAAAATATTTGTTCAATTTTAAATTCACTTCTAAAAGTTTCTTTAATAACTTTTTCTTTAAAAAAACCAAACATTAAAAAATATTAATAAAAAATAAAATAATTCCAAAAAGACGCTATTTTGAATTTATTTTTTATTTTATTTGGCCCATCTTATATAGATTAATTATTTTTATTTAAAAAATTATATTTATTATTTATTATTTTTATGATTATTTATTCGTCTCGACAAAAGAAATCTAAAAAGTATAAAATTATGTTTAAAAATTAAAAAAAATTCATTAAAATGAAAAATAAATTCAAAAAAATGTTGTTTTGAATTTTTTTATTTTTTAAAATTTTGAACATAATTTTATATTTTTTGAAAAATTTAATGAATTAATAATCATCAAAAAAATAATACAAACAAAAAATTAGAAAAAAAATTAGAAAACTATCAAATATGGCTCAATTTGAATTTTCTAGATTATTGAATTATTTTTTCATCTTTATGTGAAATTATTTTGTAATTTTTTATTAATTTTTTTGAATTATTAGTTTATTTCAACTAAAGCTTTTAAAAAAATTATAAATAATTAATTAAATTCGAAGAAATTCAAAAAATAAAAAAATAAAAAAATTTGAACTTATTCGAAAATATTAAGATTAAAATAATAACTATAAAAAATTAAATAAAAATAAAAAATAATTTAAAAAAACTAGTCATGCCAAATGGAGCCATAATCTCAATTGGTGATTACAAATTTGTAGGGCATGAGGAGCTGATTTCTTCCATTATATGGTACGACTTCTCACACAAACACACACACTCTCTCTTTCTCTCTCTCTCTCTGCGCAACTTTTTTTGGGAACAAGTTGGAAGGGTCGTCGGGATTTTTATAATTGTGGTGAGTACGTTCATATCAATTCTTGTCGTGTGCCTTCGAGTTGATTTGTGGGTTATGGGGTTTGATCAAATGTTTTCTGTCCCCTCCCCATCTCTTCAAATGTATTGTGGATTGGAAAATTTCCTTTTTCATGTAGATTTTTGAAAAAAATCATTAGTGGATAATTGGGTAAATTCCTGTATTCTCGCCGCAATCAAATATATCTTCTTCGGTATTATTGATTTTTCCTTTCCACTTCTGTTATTTACTCTATCAGGAGAGTATTAATTCTTTAAGACATGTCTATTAGCCTTTCCAATTTTGAGTGGATCTATGTTTCTAACAACAATGCGGTGCACTCCCTTAATTTGATGAGTTTGAAAGAGTAAATCTTTCATTTTTTTTTTGTTAAGAATGGCGAATGCAGAATCCTTCTTGGATGACTGATTCTCGTATTATTACTCCCCTTTCTATTTTGAGTTCCAAACGATGAGTGATAGAGAGAGAGAGTCTAGCTCTAACCCAAAAAAGGTGTATGCGTGTCCATAGGGATAAAATCCGGTCTAGTAATTGAAAACATCCTTTTGGTTCACACTGCAGGATAGATTTGTACTTACCTCAACCATAGCAATATTGTGGAGAGTAATCTCGTCTCATAATTTGATAACATTTATTTTTCGTCTTATTAATGATTTCCCTTTTCTAATTAGTAGTTACCTTAACCACTGCAGTATTGCTCATGTTGTAATACATTGCGTATCCCGGTTACTTCACGAAGTCTGTGTGTGCCCTTTTTGGATAATACCAATGTCTTAGCTCTGTATCTGTTGCCTTGCTATATTCTGCTCCACAGAAAATCAGTATGTCTGGCTATGGCATTTTGGATGGAACGACCACTGGGATTTCTAGTGATGTTATCATGAAAAACATGGATTATTTTGACTTCCCCATGGAAAGTTTGGAAGGGGATGACCTCAATGGAGGGTATTGGGATGCAAAACTCCAAAGCCTTGTGCCAATTCTTTCGGGAGTCTTGACGGGTTCTTCCTTGACTTCTGGTGGTAATTTTGGCAATGCTGCATCGGTTATGGTGCCTAGTTTCTCTGATCCTGTGAGTTCATTACTGTATACTCCCTTGAAATGCACACAATTACCTATTTCTGTTAAAGCATCGTTATAGATATACTTCCCAGCAGCATATGTGAAAGGAGGATTATTCTTGATGCTACTATTTGATGCATGAGTGCTGCCATTGCTTTGGAACTTTTTAATCAGGTGGTTTTGGCCTGTATGCCTTTGTTACTCACTTACTCAGTAAGGAAGTAAAGTATACATCTTTTTGCTTTTATGAGGACAGTAAAATAGGTATCTGTCATTGAAAGTTGGAAAACAAACAAGAGAAATTGTAAGTTTATTTGGTGTTTTGGGCCCAATTCGTAGAGTTGTAGAATACACTAGATGCAAAAATGCTATTGCAGATTTGCAGTCCTACATGATCTTATATGGAAATTATGAACCAGCTGACTGGAATTGAAACTAGTTTGTATTTTTCTCTGGTAAATATTATTGGAAAAGAGAAAGAAAAACGATCTTTTCTAGTCAGTGACGTAATGCTAATATTATTAGATCATTCGTGTATTTTTGCATATTTGATGAAGGCCTTCCATGTATTTCATACAGTTCATCTCTCAAAACTTAATGTATTAAGTGAAAGTAAATAAAACCCACTTGGTAGCCACAATTCATGTCACTTAAAAATGTAAGTGCTGGTAAAAAAGTAGTCTAGAATTTTCGGTGTCCAAGTGTAAGTGGCAGAGTTCTAACCTTCAAACATGATTTTATGAATGTTAAAAGAGTGCTATCTATAGGAGACAAAAAGCTAAACCACAAAAGATGAGAAAAGTAAAAAGAGCAACAAATAGAGTTGTAGTGGGTTTGTGAAGCCTGATTCAGCTTTGGTTGCCACTTCCCTATAGGATGGGGTTTCGACGTAACGAGAGTATTATGATAAGTGATATAAAAAAGAAGAGACAAATTACCTGTCATATGGTCAGAGGCTCCAGAATCAAGAATCCATGGGGTATGCAAAGAATAAAGACACACATTACTTGATGAGACGAAATGAGTGGTGGAAGAAGAAGATGCATTGGCCTGTTGAAGAATTGAATCATTCTCAAATGTGGCGATAGTAATCTGATCAGATTGTGTTTCCTTAAATGGAGCTTGATTAGCCCAAGTTGGCATGCCATGAAGTCGCCAACAAAACTCAACAGAATGCGTAATCTGATCATAATAAGTGCACCACTTGGTATCACGACCACTACAACGGCTACCATGACGAATATCCTTGACATACATGGAGGTAAAGTGAGAGAAAGAGAACCAAAAAAAAAAGGAACCGAGGCGAACAACAATAATGACTGGATAAAAAATGCCCAAAATAGCTCCAATAATTAGTATAGAGAAATTAGTGCCGAAACGATCAATGAACAGTGCAGCCGTATGAATAGAGATTAGATTCCGGCAGCGAGATTCCGACAAGTAGATTTTCCGGCGAGAGAGCAGTGAGGTCAGACGAGAGAGCGAGAAGCAACGCGTGTGAGAGGGAGGCACACCGAGTGGAGATATCGAGAGGTAACGAGAGGGAAAAAGGGATATCAGATTAGGGTATTATAACCCGCTCTGATACCATACTGAAAGAGTTTATGAAATGGTGTTTCTGTGTATTCTTCTCGTACTAGGAGGCACAATTTATAGGACAACTTTACAGACTCAAAAAAAGTAAATTCAAATCAATCACCTAATTATATTCATAACTAAATCCCTAATTATATTCCTACCAGATTACATTATCAACAAATCAAATCCGTAATTATATTTCTACCATATTACATTAAATCAAATCAATCAACAATATGCAAGCTTAAGAAAGAGCTTGTATGGGTTGAAACATACTCGAAAGCAGCGGTATAAAAAGTTCAATACTTTTTTGACAAATGTGGGTTTCAGTAGGTGTCATGGGGATTACTGTTGTTACTTTACAAAGCTTGGACATTGAATCTATACTTCCGTTCAATGTAGATGATATGCTTGTGTATAGATGAGATTTTGAATCTCAAAGCACAGTTATCCAAGGAATTTGCAATGAAGGATTTGGATGATGCAAAGCAAATCCTTGGTAGTGAACAAGAAGCTTAAGCTATCATAGGCAGAATATGTTGAAAAATGCTAAAAAGGTTCAACATGAAAGGTGCTAAGCTCGTTAGCACACCCTTGGCAAATCACTTCAGGCTTTCAAAAGAACAAGAAGCATTTAACAAAGGAAGAGCAAAATCACATGGCTTAAGTTCCGTATGCCTCAGTGGTAGGCTGCTTGATGTATGCTATGGTATGTACGAGGCCTGACTCATGCCGTGGAGGTTGTTAGTAGGTTCGTGGCAAATCCAGGCAAGCAGCTTTGCGAAGCTGTCAAGTGGATTTTGCAGAGGTACTCCAGATATGGTTTTGTATTATGGGGGCTTAGATATTTGTTTACATGGGTTGTAGATTCTAATTTCTAGGGGACATTGCCACCAAAAAGTGCACTAAAGGGTATGCGTTTACTTTGGGCAGCATAGCAGTCAGTTGGATCTCACAGCTACAGAAAATTATGACTATCCAGGACTGACGCAGAGTATGTTGCAGCCATTGAGGCATGCAAGAAAATGGTATGGTTGAGGAGCTTTATATGAAAGAGTTGCGTAAGGAGCAAGACAATTGTCATTTGTTCAGTGATACTCAGAGTGTGATTCATATGGCGAAGAACTGAGCCGTTCATTCAAGGACCAAGCATATCGAGTTAAAGTATCATTTTATTCGCTCACTTTTCGAGGATGGGCAGTTTACACTGGGGATAGTTCACGTGAAGAATAATCGTACAACTATGTCTACAAAGGGTGTTACTATGGAGAAGTTGAATGCTTATTCAACTTCGGTCAGTCTTCAAGCCTACAAGACAGCAGGAAGTCTCACATCAGCACTTCGTGATTGCTGGAGGTATCAATAAAGGTGTAGCAGATCACTCTTCAAGTGGGAGATTATTGTTTTGTGAAGCCTGATTCGGCTTTGGTCACCACAGAGGGGGCTTGGAGGCAATGCCCCCAAAATTGGACAAGGAAATTACAGTAATTGATAGTGTAAACCCTAGGTTATAAATATGTGATATGCATAGAAGCCGATGTATTTTATACTCTTCTTCATTCATCATGTAGTGAAACTGGTGTAAGTTGTGAATGCAACCAATTGAATGTTTTGGAAATGACGTAAAAGTTACCCTATCGTGCTTTATGTTTGCGTGATAGTGTGTGTGTGTGTGTGTGTGTTTGTTTGGGGGATTCCACAACAAGAGTAGTATTCTGAAAGTTGAAGGAAATAAGCAAAATTTGGCTAAGCCCTAAAGCCTTCAAGTAGAACTCTGGCTATAGACAAACGACGGACCCAAGATGTACTCCTGCAAGTAAAGGAGCACGAAGAAGACGTAAACCCTCAAATGCTTTGACTTTTGGTATTTGGGAGGTCTCTTGGAGATGCAGTGACATGTTATTAGAGATGTGATTCTAGGAGGGGTTAGTTTCAACTCTTGTAAACCCCTTCTTTCATTGCTCACTCTCTCTTTTGTGATCTTGGTTGGGTCATGTCTTCATTAAAAACTTCTTCGTCTAGAGCTACTTATTACTATACATTCTCGATGTTTAGAATATTGATACGCACTGGAGTGTTGAATGAAGCTTCAGGAGTATTAATAGTGCTGACTACATGGAACTAAATGACTTGCAACATGTCTTGGAACAGTAGGGTACATTTCTCAAATCTGGCATAGAGGGTTTTCTTTTTCCTGGTTTTTAAAGCAAGAGTAGCCTTAGTATGCCCTTTTTCCTCAGTAAAGATAATGACTCGAGAAGTATCTAGACTAGTATTCAAGCTACAAAATCATTCAAGCCTCTATATTTTCTTACTTTAGTGCCAAGGTTGGTTTAGTATTATTGTTCTGAGCTATAAGGATTTCTATGAAACTGCATATGTGGGCTCACTCATGATCTTGGTCTAAGTGTTACTTTGTTTGGTTTGTAGGCTCTTATGTACCATCCCTCAACTCTAACTTTCTTGAACTTTTCACTTGATGATCTTTTGCATCTCTTTATTTTGGTGTTTTCCAAATTCATACCTGACTGATTAAATTCTCTTTTGATAGTTTCAGGCTCCATTCAGTTCATCTCCTGAACTGTTGGAACTTGTGGCTCATATGGATAGGCTCAGCTGAGCGTAGTGAGGGAAGCGCTTCCCTCGCTACGCTCAGCTTTTGGCCCATCAAGGATTCAACTGTTGGAGCTGGGCCGAAGGCCCAATGTTTTGGGGGTGCGGGGAGCCTCGGTACGACCTAATTAGGGTTGGGATAGAGTACGCTATATATACTCTCTATTGTAAAAACCCTAGACATTCATATCAAATAACAAATCTCGCTTCGCTCCCATGGATGTACCCAATTTTTGGGGAACCATGTAAATTCTGTGTTGATCTCTTTACTGTTTTCGTATTCTATATTGTGTGTGTGATTGTTGATTGCACTTACAAGTGGTATCAGAGCTCAAGTTGAATCAATCATACGAAGAACAATGGTGGACAATACATTTGTGTCGAAGTTCGATATGGTAAACTTTGATGGGACTGGGAATTTTGGACTGTGACAACAAAGGGTAAAGGATCTGCTAGTGCAGCAGGGCTTGTCGAAGGCGCTGGGAGGGAGGTCCAAGAAATCAGAGCAGATATCCAACGACGATTGGGGAGATCTGTAAGCGAATGTCGTGAGTACAATTCGTCTGTCTCGCAGATGAACTTATGTATCATATGATTGGGGATGATTTGTTGGTTGGGGTTTGGGCGAAATTGGAGAGCAGGTATATGTCGAAATCCTTGACTAATAAACTGTTTCTAAAGCAAAAGTTATTTGGGCTGAAGATGTTTGAGAGTTCTGATCTAATTTAACATATCAATACGTTCAATTAGATTCTTAGTGATTTGTTAAGAATTGATGTAAAAGCCGAAGAGGAGGATCAGGCCTTAATGTTGCTGTCCTCTTTATCAGGTTCTATGGATAATCTCATTACTACTCTACTCTGGGGAAAAGAAACCCTAGAACTGGAGGAAGTTACTGCAGGATGAGAGATTGGTGGTAAAGTACGAGGACCACGGCAGAAAGACGGACAAAGGAAAATTTGTTGAGCGTGGAAAGTCGACATCTAAAGACGATACTGAGTTGAAGTGTTATAGGTGCCGTGAACCTGGTTACTTTTAGAAAAACTGTTCGAATAAGGGAAAAGGAGGTAACTGGAAGAAGAAACAAGGAAAGGCAAGGAAGAATAAAGCGGGACCATCAAATACTGCAAACGTAGTGGAGCATTATAATTCAGAGGATGGTAATTTGCTTTCGGTCTTTACCAATCCGGATCATCTGGCAGATTCATAGATTTTTTATTCAACATGTTCTTATCAAATGTTCCCCAACAGGGAATAGTTCGACACTTACAGGTCAGTTGATTGTGGTAATGTTCTTATGGGTAACGATGCATCATGCAAAGTCGTAGGAATAGGCACATTTAAAATCAAAATGTTTGATGGTGTTGTGAGAATCTTGGGTGAGGTTAGACATGTCCCAAATTTGAGAAAGAATTTTGTTTCATTGGGAACTTTAGACTCCAACGGTTATGGGTGTAGAACGGAAGATAGAGTCATGAAGGTAACGAAGGGTGCTTTGCTAATCATGAAGGGTTCAAAGGTTCTAGAAAATATTTACAAATTGACAAGGAGTACAGTTGTAAGTGGAGTTGTTGTCACCACAATGGTTGATACTGATGATATCATTTTTTGGCATATGCGGCTGAGGCATATGGGTGAACGTGGGATGTTGGAGCTGCCTAAGAGGAATCTGCTGAAAGGGGTGAAATCGTGCAAGATTGGATTCTGTAAATTCTGTGTTTTGGAAAAACAGTGTAAGGTCCAATTTAGGCATGCCACGCACAGATCTAAGGGGATTCTTGACTACATTCATTTAGATGTTTGGGGGCCATTGAGGGTAGCCTCGAAAAGGGTATCTCTGTATTTTGTGACCTTTATCAATGATTATTCGAGGAAAGTTTGGGTTTACTTCATGCGTCACAAGTCTGAGGTTTTTGCAACATTCAAGGTGTGAAAAGCTAAAGTGGAAAACCAGACGGAAAACGGGTCAAGTGCCTCTGAACAAATAATGAGAAAGAGTACAAGGATGACGTTTTTTTGAAGTTTTGTGAGGAGCATGGAATTCAGAGATGCTGGACAGTTCGAAAGACACCACAGCAAAATGGGGTGGCAGAGAAGATGAACAGAACCATAACAGAAAGGGCACGGTGTATAAGACTTAATTCAGGACTTCCAAAGAATTTCTGGGCAGAGGCAGTGAGTATGGCAGTCTTTGTTATAAACAGGTTGCCGGTATTGCTCTGAATGGAAAGGTGGCAGAGGAGGTGTGAACCGACAAAGAGGTAGACTATTCAGTTCTGAAATTTTTTGGGTGTCCAGCCTATGTTTATGTTCCTGGTAATGAGAGGTTGAAACTTGATGCAAATTCCAAACAATGTATCTTTATGGGGTATGAAAAAGGGATAAAAGGGTACAAGGTTTGGGATCCGAAAATAAGGAAGGTGGTGATCAGGAGGGATGTGATATTTGACGAAACTTCTATGGTCAAGACACATTCAGAGGTTCAAAAATCCGAGTCAAGAGAAGATAGCAAGCAGCAGGGTGTTCAGGTCGAGCTGGAGAGTATAGAATTTGATGATTCTTAACCAGGGAAACAGCTTGACCAACAGCAACAGAAGCAATAGGAAAGCATAGCCACAAGGAGACCTAAACGTGTTAACAAACCACTAGTGAGGTATGGGTTTGAGGATTTAGTTTCTTAACATTGTCGACTACCAGTGGAGATTCGTCTACTTTTCAGGAGGCTATCACTACTTTTGAAAGGGACAGATTGATGGAGGCCATGATAGAGGAGATGGAGGCCTTGCATAAGAATAAGACTTGGGAGTTGAAAGAACTATCTCAAGGGAAGAAAACAGTGGGGTGCAAGTGGGTTTACAAGAAGAAAGAAGTTGCGTCTGAAAAGGAAAAGAAGGAATTCAAGGCTCGGTTGGTAGCAAAGTGATACTCACAGAGGAAGGAGATTGATTATGATGAGGTCTTTTCTCCAGTAGTGAGACATACTTCGATCAGGATTATCTTGGCATTGGTGGCTAGCTATGATCTAGAGTTAGACCATATGGATGTGAAAATGGCCTTCCTCTATGGTGTTTTGGAGGAGGTTATATACGTGAAGCAGATGGAGGGGTTCATGCAGTCAGGGACTGAGCACTTTGTTTGTAGATTGAAGAAGTGACTTTATGGGCTCAAACAGTCTTCAAGACAATGGTACAAGAGATTCGACCCCTACATGATTTGGATTGGGTTCACACACTGAGTTTGATTGCTGTGTTTATGGTAAAAGTCTTGATGATTTTTCACATATTTTTTTATTATTTTATGTGGATAATATGCTTATTGCTGCAAAGAGTATGCCTGAGGTAAATAGGTTGAAATCTTTGTTGGGTAAGGAATTTGACATGAAGGACTTGGAGAGTGATAAGAAAATACTTGGGATGGAGATTCGCAGAGATAGGACAGCGGGAAGCTGTGGTTGTCTCAAAAGGATTATGTGATGAAAGTGTTGGAGAGGTTTAGCATGAATAGTGCCAAACCAATCAGCACACCTTTGGCGAGTCATTTCATGTTATCTACAGCTCAGTGTCCATGATCAGATCAAGAAATTTAGGATATGCCAAAGGTGTCTTATGCTAATGCAGTTGGTTGCTTGATGTATGCAATGGTATGTACTAGACCCGATTTGGCAGATGCAGTTGGCACAATCAGCAAATACATGGCCAATCCAGGCAGAGAGCATTGGAAGGCAGTCAAGTGAATTTTCAGATACTTGAGGGGTACGGTAGGCCGTCTGTTATGCTAGGCAATAGAATCAGAATTGAGTAGTAGGGTTTGTGGATGCAGATTATGCTAGAGATGTGGATGATAGGAGGTCTACTATGGGCTATGTGTTTACACTCGCGAGTGGGCCTATTCGTTGGAGATCCATGCTACAACCTCTAGTGGCTCTATCAACTACTGAGTCTGAGTAAATGGCGGTGACAGAGGCTGCTAAGAAAACTTTGTGGTTAAAGGGGCTAGTGAAGGAATTGGGCATAGATCATGGTGGAGTGCAGTTGTACTGTGACAGTCAGAGTGCCATCTATTTGGCAAAGCATCAAGTGTATCATGCTAGGACTAAGCATATTGACGTGAGATTTCACAAGGTGGGAGAGTTGATTGATATGAGTGATTTGATACTTGAAAAAGTACACATTTTTTAGAATGCAGCTGACATGTTGACAAAGATTGTGACTGCGGACAAGTTCGAGCATTGCTTGGATTTGGTTAACGTCTCCAGGTGATAGAGATGAGGCATTCCCACAAGCCAGTTGGATCAAGATGGGTTATTTTCTGAAGGGGAGAGGATATTTTCCAAGGTGAAGATTATTGGAACTTGTGGATCATATGGAGAGGCTCTGAAGAGTTCTAGGCAAAGACTAGAAGCCGAGCGTAGCGGAGCGTAGTGAGGGAAGCGACCAAGCGGAGCGAGACTTCTGGCCCACCACGGATTCAACTGTTGCAGCTCGGCTGAAGGCCTAATGGTTTGGGGGGGTGTGGGGGGCTTCGTTACGACCTAATTAGGGTTGGGATAGAGTACAGCTATATATACCCTTTATTATAAAAACCCTAGACATTCATATCAAATAACAAATCTCGTTCCGCTCCCGTGTATGTACCCGGTTTTTGGAGAACCGCGTAAAGCTTGTGTTGATCGGTTTACTGTTTTTGTATTCTATATTGTGTGTGTGATTGTTGATTATGCTTACATGAACTGATTCTTTTAAAATTGAAGTCCAATCAGTGCTTGTTTTGGTAGTGTACAGTAATATATTGTATATACCTTTTTTAATGACAGTATATTTCTCCCATACAAGTAGAAGTAAACGAAATATGGAGAAATATTTTCACAATTTGTATTCATACATTGAAACTAGCAATGTTGAAAAAAATAGTTTAAACTACTTTGAAAATAATGGTAGAAAGACTAAATGAGCAAAGACTCTATATTAGTGTTTTGGCTTTGAAGCTTTGACAGAACCTGTTGACTATGCATTCACTTGTGTTCATTTGAGCTCGATGTTTTGTCTAAAGCTACGTTTGTTAAATTTATTGGATGCTCAAAACAAACCTCCTTCCTTGATAATTTATACATCCAACTGCTAAGTGACTTTTTAATGGCTTTCTGCATTTTGCATTGATTTACGTCACTGTCTATCCGAATCACGGTTAAGCCACAGTTAAAGCAAGAAGTTATTGGATAAATATGTTAAGACTTTATCTGCCTCTCGTCTGATTGTTTGTTATTGAGATTGTTTGTTATTGTGTCCTCAGAGTCAGGAATCTGCATTAGGATCTGTACCAAACTCTGTTGAAGAAGCATCTAGAGCAAGCATTTCCCATCAGAATAATTATTCCGATGGCCCAGTTTCGGTCCTCGGATGCAGAAGCTTGTGCTCAAGTGCAACAAAGAGCTTGTATATGAGCCCCGAAATTATCCCTCTTTCAAAGCGTTCACGGTTTCCAACCATGTATACATATCGTTCTGCTGCCTCCAAAGAATTGTCCCTAGCAAGTGGATTTTCAGATTCTAATCCCTCAAAGACCACGACAAAGCCCGCCAAAAGACTGAAGAAGAAGAAGAAGAAGAAGAAGATGATGAAGAAACTCACACAGCTATCAGGTACCAGTGAGATAATGCAAAGATCCGGTGAAAGTAGAAAATGCTCGCATTGTGAGGTAACTAAAACACCACAGTGGAGAGACGGACCAATGGGGCGGAATACACTTTGCAATGCATGTGGTGTCCGAAACAGGTCAGGCCGTCTCTTTTACCGACCAGCAGCAAGTCCCACATTTGTTCCATCTTTGCACTCAAACCTCCACAAGGAAGTTGTTGAGATGAGAGAGAGAGTCCAAAACTTTGTGTCGACTTCTTCGCAAGCTTTCCTGGGTTCGCCCTTGGCTTCTGGTGGTAACGTTGGCAATACTGCTGTGATTATGGTGAGTAGTTCTCTGATCCTGTGAACATGTTTTTTCGTGCTCCACTAAAATGAGATGTACGTATATGAATCGTTCATCTATTGGTACTTTGGTAATGTACTTTCCGAAAGGTGAAAGGGGATTATTCCATGCATATTTACTTCATGATGTTTTGTGCTAGATGGGTTTGCCCCACCTTATTATGGAAAAATTATGTACCTCCTTTTTGCATAGTGCATCTGGTCAGCATTATCCAGATACATGCCTCCTTTTCCTTTGAAGGCAGTTCCTTAGGTACTGCATACATGTGATAAGAGGAACAACTCAAAGTCGAGACAGATTATTAGTCAAAAAATAATTTTTTTCTGCTTCTCTCCTCTGATCTTTTTGTTTGATTGTTCACGAATCTTGTCTTCAGGGCGAGGAATATTCTGAGGTAAAACCAAAGCCAAACATTGTCGAAGCTGACTCCAGATCAAGCATTTTCCTGCACAACAATTACTCTAATGGTTTAGACTCCGGAGCGCTCCAAACACCTGGCCCGGTTTCTGTCCGTCAAAGCAGCAGCAGCAGCTCATGTTCAAGTGAAATGTGCGTGTCCACGTCCTCTGGAATGATCACTCGGTCTATGCGTTCGCGGCTTTCAACTATCAACCCACACCGTGTTGCTGCGACAGAAGAATTGTCCCTATCTAAAGGATTTTTCGAATCTAATATCAGGATAACCAAGAAGATTACAAAGAAAAACCCCGTCAAAACAAAACCGAAGATGATCTTGAAACTACCAAAGCAATCAGGCACGACCGCAACTAGAAAATGTTCACATTGTGCGTCAGAAAAGACTCCGCAATGGAGGCATGGACCAACGGGACCAAAGACACTTTGCAATGCCTGTGGGGTCCGATACAGGTTTGGCCATCTCTTTCCAGAATACCGTCCGATAGCAAGCCCTGCATTTATTCCATCTGTGCACTCAAACTCTCAGAAGGTGGTTGTTCAGATGAGGAAGAAAGCTATTGAGGAAGGGGAGACAAAACCTCCTACGTCAGCGGTGGAATTAGCAGGTTAGTTTAGCTTCTATTTGTTTGTGTATTTTTCAGATTTGGGGTTCAATAATTTGTATGTACTAGGTAAAGCTAACTTATGTTAGCATGGCTGGTATCTGGTAAATGGAATGTGACATGTTACTATTTGTAAAACAATAAATCGTTAGAGAACCTCTGTCTCTAGTTGCGGAAAGGTACTTCGATAATAAAGTTACTACTTGAATCAATGAAAAACTCTCAATATAGTGCCTATAAATTGCATCGTACCTTTTACTTGTGATGTATTACCTTTTATAAATTGCATCGTTCCTTTTACTTGCGATGTGGACGGTGATTAACATTCTTGTCCGTAAAATGTCAAAAATGTAGACAAAATGCCAAAAATTCTAACTTTCCGAACATGTTCAAATATGACTAGGTCTTTAACGTGTATTTTTATGTATCTTCCAAGCTTACAATGAGACGAGATATTATGTATTGGACAGTGGTTAGCACTTTCTATTAAAGATGCAAACATGGGCTTATCATCTTCCTCTTCTGCCATCAAAATGCGGGGATCTTGCAAGGCGCAGATAATCTTGGCTTGAATTATGTGTATTGTTACATGGATTCTCACACTTATGTTAGTGTGTGTAAGTATTTTTGTGTACAAATATTCGTGATTGTAGTATTGTCTTTGTAGAAAATGTATTTGAAAGTGTGAAATGAAAATTGAAAAGTATATTATTTTCACATTTTCTTATGAAACACTTATATTCAGTTTGGATTGAGGGAAAAAAATAAAGGAAATTTTTAATTAAAAGGGAAAAGGAGAGAAAGGGCCATTACATATCTTTTACTCGTTTGGTTTATGAAGGATGAAGAAAGATTTTATAAACTTACCCGTGTTTGGTTATCAATAATTTAAAAAATAAAGATTATAATGTATTTTATTATTTTAATTCACTTTTCCTTTTATTTTCCCTTTTTTTGGGGTGAAACCACATGCTAAAAATAATTGCACTCTTCTTCTATCTATTTTTCTCCACTCACGTCTCTTTCTTTTCTAAAATGCAATCCAAACAAGAAAATTGCTTCCAAATCTCTCAATTTCCCTCTAAATTTCTCAATCCAAACTAAGCATAGAGTCCAAAAAATAATAAAGGCCTCATGCTCATCAAACGATTCTGAATATACTTATATTCAGATGTTTGCATTAGTATGTCATTTCTCTTTTTCTTTTTTTTAATCTGTAATTTAGTGTTATTCCTTTTTTTAATACTTATCAGCAGAATAGTAGGTAATATAGGTGGACACACATTATGTCTACTTCTAGTAATCTCTCCCTCATTTAGCTTTAAGATATATTAAGGGGTTCAATTTTATTATATATTAAGGATGTATTTGGACAAAATTAATTTTTAAAAAAGGGTTAAGTATATTGTTAATAATTGATTTTTTAATCACTTTTCTTTAATTTTTTAGAAAATTAATTAATTATTTTGACGAGAGTAATCAAAACATGAATTATTTTTAACAAAAAATAAAATAAAAGACAACATTAAAGATATTAAAAAATTGTATTAAATTATTTTTAAGATGATTCTGTACATACTAAATACAATTTTAAAAAATCCTTTTATAAATATTTTTTATATTTAGTAATTTTAAAAAAAAATTATTGTGATACTTTTTTAAATTTAGTTCAACATGACTTAATTAATTTATAAAATTTAACGAGACAAACAAAAAAAATATTACAAAATACCATGATAATAATGCCAATTCATTTTGTCTACAAGTAATGTTAGGTACACAGATCTTTCAGACACATCCGAATTTAGATGTGTCTGGAACCATTAGATGAACGTAGGATTCTCCATAATTCAAAGGTCCTACGTGCATCTAATTATTCTGAATACATCTATATCCGAAAAATTTGTGTACTAAGATTTTTCTTTTGTCGAAATGCACCTAAGTAATCGTGCAATTTTTATTTTTATTTTTACACTAATCACTTTAGTTAGTCCTATGTAAGTAAACGTGCCTAAAGTGAAATGGGCAAGCTTGATGTTGCGCACAACATAATGTGCTTCGTGTTAAAAAAAATTTATTTTAATATATAAAATATTATTCAAAACTTATTCGATCAATATCTAATTCTTAAATTAGTACTTCGTGCGCTAAAATAATATCGTTTGCAAAAATACTAAAGACACATCATTTTTGCGCATCGCTTTCACACATCACTCAAAACTATGTAGTTTTGTGTTGAAAAAAAACTATATTTATTTTTGACCCATATCGTTGAAAACATATTTGGGTCTTCCTTAACATAAACCGACGTAGTTTTAAGTGATGTGTAAAAGTAATGTGTTAAAATGATGTGTATGTAGCAGCACTCGTTTGCAAAAAGCACAACTGGGCCCAAGACCGCCTAAAAGTATAGAAAAATACAGATCACGTAAAACGAAACAACTGGTCTCAATTTCCCCAATTTCCTTCCTCCAATCCCACGCAGATATAAGCAACTACTACCCAATTAGGGTTTCTCTATCTCCACTTATCTTCGTACTTATCATCATTTGTCGAATTCGACATTCATATATAGATAGAAATACAGATCAATCGAACCATATGTACATATACGTGTATTCACGTATAAGATGAGGTGTGGATTTGTATAGATTTATTGGAGTCAGGTGGTGGTGGTGAAGACTGAAGAGATGAATGTGAGCCATCCGTCGGTACACCCAGTGGAAGCGCCACAGCCTGGGACGGAGGGTGAGAATGTCGTCCGGAGAGTAAGGATGAAGGACATCCAAGGCATGCCTGGCACCTTCGGCGGCCTTATATGGCGTGTATGTCAGTTTGTATTCGCAGTCGTAGCCGTCTGTATCATGGCCACCACCAACGACTTCCCTTCTGTCTCTGCCTTCTGGTAATCACTGCATATCTCTTTTTTAGTACATGGAAATTTACTGCTCTTTTAATCTCAATTCTGCCTTAGTTCTGCAATCCTCGGATTGGTGCTGAACTTTAATCTTATACTCACTCCGTTACCAATTGTTGGTTCACTGTGGGTTAGTAGTGTCCACGATCGAATCTATTATGATCCCTCTCCGTGAGTAATTTTTGAATTGTTTTAGAGGGTTCAAAAATCACGATTAGATTTTGAACAATGTAAAAGAAATTGCAAAAATCATCGTACATTATTTCTGACCCTATTGGGGGCACAACTACCTAAAATGGGCCAGAAATTGGGGATGAGTGGGTGTGTTTTGTCAAACACAATAGAGATTTGTTTACTGACCGAAAGATGCATACTGTTCAAGCGATAATCTGGAATAATTTAGTTCCTGCATGTCTTGCCAACAATTGTTTAGTAATTGCATTTGGAAAAGCGGTAGTTGTCAGCGTGGACACAATATAGATTTCTTCCCGAGGTTGGAGGCAATATCAAGGACTGCTTATTTCATAACCCAATGGTGCAACTGTGCAAGTCAATTTGAAGAGCAGTAATCACGACCTTTTAACTTAAAAAATGTATATGGATTGCCTTTCGCGAATGTTGGGTTTTACAGACTCCATTTTTTTATTTCATTGAATATGTTCTCTGTATTAGAGTCGTGAATGCTTTATTGAGAAATGTTCTATAACTCTGGTAAATAAAGCTCTTTTGGAATTTTCCCTGCCAGCTATCTTGTTGCTGCTGCTGGCTTGCAGA
This sequence comes from Arctostaphylos glauca, assembly GCA_019985065.2. Taxonomy (NCBI): domain Eukaryota; kingdom Viridiplantae; phylum Streptophyta; class Magnoliopsida; order Ericales; family Ericaceae; genus Arctostaphylos; species Arctostaphylos glauca. Next base: position 8,162,105 of record JAHSPW020000011.1, on the reverse strand, counting down.
GCCTGTGGAGCCTTGCACTTGTCATAGTTGACATATATGCTCTTCTAGTGGGCCGTTGCCTGCAGAACTATCGTGTTGTCTGTTTATTTGCAATTGGTGATGGGGTAAGATTAATTCCAGCTAGTAGTTCTAACAAACTGCATGATCACTAAAAAAATGCATACTTTCTTCTCCCATTGAATCTAAATTTCCAGTAAAAAGATTGACTTCTGTGCTGTTTGTGTCATTAGTACGATTGACGTAGAAATACGAGTTAGACAGTGGATTTGCACTTGAGAAGGTGGCCAATCAGAAAAGAAAATTTTTCATGAAGCGAATTTGAAACTAACTTTGATTCTTTCTAACTTTAAATAACGGTTCTGATGGATTGGGAAATTAAATCTCGAGCAATCATCAATACTAGTAATAACATGTGGTATCATCTATGAAGCACGGATACTCCAAAAATAGTCACGTACGCGTATCGGATACTTATCGAACACTGATACGTATCAGATACAAAAAATAGGTATCCCTTATTGAAATTAAATCTGTTAATTTCAGATACATTTTGGATACGTGGTGTATACTTTAGGGATATGGCGAGATACTTTTGAGATATTGTGGGGTAAAAATAATTTTGTTAAAAAATACACAATAAATATAAGGGGGTGAAATGTAAGTACATCAATATATGTATTATACACATCAAGGCTTGTTGTTTACAATATAGACAGAAGTTTAAAAAACCCTAAACCATATCCTTCAGTTGTGACATCGCCAGAGAACTCTCTCTCTCTCTCGCGCCTCATAGGGGGACGCAACTGATTTTGATAATTGAATATTAAAGTTGATGTGAGTAGAAATTAGTAAGAATTATTACTTCTTGGTTTGGACTTTTGGCATGTATTGAATGTTTTATAGTACTTTTGGTCTCTTTCTTTCTATTCTGAAAGATAACTTCTCAAAATTGACATGTGCTAAATGATTGGTATAATAGTATTGGTAATTGAACCGCTCTTTTATTTCTTTTGGCTTCTTTTTATGCGTAGTACATGACAATAATTATAAAATAAATTAGTCTTTACAGCCATATTCTCGAAGTATTTGTATCCTTTTTTTTTTGGGTTTTAGCATATTTGTATCATGTCGTTTCCGGTATCCTATATCCGTATCCGTAGTTCATAGGCTATCATAATACAAAGTAAACTACCATGCTCGCATACAGAACTGTATAAACTTTAGTATGGGTACCACTCTTGTAGTTGAATAAGTGTGGTACTTATTCAACTAGAAACACGGTATCCGTACTGTGCACGAGAGCACGAAAATACCTTATCGAATTACGATTAAACATTAAATGTGAGAATTGTGTAAAGCTAAGTTTGAAGGTTTTTTACCTCTAAGCGGGAGAACAAAGAGAGAATAAAAATATTGGTGTTGATATGGATTTTAGTGAGTCTCTTAAATTTTCACAGGAAAAGAAGAGAGTTCATGTGTTAAACACGTGCTTAGGGATGGCAACGGGACGGTTCGGTTCGGTTATTCGGATAACCGAACCCGAACCGAAAACCAAATACCCGAACCGAAACCGAACCGATAACCAAACGGAGGGAGAGAGAATATTCAATAACCGAACCAAACGGGGTTCGGTTATTCCCCGAACCGAATGGTTCGGTTATTAATTACCCGAACCGAACCGAACCGAACCGATCCAAAGCGAACTGAACCGCCCTCTCTCTAACCCCCCCCCCCTCTCTCTCTCTCTCTCTCACATCCTTCAATATATATATATATATATATATATATATATATATATATATATAATGACGTCATTTTCGATTCGGGTTCGGTTCGGGTAATAGTTCGGTTATTCTGCTAACCATAACCGAACCGAACCCGAACGGGTATTCATCCGTCCATACCATATCCACACCAATGGGGGAAAAAACGGTTACGGTTCGTGAAAAATTAAGCGGTTCGGTTCGGGTAACCATCGGTTCGGTACAAATTGCCATCCCTACACGTGCTTAGTTTGTAGTGTAGATGGCAACTGAGCTATTGACGCATGCTGATCTTAATTGGTGGGCAAGATAATAGCTGATTGGAATTTGTTAAATATTATTGTTTTGTTTATTATCTTGGTTGCAGTAGTAGTGATCAGTTGTTCGTTATTTGTTTCTACAAGTTATGTAGTTGTTCATTGTTTGTTTATGTTTCACAAGCTATTCTGTCTTCATTTCCAATGGTGAACCTGGTTCTTGTTTTGCTCCACTTTGAGTCCACGCCAGACTTGAATTTACAGTAGAACACATTAATACTTTGAGTCCATGCCAGTCTGAGTTTGGACTGTAGAGAGCAGTCCATGCAATCTTAGCCGCCCAAAAATGAGTGTGTTTAATGTTTCGAAATTATTAAAATATTCTTCCTGTTAAGAATGGTCTCTTACCAAGAAGAATCTTTAACAAATTTAGACCATTGATTGCCTAGATAAGCGGTCGAGATGCGACTGCTTTCTGCAGTTTGGGCTGGGTTTGGATTGCAGAGAAGTTGGGTCGTTTTCACTTTATGTTCTTAGCAAGTTAAATGAGGAAGAATGGGGTTTTCCCTCTCAAGTTAAATAAGGAAGAATGGGGTTTTCCCTTTTGGTTTAATAGAGTTTTCTTACTTGAAACAGGCTTGGTAGGTTTTTTTGCTCACTTTCACTTTCGACTTTTACCTTTGTAAAGAATACATGTCATTTATTTGTGAGTTTTCAGCTGATTTGGTCTTTGATGCTTAAGACTTTAGACATTGGAATATTTGCCAGTGTTGATTAGCCCTTGGATCATCACACATAGACGGAGGCATTAAAGAACAAGTGGGTCAGCTGATTGTACTTGTTTTTTCTCAAGAGGGTAATTTGTATTTTGTACCCAAAATTTGTTATTTGACCCTATTTTAAGATTTTTACTTTGCCCCAAGTTATTTTAAAAAGGTGAGATGTAGATATTCTTAAGTGGTACATAGAAAGTTCTAACTGCTACGGGTTTCTTCTCAACACAAATCAAATATAAAACTCCCAAATCAGATGGAAATCAGCCATTTTTATTTTATTTTTTCTAGCTTTCGTTGAATCTATTGTTTGAAAAATAAGTTCTTACATAATTATAATCACGACGTTTTGTCTGGTTTGAGAAAGTTGATATATTGATGGCTATGTAGTTTATATTTTCTCTGATGTTATGGAGTGATTTTTCAAAAGTAATGTGTATGTAAATTCATCTCTCATTTTTACTAGGTAACAATGATTCTTCGAGACAAAGTTGTATAATGTTAGAATTCGATCCCACAACTCAAATTTTTTACCTGCGCCCCATATTATATATAGTTTCTTTCGGGGTGAATATACATCTATTGTTGTTTGTCACTTATCTTGCTGATTTATCTATACTGGCATGTATTTTCTACACCATAGCTTTTATTGTCTGTATTCACTGCAGATTACATCCACACTTACATTTGCCGCAGCTTGTGCGTCTGCGGGCATCACTGTCCTTATCGGCAATGATCTTGGCATCTGCTCTCAGAACCACTGCGCACAGTTTGAGACTGCTACAGCCATGGCTTTCCTTAGCTGGTTTTCTGCACTCCCATCTTTTCTCTTGAACTTCTGGTCACTAGCATCTCGATGATTGGCGAATCAATTAGCAATTGATTTGACCTTGTTTGCTTGTTTCGGAATGCCTCCCAAATTGTTGAAGTCAGTAGTTGTATTTGTGTCGTGCGTAAATATTTTTGGCAAATCAGGCAAAAAAGATATTCCTTAATTGTGGGAGTTGTGAATTGATGAGTCCATGACTATGAGTCTTGGTGTTCTCATTTGTTAGTTAAATTGTGAAAGTTGTGAATACTTGTATCTATACTAGCCGTGTGGAATTGTTGTTCCACATACCCATTTGTTGTTTAACAAACACTATCCTGTTAAACACACACATAATAAGTCTTTGTTTGTTACTGGGTATGTTTTTACGGTCGGCATTTAATTGTTCGGACAGTGTTAAGTTGTGAATACTTATATCTATACTAGCTGTGGGGAATTGTGGTTCCACATACCCATTTGTTGTTTAACAAACACTATCCTGTTAACAAACACATAAAAAGTTTTTACTTGTTACTGGGTATGTTTTTATGGTTGGCATTCAATTGTTCGGGCAGTACATCGTTTTGATGCGCAGCACGGCAGCCTCTCCTAATTCTTTTTTTAGGATTCTTTTCTTTGTTAACCAACCTCACCTGGGATTGTGTCACAAGGTCGAATTTCTAACCGAGGTTCGGCCTATGGTGGCACTAAGTTCCACCAAGGATTTAGTCAGCTAACTTGCAGAATAAAAACGAAATAGAGTCTAAGCAATAAGATTTACGGGTAATTCTTCTCAACTAATGTTTATTCACCAAGAAACGTACACTGGAAACTTATACCGACTTAGATAGAATTTTCCCACACTTTCCTCTGCCTAATTGTGCCTCAGCACTGCCTTTTTATAGGCTTCAATCAAAAAAACGTGGCTAGCTACACATAGGTCATGGGCATGCCCCGTGATCACTATGATCTTGTAGTTACAACTTTAACTGATTATGGGGCTATGTTGGACTGAGTCAGGATCTGCCAGCACACCAAATTTGAACCTGAATGAAACTTCTTACAGGTAACCGTCAATAACTGATGCCAGCAAGGCTTGTGACACCTCTCCAAGCTTCTAGATTCATCCTGCCATCAAATACGAATTCCCTCAAAGTCCACTTGTGTTAAGCCCAACGTTTTCCAATTGCCTTGTCCCACAAGTCCACGTCTTTTAGCATCCATGCCTCAATATTTCGGGCCTTCGCCTGCATTATTAGTCGTTACGTGTCTAAAGGACCAATGCCACCACCAAGTTGGCATTACCAAGTCGCCTTTGTCGAAACATGTTCCCGTCATGTCTTGCTCGTTGTGTGTCCCGCCCGCTACATATAGACGGGTGCAAGGTACCACCTTTGACCTTCTAACAAACCACCCCCACCAGAAAAAGCCAACGTCCTCGTTGGTAAGATTTGTAAGTACTCCAGCACGTACTGCCTTCTCGCATTTTTTGTGAAGCTTGGCTTGTCACCCCATCCGTTGTTCTGTCCCGCTTACTCGACTTGACCGAGTAAACCAACGACACAGAACATGGCTGATACTACCTCAGTGATCAGTTTGGTTGGCATTCAGTAATTGTAACGTGCTAGCCCGCATGATCAATCCTGAATCACCTTCCCCCTCATTGCTGACTTCAACATCATTGCCCTCGCTTGCGCACAGAGCGTTCAACTGTTCCCGCTTTGGACACTCATGTGCCCGATGTGGTCCGTTGCAAATGAAGCAACCGAATCCTTCCACAATGGGTTTTGCCTTCCCTTGCTGCGTTTGTTTGTCATCCCCTTTTTGTTTGGACGTTTGGCCATTGTCCTTCTTGTGCCACCTGTCACCTTTTGGCTTGGACGTCTACCCATTGTCCTGCCTTTGCCACCCAGCATCCTCTGAAGCATACTGGTAATCTGCCAGACCGTCAGCAGCAGCCATGGCAATAGCCAAATCATTGACTCCTAGCCTGCGAAGTTCCAACTGTACCCAACTTTGCATCCTTGACATGAAATTGAACAGCTTGTCCTCCTCAGACATGTTCTTGATATCCAGCATCAAAGAGCTGAATTCCTTAACGTACTACCACACTTTGCCCGTGTGCTTGAGACATTTTAGCAACTCTCTTGTAACCCATGCCGAGTTGCAAGGAAGAAATTGATCCTTCAATTCCTTCTTCAGCGTCTCCCACGTTTCGATCTTTGGACGAGACTCGTCCTCTGATCTTGTCCTCCACCAGAGCTTCGCGTCTCCAGTGAGATACATACTAGTGATGGTAACTTTCTGCGCCCCAAGAACATTGGCAGCCACGAAATACTGCTTAATGTCCTACAGAAAGTTCTCAAGCTCTTTGGCACTCCGTGCACCATTGAAAGCTTGAGGCTCCGGAACCCGCACGTTGACACGAACGTCTGAGTTGTTGGAAGGACTGCTGAGTGCTTTCTTCACCAACACGAGTTCAGTTTCCATCGTTTGAACTCTGTCCTTGAACGCATCTGACAAATAAACCAAGTCAGCCATCAAATCTATAAATTTAGAATCTGTCATTGACTTGCTCTCCTCCAGCGAGGTTTGCGAGGAGACGACTTCCAGAGTGATACCATCAATTCGCTCAACCAGTGATCTCGAGTCATCTAGTTCTATAGCACCGACAAGTTCCTCCAAACATGTAACCCGTTCCCGAACAGCATCCATAGCAATACCGCCAGCCATTTTTGAGCAAACCTAGCTCTGATACCAATTGTCATAGGGTCAAATTTCTAACCGAGATTCGGCCTGTGGTGGCACTAAGCTCCACCAAGGATTTAGTCACCCAACTCGCGGAATAAAAACGAAATAGAGTCTAAGCAACAAGATTTACAAGTAATCCTTCCCAACCAATGTTTATTCACCAAAAAACGTACACTGAAAACTTATACCGACTTAGACAGAATTTCCCCACACTCTCCTCTGCCTAATTGTGTCTCAGCATTGCCTTTTTATAGGCTTCAATCTGAAAAACATGGCTAGCTACACATGGGTCATGGACGTGCCCCATGATCACCTTGATCTTGCAGTTACAACTTTAACTAATTCTGGGGCTGTGCTGGACAGTGCCAGGATCTGCCAGTACACCGAATTTGAACCTGAATGAAACTTCTTACAGGTAACCGCCAATAACCGACGCCAGCAAGGCTTGGGACACCTGTCCAAGCTTCTAAATTCATCCTGCCATCAAATACGAATTCCTTCAAAGTCCACTTGTGTTAAGCTCAACGTTTTCCAATTGCCTTGTACCACAAGCCCACGCCTTTTAGCATCCATGCCTCAATATTTCGGGCCTTCACCTGCATTATTAGCCGTTGCTTGTCTAAGGGACCAATGCCACCACCAAGTTGGCATTACCAAGTTGCCTTTGTCAAGACATGTCCCCGTCATGTCTTGCTCGTTGTGTTCTCGCCCGCTACGTAAATACGGGTGCAAGGTACCACCCTTGACCTTCTAACAGATTGGGAGTATCCCAGTTCATTAAAGAAGCTCCATATTTAACGGGAGTACCGATACTCAGTGTAATTTTTCATGTAACATAAAATAAACATTTAATGATACCAACCTTTTATTTTGTACATCGCAATGGTAGTTAAATTATATCTATTTTAAGTGCAATGAACACTAATTTATTAAATAGATTTAATTTTTTTATGTGAATGACATGACATATACATCAAGATTTATAAAATGAATGATGTGAATCATTAAATTTGACCATAAAAATTTTCATTTTGAATCATGTGAATACATTTGATTGATTTAATTGGGGGACACTGTGTCTTGAATAAGTGTAAGAACCCGAAAAATTTTAAATTTTTTAAATAAAATAAAATAAATTAATTAAATTTATATTTGGGAATATTCGATCGATTGGTTAATGTGTGTTTTGTAATTTTAGTTATAAGACCTGAGCTCGGGATCTTTGGTTTTATTTCGCGCGCATCACATATGTGGTGTTTTACGTGGGGGCGCTTGGGGACCTTAAATAATCAGATTTGGGGCAAAGGGCAAGAACACATATGTTCCTCTCTCTCTCTCCACCATATCTCCACCTTCTCTCTACCACCATCATCAAACTACCCCGCCATTTTCAAATTCCTTCGAGATAGAGGAAGTTTGGATCGTGCTTGACGTGGAATTGAAGACGGATCGCGATTTGGAGCTCGGAAAGGAAAGATCCGAAACTTGGAACCTAGGGCTTCTACCTCTTCGCCAAATCTTTTGATTCGAGGTTTGAGGTAGGGATGTCTCACCCTTGTTATGTGTATATTCATGGTATTGGTAGTTGAATTCTTGTTTAGATTGAGTATTGTTGCGTTTTGACCGATTTGAACGAGTTGCGAACTGTCTGTGCGAAACTAAAGATCGACCAAGTCGCTTGAGCGACTTTGGCGTTGCTTGAGTGACCTTACTTTTATGGAAGTCGCTCCAGCGGCTTGTCTAGCGACCATCCAGCGACCTCCACTGATTTTTAGCGCGTTCAGCGACTTTTTTAACCACTCCAGCGACTTGTCGGGCGACTTTTACTGACTGTTTTCACCCTAATTTGAGATTTTGGACGTTTAAGAATACTTTCACTCATACATGTGGTATGTCGGACGTTTGACACGAGCGGGCTTTTAATGTGGCAATAAATTTCGTAGGGTTCGATGATGTTGAAATTATATCCTTACGTCTTTATTCATATGTTCATTTTTCTTTCACTATGAGATTAAAATATGATTGGCGTGATATGTGAATGGCCGATAAACTGTCAAACTATGAATTTTTGTATTGCATTGACATGATGCGATTTCTAGCCTCCGACGGGAGATGTGCTAGTTATATATATAAGGTCTAGCCTCCGACGGAAGATGTGCTAGTATGTTTTAGTATTGTCTAGCCACCAAAGGGTGATGTGCTAATTGGAATATAATAGCTGAGTCGATATGAGAACCGCGAATTGACCAAAATTGTTGACATACAGTACTGTTTTCCAAACTAATGGATTATTTGTCATTCGCGTGTTATTATGAATTATTCGTGAATCATGCCATATCATTCCATATTCATATAATATGGCGTAGATATCTCTACAAGGCTTTTAGCTCACCCTTTCATTCTTTCAGGTGCAGTTCCAGAGACTTGACATGTATTGTAAAGATGCATGGTGGTGCATATTTTGAGAAGACTTTCATACTAGGAGTTACATAGCATCATTAAAACTATTTTTGAAAGATGTAAACTAACTTCTCTTTTGTTCCTTCTTTTGTAATTGAAAGTGAATGATATTGTACTTGTTCAAACTTATATTTTGGGGTGATAGGCCGGGAGTGCCACCCATAAATTGTAATATTTGAAATACTTTATCAATGAGGTTTTAAATTAGTAAATGGAGTTATGCCATATGTTTAAAAACAAGGGCGTGACAATAAGAAATTTTATAATGTAAGAGGGTGAATGCGAGTAAAATTTGTAAATTGATTATTACTCAATTCAATTTATCGTGAAAATATTAGAAGGATAAATTCTCTTACACCGTAAAACTATATTGTCTATCTAACAAAATTAAAATATACTTAGTATAACTGATCACATTCGTTGTCTTTATTCTCCACACTTGGTGATCTTTTTACATTTTTTTAAATTTAAATTTTGAAAACAAAAAAAAAGTACAAAGAAGTGATTTCTTTTAATATTTTATCTTGCTATTTTATATTATTTGGCTTTAATTTTAGCCGTTAACTTATTTAATGAAATAAATTAAAATCGCCTATAAGATTAGTGAACTCGTCAATTTTAGAGATGAGTGATTTTACGATGGGTAGAAAAATATCAATATATCTATGATGAGCTGATTAAAATATAATCTCAACTCTCTTAATCTGATCGAGGCACATCTCTATGTTGACAAAATCCCTGTTCACAACCTCATCAATAACATTAAACACTTTGTGGTTATAGAAATTTTTCTCGACTGTTATTTATATAATTTCATTATTATAGAATGTATTTATAAAAATGTAACAAAAAGTTTTTAAAAAAAAAGAAAAGAAAGAAGAGATACTTTCTTTTCAAAATCAAAGTAAGGGATAATGAGAAAATATTATTATGATTACATATTTATTTGTTTGTGAGAGGCGGTGGACCAAATTTTTCTTCTACGCAAGAATAGGTATATTTATTTGTACTTTTATTTTGAAAATAAATCTATATGTAACTTCTCAAAAAATTATACCTATTTACATAGATGTGTAAATACATAACTATACATATGTGCGTGCGCGCGCGCTCATGGATGTAATATATGTAGAAAGAGTTATGAAAATTAATATCATATAAGACATATAGTAAGTTTTTTAATTTAGATTTAAAAAAGATTCATCTTGGTGTAAGTGTATTATTTAAAAATTTGACCACAACCCAAGTAATTTATGTCACTTGCCGCTCTTAAATCGACTCTCACAAAAAGTCGCCATGTAATATTATAATATAAATTTGAAAATTTTAACGAGTCAAAAATCAAAGCAAATAAAAAATCATAATAATAATACCAATTAATTTTGTCCAAACGCACCTAAGTAATGGTGCACATTTTTATTTTACATTAATCACGTTAGTTAATCCTAATTAGTAAGTAAAAGTGGCTACAGTTTAGAGAAATACGAATCTACAATCTCTATTTCCGCAAGAACAATGCTAGGTACATAGATTGTGTATACAGATCCGGATCCGTCGAATGCACGTGGGGCCCTTAATAATTCAAGGGTCCCACTGTGTCCGGATCTGTGTACATAGACTTTCTCTTTCCGCAATTTCCTTCCTCCAACACCATACAAATCTAACCAACTACTACTAGGAGCGGAACAGGATTGTGACTTTAGAGAGGGGGGCCGAAATTATTTTTTGGCGAAATGAAGGATTGAATATAATTTTGGGGGGTCGAAATGTAATTTTTTATATAATTTTTAAAATTTTTCTTTTCTTATACCTTGATTTTAAATTTTTTTGAAATTTTTCCCCTGCCCCCACATGGTTCTGCCCCTAACTACTACCAAATTAGGGTTTCTCTATTTCCACTTCTCTTCGTACTTGATCAGTCCAACCATACGTACGTATTAGTAAAAATCCGTGTTATTCATAGGACAAATAAAAATATACTTCATTAATAAAAATTCAAAATCAAACATTATTTTCATACTTTAAATAGTCAAAAACCTTATTCAAAGTATGATAAAGAATTAAACTTAACAAGTTTTATTTTAAAATTATGATAACAAATTTACTTCTCATTATTATGACATCAAAACTCGTCTGTCATGCCTTAAAATTCCTACACATATAAGTTGAAATGATAAATAAAATTATCTTTAAAAAGAAAACAATAACATGTAAGTATTTGTCTAGTATTTTTTTACCTTGTAAAAGGCTTCGAAAGTAATCGGAAACAGAGAGATAATAAGAAAATGAGTAAATTAAGCAAATAGCAAATCGATTGATTGAGGAAGAAGATTTTCATAAATTGAATGAGATTATTGAAGCAGCTAAAAAAATGTATTCAATTAATTTTCAATTGGTAGACCAGTTTATTTTGTTTCATTCTTTTCAATCACATGTTATAATTTTTTTTCCAATGGCAATATGTGTATTTATACTAGGCTAATATTTTGGTCGTTGTGTGTGGATCTTAAATACTACGAGTGGACCAACGTACGATGGAAGTTCAATACTTGTAAAGTAATTAATATTTTGACTACCCAGGTCTTTAATTATGTGAGACGTAATTCTTTTGTAGTTTCATTAATGTTTACACTAATATATTTAAATTAAAAACTTATTAATTTGGTAGTTGTCTAGTCCTATATATTTAAGCTACCTATTCAAATTTGTATATATCCCTTTAGATTTATTCAGTTAATTGTCGACAACAATATTATCTAGTTCTATAAAATTGAACTACCGATTAAATTTTGTATTTATCTCTTTGAATTTATATATTCGGTTAACAAAAAGTCTATGGGTACAGCACAATGGTACAAATAATGTACACATCTACATGGCGTTTGGGCCCCATACATTTTTTTAAACCCAGTTCAAGTTTTGGTAAAAAATTTACCGCACACTTTACCCTAAGTTTGGGCAAAAATTACACCCCTACTCCTCCAACTACTTTGTCTCCTTGTAGCCCTAATTTCTTCCTCTGCCTCTTGCCCCTTTTTCAGTTTTTCCCATCAATTTTCCGGCGATTCCCACCTCCCTAATTTAGCGTCAATATGAGCCCTAGGTTGATGTCCTCATGCTTAATGCTCTATATTAGTGGAAGATGTATTTTGATGGCAAGTTTTTTTAATTAGCAAAAATAATATATATTAGAAAAACATTCCAATAGAGAAAAAAAAAAGAATAAAAAGAAAAGCAAATAAATGGAAAGAAGAAACTAGAGAAGAGAAAAGATGAAACACACGGATGAGCATCCACCCACAACCAGACCACCGCTGACCCCAGAAAACCCACCGACTAGAATCTCAACCGACGAATTGCTTGAATATTCTCAGAAAAATCTTGAATCACCACTCCAGGAAGCCTAAATTTACCTTTCACCCAAATCGCCAAACAAACGATCGCCATCTCCGACACGTCCTCCGGATGGAACGGCACACCATTGAAGATACAATTGTTCATTGCAATCCAAATCGACCAAAATGTTGCATACAAGCAAGTATCCCAAATTTTCTTTTCTAACTTGAGATAATCAGAATTCAACCCAAAGTAGAACGAAAACTTGAATTTGAGAAGGAGCCACCCACGATATCCTCCACCACGACAAAATACCAAGCCAAACCCTCCATGACTTATCACAATAGATCAATAGGTGATTGGTAGCTTTCATATCCGAATTACACAAAGGACATCGGCTATGACCTAACCCAATGATACCTCTCCTCCAAAGAAATTCCCTGGTAGAAATCCTTTGAAGACAAGCTTGCCAAATAAACAACTCTGATTTTGGAGGGCCAAGGCCTCTCCAAATACCCTCTGCAAAGGATTCAAATTTCAATTTCCAATGCTACAAACTAAAACTAAATGTATAAAAAAAGATACAATTGTGTAAAAACCAATACCAACATGCAGGAAGGCACACAATTGTGTTAAAACCAAAATACTGCTATTCAAAAATCAAAGCACGTGAATCCAATATTTGGAGTTAAATCCAAATGATTATCAAATGCCCACAATCATACAAATGGGTCCGACATTTGCACCAACCAAAATAGCATAAAACGACCCAAAAAAATACCCATTTAACATGGACAACCTAATATGAACTTGAATCTTTTCAAGCAATTGCACTTCAACTTTCCAAATCAATTGGATCGTCATTGAGGTCGTAGCTCCACATGCCAAGATGTGGTTCAATCAATTGGGATGCCTGAAATTAAATATCAACTTGTCATGTATGTAAAATGGAATGAAATTTGAAATGAACAAATATTAAAATAAAAGAATGCATACTCACACTAAAATTTACACTTTGTTATGTGAAATTTTTGTCGAAAGCCATAGCACAAGCGTGAGTATTCTCAATCTCCACATCTTCATTCTCTACCAAACCCTAATCATACACATTTCCAAAATAATAAAATGTTAGTGTAAATACGGAGAAATTTATTTTTTCATTCTAGTGCAAAACGATTGCAAGTTCAAATTTATACCAGTCTATTATTTTTCTTGCCTCGATTAGCTTGGAACTTTTTGTTTGATTGTCGAACCTTCCTAATTATTTTCTCAATCCTTGGTTGTTTTCTATTCATTGGGGCTCGTCCTCTCAAACGACGTTTAATTGGATCACCGATAGGATTTTCTTTTCCTTTTGAACTTACATCATTATCTTGTATATTGATGGATACAAGCCTATCGCTTAGACACTCATCATAACAAAATTCATTCTCCGCTTCTGCTTCTCCTAATTTAGCCACCACCTTTTTACTCCTTGTATCAGAATCCATGGCCTTGTCAGCGGCCTTATGGAAAGCAGCCAACATAATGTCATAAAGGAATCCATTGTCTGCATCTAGATCCATGGCATAAAAAAAATTTCCATTGTCTGCTTGCATTCTAATGAAATACTTATGCATTGCCTCAGCATCTCCTTCCTTGAGTTGCAAGCGTCTCACTTGATTCATATAATTTCTTGCATCCTTTTCTAACCAACTCATATTCTCATGCCCCCCTGCCTCTATCAAACACAAGCTAATAGTCTTGTTCATTCTTATTCCTGCTGAGCAATTTAATTCTAATGTCCTTTTAGCATGTGGTGGAATAATCCGGTTGAACTTCAAATATCGAGCTTTGATCGGGCATATTTCATGATTATGATTGAGTTCAATTGTATTAAGCATCCAACTTCCGTTGATTTGTAAAGACACATTCATTGACGCTTTACATCCCCTTTTTGCTGTTGGATGGGATTTAATTGGGTTGAGTGCCTTTGTTCTCGGCTTTCCACCCCTATGACAACAATATGTTATATTCGTCTTTTTTCCATCATCACGCTTCCTAGAGGTTCTTGTAATCACACCAAAACCTTGCCCTATGGCATAACTAACGTAATATTCACGGGCTTCGTCTTCTTAATCAAAGGACATTCCAATCTTAGGTTCGCTTACCTCCTCCAAATTTGGATCTTTCTCCGCGGGCAAATCCTCAAAATCAATTTCCATCATAGGTACAATATCATCTTCGTTACATTCAAGCAACGTTTCTTGTCTTCCCATACTTCTACATAAATGAAAAAAAATAAGAACATTAAAATTAGGGAACAAGAATATATAGATATATAGTTTATGATTTTATAAGACCAACTTAAGGGTTCATCAAACCAACATCTAATTCAGAGCTTGAAAACCAACATTACAATTTCCATCTTTGTTTTGCAGTTTATAATTACCATATTCTCGATATATAGTTTATGCTACTCCTAGAATCCATTTTGGTTTACTAACCTTCTCTTTGAAAATCAGCGTCCAGCTCTGGTCCACAGTCAACAATGGTGCTAAATCAGGGAGGTGGGAATTGCCGAAAAATTGACGGTAAAAGGGGGCAAGAGAAAGAGGCAGAGGAAGAAATTAGGGCTACAAGGAGACAAAATAGTTGGAGGAGTAGGGGTGTAATTTTTGCCCAAACTTAGGGTAAAGTGTGCGGTAAATTTTTTACCAAAACTTGAATTGGGTTTAAAAAAAGGTGTGGGGTCCAAACACCATGCAGATGTGTACATTATCTGTACCATTGTGCTGTACCCATAGACTTTTTGGTTTGGTTAATGTTTATCTGATATAATTAGATTAAATATTTATTAATTTAACCTGTATCCAATCAGATCGTGCCACGTGATGCTCCCAAGGGGACTCTAAAAAATCGCCATGTGCCATGCAACTATATATATGCGTATTGACGTACAAGAGATGTGGATTTGCATAGATTCATTGGAGCTTGTTATGTGCCATAGTCGGTACACCCACTGAAACAGCCACCGATGGCGACACGGCGTGCGCCGGCGGGTGAGAATGTCGTCCGGGGAGCGAAAATGATGAAGGACGTCCAAGGCATGCCTAGCACCTACGGCGGCTTTCAATGGCATCTATTGCAGTTGATAATGGCAGTCGCCTCCCTCTATGTCATGTACAACACCAAAGACTTCCCTTCTGTCTCTGCCTACCGGTAATCTCTGCATATCTATCTCTTTCTATTACATGGAAATTTACTGTTTTTTTAATTCTCAATTTTGCCCTAGTTCTTCAATCCTCGGATGTGGCGCGGAACTTTGATCTTATGCTCTCTCCGTTACCAATTGTTGGTCCATGATCGAATCTAATATGATACCTCTCCGTGAGTAATTTTTGAATTTCTTTTAAAGGTTTCAAAACTCTCGATTTAGATTGTGAACAGTGTAAAAGAAATTGATAAATCATTCGCACATTATGTTTTGAAAAAGTCTAGGAACAGTTCTGTACACATTTATATCCATATATGTCTAGAATCGTTGGATCGTTGGATGCATGTGGAATTCACAACTATTGAGTTGGAATTCCACAAATTATTGAGGGTTGCATCCAATAGTTTCTCATACATTTATGTTCGGATGTATCTGAAACATCCAGGGACGGAGCCAGAAATTTCATGACGCATGGGAGAATATGTATTCACTATTATTTGAACTTTTTTCCTAAAATATTTAGCAGGAACGAGCCTATATATACTTCATAAATTTTTTTTTATATATTAATAAATGAATTTTTTCCAAGCAGGGGACACTGCTACTGCTCTCCCCCTGACTCCATCCCTTCATCCCTAAAAACATCTGTACTCCTAATATTACTCTTATAGTTTACTCGACTGCGGACATAACTACCTAAAATGGGCCAGTAATTGGGGACAGAGTGAGTGTGTTTTGTCAAACACAAATTGGTGGGTTTGAACCCAATTCTAGTTAAAAGTTTCGTTTTTTTCTCAAATGGGAGAGAGAGATTTGTAAATCCAAGGTGTTTGTTTCAGAGGTGACTAAGGAGCTAACCCCCAAGATCATGGGTACGAAACCCACTACAATTACTCACGTGGGGTCATTGGGGGTTGCCATGCGGATGCGTGCGGGGTCCACAAATTATTGAGAGATTCACGTGCATTCAATGATTCCGAATACATCTGTGTCCAGATGTGTTCCGAATATTTATGTTTCTAGCATTACTATTGTGGGTTATGCCTGGTCATTAACTCTAGGATCTCGAGGACTAGTCGGCAATAAGTTGGGCTTACCATGGACTGCTTATTTCATAACCCAATGGTGCAACTGTGCAAGTCAATTTGAAGAACAGTAATCACAACCTTTCAACTTAAAAAATGTATATCGATTGCCTTTGGTGAATGCTGTGTTTTACAGACTCCATTTTTTGATTTCATTGAATATGTTCTCTGTATTAGATCAATGAATGCTTTATTGAGTTAAGAAATGTGTTACAACCCTGGTACATAAAGCTCTTTTGGAATTTTCCATGCCAGCTACCTTGTTGCTGCTGCTTGCTTGCAGAGCCTGTGGAGCTTTGCACTTGCCATAGTCGACTTATATGCTCTTCTAGTGGGCTGTAATTGGCTGCAGAATTATCGTGTCGTCTGTTTATTTGCTGTTGGTGATGGGGTAAGATTACTTACAGCTAGTAGTTCTAACAAACTGCATGATCACTAAAAAGAATGCATGCTTTCTAATTATCCCGTTGAGTCTAAATTTCCAGTAAAGAGATTGTCTTCTGTGCTGTTTGAGTTATTAGTTCTAAATTTGCACTTGCGGAGAATTATATTGATGTGGATTTAGATGAGTTTCTTAATTCTTCTTAGAAAAAGAAGCCCGTTGGTGTTTTATACACGGGCTTAGTATATAGTATAGATAGCAACTGAGCTATTGAGCTACGGTGCCCTTAATTGTTGGGCAAGATAATGACTCATGGTCATTGGAATTTGTTAAATATTATGGTTTTGTTTGTTATCTTGGTTGCAGTAGTAGTGATCAGTTGTTCGTTATTTGTTTCTACACGTTATGTAGTTGTTCATTGTTTGTTTATGTTTCTACAAGCTACTCAGCCTTCATTATTTATTCCAATAGTGAATCTGGTTCTTGTTCTGCCCCATTATGAGTCCACGCCAGACTTGAATTTGCTGTAGAAGTTACAGTGGAACTCATTAACCGGGAGAATAGAGAATTTTACTCGTCTTTTCGGCTAGCTTCGGGTTTACTAATATACATGCTTTTCTCCTTTGGATTTGGCTTCTCTACGATCTGAGTTTGGACCGTAGAGAGTACACTGTGCAATCTTAGCCAGTTCAAAATTATTAAAAAATTCTTCTCGGTAAGAATAGAATCTTGTCGAGAAGAATCTTTAAACAAATCTAAATCATTGATATGAGCTGTCAAAATGCGACTGCCTCCTAGAGTTCCGGCCAGCTTTGGATTGCAGAGAAGCTGGGTTCTTTTCATTCTATGTTCTTAACAAGCTAAATAAGCAAGAATGGTTTTTTTCCTTTTTGGTTTAATAGTGTTTTCTAAATTGAACCAGGCTTGGTAGGTTTTTTTTGCTCACTTTCGACTTTTACCTTGGTAAAGATCAGGTGTATCTTTTATTTACGAGTTTTCAACTAATTTGGTGTTGATGCTTAAGATTTTAGACATTGCGATATTTCCCAGTCTTGAGAAGCCCTCGGATCAGGAATAGGAAAGTTTGCTGTACATTGCACAGAGCAAGATGCGATACACACAAGATACTCTCCAAAAATTATTCAATTAATACTCAACTATTCGGTTATTATTTTGTGCGCAATGGACAGCAGGAACCCCTCGGATCATCATACATAGTTTCTTTCTTTTAATACTAAAAGTTTCAGAGTCAATACGACCCCGTTTGATAACCCGACTGAAAATGATGGGATTCATAGGTGATGGGATTAGGATTGGATTCATAATATCATGGGATATGAATACCCGATGTCTTGTTTGTTTTGGATAGTATTAGGTGTTGGGATTGGATTATTAGTCTTGTGACATGTTTGTTTGCAAATCATGGGATTTGATTGAAAAAATGAATTCTTCTTTTTACCCTTGGGACTGGATATGCTTATTTAATATTAGTTTGGCTATTAGCTTAATTAATCAGAGACATATTTATCTTCTTGCACATGGTGCTTTGGGATTGGATTACAATACCCCCAGGTAGAGGGTATTACGAATCCCTCCGTTTGCCGGATTAGAGTACCACCGGATTACTACTCCGGACCTTATTTGGTTTAACAAACAAATGATTAGGGACCCCTTCGGATTGGTAGTCCAATCCTAAGGGTGTAGAGGTTTAACAAACATGGCTGTATCTACTGTTTATTGTCACTTATCTTGTTGATTTATTTATACTGTTATGTATTTTCTGGATCCGGAGTCCCTGTAGTGCCTCCCCGCACTACAGGGGTGTAGTGTGTTCATCTAATCGACTCAGAGTCAATTTAATATTATTCGCGAGAACAATTATCTATTCACGCGAATAGTTTAATTTGAATTTGAACTATCCGTTGTCGAGATGAACGGCTGGATAACCTCACTACACCATCCCCGATTCATATTTTTCTACACCATAGCTTATTGTGTGTATTCATTGCAGATTACATCCGCTATTACATTAGGCGGAGCGTGTGCGTCTGCGGACGTCACTCTCCTTGTCGCCAATGATCTGGGCATCTGTACTCTGAGCCACTACTGCCCACGCTTTGTGATTGCTACAGGCGCGGCTTTCTATGGCAGGTTCACTACTCTCCCTTTTTTTTTCTTGAACTTCTGGGCACTAGCATCTTCTTGACTGCCAATTCCATTTCTTTTTTACGATACTCGTGGCAAAATAAAATAAGATTAATATTTTTTTTTCTTGTTTTTGGAATTCTAGCTGGAAATTGTTAGAATCCTACTTTTGAAAATTCTAAGTTCACGATTAATCCCGAAATAAATTTTCAAGTGAACTATGAATTTTTAGTATTTTTTTGAGAATGAAATCCTGATAGCACAATAGAAAGAAATTTAAATGAATAATATCAGTTACTTTTTATTTTTCCAAAATAGGATCGCGGTAGTATTTGTTAAGTTCTTTCTTTTTCTTTTTCTGGTCAAAACAGCTAGTTTAGACAAAAATAAAATTTGGTGCCAAACAAGTCGTTAAGATAAAAAAAAAAGTGTGGAACATTTCATCTACCGAAATTAAATTCGTAATTTTGGTGCATGACCGAACACCTGCACAACAGGTATCCCCAATCCGTTAAGCATAGTCCCAATGCTTGTAATTTTTCCCCTAACGTATGATCCCAGCCTTCGATCCGGCCGTCTATTTTGACAACGAATGGTTCAGATTCAAATTAATATTTATTTATAAAAATAATTACTCCTAATAAATATTGATTTGAATCTGAACCGTCCATTATCGAAATAGACGGCCGAATCTGCTCACTACACGTATGTAGTGAGGGGCTCACTACAGGGCCCCCATGTCCGGTCAAATCATATTCATTTCAAGAGCAATGATCACTAATTTATTAAATAGATTTATTTATTTTACCTGAATGACATGACATATACATCAAGATTTATAAAATAAATGATTTGAATCGTTAAAATGTGATCATGGACCCTAAATTTCATTTTGAATCACATGTGAATACATTTGATTGATTTACTTGGGGGGAACACCGCATCCTGAACGAGTAATCTTATAACGCAAAGAGGGTGAAAAAGATATATCTTGAACTAAACTCACCTCCAGTAACAAAACTTACATTAACAAACTTACATTAATGGGAGAATGAATTCATTAAATTAAGTTTAATCCAAACCTCAGGCTGGGATTAAATACTACAAAACTTAATCTTTTTCCCCTTTTGAAACTTTTCTATTCTCCTCTTTTCTCCTCGAATTTCCCCACAACATCGGAGGAAAGAGGAGGGAGCTGGACGAATAAATAATAAGATTCACACGAAGGACCAGTTAACGAAAGAGAAGGCGAGACAATGAACCGTACTCTCTTCAGCAGCAAGGACTTTCCAAGCGATGGCTTGTTCATACGAAACATGGCGGCCCATTGTTGACATGCAGATTCCCGCTGGCAAGCAAGAAAACCCCTGCAAATGACATACAAATCATTCAAACATACTGTGAAATTTTTCGTCCCCTTCGCCACTTCAAATATACAATTGGTCCACCGATCATCTATGCTTGATAAATGCACAGGTAACTCGAACACCCCCTCTCACTTCTATTTCTTTATGTAAAGCGCGAGGATAGTTTTTTTGGCCAAGAAATTAAGGCATGTAAAAGAAGCAAGCAAGGAAATCTCCATATGGGAAGTACCTGCTGCATTATCTTGGAAAACTCAGAAAATAACACCTTCCGTCCAGATTCGTCAAATATCTTATCCAAAGTGATATCTTGTAAAGCCACCAGAGTTGTTTCCAACATGTCAAGCCCTGCCTGATTTGCGAATATGAAGACTGGGTGCGACTGCAACAACCGAAAAGACTCGTGATAAAAAATTAACAAAAGAGACAATTGATTTACTGCAGACTGCACCAATGAAAATATAAGCACCCCAAATAGAATTAAAACCAATACATCCAAAAGCAGACGCAACTAAAAATTTTCAGATTGATATATCACTGTAACTGGAACCACCATGCTCGCGTATACAGCCTGAATTACCAACCGGATATATCATCCTCCTATTCTTTTTACTATATTTCCTGTGTCCTTATCAACATATCCTCCCCAAAATTTCAAGATCACTCAAAAGAAATATCCATAATCAATTTGTTGTGTAAAACAGCTCCTATCCTTTTAAGTCTACAAGATTGATGTTGCTTTTGCTTGCTGAGAATACAGAGACAACTACAAACAGAAAAGTAAGAAATAGTTCAACAGTTTCACAGCACAGAACAACATATCCAAAACAGGCGTGCAGAAAAGATGGACTTGATCCACTACCTTCAAGGAGCAGCACAATATTGCGTCTGGGTGATGCCAGAGACTTTTCAACACGGAGTCAGCACTCTCAGAATCAGACCTCATCAATTCTGTGCCCAAATGGTAACTGAGGAGAAAAAGAACCAAATAAAAAGAAAGTCAGTAATTTTTAACCTATTTCAGAAACAAAAGTATACTGCAATTTAGGCAGTCCAGCAAAATGATGAACTGGTGGTTTTTACTTTGAAATCATAGGACATGTGATACTATCACAATCAAAATGAGATTAGATATAATGAGAGCTGAAATAACATGTTGATTTGTCTCTTTTCTAAATGGAGTTATTTTAAACACACATTCACAAAGCTTGACTTAACCCACATTAACTACTCTGCAACATGTTCAACATGAACTAAAAAACAAAATCACAACTTGCCTATAGCTCTGGCAGATCCAATGAGCGAGTGTTAGGGCTTCTGGAGAGCCAGGAGATAACTTTGGCCCAGTAGTAGGGCTCAATCCTGACGGAGAAATAGCCGTTGCAACTCTCTGCACAGAGGAAATCACACTACGGACATATTGGCGAGCCATTGCAGCGATACTATCCTGTAGACTAGTCTCAAATGGGAACTGAAAAGCAATAGTCAACACCGATCGGTTGTTACAATTCGACGATGCATCACCAGAAGCAAGATTTGTTGCTGGGCCTACTTCAAGACTGGATGTCAGATCCAGAGTCCGATGGGCAGCCAATGTGTCCTGTGTATCACACTGAAGAAGGAAAACATAAATACTCCAGCTGGAACAAGAATATTCAATAAAATTCTATAATGGTCTATAGCCGCAATTAATTTGTTTTCAGTGTTGGAAAGCTGCAGCTAAAATTTTAATGGTCAACTCAGATTCAAACGCATTTCAGTCCTTCACCCTCGCTCTCATTATTTGCAATTTTGGGAAAAAAGACCTGGGACCACCATTTCAAGGACTTGCAACCAAAGCCAGACTTCGAATGGCATACAGAAAAATTAGATATTATATTATTTAGTACTTAAGACAGCATCCAATCCTTGAGAGTAATAGAAGTCAGATGAGTCCATGTGATTGAGCAGAACCTGGGTTTCAGTTAAGCAGAGAATTTATCTTCTTTTAAGCAATTTACTTTGGGTGCATCCGACCAAACTTGATTCAACCAGTAACTGAAAACTTATTGGTCTAAATTGATTTTGTCAGCTGTTTGAAGTTTTGAACCCAAGATCAAAACAACCTGAGAAATCAGTTACTCCCATTGCACTTTGAAACAAAAAAAACTGTGATTAGACAGAGCATGCTAATAAAGATATTTACAACATAAGATAAGGAGGTCCAACTAGAGTAAATTTAACTCAACTGATTTTGGATCCAATGGAATGACCCGGAAACCAGAGGGGAGCAATGGAGCATCATCGGGAAACATTTCATCAATTGGAGCAAAAACAAGTTCAGAGCAGGTTCCCACAGCATTCTCATCAATTCCACTACATATCTGCAACCAAAGCAACTCAATGCTGAATATATTCAACTTATAAAATTTAACAACTGAGCTCTCCAAAAAGATTCTCTTACGAATAGTTTTGCTCATCCCACAAAAAAATTGAACGTTCGAGATCATTGGACAAAAACTGAGTTCCCCGGTCATATCTGTTCGATATTTCCTATGGTCTCTGATAGATCAGCATTTGGGAGTAGACAAGTTGGGCTGGTCAGGTGTCATTAATGACAGGACATGATGGTTGGTTTGAGTTGGGGCTGGATATGGATAATCCACTAGTATAACTATACATGAAGTGCCAAATGTCCAAATCTTTCACTCTAGTCATCAGTATGCATTAATTTTCCGTAATCAACCAAGATACTAAAGAACGAACCTGGAGAAGATGAACGTCCCTTGACACAAACGCATCTTCTTGAGCAAGAGAATGGCCTTCCAGTCTGATTACTTCAAGCATCTGGGAAGTAAGAAAAACGTCCATTAATAACAAATATTGGAAAAACATAAAAACAACAAATCAAACAAATAACAAAGATGTCAGATTCTTGGCTGCGTTATTTCAGAAGAGACTACTGAGACAAGGAATATGAGAAGACCGCTACAACTGTGAACATACCTCTTCATGTTCAATTGTGTGACCAAGTGGCATGATGATTTGGCTACCTGTAAACCTCGTGGGCCTCATTCCCGGATAGGCAAATGAGCTAGCTTTCAGTGCGGCAGCAGAATAAGCATCAACATTGAAGTCTGCCCATTCAGAGCGATGCTCCCTCAGGAATCGAACCAGCACTGCTGGCGGAACATTCTGGCACAATCAAGGGAATAAACGTGTTCAATACTTATGCAGCCAAGCATTACGATGTACATGATGCATGTATTCAAGATTATGGTAATGTTTGTTCACGCGGAAGAGTATAATCAAAGGTAGTAAATAATCCAGCTTAAATAACTATAACACAACAAAAAGAATCAAGTTAAACAAAAATTTAGCAAAGTTATGAACAAAAGGAGAACAACTGCAGCAACGTTTGCAAATTCACCTGTATCAAATAATTTTCTAATGAAAACTTAAAATGCACATTACTTTGCAATACACTAAGGAAATTAGAACCTACGACAGTTCCCAAATTTGGACTTCAATGGATTACCATATGACGTGGCCCACAAGTGATCTACTGGTTTGGAAGCAAAACACCTGAATTTGTGGGTTCTAAAGGTGATGTTGTGGGTTCGAGCTGATGGAGCAGCGTTGAGCCTTCGTAGTAAGCTAACTTGCATACTAACATCCTAATGTGTGACAAAAAAAAAAAGGGGCCAGTAGTACAAAGAGTTGCTTGCTATCATCCAAATAGAGGATGCAACAGTAGGCATATGATGATAGTTTCAGGACTCACTTGAAGTAGCATGGATGCCTTCGCACAAAGAATACCTCCAAGCAATGAAAGCGAATTAGAATGAGAAGTAGCACACAAACTTTTGGTTGAATTAACAGAAACTATGACATCGTCAGCACCATCACAGCTCATTATTGACCAGCCGTCGTCATTGAATCCATTGACAGCATCATGAAAGCCTCTGAAATAGAGGGAGGGGGCAAAAAAAACAGAATATGAATTACATCTGACAAATGTGAAGAAACATATCCATGATTACAATCTCTAAGTAGTCAAAACCAATGAACAATGTATCATATCCATGATGAAGAAGGAATCTGTAAACATAAAGCTACCTGCTCAATCTTTGGCTGAAAGTACGCAGAACAGCTGGCTGTCTTCCCAAGCCGTACACAACCTCCCCACTTGTCTCCTGAGCTATTTGCCTGATATAACGCAATGCCTTCAAAGAAAAATCCTTCATTACTTCCAAGTAAACTTTCAATCACATAAAAACTCGTATTCAAGTTCTACACCCTCTTTTTACAATTAAAAATATGCCCTCAATCAGTATGTTAACGAAATTTTGCCAGACACGCATGACAAAACAGGCCATTGTGCTAACAGCCCATTCAGGCAAATACAATGAGGATCTAAGTTTGTTTTGGTAAATAACGAGGATCTAAGTCAACAGGCCTACAAGCTACCTCATCCATTAGTGTCAAGAAATGAAACTTAACTATATGAGCAGAACTCGTTCTCCTAAGAAATAAGTATATCCAGAAAAATCTACCGCGCAAGATAGTTTTGGAGGTAAGTCGTATAACCCCCTAGAAACTATAAATTCACGTTTTCCATTGGACAAATATTAAATTACAGGGATGTTAAAAATGAGAGAAAATCACGATGGTAAGATAATTCGCATCATGAAATTTGTTTTCGTTAAAGAAGGGCCTCTGTAGTGAATGGGTTAGGATATGCTTAAATCACATGGACAAACCAAATTGAACTTAGAATCCTTAATTATAACAAAGCGTCTGAGAAATCTGTACTTACTGCAATAGTCATTTTCTGCGCAACAACTTTTGATGATTCATAAAGTGGCCTCAGCACCTCTGGCACGCTCCAAGCCTAATAGACCATATTTAGTAGGTTGTCGCCAAATAACCAAGAACAAACAACCTAGTCACAAAGAACAAACCTCAAGATTCAGATGATCAACTATGTGGATAATGGACCCTCCACCCTCACATGGCCGAATCAAATAGCCACTTGGAAGCATTTCACCTCTCACGAACTGAGAAGCAGCAGCTGCATTTGGACCCGCACCAGAACCTGACAGGGATCTCTCACAAACCTTGAGAGATTGATGACAAAAAGTAAAATATCAATAAACAGCAGCTTCTCCCCATCTATAAAAAAAAAAAAAAGTAAAACATATAATAGTTTGTACTCTATAAAACTCATCTCACTAGCAATATATCAAATTATCAATAATATAAATTTCAAAACATTAATTAAAAACAGGCTGACTTCATTGCTCCACAGATGAATTAACAGTTTCCATATGGTAGAAAAGATAGAATAAAAAAATCACTCTTTGGGGTGGGCCAGAAAAAGCTTGTGGATCGATTAAAAGGTAGTCCATGCCCCTCATGCAGGAGGTTGCAGTCAACTAAATGGCCACAAGGCCCCCAACCAATCCATTCAATCAAATCATTCAACTGCACTTGAAGTCCGCAACATGCATTAAACCACATAAATGCATCAGACTACTGAAGTTCAAGGATATGCATACCACAAGACTGCCATTCTCCAAACTCGTAGTGTATCTTATAGTCCAGAAATCCCGTGCAGGAGCCAGTGTAGTAGGAGCGTATATCTGAAAGCAATTAAAGTTCAGCAATTGGCAGACAAAGTAGAAAGCTTGATAAATGACGATTGGAGAACCTCCAATAATTGTCATTCACCTGTGTGTATATGAGTTCAATCGTTCCTCCATTTCCAGCAGGGAACATAGTGAAAACCTCAAGGCTCCGACAGTCTCGGAACCAAGACGGGCGATCTTTAAGGATCTCAGCGATCTGTCCAGAAAAAATGGATTGGGAGCAGCATGCTTCCATTAGCCCATTCAAAGGTAAGTGGAAACTATTATGGAAATTGCCAACACAACTGTAGGAATTCACCAAAGCTTACCTTTGTAGGTTCTAAACTTACTAGACCACAGGCTCGAGCTGCCACTCCACTGCAATTATGTGAAATGGCAAAGATCCCAACCGAATCCGGACCAGGCTGACAATAGATTAAAATTTTTGTTCAGAGAAAATTTCGCAAAAAATGATGACCCAATATGAGAAAATTCTGACCTTCATCCCAGGCATCTGGACCCAATCGACAGCAGTTCCCGTAGCCTTAGAAAGGAACTCAGTCAAGGTCTCTTCTGCAATTGAGAGGAGTCTGCAAAAGCATAACAAATTAAATGATCAACAATGACGCGCTGTAATATATCCATAGTGGGGGAGAGGAGAAGATAATATGAGAGAAAATAAATAAGGTGGATTGGACATGTCTATTGGAGATCAGTAGATGCGGTACTAAAGAGAAGTGATCTGGTTATGATAGATGGTAGAACTGAGAGGAGGGGTGGCCCAAAATTGATAGTCAAAAGGATCTAGTTTTTTTAATATCACTAACGACGATGCCTCTGACAAACCTCATTGGAGAAAACAGATTCAGTTGCTTGGGACTCTCAATGAGAGAGTGTGTGAAAGTGTGTGAGAGAGAGAGAGAGAGAGAGAGGAGGGGGGGGGGGGGGGGGGGGGGGGGGGGGGGGTTGTGGGGGAGAGATTACCCAGCAGGGTTATTAGCATCTCTCAGAGAATGCTGAGGAGTGGTTACTACAGACTCACAACTTGCGTCAGTCGTTGCTGCTGATGCCTGCAGAACATCCATTCAAGATAAGAAACTACGCCAAAACACAAAAATGCTAAACTGGAATTTGAATTCTATCACTGCAGTTGGATATTACTGTCCCCCATTAACATGGAAGACTACCTGTGGCTTTAATTCATCGAACATCTGAGCAGCATTGCACAGATTCAAATAGAGCAAACCAAGACACCAAATTCGAGACAAGAGAGCAGATATAATAGGCATCTGAGAAGCCTAGAAACATGAAGGAAAAAATAGCAGAGAATAAACATAACCAACAGTCCGGACAAATGGTCGCAATTCTTAGTTGTTCAGAACTATGTTCCCTGGAACGCAGGACAGGAATGTGGTGCGACACATGTCTAAATTGTGGTACGCTAGGGGTAGACTTCTATAAATAAAAAATATTAAAACTTACTCTTTCAAGTGATATACATCTAGTCAAAACTAAGTCTCATTTTTTAAATAAATTGTCCATACAAAATGCATTCAATGAGGATAATGACCAAACTTTTTAACATTTTCTCTCACCAAAATTTTGCTCTCTCTGGATTTTACCTAAATAAGTTAATTGTGGGGGCTAAAACTGTGGGGAACGCTTTGGATTGCCAAATTTACAAGCTTGGAATGGAAGTGCACCATGTTTCAGAAGGTACGTACCAAAACATAATTCGATAGGGTACTAGCGTTCCCAGGTAACAAAAATTCAAAAGTATCAGGTTTCCAAAAAATTGGACCTTTATATCATCTTTCTAACTATACAACGATCAGCCCTTTAATATTCTAGGAAATCACACGCTTTCCAGGACCTTAGCATCCATTTAAGACAGATAACAAGTACCTGTCAAATGGTGATCCAAAAGTATTTAGCAAAAGCAACGATAGGGAAAGGAAAATCGACATACATTTTGTAGTTGTTGCCGCATATAACCATTCTCGCATACCAACTGCGACACCTGTTTCTGCAACCTATCATTCTCCTCCATCAACAGCTTATTCATAGCTGACAGCTTCCTGTTCACAGTCTGCAGACGGGAAGCCTCTTTTCGTTGCTTCTCTCGACACCTGCGTACACAAAAATAGAATATCCATTTGTTCTACCAAGAAACAATAATCCGAAAACAAAAGCAAATGCAATTAGTCCCACAGCAAAATAAAGCAACGCTCCTTTTTAATAGATATGGATTCCAAATGGATTGGCATTTCTATTTGTTATCAAAACTCAAATTTAGATTGAACAGTTTACATTGGTACTTCACTATAGTTGCGAGCTTCATCCTGACGGATTTGAAATGACAATTTTAGGAGTTCTTTGAAATCCTTCCTATCACAAATTTTAGTTATACGAGGATCCCAACAAAATGCATCTCTTTAACCTCTAATCCATCCTCCTTTCTAGTTACAAAAGTCACCTGTAATTAAATCTCTTATAGTTTTGTTAAAACTGATCGTCAAAACCCTTCAATGAAATACCCATCCCTCAAACCGGACCCCAAAATCATTTCTTGAATTTCTGGGAAATCCGACCAGAACCTAACTGTACATGTTAAATTTTCCCTAAACAGGCGGAGTTCTATGAAAACTTGCAGATTTGAGAATGCCACTAAATTCAGTTGAACAAAGGCAAAGTATCTGCAGCTAAAAGACACAGAAAAATGCTACTGCCGAAGCCATAAAACCTAAATGAACATCTCAAATGTTTTTCCCTTACCTGCGATTCTGGAACCACACTTTGATTTGCTTGGGTTCGATGTGAGATAAAATAGGACACTCTCGGATCAATTGCTGCCGGCGCAACGAGCTGGGCTTAGGACATTCGGCATAAACCCGCTCGAGCGCTTCGACCTGCTCGGCAGTGTACCGGACATATTTTCCGGCGTCGAGATGCTTGGTGATGCTTCCACCGCTGCTACTCCCACTGTGCTGCTGCCGCGCTACTGCCATCGCCATTTTCCACACGCCAAAAGAAACTACAATTCTCCCTCGTGATATCAGAAGATGAAACGAACGGCCCAGATTAAACCTGAACCAGAAGATTCCCCGGGGTTTCCGCTTTTGAGGGTTTAAAGCACTCCCTCCCTCTCCTACCAACGAAGGTACAGCCAAAGTGCTCAACGAAAAGCTATCCAATAAATTGACAAAACTATTCCGTATTTTGTGAAACTTCCGCCTTAAGTACTGCTTAGTGAAGCTCCATTCAATATACTTCCTAAGGGTCCAAGCTTTGATTAGGTCTTATTGAACTATTTCACTTCGATTCCAATTCCAAACTTCCACGAAGCAACAAGTCAACCTCCCACACAAATAATTCTGCTAAGTCTTCCAGTCTCCTCCAAAGCACCCTGATTTCTCACCACAATAATCCAAAAAACAAACTCCACGTCGCATTTCACAAGGTCGGAGCCACAAGCCCAATTATAAGTGTACGATTTCGGCTACAAAGCAGCCGAACTTTCACCAGAAACGTCTTCGAAGCACAAAATTCAAACATGCGTTTCCATATCTACATCAAACATAGTAACGTGACGAGGAGTTCCATATCACAGAAGCGAGAACTCGAACAAGATTTAGAAGCAGAGGAATCGAGCCGACTCCCCTCACTCTCTCACTCTCTGTACTAATATGACGACATTAGAGAGCTGTGGACGATCTGATAGACAGAAAGCAGTGTGAAGAAACCCTAGTCATGTCTGCGCCAGAGAGAGAGAGAGAGAGAGAGAATGTGTATGTGATGTGTCCGAAGGTAAAAGAACAATGGGGTGGAGAAAATGGGGAGAGAGAGAGAGAGAGGGAGAGGGAGAGGGAGTGTGGTGCTTTCTTCATTTGGCTCGCGAATCGAAAATGTCAGTTAAATGCTGTGCTGTGTGCTGTCAGCTGTGTTAAATTACGACAACTTCCCTAATTGTTTCTCTAATTTCAATAACCTTCAAAGTGTGTGAATTTTACATTAAGGCCCTATTTGGCATGTGGTCCTAAAAATAGTATGTTCAAGTTGCTAATCTATATTACAAATCAGGACGGTGTGGGTCCCACTAAACATATTTTCACAAGAAGGGTTGGGATCGATTTGATCCGACGGAGAAGATTAGTTTAGATTTTAACTATGTTGCTATAATGAGTGGAAGTTGGAAGGACACTTAAAAGGAAAACTTTTGAGCTTATTTTTGGAAAACAAACAAACTTTTGAGCCTTTCTCATCCTTGGAACCATAAGAGCTATTAATGAAGGGTTGAATTGCAACATACCAAATTGATCTCGAAAATCTATGATCTAAATTTTTTTTTTTAATTTTGGTCTTTATTTTTAGGCTAGATTAGAAATGAAAAAAAATATTAGGATCTAGATTTTCTGAAAATAAAAAATTTATGATCTATAAATAAAAATGTATGATCTAGAAATGAAAAAATCTACATTAATCACGAATGTCAAAAATCTACACGATTATTTTTAGCTTGATTAAAAATGAAAAAATCTACCCTAAAAGTAAATTTTTTTTACCACGATCATTGCTTTTAAAAAAGCTTGATTAGTCTTGAAAAATAATAAAAAACTTAGAAACTAATCATTTGTGTTAAATTTTATTTTTATTTTCTAGATTCATTCGTCAAGAAAAAATGATTAGTTCAAAAAAATTGACATAAATTTTATTAAAATTTTAAAAAGGGTACACCCTTCACTTCCAGAAGTCACTCCTACATAAATCACGTAACTTTAGAATAAAAAATAAAATAATTCAGTTTATAATTTTATGAATTTAATAGTTACTCAATTAAATAAAAATTATGACATGCAAAAAAAGAGAGGTTAAGATACTTAATTTCATACAAATATCTTTAATCAATAGCTAAGTTTAAAAAATAAGTTTAATTTTTAGAAACACTTTGTTAACTTATTTTTGCAAACACCTTTTAATCTTTATTTAGAAAAACCTTTTTAATTTTTATCTACTACATCTTTAAAAAAATTATTTTTATTTCAATAATGTTTTTATCCTAAATCGGTGAATAATTTAAAAACTAAGTTTGGTTGTGTTTTGAAAAAACATTTTCATTTTGTACTTTTCATCTTTAGTTAATTTTTAAAATTTTAATGTGCTTTACTTTTTGTATACATCTATTCTAAATACAGATAAAAAGTAAAACAAATAAGAAATTTTACAAAAAAATCACTTAAAACGAAATTAGAAGTGTAATTCTAATTTTGAACTGCAATTGCACTTGAGTGATTTAATTAAAACTTATAATCTTATGAAAAAGAAAAAAAATACACATTTGGATTGCTAGCTTTCAAAGGGTAAAAACGTCAAATTTCCAATTTCAACCATTTCTATCTGTTGTCAGAAAAAATATTTCAAAAACCATTTCTTTCAAAGGGAGGTAATTATAATTTCAAAAACCATAGGAGAAATCTTTGTAATTATCAGAAAAAATATTTTACCCTATTTTTATTGTCCATGGTTGTGCTGAAATCTTTTGGCTAGAAATGAGATATGTGGTTCTGACATTTGACTAACATTTATAATTGCTTTTAAGTGGTAATTTTGACATTTGAAAAACTTTAAACTCTAATTCGTGGTTTTAATTTTTTGGTAGTGCAATAGACACAGGTAATATGCTACAATTTTGAGTGTATGAATTATTCTGAGTAGTGACTATGGTTCTGTTTTTCCAAAATCCTGTAGTGGTTCTTGACTTTAAAATTACTTGATTTTTTCCCAAGTAATCATAACCAATCGCATACAACTGGACCATTCTTGCAAAGTTGACATCATCTACAACCAATATCAGGATCCAACGCAATTTGCCCATGAATTGTTACCAAATTCGTAAGGAGTGCCGTAGGCACGGGTAGTATGCTAGTCTATATTACAAGGGAGGACGGTGTAGGGCCCTCCAAACATATTTTCACAAGAATGGTCCAGATTGATTCGATCCAACGATAGAGATTAACTCAGAATTTAATTATAGTGCTAATAGTGGGTGGAAGTTGAAAGGGTTTCTTTTTAACTCAGAATTTAATTATAGTGCTAATAATGGGTGGAAGTTGAAAGGGTTTCTTTTAGGGTTTTTTTTAAAACAAACGAAAGTGGCAAAAAGCACACACGCTAATAATTAAAACCTCACACGCTAATAATTAAAATCTGAGTTAATGGATGGAAGTTGAAAGGGTTTTCTTCTAATAAATAATACGCTTAGGTGGGTTTTTTTTCCTTTGGTTTGCTTGGCCTTTAATTTCCCAATGACCTTTGGTTTGCTTGCAAACAGCGCACACACTAATAATTAAAATCTGAGTTAATGGGGCTAATAATTAAAATATGAGTTAATGGGTGGAAGTTGAAAGGGTTTTCCCAAACACCCCTTTCTCCTACCGTAACGTGGCATTAGATGGCAACTTCTGCGGTTGTTCTTTGATATCATCATGCTATGTGTATGGTGGCATGCCACATGTGTATGGAGCATGGGCCAATACGAAAAACTATTAAAAATATTAGATGATATTGAACAGCAACATGGTGTCCACGAAGTGAGGCTAAATATGATAATATAAATATAAATATAATATCAAATAAATACGAATTAACGTATTATTCGTGTTTACAATATTACTAATAATATTAAATTCATAATTAAAGTCTGAGTTAATGGGTGAAAGTTGAAAGGATTTTCCTCTAATAACTAATACACTTAGGTGGGTTTTTTTTTTTTTTTTTGAAACACACACACGGCTTGGCCTTTAATTTCCCAATGACCTTTGGTTTGCTTGCAAAAAGCACACACGCTAATAATTAAAATCTGAGTTAATGGGTGGAAGTTGAAAGGGTTTTCTTCTAATAAATAATACGCTTAGGTGGGTTTTTTTTTTAAACACACACAGCTTGGCCTTTAATTTCCCAATAACCTTTGATTTGCTTGGCCTTGATCAGACTTTTTTTGAAACACACACGGTTTGACTTTAATTTCCCAATGACCTTTGGTTTGCCTAGCCTTGATCAGACCTTTGGTTTGCTTGGCCTTTAATCTGTAGTTCACCAAGGTTTGATTTATTTGGCCCTTAATTGCCTATTAAACATTTTCCACGAAGGGTAGTCTCCCTTGCTCGATTCTTCTCCCAAGCTTTTGAATCTGTAAGAGCAATTCGTCTCTCTCTCTCCCTCTCTTTCCCCATTTGTGTTGGTTTTGTTTTTTCATGTTTTATTTTGCAGTTTCTCTCTCTCTCTCTTGCTTAAAAAAGTAACTCGAAATTTAAGTATTTTTTAATACTCGAAATAAAAACTAAATTGTAAAATAAAAACTCGAAATAATTCATTAAAGTCAGTTCGTCTCTCTCTCTCTCTCTCTCTCTCCCCATTTGTGTTGATTTTGTTTTTTCATGTTTGATTTTGTAGTTTCTAACAACGTTTTATTTCCACTCATGGGAAAATTGCCCAAAACTCAAGTTTTTTATTTTTAAGAATCAGTTTCTTTCCGCCAAGGGGAACTGAAAACTGATTCTTTCCGCCAAGGGTCCTACAAAACTGATTATTTTTAAACTCGAAATAAATCACAAACTGGTTTTTTCCGCCAAGGGTCCTACAAAACGAAGCACAATTTACCTGAAATGGTGCATTTAAGGGGAACTGAACAATTGGGAATTATCATGAAATTGCCTAAAACCCAAGTTTTCTCTCTGAAAATAGTGCGCATTAGTGTCACCGGGCCTCTAATTTGATGCAAAAAATGAGACTCATTTGAGTTTACCTTTCATGCTTACTTTAAAACTACTAATTAACTTGCTTTACATTCTGAATATAGTTCGCATTAGTGCCACCGATCTCTAATTTGATGCAAAAAATGAGTGTTGGATTCGATGCATTAGTGTTATCTCTAATTCTACATATACTGCAAGTATTGCTATGTAATTTTAAGAGTATTGTTTTAGGACCCTTTTTTGGAATTGAAGCATGAAACATAGTTAGTAGCCTTAGTTCACTATCAAATTGATTGTCGAGATGCAAAACATAGATAGGACCCTTAGTTCACTGTCATAATGATTGTCGAGATGCAAAAGGATTGCTCTTAAGCAGTAGGTAATTGAACTTGGAATATATCTTAGGAGTAATAGACATGGAACACCTAACCTTAAAATTTAAGCAGCACCATCACTGTGGTATAAAATTAGACCTAACCTTATAAAGTCCATGGTTACTTTAGACTTTGTTTTTGCTCATCAACAACTTAAGGTGTATGTTCATCAAAAGCCATAACAATCTTTTTGATTTTTTCCAGCTTACCTTCTTTGTTTTTATGATCCTTCACCCCCCACCCCCAAAAAAAAAAAAAAGATGAAAGCACGTATCCATCCATATAATGATCATTGCACCCAAAAAAACAAAAAGGGAATAGATCAGAGAATATGTATGATCCAACTGACAAATACCAATATTTTTATCCCTTTCGAGCTACATATTATACAGTTGTTTTTCAATGCTTTCGTTTAGGAGTATTTTTAAACCATGTGTTTCGATCATGCATTTGTATTAAAGCCAAGTTTTGATAAGCACGAGTATGATAAGTTAAAAATTTATTCGTTGACTGCCTAAATGTCCAGCCAAAAAAACAAAAAAAGGAATAGATCAGAGAATATGTATGACCCAACTGACAAATACCAATATTTTTATCCCTTTCGAGCTACATATTATACAGTTATTTTTCAATACTTTCGTTAGGGGTATTTTTAAACCATGTGTTTCGATCGTGCATTTGTACTAAAGCCAAGTTTTGATAAGTACGAATATGATAAGTTAAAAATTTATCCTTTGACTGCCTAAATGCGATTCCTATTTAGGTGTTAAGTTAAATGCCTATCTGGGATTACAAAAGTTCATTACATATTATAAACTAAATATAGGTTTAAAAAGTTTAGTGAACTTTTTTTATATTTAATTTGGACATACCTTTTTACTTTTTAGGCGGGATCATGACATATTGTTTTGGACATACATTTTCTATTTTCTCTGCTCTGTTTTTCACTTTATATCTTCAAGTTGTATTTATTAATATTGATAATTTTTTTTGTTTCAGACAACTCTTTCAGACTCTTAATTATGGACAATCTAACCATCTATGGTCATGTGAGTTTTTTCTCTTATTTTAAATCTCGGATGTTACTCATTCATTTTTTTTTTTTTACGAATTTTAAGGTTGTTCGTGTTCACAATTCTGCTATTTGGACGAAGTACATATATGTTGATACAAATACTTTTCGAAGAGTGATGAAGCGAAGATTTCAAGATAGACAACCAGTGAAGAAGACAAATTTTTTTGAAGATGGATAATCAAGATAGACATTGATGATGACCTTTATTTGGTTACATTTTTGTATGAATTTTAACTCTTAGTTAGGTACCGTGTTTTTATCTTATGGTTGAATATGGATTCTGTCAGTGCAATATTATGCATAACATGGATTTAACTTTTTTTATTTAATTCCGCTGCGTCGTGCCGTAGGCACGTGTAATACGCTAGTTTAATGACAGGGAAGGTTAGTCTGCTTGAGTTTTAATTTGGCTCAAGATTGAGTGGATTTTGATCGAATCAAGACGCGAAACTACATAAACGTCACTTTTTGTAATCATATAGGTATATGACATTTTTAGCATTCAATGGCAAAATTATTTTTCTATAATATAAATTTCTCAAGTCAGAAAAATAAACATTAATTGTTGGTCAATTCATTTCTCAAAAATTTTAGTCCAAATAGACTATACTAACTTTTTTTTAACAAATAGTTTTATAATATAATAATTCAATAATCTGCCAATAGGGTTTAAAGATGTATTTGGTTTCATCTTTTTATAAGATTAAGTTCTTATTTGAGGATTAATAAGCCCATGTATTTGGGCTAAATTATTCATATGACAGTTGTGGGGTCGGGAATTCAAATTAGACTTTTCGAATGGATGTATTGAACCTTCTCGATTATCCTGCAAAATACTCAACACTAAATTAGTGTCGATCGGGATTGGGTCTCCGACGGGCACTTCGACGATCAAGTTAGCCTCAAATAAGAGCGAAAGTAACTTGAAAGCAGTCTTAGCGCGAATGTGAATGTACCTGTTAGTGGGAGTGCCCTTGGAATATTTATAACGTAGAGAACCAACTACTCTCCGCAGGCTTCGGTTGAGAATGTGGCGCCGTGATCCATAAACCACGGAGGCGTTGCCACGTGTCCTACATCCGTGCGAATCCGGCGGGCACGCCTATACATTCTCTTGAAAAGCGGAGAGCACGTTCCTACGTACAGAGGCCAAGTGTAGAGCATTAGGCGCCTCGGCCAAGAGACGCAGGATGCAGTGTTGAGTCGAACGACGATGTCGAGCACCAATCTACCGAAGATTGGTGCTGAGTGAAATGCCATGAGATCGAACGACTAAGTTCAAACCTTGATCAAAGGGTCATTCGGCCCACAAGCCAAAGATTCGTAGCGTTGCTATTAGGCCTAGTCGTACTTGGGCCGAGCAAGAATATGCTGAGGATGGTCGTGCGCCGAAAGCCCACTGTTGCGTATTTCGACCTACTACAACAGCTAATATAGTTTAAATGTGTATTTGTTTTTGCTCTCCCTTGAAAGCATGATGCTTTTATGTTTACAAGCCAATCTAAGGGACATTTTTGTCATTTTCTCCCAAGTCAAATAAAACCAGCATTTAATGTGGTCAACGCATACTTTAAATAATTTAGTCCAAACCAACCGAACTAAATTAAATTCTATAATGGATAGTATATTTAATAATTTAGCAATAATGTAGGCTAAATAAGAACTAACTTCCCTCTAAGTACCATGTGTGAAAAGGAGCTACGATGAGGACCTCATTTTGCTAAAACGTATTTTTTAAGGATATCCATGACAAATCGGCTAAAAAAATACCCGAAAGAACTTGATCCAAGTAGTTTTTCATAAATGCAAACATAAACAGTTTATTAAAAACCAATTGGATCAGCCCTACCTGATAATATTCTGAGTTGATTTCTCGCGGGTACCCCTAAAATATGTTTTAAACACATTGAACGATTCGAATCATCAATATTTGATTATAAAATAAAAGGTTTCTTATTTTAACAAAATGAGAAATCCTTTATTAGAAGTTTACTCTTTCTTTCTCTCTCTTTCTCTCTCAATCAAAGTCATTCAGCTCTATCCTTTCTTCTTTCACTCTTCACGAATTCAGTAATTCCCAAAGATATAAAGAGAGTTAGAGAGAATACATTATGAGTTGAGTGAGAGAGAGAAGACCATTTTTTTGTAGACTAAATGTTAGAGAGAGGGAGGTGCTGGAGAAGCCCAATCTGATCCAATTAACTCAAGCAAGCTTTAAATCTCCAATTAATAGTAAATAACCCTCCGCTAACCTTTAATTTGTGTTTGTGAACTTATCCACGGGCTTCACGAAGCTCTAATGGAGGAAAAGTCATAGAAGTTTTGGAGAAGACAACACATTGACGAGTCACCATTGCTTCATAACCGGTCATGATTCTTTTCTATCTTGTTTTATGCCTTGTGACCTAAACTATTGACCGATCACGATTTCATACTGACTTGTTTTGTGTCTTGTGACCTGAACCCCTAAATGGTCACGCTACCAATCTCGATTATATACCGACTTATTTTATGCCTTGATACATAAACCATGTTAATCGATCAAAAATCACTCTTTACCGGTCAACCTAAGTCGTCGTCCAAAACCTTAAAGTTCTCTTTTAACCGGTGAACACCCCCTCTTAACCGGTCAAAAAACTTGACCTCTAGCTTAATAAATGAGTCTCAAACCTATAGCTTGACAAACCTTAAACCATAGTTAATAGCGGATTTTACATCAATAACTAAACCTCATCATTAACGTTATTCAAAATCCGTTCTTAGGACGTGACACCGCATTATGCTATGCCTTCTCATTGAACCCCATTCTAACTTTTTTGTCAAACCAAAAAACACCATACATCACATCCATATTGCATGCATACTTGAACATTATATTTTCATATAGTATTATTATCAGTTATGATGAAACACTTGAAAATTATGAATGTATTTTGACTTTGACTTAGGGTCCCATAACCACACTCGATTGTGATGCATGTGAACATAGTCTTAGGAATTAGACTACCGCGGTGTTTACTCTGATCTTTTGACGTGTAGTACGTGAACTATTTATGTTGTCAGCACCTTGGTTGTTGTTACAATGGATTCTGTCCTACCCCTTGTTCAATAACGCATGCATGCTCAGTTTATATTTTATGATGCGATTGATGGATTATCACATACCAAATTTGAGATACAGGCAATGCTTGTGACAACTCGGGTTTGAGATTTATTGATGTGACATCATCACGTGTTTATGATGTCGGCGTCTTGATCATTGTAAACGACGGACTCAAACATGCTTAATGATGGAATACTGGTAATGATGCCGGCATCCCAATCGTTGTAAATGACAAACCATCTCGACGTGTTTGATGATTTAATGATGGAATACTGATAACGTTGTCGACGTCTCGATCGTTGTGAACGACGGACTCTGACATGTTATTGGAGAATGTGATCTACTTAA
Organism: Arctostaphylos glauca; assembly: GCA_019985065.2. Lineage (NCBI taxonomy): Eukaryota > Viridiplantae > Streptophyta > Magnoliopsida > Ericales > Ericaceae > Arctostaphylos > Arctostaphylos glauca. The sequence goes on along the minus strand of JAHSPW020000011.1, from coordinate 8,123,525 downwards.
AAATTACTCTTGAACTCTTGGTATTGTCTCACTTATCAATTTTAGTTATATTCAACTTCCGTACTTATATATTACTGCTTCCATATATATATATATAATATATATATATAATATATATATATATATATATATATATATATATATATATATATAGTCATATACATAAGTATAGATTTACGGGTATGATTATTTATTGAGCTTCATAGCTCATGGTGTAATTTTCTTGCCTCTAACCTTTCACGCTAGGTACTAAAAACGGATAAGTGGAACCCGAGCTTCCAATCACCAACGACATCAATTATGAAGATGATCTGATAACACCATGATTTACGTAGACTAGAATTTAGTGCTCTGTAGTCCCATTTTAGAATGCACTTCCTTTTATATTAGTATTTTGTAACTCAAACTTGTATTTTATTAATTATGAAATGAAAACTTCATTGTGTTTTTAGTTAATCTTTTTTATTTAACGTCTCTTTGTAATTCTTGACATTACAATAGACAGTAGCATACCCAAGAATTTGTGTAGTGGATGCACTAATTATCTATACCAATAAATAAAATTTCACAATGAAGCACAATTATATAAAAGTAAATATCGATCTGCATTGTCATGCGAAAAGGTTTATAATGCATGTACTCTCAAAAGTTTCACTGTAGAGTATATGAATAAGTTTCCATACATACTCTAATCTGATAAATATTTTCTTTTATTTAAAAAAGAATATTGTCGTCACACTCATAGAATCTCAATTTCGACTCATGACGCTTCTACCGCAAACACTTTGAAGGGCATTTGGAGGATGGAGTCGAGCAATCAGTGATTTTCACAATTAAGAAGCCGAAAGAGGAATTCAACAGCAAAAACAGACGAATAAAAGCGCAAATTAATCCAACGATGCCTACAAAACCAATACCGAGAGTACCGTCGAGCATTACGGTTTAGTAAGAATGACGAAAAGATTAATGTTCTTTCATATATAAAAAATAAAAAACGACAGAATATGTGTTGAAATGGTAATATGAAGTTTTGAAGGATGCAAAAATAATTACATTGTGAAGTAGAGGGGGGCAGTCACATTTTTAGTGGGGGTAGTGGGACCCATGTTTTTGAATTTTTATAAAGCAAGGGACCAATCCCAGTGAAGACTTAGACATGAGTATATGGTTTGAAGGCGGTTTCTTAATTCCAGACCAACATTATAGAAAAAAGTGAACTTGCGCATGAAAGTGGAAGACCTTATTTTTCTTAATTTCCTATAGACTACTGTTTATTTTCCCATTCATCCGGCGCGCACTATCGGCGCACTTTAGACCTGGTCGCTCTCCTCTCACAAATATTATATATACTTGCACGATACTTCGAGAATTTTGATTATAGATACATATTTTGTACACAAAAGACTCCTTATTCGTAATACATACGGAATCTATCACTATTATATATACAGAAAACATTTTCTTTAGGCCGACTCACAATTTAATTTTCTCAAATTATCATAAAAAAATATATGTTTTTATATTCTACTGAACATTCTTCTTTCGAGAAAAAAATTAATTAAATTATTAAAATTTAAATACACGTACACAATTTAAAGTCCGAGCTATTATACAAAACTCTAAATAATTTTTATCCTCCACACCACTGGAGTAGGGATGGCAATCTCGTCCGATCCAACCCGCTCCTACCCGTTCCCCGCCCCGAATGGATAGGGGATTCGGGAATTTTTTTGGGGATCGGGTAGGATTCGGGGATAAATTTTTTAAAAAAATGGGGACCGGTTAGGGTTCGGGGTTAGGTGTCTCCACCCCGATCCCCGCCTCCACCCCCGCCCCTCCCCGCCCCGTGATTTTTTATCCTTTTTACGTAATAGGTTTGTAAGGAGAAAGAGAAAATAACTATGGTTTGCAATGGGTAGAGGAATACAACAATCTTTAATGGACTCAATGACAATATTCTTGAGTATATTTGGTTATTTTTGTTAGGATTGAAACTTGTGGAACGATGTTATATTTATTTTAATTAGTTATTGTTGTTGTTTTTTAAATATTTTAGATTGTAAAAAATGAATTACTTTTGCTTAAAAGTTTGCATGTTTTTATTTACTCTCTTTTGTTATTTTTTTGGACGAAAAAGAGAATTATTTCAAATTTTAAGTAATTACTAATGTAATTTTTTAATTTTCGGATATCCAATCTCCATTTGGAGATCCCCGTTCCTCGTTCGGGGCGGGGGTGGAGGGAAAAAGTAGTCCCCGTTCGGGGATCGGGACGGGGATGGAGATTAGATATAGGTTCGGGGATCGGGGATGGAGACAGTAATATCCACTCCCGATCCAACCCGTTGCCATCCCTACACTGGAGATAGTTCTGTCTGATTTTTTGCTCCTCTTCAACGAATTCATTGATTTCTCTCTCTGTAGCACTTAGTCTCTCTTCCTTTAGGGCACACGAAATGTGTGAATACTCACCACGAGTATATATATGTACATGTGTGTGTGTGTGGTTGTGTAAATACACGTTAAAATTTTCAAGAAGCTGTCTAATTCGATTCTCGATGCTAAGAAAAATTAATGGGTCATTGGAGATTGATTTGGCCACGAACTTCATCATTTCAAGATTAATTTAAGTGGGTACGAATAAATTCGGACATCCGGTTAAATAAATTATTTTGAAGAAATGTTAAGGGTAGTGCATCTCATATATATGACGAGGCTGTGGGCTGTTAATTGATGCAATATTTATTTTTTTCTAGTTAATGCAATTATTGCTCAATTCTCTAAGGAAATATATCATTTAATTGATTAATAAAAGTCAGAATATAATATATTGTATAAAATTACATTTTCATTTGCTTTTGGCATGCGAAAAAAGAAGCCTCACGTGCTCCCCACCCCACACACACACACACTGCATGTGTATGTAATTGTTTATGCTTATAGATAATGTACCAAATTAATTTTTGGTATTATATTTGATTAACAAACAATTAATGAGGGCAACTCGATTATTTTATTTATTATTTTATGATAGGGAACGACCAATGTTCATCTTTTCTCTTTGGAAAGGCGGATATTGCATTGCATCTCAAGCAATGAGCCAAAAGAAATGTTTAAAAAATATTTTCTTTTGTGTGTCAGGTTAAAATTAATCTTTTTGATTCAATGATTGTTTATTTTATTAGAATTTAAAATTTTAGATGTGATTTTTATAGGATTGAAAGCACGTTATAGAGTTTTAACCATTGAATGGGGTTCATATATATATATATATATATATATATATATATATATATATATATATATTAGCTCTACAAATCAACTTATTAGTTCGAATTTTCCCAATTTGAATTTCTTCAATTGCGTATTCGGGCCAAGCTCATTTAACAAAAGGACGTATCTCAAGTTTTATTCGTTTGGTAATCGTGGCATACTTGTTTGTTTGTTTTTTATATTACAATCGTGCTCCTTATTCACAATTGAATAAGAAAATAAGAAATGTAGCCAAACAAACTCCAGGCAAAGCTCGACAACTATGGTTGTATTATTGCATACATATCCATCTACAATATACATACGTTATATGTATATTATAGTTGATGAGCCCGGTTTAAACTTAGGACCAACAAGTCACTGGTGGGCACCACCTAATGGACAGAGCCTTTTAGGCATGGGCACAACCAACTAACCGAGCAGGTGCATTCCTAACTGGTGAAAACTGGTCAAACTCTATCTAGACTTGGTATCGACAGGGCGGCATATGCAAGACAAGAGATGCACTATCGCCCCGTCCCACTTCACCACTACCCGAGTTTGGAGCAACATCGCATAGATTGCACTCAGAGTCAAAGGTGATTCTTCCAAAGAAGGGAACATCGACATTGATTGCGGTTGACAAGTCTTCCCAGATCACTCTCCTTCCTAAAACACTAATTGTGTTCGTTTTGAGTGTTTCTGAAACAATTTTTAAAAACAAAACTCTGAGACGTTGTTTGGTTATAAGTGTCTCAGAAACTTGTCTAGGAGAAAAATATTTCAGAGACACTTTTTATAGAGAGAAAAAATTGTCTGGGAAAATATTTGAGAAACTTGTTCCAGAAACTTGTTTAGGAGAAAATCTCCCAAACACCTAACCAAACATAGCCAGATCTCTAGCCATAAGGCAAGGTACGCAATCTTTTAATAATCTATCTATGTGCTGTTTTCCTCTCCGCCCACATCATTCTAACTTAATCGTCGGAGGATCCATGGTTGAACAATCGTTCTCCGGTTACCGAACTTGTGAGGATGAGCCAAAAACAGGTCGTGGGAGCGTTCAACCCGTTTTCCGACATCACCAATAGTATATTAAATATAAATTTATTTTGATTAAATATAAATATATTGTGGTGTATAAATGTTGATATGCCGACTGGCTTGATTGGGAAGACTAGTTTGATAGATCGAAACGCATAAACTTTGACAGTGGAAAAGTAAAAATGAAGTGCATGCTTAGGCAAAAGATTTCCCATTGTCCCCACAATATGACTTTTTGCCTTGGTCTCCCTTCCGACATGCCAATAACATCATGCCACATACAATGACTTGGGAGAAATGGAAAGTAAAAACAAACTCACTTTTTTCACACTCATTCTGTGGGAATCATACTGACAACCCCTCTCTCTCTCTCTCTCTCCCCACCTCTCTCTCTCTCTATATATATACACATACACATATATATGGAGTATTTCTTTTTTATAACTAGCAAAATTGAGCAGAGACAAATTGCCTAACCACACAGATCGAAAACCAATTGGATTGAATAAACAGTGAGTTTGGCTAACATTTTTGCTAACACGACACATTTATCTAGTGGGTTGAAGATGTTCTTACTATCTAATATTAGCATGAGGCGAAGGTAAAGTGGGAGATTGAGTGACACTTATTCTCCTTAATTTTAAAAAATAAATTATTTTTCGATCGTCAACCAGTAGGCTACAATTGTGCTCTTTTGTCTTTCTCTTTCTCCTCTGTACTTCAAGTCCTCTAAAACTATCAAATTTTCTTAAAAAATATGAAATTTGGTTTAGAATTTATCTATTAAAGATTTAAAGGAATATTGAGTTCCATTTTAATATATCGCTAAACTATTTTTAATCTACATTAAAGTTTTTCGGGCTATAATGGATTATTACAAAGGCGTATTTTTTTAGTATTAAATATAATTTTTTTGTTATTGGTGTCTGATATATTTCAAAAAATTTATTCGCAAATTTAAATTTTGGCTCTGTATATGGTATAACCAATTCTAAGTGAGAATAGAATCTTATTGACTCCAACATTATGATTGTATCATGTGATTTTCACCGATAAAATAAACTCTTCTAGAATGTTAAAGTATTTTTTTTTGTATTTGGCTACAGATTTTAAGTAAGTTTTTATTGTGAAAAATCAATTTAATAATTTGTTAATTATGACCTTCTTAATTACAAATAGATTATCGTGCATTAGAAAGTTGTACTAATTTATGAATGCTAGGGTACAACTAAAATTAATAGACGTAATAAGTTTTATTAAAATTATTACTGTACACCTTGGACTAAAATTATCAAAAAAAAAAAAAAACACAGAGTGCTTTGACACAACAATTAGACTTCAATATTCACTCTTTTTGACACTCACATGGTCGAACTCACTTGTCGTAGTAGTCATATAAACTAAATATTGTATGGAAAACACTATGTTATGTTCACGCTCTAAGAGAGTGTCAAAAACTTAAAATGCATGATTTATCTGGATTCAAAAAAGTTATAGTGCAATCAGACATTTGGGGTTGTCCATGCCCGACCAGTTTAGTTGCCCATTTAGTACTAATGATATTTTTTTGGGTGAATTTCTATTGTTTTTTTTAAATTTCCGGAAAAAAAGGTTGCTTGAGCTCTTCAGCTTACTCCCTGGCCGGCCCTGACTGCAGTCTTCTGTAATGCACGTGTATTGCAGACAAACAACGTAGTTTGATCCGCTTTGTTTTTTAAACTACATATTTTTAACTTATCACGCGAGTTGTTATCGAAATGCATGATATCAAAACAATTTAATTTCAAAATCAAAACGGATCAAACTACGTCGTTATATTTGCACTACAAGAAAACTACACAACATCTTTCTTAAATCCAATTGATCCCGCTCGAAATTCACAACAAATTTAACTAAAATTCCTATAAGGAGGGGGGCGCCCTTCTTCCTCCGTCCTTTAACTCGGAAAAAAGACCTTGCAAATCCTATACGCAATACGTGCTTCACATGTTTTTAGTACAATCAATGATATATGATGAGCAATAACAAAGTCAAACAGGGTGGATATGGTTTTTTGCTTTCCCTTCTTCCACTTTGTCTTCTCATCTCTCTCTCTCTCTCTCTTCTCTCTCTTCACCCTGATGTTATCTCTTTTGTTTTCTTGCTTCTTTTTTTTTCCTTGATGTTCCAAATGGGTGGAGGGTTCCTATCTCCTTTTGCCATGAGCCGTTGCTTTTCTCATAGGAAAGGAATAAAATGCCAGTGCTTCCTCAACCCCTTTTGGGCCCCATTTCAGTCCAATCAAGTCCCCACCTTGTTGTGGGCCCATCTTGTCTGGGCTGCACCATACATCACCATTCTTCTCCAAAAAGATTAGAGGGAATTAATTAATGAATTAAGCTAATCTTAGATCCACTTGTGTTTAATTAGTTCAACACCCACTTATTGCATAATTTCATTTTGAAATTGTATTTTAATTTAAGTACTCCTATCAAGTTCTATTATGTATTTGGCTTCATGTTTTTATTGGATTAAAGTTCTCATTTTGAGGATTAATAAGTTCATGTACTTGGGTTATTATTCAAATGGCAACTAATATACTCAAGGACTTATCCGAGTTGTAGGCCCACATGATTTAAATGTGAATATACGTTCTTGCCCTCACTTGAAAGTATTATGCTTTAGAATTACAAGCCAACTTGAGGGGCACTTTTGTTATTCTATGTCTATTTCCTCCCAAGTCAAATAAAATTAAGTATTTATTATTCATGATCGGTCAATCAACACTCATCGAGAATGAATTTGACTGATAATTAAGTCATGTTTTAACATTATTTTGAACTTATTTCCTACATTAATTAATTGCACTTTTTTTAATATAATTTTACAAAATATCCATTTCCTAAATTGTCTTTGAAGATAAAAAAAGAAAAAAGGCATTTCCTGTTTTAATAACTTATTTAATTCTCAAGGGGATATGGCATAAATTTGCTGTCGGTAAAGTGCTCTCATCCTTAGAATTCACGAAAATCAATTTTGATGATCATCACCCAGTACTATTTTGTTAATCTTGACCTTCAAACTATGGGGTATTTTTTTTTTTTAATAGCCGTCATCTTTGGGATTACTTCTAACTTAATGACGACTGATTTCGGGAGACCAATCTAAGTGTTCACTTGTAGAGTATTTGACAGCTTCCTTTTCGCATTTTGCATTGTGCGATTTTTCGTTTTTCGTATTCTGAAAATGAACCGGAGAATGCAAAATTTCAAAATCTTCTTTAAATAAATTTTTTGGATTATGTATACCCATTACACTATTCTTATGCAAAATTTATTCTGTGTATTATCTTTCAAACATTATTATAAATTCTCGTAAAATCTATAATTTACCCTTGAGAATTTAAAATTCAAAAAAAATTGACTCTCATATATATATTTTCAAGTGACAAGTATTAAATTATTCAAACAAATTAAACTAGTACAATATACTTTTAGGCTTCACCAAAATTCATAGAAAAGATATTGTTGCGTAAAATCCAAATAGAATCCTGAAATAGACATTGCTTTGATGGGTTGGTGTCGTTGAAGTGGAGACTAGACCCCACCACCACCACCACCACCACCATCACCTCCATCTCTCCACCTCCACCTCAGCTCATTCCACATGGAAGTGCCACTGTTCCCTCTGTCTCTTTCTTCTCTCTCTCCCCTCTTTCTCTCTCCTCCACCTTTGCTTGTATAGCACACTTATTTTGTCCTCAAAAAAATTTCACATCATTTCACACCACCCTCCCCATTTCCATGGCCCTGTTCTTTTCACCATAAAGCTTTAACCCACAAATGGATAAAGATGCCAGTGGTGTGTATCTGTGGTGGTTAGGATTGTTGTTGAAGCAAAATCTAGTAACTAGTGGGGGGTCAGGTCAACCTTATTGAGGGAAAAAAGGCTAGCCTAGCCAGAAGGGTAGGCCCCATTTACTGCCTCGTAATTCTAATGATATAACAACCTGATGTTAACCCATTGTCTACCCTAAAAAGATTGGAATTATTAGCAATTTTCTTGTCATATGGGAATGGTTTAAATAACATTAAATGTGAATACCCAGTTACACAGTTTCAGCGTTCTGTAGGGCTCAATGATGGCATTGCCTATCGTGTTCTTGTTCTGATGTTTATAGAAAGAATACATTTCTTCAATAAATGCAGTGAAGTTTTGGTCATAGCAGCATGCCGTTAATCGCGGTCACGGATGTGGCGAGACAGACAGTTCATTTTGTTATAGTGTACGTGTAGTACGGGCCAAAAAATATAGTTTTGCCACTTTGTCCTCGAAAGTCGAAACTATATCGTTTTAACTTATCACGCAGATTGTTATCAAAATATATGGAATTAAAATGATGTAATTTCGAGAAAAAAAAGAATAAAACTATATCATTTTGTCCGCACTATACGCGCATTGCAGAAAAGTGTACTGTAACTTCTCCGCATTCCACGATCACTAGCTAGAGAGCCAAATCAGCATGTTGATGTAGTAATTTTAGACACATAATTTATGAGATTAATTTGAACACACAGATATTCAAAATTCATGGCACCCTCCTTTACAGTTTACACTAAAAATAGGAGTTGTATGATATGCTATATAAGCATGATGTATAATTAGATATATAATGTGATGTATTAGCAGACTTATTCACAAAAGTAATAACGACAATTTTTATAGAACGAGCATAGGATGCTTTCTACCTAGAGATATTAACGGTCTTGAATAATTCTATATACATACCTCTCAAGCACACATTTCGAGCCTACCACTTAATAATGCAAGTTTTGCGATCTATTTTAACAATCCAAACCATTTATTTTGTAAGTATTATTATGTAAATTATGTTTTAAAAAACCAAATTGATTGAACGTCGATAACTTGAAAATTTTACATATGTATTGAGAATAAACGAACCTTTATACTTTTCATAGTTTATTAATTGATTTGAATGAGACCTTTATCACTGTCAGGTTAGCCTGATTTTGTATACAAATTATTTACATGTTGAAATTTATAAAATAAACAACTCGGATCGTTAAAATAATTGGTTAAGTTATATTATATATTAGTGAATGGTAAAATGCATTGACCTCTCATGAGGTTTCTAACAAATACAGGTACCTCTCCTAATGTTCTAATAAATGCACTGATCTCCCATATTTCGCAAATTATGTAGCAGATTCTCTCGCACTGTTAGTTTCATATTAACACCATTAATTTTCATTAAAAAAGACTAAAATACTCTTCTTAACTATTTTATCTTCTTTTTGTATGTATATTTAGTCTATTTATGCATGCGTAGAAGAATATATATTAAAAAAGATAAGTAAAAAGACTTAAGAGGGATATTTTAGTCTTTTATCAATAAAAAATTATGGTGCTAGTAATAAGTTATCGGCAAGAGAGAATTTACTAAATAATTTATAAAATGGGGAAGATCAGTACATTTATCTCAAGAGAAATTAGTGCATTTATCAGAAATCTCAAGGGAAAGTTTCATGTAGTTCGAGAATATAACCATATCGCGTGATAACCAATTGCATTAGAGATGATGCCTTCTGAAAACAAAGGATATTGTCACCCCGGAGGGGTAGATTCAAGATTTCTCTATAGTGGGCTACCAATTATTCAAATCCATAAATAAAAATTCCCAATCGAACAGAATTAAAATAGAAATAAACATATATATTCATTCCTCCTTATGCAAAAATATTTATAATATGTATGCTTTCAATGTATCATCTTAAAATGAGGACCTTCTACTTTTGGATCAAATTTTCATGATCTGAACCGTTTAATGTGTTATAATACACACACACACACACATATATATATATGGTCTCAAAAGTTCCGCACCAAAACTTAAGTATTCACAATTAACTCTGCCGAATTTCATAATCTAAAAATCTTGCATGATGGTCTCATTAACAACTCTATTGATTTTTTTAATTCCTAAAATACCCTTAGAATGTCTATAAAGAACTTATAAGCCAAATCCCGCATCTCTAAATTCCCATGAAGTAGAGAAAGCATTAAGAAGAGCTCTCCAAACACTAGGACCAGGTTCTACAGAAATTGTCCTGATGAAATTCAATGCTTGCTTCAGCTCCCTGATCGACACAACATATCAACCAAACGAGCACCGATCTCTAGCGTTGTTTTTATCCCATAATCGTGTAAACCGAATTACAAATATTAAGGCCTTCATATACCAATTCTTAGCTACCACAAGCAGAAAGCACCCCCATTATTATACAAAACAGAATAATATCAAGGCCTTCAAAATCGGAACCAATCGAGTTATAAATGTCTAGCGTTGGTCTATTTCGTTTCTCACGAAACAGAATCAGGCCTTCATCTGATGCTCCGTTCTGTCATAACCATTGATCAAGGTTGTCCAAACAAAAATATTTCTAGACTTCATGCGGTCAAAAACTCGGCTAGCAACGTTGACTTTATTACTCCTGAATGGTTCCCAAATGAACTTCAGAACCCAAACCCAATTCATTGTTCACAAGGTAACAGTGAAGCTCCTTTCCATAACTCCATCTCTTGGCATCTCCCCCACACAAAGGAAGGAGACTGGAAACAGGGCTCCAAACCTTCAATTTGCATAATTTTAACAAATTCTCATACACTAGTTCAACATTATCCTCCCTTTAATTAACGAAACCTGTTATTAAAGAATTCCAAGAAGGGACATTCCTCAGCGGCATTTCAACAAACACTTTGCAGGACTCGATGAACTTCCCCCATATGGCATACATAGACACAATAGAATTGGCAACTATCATATTTGAGACTAACCCACCACGTATACGCTTGCCATGAATGGCTTCCCCTGCACACAAATCTCCAATATGGGAGAGAAAAGTAGAACTATTAAAAATCACAAAGACATTGAAGGATATGGAATTCATTCTTCGAATTATAATTGAGTATTAGGTTTTACGTTCGTAGTTCTTCAATATATTGAACGATTGATCGCTGCTCCGTACAGTTCCTTAAAGCGTCCAGAAGTGATTAACAGTGGACTGAGATTGAGAAAGAGAGTGAGAGTGAGAGGAGTGATCGGCGTAGCAAAACCCTAATCCATCCAAGATGATCAATTCACATGTAAACCTAACGCCATCTATCAAAAATTAACGGGAGGGGGGAAACGATTAAATACTTTCAAAAGCAGGGGAGGTCATTGCATTTGTCAGTAGTGCATTTTACCCAAAAATAAAGATGTGATCGTTTACATCATTCACTAGTGGTCCAAAAACATGCATCTCCTCCAGTCTAGGGACCATTGCTTAAGATGGAATATATACTTAATGTGAACGGTAGAATTTGCCATTTTGGTGAAAAATTCTTGGGCATTATCTGATAATAAGTACACCTTTTAGCACATATTGCTATGGAGATGCAGACCATATGCCTTGTTTCTTTGGAAGAGCTGTTCCAGACCAATGAAACATTTGGTTTGGTTTGGTTTTGAAATCTCAAAGGCATTCAATGTTATAGACAGTACATACAGAACAGAGAAGAAGACAATCTGTATTTATTTAGTCCTTTTGGAAGGTGACCATCGGATTGGGTACTGGCTACATATCACATGCATGCATCTGAAAATCAACGTTCGACAATTACGTATTCATGGAGAATATCAATCATAAAGCTTGGCAGTAAATTATTGCTGGAAATTCAAGGGTTGTGAATAAATTTGACACTGGAGGAACTTACGGTAATCGGTGAGTCTAAGAGTCTCCATGATGTACCATGGATGCTCTATTCATGTCTACCATTGAAAGGTCTTGGGAGTTGTAGAATATGAAAAGTCTCTCCATGTCTGTTTGTTTGTGCCTTCACTCCAATTTTTTGTTCTGCACAACACTACAAAAAATTCTGTTACGTTTTTCCGATCTTTTGTCGTGTTTTCATAAGAGCGAGAGACAGGGGCCATGAAATTCGATATGCAGTTGTTAGGCCGATATTCCTTCGACTGAGGAACGATTTTACGTAGGAGACAGAGGCTGAAACAATCCTCCAACACGCACGGTGAGGCGACGATATTGTTTTAAAGGAACAGTGTAAAACACATGACTCGATTCTGTTTGTTTTTACTCTGACTTTATTTATAGTTTTGTAAATTTTATGTTTCTGTTCATATTGTTCATGTTCTGTAATTTAAGTTTCGCTGATTAATAGAAACAGGTGTATACATTCCTAGAATTGATACTAATGTAAGTGTCAAATTTCTAGAATTATATGGGAAATCATTTTGGTGAAAGTTGATTTAGAAATGAAGTGATTCGGTGGAAGATTTGTTAACTGATTGAGCCAACTCCACGAAGATTTGAGCTAGCACAATATGGCCTTGTATGATTCGTGGATTAGGTGAGCGAGATTGAACTATTTGTAATCTCGCGCAATCTCATGTTTGGTTCCTCAAAGTTGAACAAAGACAAATAATTCCGGAATTATTATAATACTTATATGTAGAGTACTATTTTATCTAGAGAGCATCCCGTCAGTACCAATTATTGCTCCACCTTTGACCACCACCTCTGTCCACCACCGCCCACCACCACCACATACATATATCCACCACATAATTTCAGCAAAATATTTCTGTTCAAAATCGTAGACATCCAAGGGGGATATCTAGAAAATAATCCAGTCAAAATAAAAAAAGAGATTAACTTTGACTGATATTAGGACTCCCTAGAAAATTTCAAAAAAATGTAGGACCTACGTATAAATTTTAAAAATTGTAAAAAAATCATATTTTAACCCCTCCACATTACATTCGGCTCCCTTCTTTTCCCCCCAAAAAAATGTCCCTTTAAACGTTGAATACTTGTTCCGCCCTTGTATAGAGTGTCGTGGCTGAGAATATCGTGACTCAGATGCTACGAATAAGGAAAAATAGTGTCTTGAATGAGGTAGATAAAGATGGAAGCAAAATCAAGCACTCAAAATGGAAGGAAGAAGAAGCACGGATGCAACAATAAAGTGAAGGATTTATTGGCTCCAACAAAAAAATACTCTCTCCATTAGTCAAAGATTAAAAATGATCATTGAAAGGAAAAAAGAGATATATTGTCGAAGATGTTGACGGCAGAAGATTTATCTACAATGAAAAATATTGTGATTGAAGACTAATTGACAAATCAAAGATTCGTGATTGAAAATTGAAGATCAATTTCAAGGGCAAGTAAATGACTGTATTTTTGAAGTTTAAAAGGAAGAGAAATTGTAACAAAGCAAGTACACAGTAAGAGATTGAATCAAATGCTTGTTTTGAAGAACAATTTAACTGTGAACTTATTGAATGATTTGGACACCAAAAGGCCTCTTGGCAACCGGAGGGTCTATTCCCTTGCTCAACAAAAGACTCTATATTCCTCATTCGAGGAAGAAATTCATGTCATTCATGGTTGAAGATAAAAAGTCTCGGAGGTTTGGAATTCCAAGGATTTCTTTGATTTTTATATATTGTCACTCCACATTTTGTACAAAAATATTAGAAAATTTGTCTACATTTTCCTATCCAAGAGTTGCGGTTTTCTTTTTTTGTTTTTAAGAGAGAGACATACACAACAAGGTTCGATAGACATACGAAAGATTGGTGTTTCTCTAACTGAGAAGCCGTTTTACTTTGGGAGACAGATGCCAGAGCATTCCTTCAACACCCACAGTGAGGCGGCAATTTTGTCTTAAGAGAACTGTGTAAAACACAAGACTCAGTTCAGTATCACTTTCAATTTATGTTTATGTTTTTTGTATTTCAATTCATGTATTGTATAGTAGGATTTGTTCTATAAATATTTGATTCAATTATTAATAGAGATGGAGGTATATTTTCTGAAAAATCTCGAGCAATGTACGAATTTGTTGCATACACTTCCTCCTCAACTTAATTGGTTATATCAACACTAAGAGAGAGCGTATTTCGTGAGTTACACTTCTATTGTAAAAGGGATTGCACAAACTTATTCATACTCTTTGTGAGTTTTTCTTTTGTGAGAGATTTTGGAGAGAAAATCATTTGGGTTGGGTGTTAGTAGAACCGGAGTCAAGACTAGTTGGATTATATGTAACTACCACCGAAGTCAAAATTTATCAGAGTAATTGGGGATAGATTGCTCGTTGTAAAATTGTGTAGCACCAAGGAAGCTAGAGGTATTGTAACAATTATTTAGAAATAGTGCAATAATTCTCAAGGGGACCCTTCAAGCATGGAGTAGGCCGTCAATTGCGGATCGAATCACAATAAATATTTGTGTTTGATATCTCTCTTTCCTATTACTTTACTTTATATTTTCCATATCTAATTACATGATTAATTTGGTCTCCTTGAATATCTGAATTTTTGCAAGGAATTGCCTGTTCTAATCTAGATCAACCAGCAACATGTATCTTTCGAAGTAAACAAGGAGCAAATGATGATGAACCAAAAAATAAGCAAAAGAAGGCCAATATAAAAATATGCAAAAACAAACACAAAGTTATATAATATTGGTTTTCAATTTTCATAGATTCAAATCCTTTCCCTACCATCATTATATTTCGAGCAGCTTCAAAAGCTCATCCACAACTGCCGGTGGTCCATCCTCCTTTCGAATGGGCTGCTCTGCCTTTTGAACCAGCACAGCCTGCCTGATACAGACATGAGGGGCCATTTCCACAGGTTGAGGCTGCACCACTTGTGAAGTATGCATGGAGGGTGGTAAGAGTGGTGGTGCTGAGAAAACAGGCACCGATGTTCTCACTGTAACTGGTGGAGCAATCCCCCGGTATGGTGTATTGCAGTTCGGAATATGAGGAGATGCCCCTGCAGCCGGAAACCTTTGAGGCTGCGATGATCCTGTGGAGATGTCATTTGTAGTTGTGGATGAGGATCTGTATTGATGGACCCTCTTTTGGAAGATTAAGGGAAGGATTTTAGATGTGGGAACTGGGCGAGGCTGTGGACTCAATGGTCTTGGGTTGCGAAATAGGAATTTCTCTTCGAATGAGATAGGAGTATTGGAGTTGGACAATCCCATCTTTTCCTTCCAACAGTTATTCAACAGTGTGCGCGCAATTTTAATTTGTTCTAGCTCGTCGTTGTTATCTGTTTCACTTGATGAAGTTGCATCCTCTTGTGCCACTGGCCACCGAGGGGGGAAAAATAGGAAAAAGGGAGAGTGTGAGAGAATTCGAATTACACTGATAACTGGATGTTGCGAGGCCTAATACAAATGCATCAGCAAAAGAACAAAGAATGATGTCTACTCTGCCCCTCTGGCATTTGGGAGGATGTATGCGGTGGAACTCGATGAACTTAAGCTGTAACTACCCTTGTTTCCCCGAGGAAATATAACTTTCTCCAGACAATCATAAATAGCATCTCACATAAATTGGTTGAAGAGTAACATGTCCAATCCCAGTACTATTGGGAGTAACAGAAGCTAGAAATGTCTTAAAACGAAATTGGTTGACAGACCGCTAAGTTCGTTCTACAAGTAATGATGATTTGGCACACCAAGCCAATTCTGCATTGCAATATATAGAACTGCATGAAAAGTGAATACGGCCAGTTCCAAGTTCTTTTGCTTTATAATAGGAAAATCCCAAGTTCGACCCAGTTAGCACAACTCAACAAGGATTTGAATGTGCATCAGCACAGAACTCAACCATGCACAAGATGAGTACCATAACCTTGGAAAGTTCTCTCTCTCTCTCTCTCTCTCTCTCTCTCTCTCTCTCTCTCTCTCTCTCTCTCTGTGTGAAATTTGCACAAGCCTGTCACCACTCTAGATCAGTTTACTTGTGTTTAAGTCATGCATTAAAGAATCTGACTATTCCCTCCTCCCCTAAATTTTAGGTCACTGTTCCATTTTTGTCATGTTCCATAATTTGTTTCCATGCTAACAAGTCAGAAAATTTCGATGAGATATCCGTTTTCACCCTTTCACTTTTGAAGTGAAGTAACAGCTCCTTATATTCAAAGAAAAGGACAATGTTGTCAACTTATACTTTCTAAAGAGTAATGATGGTGTCTTCCTAAATAGTTGGATTCCCTGAAAGGAGCTAAAATTTAAGGCAAAATTTCATGTACTGATACGATAGTGCAAAATCTAAGCTTATTGTCAAGTAATCAGACATCAGATCACAGGATGCAAATCAAAAGAATTGTAACCAATTTTTGTAGAAATTACCTAAGAAATTGGAGAAGGGGACTCACATTGTTTGAGAGAGGTCCACGCTGCCATGGCTGCATTCTTCTCAGCTTGTTTTTTGTTCTTGGCATGTTCCCCAGTAAATATAATTCCAGCCAGTTCTACCATTCCTGTGAAGACGGGTTGGTGTCCAACCCTTGACCTGAAAGTTGTGTACTGCGGCAATGGGGCTCCGACTCTCTGAGCAATCTCCTGTAAGAGGTTCTTGTAAACACCTGTCTCATCCTATACCCATAGCAACGACCAATCAACACCCGACACAGACATACAAAAATTTCACATCCAAATATTCTCATTTGCCGATTCATATGATCTTTGGTTTTCTATCGCGAGAGATCCACTCAATGTGCATAGGTGAACGGAGCAAAAAATGCCAAACAGGATGATGAATAATCCAAGCAAATGAAGTGAAAAGTACCAACGAGAAAAAGAAAAGAAGTTCAAACCCAATTGTGGCCACAAAGTCATCATGCCAAACACCAAGCTTTAAGTTATTTAGCGGCAAATTTTCTGCAGATAAACTACCCAATCCATTAGCATCAGCAACTGCTGATCAAGGATCATTTACCAATAGCATGAGCTCAGCTGAACTGATAAATCCAGCCTGTTTATAAGGAAAAAAATGGCTTCTGGACATAAATGCAAAGAAAAATTCTAGTATCATGGCTCCCACATTAATAGATTGAAGAGATTGAATTTCTAAAGCAAGCCCATGCCAGTAAACCAACAGATTAACAGTGTCAAAATGAGATAATGATCTTATTTTTCTTCTTAATCCAGAAATCAGAACTTCCCAGAATGGTAATTCCAGTTGTGAAATATCCAATCTGAGTGTTTGCTCCCATTATCTGGACACAGATTTAGATTGCACAAAAAGAGCTTATTAGCTTAATCATTGTGGTCTAATTTATTGGAAACAAGGAGAATTTCACATTGTTATGTGACAATTTGCCATTTGTGTACAAACTACTTCCAACTTCACGTAGCTATCAAACTGTAGATGATTTTACTGTTTCCACTTCTGTATGTAAACATAAATATCAGAAAATTATTGGGTTTATGAGCTTGATTCGGGAATTGGTTGCCCCTTCCTCGATTATGACAGGATTCGACTTGGTGTGATCCGTGAATGTAAACAATTGCACCTTTGGAGAACCACATAAGAATCTCTGTGTTTTGAATTTGCTTTCTTTTCTTCTTGATTATTTTGTCGTGCGGTTGTACACGTGTTTGGGCGGTTCCACAACAAAAATATCACTCTACAGATTTCAAATGAACAAAACTGAAATCTTGGCAGATAAATGAAGAGGGAAACCTTCATACCCCATGAGCACCAAATCGAAACATAACAATTGTGCTGTGGTGCCTTGAAACACACCAATCACATCAGTCAACTCTATACCATTGGTTATCAAAAAAACTCTATACCATTGCAAGTGAAGTGGACCCATATCACATGCATGCTGCGGCTAGGCATTTATTTCTATTAAATTCTGGGAGACGACATAAAACAGTAACCCATGTGCACTTGAAAACTTCACATTGCAAAATTAATGGCCAACATTTCAACATATTCATATATATTTTTCTTTTCGAACTCAAAATACTGATACTTACCCCAAATGAAGCAACAAAAGTCTTTAACTGTGGAAGCATCCATTTAAAACCAATTGGCAATGAATGGAGTGGCCTCTCATGTATATAAGGTTACCCATATTTTAATATCTTAGCGATGTGGGATTGATTCCTTCACACGCCCTCTCACGTGCAGCCCGTATTTAGGTCTGTCACGTGCGCCTCTTTTTGGGTCGTCTTCGTGCAGCCTTTCTACTTGGGTCTGTCATCGTGGGCTTTGTTCGGCCGTTGGGCCTTTTGGGCTCTGATACCATGTGGAAGCATCCAATTCAAAGCCAATTAGAGCATGTGGAAGCATCCAATTCAAAACCAATTGGCAATGAATGGAGTGGCCTCTCATGTATATAAGGTTACCCATATTTTAATATCTTAGCGATGTGGGATTGATTCCTTCACACGCCCTCTCACGTGCAGCCCGTATTTAGGTCTGTCACGTGCGCCTCTTTTTGGGTCGTCTTCGTGCAGCCTTTCTACTTGGGTCTGTCATCGTGGGCTTTGTTCGGCCGTTGGGCCTTTTGGGCTCTGATACCATGTGGAAGCATCCATTTAAAACCAATTGGCAATGAATGGAGTGGCCTCTCATGTATATAAGGTTACCCATATTTTAATATCTTAGCGATGTGGGATTGATTCCTTCACACGCCCTCTCACGTGCAGCCCGTATTTAGGTCTGTCACGTGCGCCTCTTTTTGGGTCGTCTTCGTGCAGCCTTTCTACTTGGGTCTGTCATCGTGGGCTTTGTTCGGCCGTTGGGCCTTTTGGGCTCTGATACCATGTGGAAGCATCCAATTCAAAGCCAATTGGTTTTGAATTGGATGCTTCCACATTAACAATTTCAGTCTCTATGACATGGGCTCCATACGTATCGAAGCAAATAATAAATTAATTGTATGGAATACAAGCCATTACTCAAGTTGGCGTCACCATTAAATTTACATATGGCTATAGAAACAAACCAAATTACTTAAATTTCATTTCTTGTTTTGGATAAATAAGGTGGGGGCATGAAACAAACGAAAGTTAATAGATATGAAAGCTCATATAAACTGTTGATCTCGGATTTGATAAGTTCATTTTGAGTTTTATGTTGTATAAGGGGGTGTTAGGGAGCCTCGTAAATCCATTATGAATCTTGCATATTCGAATTCTACCTGTTTGGCCACTGGTAATGGAATGAATTGTGTCAAAATGCATTATTAGAAAAGAACTAGAGAGTCAAGAATTTAGAAATTACTGCAAGAGAAGCTCTTTTAGATTCTCATTAATACATGCAAATACTACTCTTTCTACATGTAATAATTCAGCAAGTCTCATCTGCACACTTTTATGGATCATGACTATAATTTAAAAAATTTATAATCTTCAATTAAAACTCTAGAATATACAAATTAGTTCTCAACACTTCCCAAATAGCATTTGGATACTCTCGCGCCAATTTAAGGCTTTAAGGAAATGGACATTTGTGAGCCCTTTCCGAGCTCATTTCGATGATTCGGAGAGTTCATTTTTTAGAACACGTCGAGATCATCATTGATGGACATCCTTTTAACATGTTTTCTAAACACATGTATACTTAAAAACATGGGTTATAATCCAATGTTGTAACATGTTATAAAATCATATCAAACGATATCCGATCAACGTTAACAGATTAGACTTCTAGTCCCTTAAAGAGACCAAAAAGGATCAAATTGCACCTCAATAAACCAAGCTACTCTGCTCTACCAGGGGAAGAATGGTCCTGGTTTCTTATTTTACACGAGAAAAATAGGTCCAAGATACTGAGAAAAGTAAGCATTTGAAAACCATATTAATATCACGACTGACACACACCCTTTATTTCAGGAATTAATTTTAGACACAGACTAGATGATTCTTGACTCTTGACTACGGCACTTCGGAGAAACTTCCAATTTTGCCATTGTATATGTCCAAAGACTCCAAACTCCAAAAAAAATCTTTTGGTCAGCATGGATAGCTTCGCTATAAATTTTGAAAATTATAAAAAAATTACATTTCGACCCTTTCAAATAACATTTGAACCTCTTTCTTTTTTCAAAAAATAAAAATCTCATCTCCTAAACGTTCCGTCAATAGTGGTTGTCTTTTTCAGCAAAAATAACCTATTCACCGTACCAAACAACTTAAGCCGAGTTTTGAGATGGGTATTATGCCAATATTTTGCATTTTATTTGACTTGACGAGAATTAAAAAATATAAAAATTAAGTTAAATTAAAAAAAACGTAAACTTACTAAAAAGAGTGCAACACTTATCTCAAAAATTTATTTGTTTTCAGTAATTTTTTTTGGGATTTGTAGTTATAATTCTTTACCTAAAAAAAACGTACGAATTTAAAAAATGTCAACAAAAATGTTACAATGATAATACTAAAATTTTAGGAATAAGCAGCAATCAACGGACCGGGGGCTTTCCGACCCTAACTACAGGTCCAAAATAAGTTCATCTCTGAACCAGCAATCAACTCCGGTTTAGGTAACCACGCAGGAATCAAACCGGTGCGCGCATGATAAGCTGCCCACGATAGAGAATTCTCCTTCACCGGCGATTATTCGCCGGATTACCACGATACAAAGAGACAACGAGTTCAAATTGCAATTAACACCTCACACAACACTACCAAAGTTTTTGAGACTGTAATTTACAAAACAACGATCGAAGGCGTTAGGGTTTTACTTACGAGGATTCTGGCAGCGATGGAGTGAGAGGGGCCGCGGTTGGATAGAGAGTTGAGTGCGACCTCCGCGGCGACGTGTTCGGCCTGGCGGAGCGTGGAGCAGTAGTGGGGGCTCTCGAACGTCTCGCCATTGAAGTTGACGACCGCCTTGAACCTCGGCGCGTGGTCGGGGCCTTCTCTTATGCAGGTGTAGGAGGGGAGGTTAAAGCAGCTCCTCTGCGCCAGCTCCTGAAGTTGGTTCTTGTACATCTCCGCCTGGGCTCTCTCTCTCTCTCTCTCTCTCTCTCTATATATATATATATATAGATAGATATGCGTGTATATGGGAGTGTGTGAATTCTAGTTCCGAAGATGGAAGTTTGTCGGTGAAGATCCCACTGGGAAAGAGATTCCGGCAGGAGCCGGAGACGGTGGTTTGGATTTATGTTCTGAACATAAGGAGCGAGTAATTTGGAGTTCTGAAGGGGGTAGTCGCCGGGAAAAAGGAGTCAGCGGTCAAGGTTTGTAGGGTTTTCCTGAGAGAGAGAGAGAGAGAGAGGAGGGAGAAGAATTTGGAGTTGGAACTTCTTTAGAGTAGTATTGCTTTTCATGGGCGGAAGTCAACTGAACAGTGTGAACGTTATCAGGCTGCATGGTGGTGGATGATATCTTCTCTTTATACGTATTTCTTCAGTTTTCCTCTCTGTAAACAGACTTCTGTTTAAATTACACATTTCACCCTCAGTTTTCCCATGTTTCGTAGGAATCTATGATCAAGTCTATGCTATTGTCTCAGAAGTTGCTCTACTCAAAGATGAATTAAGGAGCAAATTTTAGAGAGATTCTTCATTGATTTAGCCCCGCAAATAAGGGATTACAAATTTACACCCCTATTAATTAGTTGATTTTTTTTTTTGAGGATTTGCTAAATTTCATACAAGAAGAATTTTATTGTCTCGTAAATGGAATTTAAAATACAAGTTTGACCTATTTGTTCTTTTATTCGCTGATATATTTTGATCGAATAATCTGACTCTCAAAATTATATATATTGGTCAACTTTTCTTATTTATTTTTAGAAAAGATCGCTTTACACCAAAAAAAAAAACTCAGTTGATTTGGGCAAACAACACTCTCAATAAACATGTAAATAAATAAGAAGTCAACTATATTTTTATTTTGAAAAACCACAAAACAAAAAAACAAAAAGTGAAATTTACAAAGCAAGTCCTCAAAAGAGAGGCCTTGGGCCATTTTCCGGCCACTCAAGCAACCACAAAGCCCAATCCTTCTGGTTACCCTACCAATTTAACAGGCCCTCTGTATTCTGATGGGACAGACTGGACATTTCGGCCCCATTTATTATTCATAATTAAGTTTTATTTCTATTTAAATTTATCTTGTTGTTTTGATTTTAATTTTTTAATAAATTATTAATCCATTTCGATTAGACAAATTTAAAAAGTACAAAATTATGTTTAAAAATTTTTAAAAAATCACTAAAAACAACAAATAAATATAAAAAAATTTATTTTTAAATTATTTTTATTTGACAAAACATATAAAATATAAAAAAAATTTAAATAGAAACGAAATAATAATCCAATAATTAATAATCAAGCAGCCAAACTTTTCATATTAAATAAAAGCCCCGCTAAACCCTAGCTTAGCGCCAACCGCATCAATTTCCGAACGCCCTTCTCTCTCTCTCTCTCTCTCTCTCTCTCTCTCTCTCTGTGCAACAATGCCACCGAAGTTCGACCCCTCACAGGTCGTCGACGTCTACGTTCGAGTCACCGGGGGCGAGGTCGGAGCTGCCAGTTCGCTCGCCCCTAAAATTGGCCCACTCGGCCTCTCCCCGAAGAAGATCGGCGAAGACATCGCCAAGGAGACGGCTAAAGACTGGAAGGGCCTCCGCGTCACTGTCAAGCTCACCGTCCAGAACCGTCAGGCCAAGGTAGCCGTTGTACCTTCTGCTGCAGCACTGGTTATCAAGGCCCTAAAAGAGCCCGAGCGCGACCGGAAGAAGACGAAGAACATTAAGCATACGGGAAATATATCACTGGATGACGTGGTCGAGATCGCGAAGGTCATGCGGCCGAGGTCGATGGCCAAGGAACTGACGGGAACAGTTAAGGAGATTTTAGGGACTTGTGTTTCTGTTGGGTGTACGGTTGATGGGAAGAATCCAAAGGATTTGCAGCAGGAGATTGCCGATGGTGACGTGGAGATACCTCTGGACTGAAGGAAATGGTAAGTGAGAAAGTTCTTGTCTTTATATTATTTGACTGTAATGTGAAAACAATTTTCTTTGATATTTCGGAGATTTCGAATCCCTTTTCAAGTAATTAAAGTTTTCATGACTAAATGTTGATTTTTTTGGCAATGTGGGATTCACATTATAGTTGCATGATAAACCATGATGTAAAATGGTATTTTGCCGCAATGGGGCAGTATGTGCAACTTGTTGGCCTATCTTATGCTTTTTACATTTATCCTCTGGTGCTGTAGAGTTGAACATAGCTGTATGCAACTTAGAGTTCTGCTTCTTTCGAAACCTAGCTTGAACGCTGGAGTATTTGGTGCCACCATTACGTGATGACAGACGATACATGACCATTGCAGAAAATTATTAGGTGCTCCTGGGCCTTTGTCGATTATACTTTTAGGTTTTCACAGTTTGTCTCTCTCTTAATTGTTATGGGACCCTTCGTCTGATACGTGATATACAGAAATGTTTGTTAGGCTCATACTACAGCTTCAAAGTCATTTAGTCAAGTTATTGAAGATTTACAGTCAAGAGGCCCACTGTTCATGCAATCTCGGATTAATTGTTCAACTAGACTACTTGTCATGGAGCATACATACCAGACTAGTATGGCATAAAAAAGAGATTCGGTAAGTCTTGTTAGAAGTAGCGTTTTGAACAACATGTGGTCTGGAGGCTAGAGCAAGGATTGTCAAGGAGGAAGAGCCCTCTCGGGCAAACTCCAACTTGACTGATCCTAGAGAGAGGGGGGCACCACTCAACATCTGACCCATCTTCCACCTGACACCTCGGAAGATGTATTACATAGTGCCTCTCGACACCTAGGAGCTCGTATCATACTAACCACTTTCCCATGATACGAGCCTCTATATATCACCTAAATTATCTCTGAGTCCCATGATACAAAACCCAACCTTTGACCATAAAACTCAAAGAAAGCCATGTCAGCTTTTACTCTGCCCCTCCAATTGGAAGAAAGCCAACCCAACTAGCTTCTGTGAGAGTACGTAGTACAACTTGTACTTCGTACTATTGTACTATCGTACTAGTGTACAATTGTACTTTCAGGTTTAGCGCATCTATAAATAAGGTAGTGGCTTATTGACAGTGTTGGTGGATAAGAGCCCCTGCAAAAAATGATTGGTTAGAGGAGGGAAGAAACCCCTGACCAAAGATAGTTCGGAACCGAGTCTGCTCGGCCAATAATTCATTGACAACTAAGTCAACTGAGGGAAGTGGAGTGCGATGGAGAATAGTTCCATGAATCCCCTCAAAATCAGCACGAAGTGCCATAAGAAATTGCACCAACCGTTGTCTTTCTTAACGCATCTGGTTTGGTAAAGACCAATTGATCCCATAAGCTAGTCATCACTGAATAAAACTCTTGAATACTCGTGTTGCCTTGGGTTGTAGCACCGATCTCATGCTCCAGTTGATAACGCTTTGCAAAGTTGGACTGAACATATAGCTTGGACAGATAATCTCAAATTTCTTTTGCAGTGTCGAACGTAGCAAAATGAATACCAATTGATTGGTCTACAGAGTTATTAATCCAAGTAATTATTTGAGCATTGTTGGTACGCCACTCAGAGAGTAACTCAGTATATATGTCAGCCTTATGGTCATCTGGAATCTTAACATCCCCATATATATAGTTCCACAATTTTTTGCCTGTAATAAAATGTTTCATAACGTATGCCTAATAGGTGTAGTTGGTACCAACCGCACACTAATTGCTTGGAGGAAGTCACCAGTCATATCAAAGCAAATAGGAGAAACATGAGAGAAACAAAAGAGTAGAGGAAGTGATAGACAGGGAAGGTTGTTACCAGAGATGATTAGAGGGCAAAAGAGAGACAGCCAGAAGTCACCAGAGGTTGTGAGAAGTCATGTAGGTGTTGTTGGGCGTCAAAGATGGGCACCGAAGATTGAGGGGGCGTTGGAGGTCGTCAGTGTCTGGAAAGGCTCTGGAGAGGATCATAGGGGTAGATCAGAGGCCAAAAAGTTGTCGTAGAGTATTGCAGTGGGTCACCGAAGGTCAACGGTGGTTGGAAAGGCTTCGGTGAGGGTCGTAGAGGTAGATCAGAGGTTAGAAAATCATTGTAGAGGGTCGCTGGAGAGCGAGTCACTCACAAGGGTCGCTGAAGATGCATCGGCGACTGGTGAGGGTTGCCGAAGATGCAACTGGAAGAGCGATGTTGATATATATATATATATATATATATATATATAGAGAGAGAGAGAGAGAGAGAGAGAGAGAGAGAGAGAGAGAGAGAGAGAGAGTGAGCTTCTATTGAGGGATCTCTCATTTTGCTAAAATGAGGACCTCCTATTTTCGGATCAAATATTAATGATCAGAACCGTTCAATGTGTTTAAAACACGTTTTTAAGGATACCCGTGAAAAATCAGTTCAAAATATTACCGGGAAGGGCTTGATCAAAGTAATTTTTTATAAAACTATTCCTATCAGTATTTATGAACAACTGTTTAAATCAAGTACTTCTTGGTATTTTTTTGAGCCGATTTCTCAAAAATACCCTTAAAAACGTGTTTTAAACACATTGAACGGTTCCGATCATCAATATTTGATCCGAAAATGAGAGGTGCTCATTTTAGCAAAATGAGGGATCCTCATTAGAAGCTTACTCTTTCTTTCTCTCTCTCTCTCTCTATATATATATATATATGGGATAGTCTCCCTAGACCAATGGGAGTTGAACCAATCCCAAACCAATGGTTTGGACCATTGGATCAGATCTGATCCAAGGGGTAGGATTAATTCTTGTTTTTAATTCCATTAAAAATGGTTTTGAATTTTTTTGTACCCCACCCACTATCCTCTCTCTCTCTTACCCCTCTCTCTCTCTGTTCTTTGCTGAAAAGTGAAACCCCCCCCCCCCTCCGGTTCCCCCCTCTCTCTCTCTACCCCTTACGTCCGCCGGTTTCCCTCGCCGCCGTTCCCCCCTCGACGGGAGCAGAACACGACGGCGACGGTGGCGGGTCAGGCGGTGGAGGCACTTACAGATCTGGAACGAACAGCCAAAACAGAGAGAGAGAGCTGAGCGAATATGTATTGAAGATAAAAAATAAATGCGTGGCCGGTGGTGGAGGCACTTACAGATCTGGAACGAACAGCGGGCGGGTCAAGTGGTGGCGGCGGCGAGCAGCGGGCGGGTCAGGCGGCGTATAGATCTGAGACAGAGAGAGAGAGGTCGGCCGGAAAATGGGCGCCGCGCGGCAGTAAGAGAGAGAGAGGGGGGAACGGCGGCGAGGGAAACCGGCGGATGTAAGGGGTAGAGAGAGAGAGAGAGGGGAACCGGGGGGGGGGGGGGGGGTTCACTTTTCAGAAAAGAACAGAGAGAGAGGGGTAAGAGAGAGAGAGGATAGTGGGTGGGGTACAAAAAAATTCAAAACCATTTTTAATGGAATTAAAAATCAGAATTAATCCTACCCCTTGGATCAGATCTGATCCAATGGTCCAAACCATTGGTCTGGGATTGGTTCAACTCCCATTGGTCTAGGGAGACTATCCCTATATATATATATATATATATATATATATATATATATATATGCACACACACACAATGGCCTTCTATTGAGGGATCCCTCAAACAAGTTAAATGGGAGTTTGTAATTTCCACCCTTGGATCTCATTCAAGGGCTTATGTTTGTTTACTTTAAGATTGGGTAAAATTTGTATTTGGGTCACGGGTCCAATTTAAATTTTCTAATTAACGGGTTGCTGGGTTTACAAAACCCTGATTCGTGTTTCGGAGATTGAAAATCTCACCCAGCCCCTCTCTCTCTCTCTCTCGCTGGATTTCTCTCTCACCGGATCTCACCCTCGTCGAGGACAACACTTGGCTGCATTCGCTGGCTCAGTTTCTGCAACCGGGATTTGCACATATCCGGTAAATTCGAGTTTGATCCTTTCTGCAAACAGACGAAAGAAAAGAGAAATCTCAAATCTGTAGCTAAGGTTATAGATAAGGCAATCCACGTTCTCTCCTCGTATAGTCTTGGCTCTAGTATAGATCAAATCACAAGATCTCTGTATGTATGCGCTGATGAGTATATCTCCCAGACGCGAGGAGAGGTTCAGGGAAAGAGAGAGTCGAGGGGAGAGAGAGAGAGAGAGAGTGGCTAGGTGAGATTTTTCAATCTCCAAAAGACAAATGAGGATTTTGTAACCCAGCAACCCGTTAGTTAGAAAATTTAACCTGAACCCACGACCCAAATACAAATTTTACCTAGTTTTAAAGTGAACAAACATCAGCCCTTGGATGAAAACCAACGGCGAAAATTACAAACTCTCATTTAACTTGTTTGAGAGATCTCTTAATAGAAGGCCACTGTGTATATGTGTGTATATAAATCTATATGCATGTGTGTGTATACGCACACACTACGTATCGTGAGGGAGAAGAAGAGAAGGTGAGACTGATGGTAGGGGGGCTCTGATACCAGATTAGGATGCAAATACGAAGGGAAGATACGAATGCTATCTTATTATTCAAAAAGAAGTTCATACAATGTCAATGAGCCACTACTTTATTTATACATACGCTAAATCTAGAAGTGTAGTAGTGTACTAGTACAATAGTACAAGTGGTACATACTCTCACTGTTTTCTCCTCTTCCAAGGCTCCTATATAAAGATAAGTTAACAAACATTAAAGACACGACAAGTATTCTCCCCGTTGAATACAAGCATTTACTCTTTGGTTGATCCATCTCTACTGCCATCCATCTCTCTCCCTCTAAGGTTGGCCCGAGCTCTCTCCTCCACCTCCGGTGGTCTCGAGTCCACTGTAGTGCTTGCCATAATTCCCGGAAGGCACACTTCCACTCCTAATATCCACACTTTCTATATATTACATTTGATATAGGACAATAGTAGGACTCCAATATTGGTGATGAAATACAAAGGAGCAGGAGTTTGTCTTTTTGTACAAATTACTACATGGAAACTGGAAGCAATAGGAGAAGAAGAGGTTGAAGAAAAAACGTATCGGTGGCTCTCCACGAGATTGACATGGGCTAACACTTGGGTCTCTTTAATAGAAATGTATCACACAACCTAAAGAGTTTGAGAGCTCCAGGAAATTGTGTTTTCTCATTCTCATTCATCATGCTTTAAAGTCCCGAAGTTACTGTAATTTACAAACTTTACAAACATGTATTCAAGTCAAGTGCCTATTTAATACCGTAAGTTCTGGATAGATTGAATCTCATGTTATTGAATGAACCAAATATTAGATGCATACATTGTACATGACTGGACTGTTTATGGGATTAAATAAACTAACCAACAAACGCTAATGTGAGGTGAGTTGATGGATTTTCGTTAACCAACTCACTGTTGGCAGTTTGTCTTTTTCGATCAACCCTCATAGGAGCAAAACCAGCAAGTTGGTTGAGTTTCAAGGTGGTTTTGGATCAACGGGTCTGGTTTTGGACCAACAGGTCTGGCAGGTTGAAGTAACCTTGGAGAAAAAATGAAACGGCATAGGACATAAGATCTAGAAGAAAATAACAAAACGTCTGGAGTTGAGGGTTCAATTTCTTCAAAGTAAGACCAATAAATGATGGAAATATAAGAAGGTTGGGATACTATGCTATTCTGTAGCTCAATCAAGCAATTGAGATCTGAACTAACTGGATCGTAAACCATGGCTCCAAGCAACTGACTGTAGCTTCATTGATCATGGAACGCTATACATGGAATGGGTATCTCCAATAAGAAGGGGAGTTGCATGCAAAATAGGTGGGTTTTGGAACTTAACTTCGTGGGTAGCATATCAAAATGCAGATTCATGTACCTCGTAGACGCATATGATGATCCCTGGGTAGAAATTTAAAGTGACCTCTTTTGGATTGCATTAGCATGGCCTTGATTGAAACGCATGAACTTGCTTGACACTCCTTGAATCGGAATATCTTTTGGCTTGCTATCCGTCCCGTTGATCTATTTTTAGTTGGAACCATATCCTGATGACGCAAGTGGTTATATATTTAAATCAAGAATGCAAGTGGGTTGCAACTCACGGTTTAAACTCAGGACTGTCAACTAACTGTCGCTATCAATAACATATCATGCGAAGATGGCTTCCTCATCACTCATAGGGGTTGAAACTTATAATTTCGTGGCATAATATTGTCAGTCTTGTGTCAACCATGAGTGGGAATAGTATAATGAGTTTAAGCTCAACACTTAATGATATTGTTTTGAGGAAATGTGCAGTTTACAGAAGATATGGACAATCCGGTAAGCAAAGAACGGAGGGAGTCATTTTAGAACAACCTCATGCTGCCATTCTTTCAAGTGCCTGTGTTTGGAAGTGTTTGTGTTGAGAGAAAGGTTAAAAGAAAGTGGCCATGCTCTGAGACTATATAAACCAAAGTGTTACACAGTTTGTGCCCCAGATGGTCATGCCTATCTTTGTGTTTGCGTGAGGATTGCGATCAAGTTTATGTCAACTTATGGTGCAGTCCATAAATTTTGACCTAACATATATTAATTCTTTCAAATGTTTGGTTAATGTTTTGTTTTATTTCGCAGTGCTCTCTCTGTCTCAACCATTTTGATTTGCCTTAACAAGGTTGAGAAGTATCCTTGTGTAACATCTAACAGATATTCCTATAATATCTTCACTTTGCTAATGATTAGGTATGCCTACACACATGGATGTTCATGTGGAAGCGCTTAGAGCTGTTATGGGTACCTCTCTTTTGTTTATTTTGTGCACCTAACTTAGCTCTATCATTGCATATGAATCATAAGTTTTCCCCATTTTATTCTCTTACTGGGAATACTCGTACACAGTTTGGCTGAGTATTGTTTAATTACTATATGCGTTGGGGTATTTATTTTAGGTAGTTCAAATGTTTCAAGGCACCCATTGGATCCTGTATATATCCTCGCTTTTGGCGCTTCTCAATCAACAATATCTCGAGTCGTTTTTCTGAAAACCCCCGAGCATTATGTCTTTGTCATCTTCAGTCTTCTCTTTCTCATCAAGAAGGCATGTTGCCTTTCGTTTCTCAAGAAATGGTTGCGGTTGCGCCACAACCTCTTGCCCCTCGGAAGCCATCTAAATCTCCTGAGCTGGAAACTATTTGGGAAGAGCAAGCCGAGGGATACGACAATGATGGCGAATACACCAATGATGGCGACTCTTGATGCTGGTGTCTTTCCTAGCTTCCCCTGGATCAAATGTTTGGAAATTTTCATCGTCGTCGTCTTCTTCTTCATGTGACCTCTTGAAAGTTGATATGGCGTGCAAATATGTGAAATGCTTTGTTCAGTCATATGTAGAGTTTGATTTCAGCTGTTCGTTTATAAAGCATAGCCACGGTAGGGAATATGTGAAAAAAGGTAATCAACCGTTAAATCAGATTTCTCTTTGGCTCTGTAATACAGATATTGATTCATTCCATCTTCTTCATACAGACAAATTGGTGAAAACTAGCAATGATAAGCGTACGGTTGGCAAGGTTTATTTGTGCTTATGGCTTATGGTTTTGATATATGCTGTGATTTCATATGCAAATATATACAATATGATTATCCTAAAGGGTTCCAATTGCAATGAAGGGATCTCCACTTTGATTGGGATCTATCACCGATCTGTAGTTGAGAGTTGGGAAAATGCCGGGGTTTCATAAGATCCTGTTTTTATTTCTTGTGATCTAAAGTTAAGATCACATTCCTAAAGAAGAGCATCTCCATTAAAATCACTACTTTTGAACTGTTCCCGTGTTAAAAAAGTGACCGACAGTAGCATTACTCTTATTATCTGACCTGTGGAAAATTAGAGATGTTGGTGCCGTTAATTTTACGACCAACGTTAAATAACTAATATCAGGCCAATATCATGTCTCTAGCTATCTATATTTTCCTGTTTCGCTGATAGCTAGTTGCTTGATGTCTGGAGAACACATATTCGAGGACATAACTGTGAATGAATCTCTTGATAATATTAATCAACTATCGCTGCATCGAGACAAATATATGCACGTCTGCTACAAGAGATTCATGTTTTTTCCCCATTACTCGACTGATAAGAGTCCATGGCTGTTTGGTATTCCACATCCACCTTTATTGAGTGGCAATTTTAATGCTCTTTTATGACTCGTGTAGTTCTTGTGACTCGGGGTGTGCATAACATGTGAAGCCCTACAAGTCCATTGCATCCCAAGACATGGACCTTGTGAGAACTATAACTGTACTCTCTCTCTCTCTCTCTCTCTCTCTCTCTCTCTCTCTCTCTCACACACACACACACACACACACACAGGGGTCACTACCCTGTCCTGAATGAAGTAAACAAGTGGAGAAAAAGGGAGGTGTGCATTGATTTCAGCTTCAGCATGGAGCTTTGCAATCATGTCTAAGGACTGAAATTCATTGTAGGAATTACCACATCAAACTTCATTAGCCATTTAATACTATAAAAGTTCTGATGGACTTTGCTGACCCTTAAAGCTAAGAAATCCTATGTTTTCTTACGTTCTTT
Organism: Arctostaphylos glauca; assembly: GCA_019985065.2. Classification (NCBI taxonomy): domain Eukaryota; kingdom Viridiplantae; phylum Streptophyta; class Magnoliopsida; order Ericales; family Ericaceae; genus Arctostaphylos; species Arctostaphylos glauca. The sequence continues at coordinate 8,091,888 of JAHSPW020000011.1, read as the reverse complement.
TTTCTTTCCAAGAGGAAAAGCAAAAGAAATATAATTATGTTTGGGTTCATGGATGGGCCAGCCAAAAACTAATGAAATGCATGTGCACACTTGCTCCATGCGTGTACCTATATTTGCATACAACAAATGTGTTCCAAAAAAAGAGAACATGTTTTCCAAAGGGTAGTGTTTTGTCACAAAGAGGACGACGAATGACAACATGGGCATTTTTGTCTTCTACTCTTTGTACGCTGTGCATAAAACCATCGAATAGACATACAACTTAATACGAGTATGAAACTGTTGGGACGATATAATATAGCACATGATAAGATGCTTATAGTACGCGTTGCGTGAGCACTGCTGGAATATGTAGTGAATATATATGGACCCTACCAATATATGTATTCAAATAAATCTATTTTAACTTCTCATGCATTTGAGTGTGGAGTTATTTAATGAACAGATCATTCTATTCCCAGTCCCCCACCCTTTTTAATTTCACAAGCACTTGAGTAGAGAGAACATGATTTGACAAACTCGAGGACACCAACTTAATTAATAATATGAAAAGGCATTAAATTACCATTTCCACCCTAAATGAACTGCAAATTCCTCAAGATTCAAGCACATTGTGAAAACTAGAATGCCCAAGGTGAAAGTGAAAAATAAACCAAGAATAAAGGGACATCCAATCCTAGATCAAACAAAATACCAGTAAAAGAACAGAGGAAAATATTAAGCATTGGTGAATGATTTCCTGTCATTTCTTCTTCCCATAGTAAATTCCTCCAGAAATCCTTGATCCAAATTAGGGTTTGGGTTTGATACTGTGAGGGCATTTCTGGGAGACCAATACTTTTATCAAGTAATGTCATAATACCATCAACAAATCATTCTGTTCCCTCTCAGTCAGCCTTGAAAAGATTTCACTCCAAGCAACCACCACTCCTCCCAGGTCTCTATAAATACCACTTCAAAAGCATCCAAATAGAGCAAACACTACCACAACTTTCACCTTAAAAGAGTCGCACTGAACCAAAATAAGCACTCCCATAGTTCTATGGCTTCAATCTTGATCTTTGCTCTTCTTTCTTTCCTCTCCATTACCACAGCCCAAGACAGAGCTCCCCATGGGCTTGCTCATGAGAACCCAATGGCTTTCTCGCCATCAGCATTCGACTTTTTCCATCCCAACACTAAGCACCCCAGTACCCAAGACCCATGTGCCGAATCAAACTGCTCCCCGCTGCCTCTAGCAGCCACGGTGGCATCCACTCTGGCGCACGAGAGCAAATCGACGACAGAGGAGGGTGGTGGCACCCGGTTGGGTGCTGGTGGAGTTGCTGGCATTGTATTCGGTTTTCTGTGTGCTGTGGTTTTGGCCATGGGCGTTTACTACGTAGTGGTCACACGTCGAACCAACTTGACTCGAACTAAATCCGTTCAACCTGATGTTTGATACATGTGCATATATGTATTTATAGGTACATGCACACCATAAGTATCTTGAAGCGTCAAAACTAGATTTGAGCCTTCTGTAGTAGGCACACTGGATTTTTCTTTGTTTGTCTTCTGATGTTGAATATGTATTATACCTATGGTCCTTAATAGTACTTAGTTGAATGGAGTTTTAGACAAATGATTTTAGCTTCTACGGCACGGCACTGTACCTATTCATCATAGGTAAAGGCATATTTTCCAAAGCAATATGGGCAAAGTCAGACTCACAGGAATCAATCTCTCTACAATAAATCAAGTCACGGACTCACAGAAATAATCTCTCTACAAAAAGTCAAGATAAGGCCGACCCTCCTATAAGTGGGAACCGCGCACAGATTATGACCTTTTGACAATGGACTTGGCTAATTCTTGAAGCAATAACAAAAGACTAGATAATATTGCTACTAATTGCACTGAGAGTTACTCTATTGATAGATAAGATATGCAACTAACTGGGAGCTTTATTTCTGGAGATAGCTTCTCAAATGATCTACTTTCTTCAGCTTCATAATTGGGGTCACATTTGAAACCAATGAGGCTAAATCAACATGCTTAGGCTGAAATGGTTGAGACCCAATCAGCTGATCGCCCCTATATAGGCCGAAAAAAAAGAAAAAAAAGAAACAGGGAACCCAATCGGTCTCCTGATAACAGAAGTAGATGGAATCAACACGGACTGACTAAACAGCATATGGAACTGGTTTCAATGGACTCATGACAAACTTCTCCACTCAATTGGACTAGCCCCTTGCTTAAATCAAGAAGGATGAATATAGACATGCATGATTGTCCTTGGTCCAACAAATAAAATAACAGTCGCGGTCTTGATAAAATGTAATGATGGATGACTGACTTGCAACTCAAATTACGATGATAAAAAATAATCAAGCCTTTAGGGAAGAGAGTTATTGTTTCCTGGGTTTGGCAAACAGAATCAGATTCGGAGTTTTACAATGTATTAGAGAGACAAGAGTTGGATTGTGAACATTCAATCCCATTGTTGAAGTGAACCATCATCATCATTTGGATGCAAGTCATTACACTCTCAGTACTGAAAAGTCAAAAGGAATACATGTTTCAGAGTTGTATTACAAAACATTTCTACCATCGACGCGAGCTGACGGACTCGATTACAGGTCCCAATGTTTGATCTACAGCTTTGTTCCACAAGTGTCCAAAGTCAAAATGAGATCTCTTCTCAAAAATTGGCTCTCTCACCTGAAAGAAGTTCAAAGCAGAGTATATAGCAGACAGTTTATGGTGTTGTGTTTGAAAGAAATGGCACAGAACAGTACATTTTTTCTATTATCCTATTTCTCATTCTCAAGAAACCAAGCAACTTCCATCGTCTGTAAGTACAGCAAAGGCACATATTTCTCATTTGCATGGTAAGGTCTATTTGGAAAGGACAAATCCATAAAGAAAAAGATTATTAAAAAAAAGAATAAGAAGTAAAGATGCATGCGGCATTCACGAGACAACCCAAAGTCAGAAACCGAAACAAAGTCTAATAAAACCAATGTCCATTGCACTCTTGGATGTTACAATCAAAGGCAACTGTTTAACATACAAGACCTTCCTAAAGTAGAAACTGGAGGTGGATATTTTACTTATGTTCGCGCAGTCTCTAATGAAGCATATACAGTGGGCGAAGATTGTCTTCCCAAGAAAAAGCTCAATGGTACAATTACAAGCATGTATACCAAATCCACGGGCAATGGCACACCAGTACCTTTCTTTGGTTATTTTCTTCTGGTAGAAATACAATACTACCGTAACATCAGAAGGAATTTCAACAAGACACTCTGAAAACAGACCGACCAATGATTATAAGACTTCGTCACATGTTACTGGCAAAACAAAACTATCACATACGTTTTTTGCCATTTTATAAGCATTTAAAATTTTAAATAGATGTTGAAGCAACGAACAATGCAAATCCATGAGGAAACCCAACCACTGAGCTGGGGACTTGAATCAAAACAAGCAACGGAAAAAATAATAGGTTATTCAAGAATTTACACCTGAAAGCAAATGAACATGTGCCCATTAGCCGTGAACGATCTCATTCAGTAATAGCTTTAAAAGGGTGCTAGCCAACAAATCAGACTACAGAACAAAGACTGCGCATATCAATGCCACCTTAGAGACATTGAAACCCCAAACCGAGCAAAGAAAATTAAACTAATCCCCAAATAACCAGGTCACACTTTAACTGAAAAGACAATACAAGCTCAATAATTCAAGCACAAGGGTGTAGGCATTTAGTAGTTCACATAGGAAACGGAATCCCCATTGCTTCATAATTTAACAAGCAACGCTATCAATGGAATTTATCATGATATGCAAGCAACGCTAGTAGCATTGTCGAGATATCGATATGTCTAATGTCTAACGACAACTAATCAGGACCTAGAGAGGAGTTAGACAAGTAATAAGCAATAATTTTCAGGGTAACAGTACTTTAGGGGGCTAGGTCTCAGAACAAGTGTTTATCCTATGAGACAATAATGTGGCATAGGTCAAAGTATCATTTTTATGACAAATTATAAAGATTTCGGCACCATCTTTTCACCAATTCAAGAATTTCCAAGATATATTTCAAACTGCCTTCAGATAGTAGACAGGTGAATTTTTCTTCTTTTGTGGAGAAACATTGTAAATCCAGCTATTCTTTTGCTCCCAACAGTTCTAGCTATTGAGCTGCACTGTGCTCTTCCCTTCTCAAGTTCATACTCCACCATCCTTTCCATATTCAAACCATATGTTTTCACTTTTCATCAGTTTTTCCTTTTTGTTCTATTTACCTCAAGTGAGACCTTGACGTATTGATACCCTAGAATTCCCTTCTCCTTTCTTTTATCGTCCTCCCCTCTATTACGCAAAGGTAAAAAAACATTTGAGACTTCTATGGATTTTAGTTTCACATCCTCAGCTTCTTATGCGCACGTTTGAGGCAAAAATCCACGAAATGTATGATTTAGTTTTCATACCATTTTCTGCAACAGGTTCAATAACAATCAGGAATTCAAGAAAAAAATGAAGGCAAATGAAGCCCTAAATGGTTGCACTACTGCTACAAAAACCACAAATATCATTTGGCAAATACACTGACGGTCGGTTCTAGGGTTTTAAAATCGAAAAGGATGCAATTGCGATACGATGCAAGAGAGCTGCCAAATTTACCTGAGGCTGAGACTGGCTATCTGAAATTGATTTATAGATGCTTTTGCGTTGTTCGAAAACAACGGCCACCCCGAACAAAGTACCCAGCGCAGAGCCAAGCAGGCGCTCCTGCGGAACATATATTGCAGATAAATTCGCATCATTAGAACACGTATAGACGTGTGTGTATAGATCTATCCATAAATATATAAACATACATATATACATATACATAGAGAGAGCGGGGGAAATGGAGGGAGAGAGAAACTGGTTGGCTGACCTGAGCAAGGATGCTGATCATGGCTTCTCTTCGCCTGGTTCGTCAAACCTCTGGAGCCTGGAGGGATGGGCCTCAGTTTTGTTTGCTGTTTCGTTTGAGGCAAGGGGCTGTTTGGAAATTAAATTTTATGCTTGTTTAGGCATAAGAAGGTTGGGATAGAAGATGGGCCTACAAATTTTGCTGTTTTGTTATGTTTAGCGGAAATGAAATTAAAGTGATTATATAAATAACAAAATTATCCTTATAATTGATTTTGTTTTTTATTTTTCTTTATTTTTTAGTCAATTTATAACTAATACAAATTTCATAAAAATTTATAGAAGACAAATGGTCTATTTGATATTACGAATAAACTATTCAATTCAGTATTAATAGGCCACAGAAGGTGGTAAATAATTAGAGCACAGTTAACGTACTTATTAATTGGTGCAATGTGAATGCCACTAGTTGGAATCAAAATCAATAGCAGAATCTATTGTGAAAATACTTAGGTTAAATTTGGCACTATGAAATTCAATTTTTCCAAGTGCAGTAAATGAATGTTTCGATTCACATGCCAGAACAAATAAAATTTAGTACGGCTAATTAGTCTAGCTTGAAACATGAATGGTGGACTAAGGTACTAGTTGGTATTGCAGACATATTTACAAGGAAAAGAGAACTGCGAAGAAACAAAACTACATGAAAAAAAAGAAAAGAAAATACAAATAAAAAAGGAAACTTCCACCCTAATTCAGCGAAACTTCCCATCAACAACAGGGCAGATCACTTTGAAGTAGCGAGGAAACGTTAAGAAACTAATAAGAGATGAAACTTTTTTCAAGAAAAGTCTAAGAAATTTATTTTCTTTTTTCTTGTTCTCCTCATTGGCCTAATATTCAAATTTTTTGTTGCCCAAACGTTGAAAAGCCAAGACCATCTCTTTGACCTTGCATTTGAAAGTTTGCTTCTTTTGATGAGAACTTCTTCGATAAGCATTTGTATCTCATTCAAAGAGCCTCTGAAACATTTTTAGGCGCATGAACATCATATCTTCAAAGTTTGTCATTCTGAAGTGAAGGTGTTTCAACTTATCTTTCATGTTGTGATAATCTTTCCAAACCTGATTAAAAGGATCAAATTGTTGATGCAAGTGTAACTAGTTTAAGAGTTAAGGTAAATGGGTGGTGAATGCCCGAATCTCATGAGAAACTATTGTTTAATATCAAAAAAGGAGATAACTTGACAAGCCCATTCAAAATTTGTTCGTGAAATGTCTTCAAGCAGGACTTCGAAAGAAAGGAATGCGAAGACAGCCAGAAGTTTTTTAGTTTGCTTTACTTGCCCATCATGGTCATTTAAAAAGATCAAATAGTCAGTTTGAAATCTCGAACAACCAAAGTACAAGTTGGCTAGCTCTGTGAACCAATTAATTTCATCATCAAGAGGAGACAACATTGAAAACCTTGGAGATTCTAGAGGATAGTGGACTTGATGAACCCTATCGTGCCACTCAGTCTTCTAAGTTTTAGCTCCTTGTTTGAGCTTCTCATAATCAATAAGGTTCGATATTTCTTATGTTTCCACAACAGGAAGAAAGTTGGGGCAAATGGAAGAAGAGTTGTAACGACCCGCTCCCGCCTTGTACAATATTGTCCGCTTTTGTCGCCCAAACCCCATGAACTTCTCAGTAGGTCACTCATCCCAAGGTTGCTCCAGGGCGAGCATGCTTAACTGTAAAGTTTCATTTGGTGTTGGCGCCATCACGGCTTTAAAAGATCTTGTACAAGGAAGGTTCATAATCTTATAAATACCACCGAACTTACATCCACCAAGCGATGTGGGAACCTTGATCACCCATCCAAACATTCCACTGAGACTCCATCTCATGGACGCCGACCTCACAGCTGGCACCACGGCCTGGCTAGGGTGTCACAATCTCCCCTACTTAGGAACACACGTCCTCGTGTGGGGCTCAGATTTCTCACATTTCCAGTTGGTGCAGGCTTTGATACTATTTGTAACGACCCGCTCCCGCCTTGTACAATACTGTCCGCTTTTGTCGCCCAAACCCCACGGACTTCCTAGTAGGTCACCCATCCCAAGATTGCTCCAGGGCGAACACGCTTAACTGTAAAGTTTCATTTGGTGTTGGCGCCATCACAGCTTTAAAAAGCCTTGTACATGGAAGTTTCATAATCTTATAAATACTACCAAACTTACATCCACCAAGCGATGTGGGAACCTTGACCATCCATCCGGACATCTCACTGAGACTCCATCTCATGGACGCCGCCTCACAGCTGGCATCACGGCCTGGCTAGGGTATCACTAGAGTATATGGTATTCATAAGTTAAAGTGGACATTAATGTTGGCAAAAAAGAGATGGTAGAGGCTCATCACCCTCGAACGAGAATGATAAAAATCCCTAGGAGGTTTAGTGCCGCCCATGATGACTCAAATCATAGTTGAAGGAGGGAAAATTGATGGAATATTTCAACTAGGCCTTGGAGGAGGATCAGTGATGGGAAGCTTGTCATCCCAGTCACCACAAGTCTGGTTCGAAGGGTTAGGAATCCTTAGTAGCCATGAGAGGAAGGGTTTCAGTGATAGAAAGAGTTTGAAACGTTTGGCTAATGACTTCAATGGTGCCCATGATGACAAAGGTTGGAAGGTGAACGAATTGGCCAACATCAAGTTTGCAATTTATAGGAGAATACGAGATGTTCAAATGTGAATTGTCAAAGATAAAGGTAAAGAGTGGTTGCGCTTCCCATGACCTTAGGATGGCAAGAAAAGAGCAGTTCAAATGCCCACTAGCATAATTTAAGCCTTAAAATATGTTGGTGTCGCGGGTATGTTTGCTCTCTAATTTGTACGGCAATAAAAAAAAGACATGTGAAACTGATCGGTGAGTGTGCGCAAACACAATTAGGAGGCATGAGTAATAATAGAATAACATCGTTTGGGCATTCAAGGAAAGTTATTAAAACTCTTGAACAATTCCATGCATGAAAGTGACGAAGTGACGACTCGTTTACCCTTTAAGGGCAGTTATTAAACTATTGAGCATTCCTATGCACGAAAGAGCAGATCATAGAGGGACATGACCATGAGAAGTTGCAAAAAAGAGATGAAAAACTGGAGAAGTTATTTCGTACGGATATGCAGCCATAATCTAGCCATGTTTCGAATGTGGGAGAGTTATTCAAATTTAAGTGAAAGTTTGAGGATTGGGAAAAACCGCTAATTGTCTAATGTTGCCTATAAATATAGAAGGAGATTGAATAAAAACTACATGCTCTTATACTTATTTGTCGTTTCTTTTTAAGTTCTTAGTATATGATGCATAGTTGTAGCAATAATTGTACTTAGCTGTTATTATAGTTCGTAACATTTGTTGTAGCAGAATAGTCTTGTTTGAAACATTTGGATTTTTTGTGGCTTCTCAAATGTAATAAGTTTGTCATCAAGTTTACTTCAAAGCGACGTTTCATTCATTCTCTTTTGACTATTCATCCTCTGATTTTAGTTTGATCTTCACATGTCAATACTTAAGAAAAAATCATTTTTCATTTACGTAAAAAAACATATAACACAAATACACCGTAGTCATTGGTTATTAACTTTCACATCAAAATTTTTTTAAATGTGTCAAATAAACACAATTGTGGAATAAATTTCTAATACTTTCATTCATTGTAGTCTTACAATAATATAGTACAAACATTTACAAGGAAATAATCAACGATACAAGGAAATATCCTACAGTTAAGGTAGAAAATAAAGGCGAATACTTAATCAAGGATATTGACCATATCAAATCAAATCCTTAATTTTAACACTCCCCCTCAAGTTGGAGCATGGATATCGCACATGCCTAACTTGTCTAAAGAGACATCAAAAACATTGCTGGCTACAGCTTTAGTAAGAATATCGGCTAGTTGATCTTCAGACTTCACGAATGGAAAAATAATGATCCCAGCTTCAAGTTTTTCTTTGATGAAGTGCCTATCAACTTCTACATGCTTCGTCCTATCATGTTGAACTGGATTATGAGCAATTTCTATAGCTGACGTGTTGTCACAATACAACTTCATTGCGTCCTGATAGTCAACACCCAATTCCCTAAGCAAGTTCCTCAACCATAGTAACTCACAAACTCCAAAAGCCATCCCTCTATACTCAGCTTCTGCACTTGATCTTGCCACTACTGGCTGCTTTTTACTCCTCCAAGTCACAAGATTTCCCCCTACAAAAGTAAAATATCCTGATGTAGATCTTCTGTCATTAGCTGAACCAGCCCAATCTGCATCAGTGTAACCTTCTACCTTCAAGTGATTATTCTTGGTGAACAATAACCTTTTTACCTGGAGCAGACTTCAAATATCTTAAAATACGTTCCACGGCATCCATGTGAGGTTTACGAGGATCATGCATAAACTGGCTCACTACACCCACTGAATAAGCAATATCTGGCCTTGTGTGGGACAAATAAATCAATTTTCCCACAAGTCTCTGGTACCTTGCCTTATCAGTAGAAGTTGCATCCAAACAGTGAAACAACTTATGATTTTGTTCAATAGGAGTATTTGCAGGCTTACATCCAAGCATACCTGTTTCAGTTAACAAATCAAGAATGTATTTTCGTTGAGATAAGAAAATACCATTCTTTGAGCGCGCTACCTCAATCCCAAGAAAGTACTTCAAGTCTCCAAGTTGTTTCATTTCAAACTCCAAAGCTAAGTATTGCTGTAGGCTCTCAATTTCATCTTGATCATCACCTGTCACCACCATATCATCAACATAGATAATCAAAGCAGTAATTCTACCATTTTGGTGCTTCAAAAACAAAGTGTGATCTGAGTTGCTTTGTTTATATCCAAAGTTCTTCATAGACTTGGTGAATCTGCCGAACCAAGCTCTTGGAGATTGCTTTAACCCATATAAAGCTTTCTTGAGTTTGCACACCGTTGGAATATTGGAGTATTTCTCTATACCCGGAGGGGGATCCATATACACTTCTTCTGTAAGATCTCCATGCAAGAAAGCATTTTTTACATCAAATTGAAGAAGTGGCCAGTCCCGGTTAGCCGCCAAAGACAGGAGCACTCTAACTTTATTAAGTTTGGCAACAGGTGCAAAAGTTTCTTGATAGTCAATCCCATAAGACTGCGTATATCCTTTTGCAACCAACCGAGCTTTATACCTTTCAATTGTCCGATCCGCCTTATGCTTGACCGTAAACACCCATCTACATCCCACGGTTTTCTTTCCCTTTGGTAGACGCACAAGCTCCCAAGTATGATTCTTTTCAAGTGCTGCCATTTCTTCTGCCATGGCTTGGATCCATTTATCATCTGCTAAAGCTTCCTGCATTTTACTAGGAATAGGAACAGACGATAACTGTAGCACAAAGGACGCATATGACTTGGATAGTTTTTGGAAAGACACATGATTACTAATGGGATATTTAGCTTTGCATTTAGGATTAGGCTCATATTGAATGGGTGGTATACCACGATTAGAACGAGCTGGAAGACGATATTGAGACACTTGAGATTCAAAAATAGTACCATCATTGAAAATAGGATTAGGAATAGTGGATACCTCTAAAGGAATCTCAGGAGAAGATTGACCCAGTGGTTGTGTTGGATTATCAAGAGATATTGTACTATCATGGAGAGGATTATCTTCGATGTTTGAAGTCGTTGGTTCAGCAATTGGTAACTCTTCCCTTTCATCTGAAAATTTACCCTTGTCTGTAGAATCTCCAGACAGAAAAATATTTTCTGAATTTCTAGGAAAAAATGCCTCCACTTCTTCATGATTTATCACTTTCCTGATTCTCCCCCTGAAGTGAAAAATTTGTAGTCACTGGCCTATAAAACAGTTCTTTCTCATGAAAGGTAACATCCATGGAAACATAAAGCCTCCGAGAAGATGGATCATAACACTTGTACCCCTTTTGATTGACCCCATATCCCACAAAAATACACTTTAAAGCCCGAGACTCAAGCTTATGCCGTTGACGCGGATGTAAATGTACATAGACCACACACCCAAAAATTCGAGGGGCCAAAAGCACTACTGGTGGAAGAGTGTAGTGATCAGAGAGAGCATCCAATGGCCTTCTAAAATTGAGAACGCTAGATGGCGTACGGTTTATTAAGTAGACCGCTGAATTCAGAGCTTCATCCCACAAGTAAGAGGGAACATGACCCCCAATCAAGAGAGATCGAGTAACTCCCAATAAATGTCCATTTTTTCGCTTTGCAACACCATTTTGTTGAGGGGAATCTGTACAAGTTGTTTGGTGAATAATCCCTACTGAGTGCATGAAATCCAACAATTCTTGCTTTATGTATTCTTTGCCATTATCAGAACGAAGGACTTTTATTGGAATGCCAAACTGAGTAGTCACCATTTGATGGAACATGCAAAAAATTGAGCAAACCTCACTCTTGCGCTTAAATTGATAAAGCCAAGTCATTCAAGTGCAATCATCCACAAAAGTTACAAACCACCTCATCCCATTAAGAGTAGAAATTGGTGCCGGTCCCCAAACATCCGAATGAACTAATGAAAAAGGTAGATTTGTTTTGCTATTACTCAAATGGAAAGTAGTACGGTGGCTTTTCGCCATCACACAAGTTTCGCAAATAAAATCTGAAAGATTACATCCACTAAATAGTGAAGGAAATAATCTCCTAAGATAGCCAAAAGAGGGATGTCCTAGTCTCTTATGCCACAACCAAATTTCCTCCTTTTTCTTATTCACCAAATCTTCAGTCACCACATGAGCTTGCCCATTTTTGTTGAGATGTTGGAACCCATCCTCCAGATAGTACAATCCTCCAACTTGTCTACTGAAAAACCACAGCCGGTGAAACGTAGTTTGATTTACGGTTATTTAATATCTATTTGATTTATTAAAGAGATAATCTACGTGTGCATGCAAGATAAATGTAAAGTAAGCAATAAAGCAAGACACGCAGATATACGTGGAAAACCCCAAGGAGGGGAAAAAACCACGGGAGGGAAGAATGCACTATAAACTATCGCAGAACAAAAAGTTTCTCACAATCAAACCTAGATTCTTCTATGTTGATTCAGAATCTTTTTGTCGACTCCTCGTGAACTGCTCACTTCATATAGATGCCTTCTTCAAGATTCGACTCCACGAATCCTAAGAACTGTCACAGGACGCTTCCTTAGATCTTCCTCCAAACTTGCTTCTGAACGCCTTCAGAAGACTTCGCAAGATTTATTAAACCAAAGAACTTTGAGGAAGGTTTAAGTCATCAATCTTGATCAACGGATCATTGATTTCCTCAAATAAAAACCCACTCACAATATTATCAACCTTCTCTGACTTTTTTGTCTCTTAAAGAAGCTCTGGATCATTAACACTTAGGTTGGACGCATAAGGACGTATTTATAATATTTCAGTACCTCGCTCGAGCGGCCCCCCAGCTCGCTCGAGCGGTCTTTTGAAGGCTACTGGAATTTTTAGATGCATTAGCTCGCTCGAGCGGGCTGGAGGTCGCTCGAGCGGCCTTCAAATCTTCAGATCCGCAATATACTCTTCTGATTTCTTCTGATCCTTCAAATCTTCAGATCCGCAATATTCTCTTCTGATTTCTTTTGATCCTTCAAATCTTCAGATCCGCAATATACTCTTCTGATTTCTTCTAATACTTCAAATCTTCAGATCCGCAATATTCTCTTCTGATTTCTTTTGATCCTTCAAATCTTCAGAGCTGCAATATACTCTTCTGATTTCTTCTAATCTGATTCAACCACTCTCAAGCCTTATCTAACACGATTCTGGTATTTATCCAATACAACTTTGTCTTCAATAATAACTCTAAGTCATTTAAACTAATGAGAAAAAGAATTACAATTCATAATAATTCTAATTCTACCGGAAAATTCCAATCTTATAAAATATGGAATTTACAATCTCCCCCTTTGGCATTTCCGGGACCAAAATCACATCTAATTTTGACATCAAAGGCAACATGGCTGAGAAGATGGCATGAAATCTGTAAACACATTAAGACTAACAAAAACTTGTGGAACCAGATTAGCATTGTAATGAAATCAAAAACTCAACCAATAACCATATAGCCAGTATTTAGAGAGCGAAATAACAATTAATAGTAACTGTCATAGAGATAGCATATTTCCAGAGTTTCATAATGTCATGTACAAAAATGAACTCAAAAGTGACCTCCCCCTAAATACTAGATCATATCAAAACAAGTCAGAATCTTCAAAAATTCTCCCCTTTTTGGTCATGGAAAGCAAAAGAACAGTCATAGAGGACGGCGTCGCAACTCAGCAAGCATACTCTCAACAGTATGCTGAACGGAAGATAGAACTTAAGACTGTTGAGCCGAAACCTCTGCTTGAGCGGCGAAAGCCTGGCGAGACTCAGCAACAAAGGAGTGAAAGGACTGAGACAGCTCGGCTAACGTCTGAGTACGCGAAACACTAGGCTCAGCCGGCGCACTCGACTCCCCCTGAGGTGGAGCCGCACCTCCTAAACCAGCTGCTAACTCAGCCTCCTCAACGTCTGGGGCGGGGGGTGGATCATCCTGTCACCGTCAAGATTTAGGGGCATTTTGGGACAAGGTACGGGAAGTCAAAGGTGGGGCAAGGGGCAAGGGTGTGGAAGTCAGGGAAACAGAACGTGCCTCAAAGAGACGACACAAAAATCGGCCATAGGGAAGGCCATCCGTCTTCCGAGCAGAAGTGGTGGCAACCATCGCATTGAACAACACTTTCCCAATGTGCAAACGCAAGTTATTAGCAATGCAAAACATCAAAAAGCCTCTATCTTGTGGAATTTCGGAATGATGACCATTCGGGTCGATATTGGCACAAATTATCCAATTTAACAATCTACAAGGCTCAGTTAAATCACCATGTTTAATATGACCCGGGCCCCATGGTCTCTGTGTTCCAGTCAGAAAAGACGCAACAGCATCAAAATCAATGGGGGTAAGATCAGGGCGGTCGGCAATGGGGTAGTCAGCTAAGCGCCCGGACATAGGGCAAGCACCAATCGTGGTGGCTAAAAAATCGGGAGTGATGGTAAACTCCACAAGACGCACATGGGTCCGAAAGCTTTCATTGTCTAAGGCCATGACCACATGAGAGATGTTTGAATAAAATTCTTGTACCTTGGTGGTGAAGATAAACCCAGTGTAGGGTAGAAAACCGGACAACTGTTGGCGTTCAAGCCATTGAAAGCCCACATGAGGACCAATTTTTTCATCCTCAACATTTCGCTCTCGAATTATGGGTCGCCCACTGTAGCTCTCTAAATAACGCTCATGTTCCCTTTTTGTTTTGAACTGGGTAGGATCAAACGGAGCTTGCCTTCCGATGGACTTACGTTTTCGTGTGGACGAAGCCATACCTGAAACTCAAGAAGAAGCCAACAAACAAACACAAAGAAACATAGTCATCGGTTAGAAAACCATTAACGCAAAATCGTAAGTGATAACCCGAGCATGCTAGCATTTGGGGCAGGTATTACCACCATGGGATGAGATGAACAAGCCTAGTTGGTACGATGCACCCATGTCATGCATAACGCCACGAAACGCATAGGTGTGTATGGAGGAGGAACGCACAATGGCAATGCCCAAGCTAAAAACAGATTACTTAAACCAAATCCCAACGAAAAAAAAAACTATCAATGTAGTCAGATCAGTGCACACCAAAAACAGTCAACAGAAGCCAGGTTAAGAACAGTAAACAGAAGCCAAAGCGCAAGTTTTAGGGATGATTAACCAGTGAACGAACGAGACTCTCAGATTTTTGCCAACACAGTGCATACCCAGTAGTCAAATAGGGAGAAGATGAACAGTCAAGCCTAAAAACCGAAATGGGCATCTAACAGGGGTGTAAAAAAAAATTCAAACGCATAAACAGGCACCATTCGAAACCCTAAAGCAAGATTCAAGGCCTGAAAACCAAGTCAGTAACCAAAATCGACGAGAATAAGGCGAATCAGAGAGACAAAATTCGAAACCCTAGGTTATGCTAAGCGACCATGGCAGTGGATAAAACGCAAACCAGAGAGAGGAGAGACTACCTGAGGTCGATTGATCAAGGGTGAGAGAGAAAATGGCCGAAGTTGCCCACGAAATCGCCTGAGATAGAGAGAGAGAGTGGAGAGCTTCGAAGTCTGAGAAGAACAGACCGCGATCTGGGTTTTCTGGGTTTTAAACTCTCGCTCGAGCGAGGGACACACCGCTCGAGCGGTCTCTGCCAATTTGGAAAAAATATATATTTTAAAACACTCGCTCGAGCAAGGTACCAACCGCTCGAGCGGTCTAAAAAACTTTATTTTTCATTTGATTTTAAAATTTCGCTCAAAGGCATTAGATAGACACACAGCAGGGCCAGATTGATAGAACAATATTTCCGTCATGTCCTGTCATAAAAGATATCACCAACGCAACACATAATCTATTCAGGCAGAACGTGTTCAAACATATAAGGACATTAGAACACCAATACATGATGTGATGAAGGAATATCAACGGGTGTGTGTGTGCAGTAGGTTACTTAAGGCACAGAAGTCAATTTCGAACGAAGATCTTTGAAAGCACATAGACTCGAAATACTCAAGGAGGCATCACACATGAAGTCAAACCAAACCAAGTCCTACAAGATGTATGGTGAACAATTAAACTCCCCCTTAGTACTTAAACCACCTTATATCAAATAAATGCCAAAGATCCGAAATTTTCTTTTGAGGATCGGCTTTTCCGAGACTATGAATTTTGCACTTTCATTGGTGGCTTTCACACTTTTGAGAGCGGTAGCCATCTCCAAAGAGACCAACAAAGGAGTTACTTTAGAGTAACTAATCATGGAAGCTTTCACACGCTTCTCAAAGGTAGCCCTTTCCTCGAGTCAATATGATTTTATCAAAATCAAACAAGGGGATTAATTGTTCAAGCAGCACAATAGGAATTCTGGTATTAGGTCAATCATTATGTAACTATCTCAAGAGTAAAACAAAATCCCATGTGATTCAAGACCTAATGCCAAAAGATTCTGTAACAAGAGATACTGTTCGTGTACACAATTTCTTTACTCAACAAGCATGTAAAAATGTTCTGAGCCCAAATACTTGTGGCAGTTAAGTCATGAAACAGATAAGCATGTCAACAATGATGAACAATTTTAGGAAAGAGCATGAAAGAGAATTATCTCATCAAAAATAGTCTGATATGAACACTATCCAAATAGAAGAGCTAAAAAAAAATTGAACAAGAAAGAACAAATATTTTATTTTATTTTATTTTTTATTTTTATTTTTTTTATTTTTTTATTTTTTTTAAAGAACACAATCAATCAATGGAGCAGATCCCTACAGAATTCCTAAGGTACTCAAAACGAAGAGGATCTAAGGGTTTTGTGAACAAATCAGCTTTTTGGTGTTCTGTTTTGATGTATTTCATAGTGATGGAACCATCCTCGACAAGTTCTCGAATAAAGTGATGACGAATGTCGATGTGTTTAGTGCGAGAGTGTTGGACAGGATTTTTCGAGATATTAATTGCACTAGTGTTATCACAGAACAAGGTAATGTTACCCTGTGGTATCCCATAATCCTGGAGCATCTGTTTCATCCATAGCAATTGAGTACATGCACTTCCGGCAGCAATGTATTCAGCCTCAGCAGTTGACAATGATATAGAATTTTGTTTTTTACTGAGCCAAGCAACCAAATTATTCCCTATGTAAAAACATCCTCCAGAAGTGCTCTTCCTGTCATCGGTACATCCTGCCCAATCTGCATCAGAAAATCCTGCTAGATTTCCATTAGTATCTCTTGTGAACCAAATTCCGTATTCAGCTGTACCGGAGACATATTTGACAATGCGTTTGACAGCAAACAGATGAGATTCTTTAGGACACGACTGATAGCGAGCACAAACACCTACACTAAAAGCTATGTCCGGACGACTCGCTGTTAAGTATAGCAGACTGCCTATTATACTGCGATATAGGGTAGGGTCAACCTCTATACCATCAACATCTTTAGATAATTTTACAGTGGTACTCATTGGAGTTCTAGCATGTTTGGATGATTCAAGACCAAATTTCTTTACAATACCATGAGCATATTTGGTTTGGGAGATAAATAAGCCATTATCTAATTGCTTAACTTGAAGCCCTAAAAAATATGCAAGTTCACCCATCATGCTCATCTCAAACTCACTTTGCATGGATTTTGAAAATTCTTTGACAAGAGCGTGAGATGTAGACCCAAAGATAATATCATCAACGTAGATTTGAGCCACAAGCACATGTTTTTCTGTCTTTTTAACAAAAAGAGTTTTATCTACACTGCCTCTAGAGAATTTATTTTCCAAAAGAAAGGTCGTAAGTCTATCATACCAAGCACGAGGAGCTTGTTTCAAGCCGTACAAAGCTTTTTTAAGGTGAAAAACATGATGTGGAAGATGAGGATCTTCAAAACCTTTGGGTTGAGCAACATAAACTTCTTCTTTTAATAATCCATTTAAAAATGCACTCTTGACATCCATTTGGAATAGTTTAAAGTTTAAATGACATGCAATAGCCAACATGAGACGTATGGATTCGAGACGTGCCACAGGAGCAAAAGTTTCATCAAAATCTATCCCTTCGACTTGAGTGTAACCCTGTGCCACCAATCTAGCCTTATTCCTTACTACAACACCTTCCTCATTTGTTTTGTTTTTAAAAATCCATTTAGTGCCAATGATGTTAGTGTCTTGTGGTCTCGGAACTAATTCCCATACATCATTTCGTTCAAATTGGTGTAACTCATCATGCATAGCTTTTACCCAATATTCGTCTAGCAAAGCATCTTTAATATTTTTAGGTTCATCCAATGAAACATAGCAGATAAAATTTACCTCATCTCGAATTTGCC
Source organism: Arctostaphylos glauca (assembly GCA_019985065.2). Taxonomy (NCBI): domain Eukaryota; kingdom Viridiplantae; phylum Streptophyta; class Magnoliopsida; order Ericales; family Ericaceae; genus Arctostaphylos; species Arctostaphylos glauca. The sequence continues at coordinate 8,074,029 of JAHSPW020000011.1, read as the reverse complement.
TTCGAGTTTTCATTGGGGCAATAATATCACCAATTACCTGACTTGTGGGATGATGCAATTTCACACGGGCTGATGGTTGGAGAGATTGTTCTCCTTGATGCGAAATTTGATCATTAGTCACAGATGGGGACTGAGAGTTACTGGCGTCATCAACTTCATCATCTTGTTGTTCTTCCACTTCTTGTTCCTCTTGCATGAATGATTCCAATAGCCCCAAATCACCATCCTGACCTGTGGATTCACTTGGATAGCAATCATCAATAACAACATTTATAGATTCCATCACAGTCAGTGTTCTAGAATTAAAAACCCGAAACGCTCTACTATTAGTAGCATAGCCTAGGAAAATACCTTCATCACTTCGAGAGTCAAACTTGCTAAGATTTTCTCTATCTCTCATGATATAACACTTGCTCCCAAAAGTTTTAAAGTATTTTACTGTAGGTTTTCGACCTTTCCAAATTTCATAAGGTGTAACCAAAGTTCCAGGTCGGATATAGACACGATTTATCACATAACATGCAGTATTCACAGCTTCAGCCCAAAACTTTAAAGGTATTTTCTTAGCATGGAGCATAACACGAGCCATCTCTTGAATCACACGATTTTTCCTTTCAACAACTCCATTTTGTTGTGGTGTTTTAGGAGCTGAGAATTCATGTTGAATACCAAGATCATCACAAGAATCCGAATATTCAATTATTTTCAAATTCTCTACCATGATCGGATCGGATTTTAGTAATTAGCCCAATTTTTAAAGATTTCTCATTCTGCAAGGTTTTCACCAAACTTTTAAACACTTCCAAGGTTTCAGATTTTTCTCTCAAAAAACGCACCCAAGAGAAGCGAGAGAAATCATCTACAGCAACAAAAATATATCGTTTTCCTCTTATGCTTTCAATCCGAGAAGGACCCATTAAATCCATGTGAACTAGTTCTAGAGGTCTCTTAGTCATCATGCCATTAGACTTTTTGTGTTGAGCTTTTGTTTGTTTTCCTAGTTGGCATGGTCCACACACATGATTCATGGGTTTTTTCAATTTTGGAACACCTCTAACCACATCTTTCATGGAAATTTTCGAGAGATCTTTAAAATTCATGTGTCCTAACCTTTGATGCCATAACTCAACATTATCAAGTTTTGTCAAGTGACATGTAAGATCATGAGCAATGCCATAGCAGTTATCTGAAGTACGAGTACCATGCATAACATTCTTACCATCTTTATCCAAAATATAGCAATCATTTTTTGAAAAATAGACCTCATGATTAGTGTCACACATTTGACTAATGCTAAGTAGATTAGCTTGCAAGCCATCTACAAAGAGAACATCCTCAAGGCATGGAATACCAGGAGCTTGAATAGTGCCTTTACCTACAACTTTTGAGGTATTCCCATCACCAAACTTAACAAGACCTCCTATTTTTCAAGTTTTATGAAAAAGGATTTATCACCAGACATGTGTCGTGAGCAACCACTATCCAAATACCACATATGAGCATTTTTAGCTTTTAATGCAGTATGAGCAACTAGACATCTCAAATCAGTTTTTCTCACCCAAATCTTTCTCATGTGGACTTCTTTTTGGTTAGGTACAACTGAAACTTGTTTTCTCTTTTGGTATGTAAAATTAGTATTATGAGAATACCCTCTACCTTGTGTTCTTCTAGGAAATGAGGTGGGATAACCATAGAGTCTAAAACAGTTTGGTCGAATGTGACCTTTCACCCCACAATAATGACAGATAATTTTTGTAGGATTCAAAATTTTTGTAGGTAGTTGAGCAACAGAAGATTTTACCTCTTTACCTTTACCTATTTCGACGGTGTTTTTTGAAGCATTGTGAAATCCAAGTCCTGCTCGATTTGCCACCATCCGTTGAACATCAAGAATGCTATCTAAAGCTTCTGACCCTGTATTCAGACGATCAAAAGTAGTGTTAGCACTTTTCAAATCATCCAATAATTTATTAACTTGTATCTCTAATGCTACATTATTTTCAGAAAGATTACCAATTTTCATGAGATGAATAGAAATTTTCTCTTTTAATTCATTATTTTCTGCAGTGAGAGAATTTAAAGAAATTTCTAATTCACTTACCTTAACTTGAGACTTACATAACTCTTGAGTAATCAAAACATTTTCTTTCTCACCAGATTTGATTTTTGTCACCAATTTGACATTGATTTTGGAGATTTTCAGGCTTTCCTTGAAGAGTTTGTCATATGATTCTTTGAGAGTCTCCAATTCTAACATCTCCTCTTCTTCATCTTCTCCACTATCACTCAATTCATCTTCAGATTTTGAAGACATACTTTGTAGAGAAGCAGCCAGCGCTACCACATCTTCGTCACTACTATCATCACTGTCTTGTAAACTTTCTGAATCACTATCATCCCAAGTTTTAACATTCAAGACTTTTTAATTTTTAGGGAGCTTATTACCACAATCTTGTGCAATATGCCCAAATCCTTGACATTCATAACATCTAGGTCCTGAAGGAGTATTTTTACCAGATCTCTTTTCTTTAACAAATTTTATTCCTTTTCCTTTTGTGGATTCAGATTTTGACTTTTCGTTGCCCTTTTTATCTTTAGAAAATTTTTCAGAAGGTTTTTTAAAAAAAATTTCCTTTTTGAAAGATTTTTGAAATTTTTTGGTGAACAAAGCCATGGCTTCAGTATCATACTCAAAATTCTCACTTTCCGACTCTGATTCATCAATTTTAGAACTTTTGTTAATTTTAGAAGTTTTGAAAGCAATAGATTTTTTGGATTATTTTGACCTTGATGAGTCAGATTCAAACTGAAGTAGTTCAGCCTCATAAGTCTGAAAAATTCCAACAAGTTCTTCCACAGACATGAGTGTTAACTTTTTCTTTCCCAAAAGTATAGTAGCCTTTGTTCGAAAACGCTTGGGCATAGAACGCAAAATATTTTTAATAACTTTAAAATCAGAAATAGGCTCTCCCAAGTTAAAACTAGTATTGACAATATGATTCAGTCTAGCATAGAATTGATTAAATGTCTCTTTCTCATCCATCCTTATAATTTCAAACTCAGTAGCAACAAATTGAAGTTTAGATTGTTTAACAGTATCGGTTCCTTCATGAGTCTTAACTAGAATGTCTCATGCTTCTTTAGCTATTTCACAATTTGATATTCTTCTAAATTCTCCCGTATCAACACACGAGAAAATAGCATTAAGAGCACGATTATTGCAAGTACGAGCTGCTCTTTCGACAACAGTCAAACTAGCTGAAGGCTTAGAAATTTGCTCACCTTCTTCTAGAATAGTGGGCACACTATATCCTGTAACAACAGAGGTCCAGACATCATCGTCTATACTTTTTAGATAAGCCTTCATCCTAGACTTCCAATAATCAAAATTAAGACCATCTAAAAGAGGTGGTCTAGCAGTAGAGGAGGTTGAGTCCATAACAGCAAATCAAAGGATCAAGAATATATATCACAAATATTTATGACCCGCTCTGATACCAATTGAAAAACCACAGCCGGTGAAACGTAGTTTGATTTACGGTTATTTAATATCTATTTGATTTATTAAAGAGATAATCTACGTGTGCATGCAAGATAAATGTAAAGTAAGCAATAAAGCAAGACACGCAGATATACGTGGAAAACCCCAAGGAGGGGAAAAAACCACGGGAGGGAAGAATGCACTATAAACTATCGCAGAACAAAAAGTTTCTCACAATCAAACCTAGATTCTTCTATGTTGATTCAGAATCTTTTTGTCGACTCCTCGTGAACTGCTCACTTCATATAGATGCCTTCTTCAAGATTCGACTCCACGAATCCTAAGAACTGTCACAGGACGCTTCCTTAGATCTTCCTCCAAACTTGCTTCTGAACGCCTTCAGAAGACTTCGCAAGATTTATTAAACCAAAGAACTTTGAGGAAGGTTTAAGTCATCAATCTTGATCAACGGATCATTGATTTCCTCAAATAAAAACCCACTCACAATATTATCAACCCTCTCTGACTTTTTTGTCTCTTAAAGAAGCTCTGGATCATTAACACTTAGGTTGGACGCATAAGGACGTATTTATAATATTTCAGTACCTCGCTCGAGCGGCCCCCCAGCTCGCTCGAGCGGTCTTTTGAAGGCTACTGGAATTTTTAGACGCATTAGCTCGCTCGAGCGGGCTGGAGGTCGCTCGAGCGGCCTTCAAATCTTCAGATCCGCAATATACTCTTCTGATTTCTTCTGATCCTTCAAATCTTCAGATCCGCAATATTCTCTTCTGATTTCTTTTGATCCTTCAAATCTTCAGATCCGCAATATACTCTTCTGATTTCTTCTAATACTTCAAATCTTCAGATCCGCAATATTCTCTTCTGATTTCTTTTGATCCTTCAAATCTTCAGAGCTGCAATATACTCTTCTGATTTCTTCTAATCTGATTCAACCACTCTCAAGCCTTATCTAACACGATTCTGGTATTTATCCAATACAACTTTGTCTTCAATAATAACTCTAAGTCATTTAAACTAATGAGAAAAAGAATTACAATTCATAATAATTCTAATTCTACCGGAAAATGCCAATCTTATAAAATATGGAATTTACATCTACCACTGCCAATCTTCTCCTGAGTATGGATGTTCTGAAAGACACAGTGAGTAGGAAAAAATAGAGTAACACAATTATGAGATTTGGTTAATTGATTTATGGAGAGAAGATTACAATTTAATGATGGCACAAATAAGACATCTTTGATAGCTAATGTGGGAGATAACGGAACTGTACCAACTCCAATAACTGGAGATGATACACCATTGGCATTGGTAATGGTGGTTTTGGAACATTTGGGGGATAAGTGACTAAATCTATAACAATCACAAGTCATATGATCTGTTGCGCCAGAGTCAATTATCCAATCACCGTTTCCAATAAAAAACATACCAGTCTTAGCAGTAAATCCAAGAGTTGTGGCTAGATTCCCTTTTGAATTAGGGTCCTCCTCCTTAGCATTGGAAGACACATAAGACGCCTTTTTGCCCTTTGGATGCCAATCTGGATACCCATGGAGTCGAAAGCACGTATCCACCGTATGACCAGTACCATTCAATGAGTACACTTCCGATCCTTCTTTGAAGTAGGAGTTTTCAGAGAGGCCATTATAGCCCCTTCTCCCATGTTTCCTCCAAGCATAGCATCTTGGCGATTAGCTTCCGCACAAACCATAGCATAAACAGCTTGTATGTTGGGAAGTGGTTTGGCAGCAAGTACACGGCCTCGAACCCCATCTAATTGAGGGTCAAGACCAGCCAAAAACATATACACACGTTGGGAATTAACCTTTGTGGTATATGTTACAATATCATTGGCACATTCCATCGTACAATCATCAATTTCATCAAGTTCCTGCCATATTTTCTGTAGGTTGCCAAAAAAAGAAATAACCGAACCTCCATTCTGGCGGACAGAAATTACCTCGCAGTGTAGTTGATAAGCTTTTGATGCATCTTGATCAACCGAATATGTCTGTTTAACTGCCTCCCATATCTCCTTCGCTGTACCCAATCGAAGAAAGAGAGATCGGATATCCTTCGTCATTGCATCATATAGCCAAGATTTAACCAAGCAATTTTCATCTTCCCATGTTTCATATTCCTCCGATTTAACATCTTGTGGCGCAGCCTTAGTCCCCGAAATAAAACCCCAACGTTTTCTCCCACGGATTTTATTTCGAGCATTCAAGGACCACTCAACATAATTGGTACCATCAAGCGGTTCCGGAGTGATTCGGGAAGAAGTTTCCTGGATATGGAACCCAGGGATACTAGTAGGTTCATTTTTCTTTAGAGAACTACCACTTTCTTCAGTCATAATGGTAAAAACAAAAAAAACTTCGCAGCGAAATGGTATGAACAGAAAGAACAATTGTGAATACAGGACCAAACTTTAATTCCTAGGGTAAAGAAGAGGATATTGAAGAAGGCTCTGATACCATGTCAAATAAACACAATTGTGGAATAAATTTCTGATACTTTCATTCATTGTAGTCTTACAATAATATAGTACAAACATTTACAAGGAAAGAATCAACGATACAAGGAAATATCCTACAATTAAGGTAGAAAATAAAAGCGAATACTTAATCAAGGATATTGACCATATCAAATCAAATCCTTAATTTTAACAAAATGATAATTGCAAGTCTTTTCTAACACACTCACATGCAATTTCAGTCCCGCGTAAATAATTACCTGAGTCAACAATGAGGACAAGTTTTTGACTTCAAGTGAATACATAATTAGTTTTATGAATTTAGGGAGAAAGTTGAGATCAACCATACTTACCTCTTTTTGCTTCAATATCTCTCAAAACGGTCCTACAAATTAAAATATGGAGACGGTGTATACACGAAAGGAGCTTAGGTTTTTTTTTTTTCTCTCAAGAGTTAATAATAATTATAGAATTTTAAAAGACTACTTACTTCAAATGTAGTTGACTTTTACTCTCTAATTTTCTATTTGACACGTAACTAGATTCCCATTTGACACGTAACTAGTGCTTACTTGGGTAATTAAATATAATTTTAAAGATAATTACGTGGATTGTGCTAATGAATATTAAAATTGAATTTTCACTTTAATAGGATGTTACGTGTTGATCGCGTAGTTATTTTTATGTAAAATAACTCTGTATTACCATATAGTATAAATATCTGCCCCGCCACCGTGGCTCCAAACACAATTTTATATAATAGTTGTTGGAATTCAAGAGTAATATGTTGCTATAAAGAGATGAATTTTATTAGAATCGAACGTAATTTACACACACTTGCATATACATTTACAAATGCTTAAAGATTAAACACACTCGTGTGAATGAGAGTGTATATACAATTGTTTGTGAATTCGAAAATAAAATATTATAATACCAAATAAGATATTGTACCTCGAAAAATACATGTGTTTGATGACAAGAATATTATAGTTTCGATTCCGATCTAAATTTTGGCTCCCTTTGGCCTATGGTTTTTATTTTATTTTTATTTTTTTTACATTTGTTGTTTAAACCTCAATGTTTTGTAGTTTATTGGTCCGTCTTGATGAAAGGAATCTAAAGAGTATAAAATTATGTCCAAAAGTTAAAAAAAATCACTAAAGACGACGAATAGGTAAAAAAAACTCTGTTTTTTTATTTATTTTTGTCTTTTCTGAACTTTTTTCAAATTTGGCCGATGATTGATAACTTTTCTGAAAGCTCTTGTCGAGATGAACTAATAAATCAAAAAAAAATTGATGAAAAATAAAAAATTACAAAAAAATTTCAAATAAGAACGAAAAAAAATTCAATAAATACCACAGTCCAAATGGATCTTTTATTGTAGTATGATAAAAAAAAATTGTACCATTCTTCTCGAGGTAAATAATTATGAAAAATATAGAAATAAACCAATTTCAAAAACGGTTTAAGGAACTTAATTTTTTTGGTTTATACAAAATACAAAAAAGAAAAAAATTTTAAAAAAAAAATTACTCCTCGTTTCGTTCTTTAGACAAATTAAACTGCCAGGAAGCTCATGAACTGGGGTTCCTTTCACATGGATGTTGAAAGAAGCTAGAAAACAAACTCGCCAACCCATGGACAATGCCGATTGTTTTTCGGTAGAGGAACATTCTGGGTCCTACTTGTGTGACTTTCATTTATGCTGCTGTACGCTCCCTCCATTTTTCCTGCCAAAGTCTTTTGAATGCCTAAAATCCATCCAAGAAAGGACTCTTATCACCTGCAAAAGTCTCTGGTATGTTCTCTCTCTCTCTCTCTCTCTCTACTTTCTTGGGTAATTTGCGTTTGTCTGCTTCTTTTGTCAAAAGGGTGCATTTTTCTTGGAATTATATGCAGGAAAACAGGCTCATAACGTGAGGTGATTACAATGATAGTAGCTCATCGTCTTTTAGTTGATGATGTTTCCTTATCTCAAACCATTCCCTTTGTTTGAGCATGAGATCAAATCATAAATCTCGTGAGATATTCCCTTTGGTTGAATTTTATTTTCTGTTGGATAATATGCTTGAGATGGGGAATTCGAAGTCCATTTCTATAACTAAAAGTGAAATTAATCCTGAGATTATATCCCTTAACATTAGTTCAGCCAACCAAACATAGTCTTACTGTGTTTTGAAGTTTGTTCTTTGAGTTCATTCTTTGTGGAAGAGCATGGGATTTCATAAATTCATGCTTGTGGTTGTACTACGAAATACAATTTCTTCTGGTATTTAAATTGAAAAATTGACAAAAAGGCTCGAATCTGGGTCATTGAATTTGGTTTGGAAAATTAAGTTAACCAAAAAATTTCGGTTGGTGGGAAATTTGGAGATTTTTTGGGGTCCCCCTGTAAAAAGATTTTCTGAGGAGATTCACTTTTATTCCTTGGATAATCTGAAGTGAGCAGATTCGATGGTTCAAAGCGACAGTTCAATTTGTTCTGTATCTTCTATTTTAGCTTTCTGAGATTCCTGGGGAACCTTTTTGGTATTTGAAAATTGATTTTTCTGTTTCTGACAGGTTGGAATTTGTTGGGTTCAAAGATTTGAAGAAAAATCAGGTATATCTTTTGTCCATTTCAATAAAGATAAAAAGTCTTTGAGTTCAGCCCTTTTCCATTTCTTTCACTTATCCTTTTCATGCCTTAGCTGGAATTTATCATCAGAAGTCCAAGAACATCATTCAGTGTATCAGTACTTGCCCATTTTTTCAAAGCAAGTTGGCATCATTTAATATGGAATACGGTACCCATCTGGCCTTACCTTTTAACAGGTTATATCCTTCCTGTAACTTCTACTTCTTTGAGCCACCTAAATCATGACCTGATTTTGTCCCTCTTAACTGGCACAAGTTTTTTTCATGTCAATTAACTTCAGGGTTTTATTTTCAAACTATTTCAGGGGCTATACCAGCTACAAATATCGGTAGCTGAAGGGTTCTTCGGGGATTCAGAAGAGTAATGCTTGTCGACAATGCGATTGTTCTGGTGGCAACATCTGCCCCTCCTTATTCTGATTCAGTTTTTCGAACCCTTTAGGTTGACTCATAAACTACAAGGTTAGATTATCTGTGTGTGTGTATATATGTGTTTGAGAGAGTGAGTGGGTGTTTTTTTTTTCCGAATCTTTCTATGGTAAGTCAATCTGAAGCCTTATATTGAAACCCTTTTTCTGCGTTTGGCTCATGTACTCCTAAGGCATTTATTGAAGGCAAGAAAACTCATTGGAAGCTATTGAATAACTTAGTTTCTACTTCATTACTTTGTTATGTTTGTCTTTTCCTCTTCCTCCACAAATCCATGGTTCGGGAACCGATTCCTTATGCTGTCAATGATCTTGCAAAATTTCCCCACTAACATGAAATTACCATAGGAGGATAACTAAGAAATACTTTCTTATCGTTGTTTTTGTTTTCATAGCTGAAGCTTTATTTGGTTCCAAGAGCACAGTTGGAAATTCTGTACATTTGGGTGGTAGAATCCGGAGGTATCCTTGTGTGCGACAACGGGAATGCATTTATCATCATAAGCAGAAAGATCTGGAAGTTGTTTCTCGGTATGATTTTATCCTCCTTTGGATCCAATGTAATGGAGTTTGGATAATGTTGAGGCTCCATTTGGATAGATGTGGACTTCAAAAAGACTTAAAGGTGACATTATTATTTTGAAAAAAGCTGAAATTTGGATTTTATAAGTTGCGTATAAATTTTCACATTGAAATGACTATTTGCTACGAGTGATATATAAGGAACGTGGTCATATAAGGATTCCGATAAAATACACGTCTTGTATGGTTTCACAAGCCACCTATAGCTAAACCTCTTATGTTTTCGTTGGATTTTAAAACTAATCCCCTTTATGTGATATCCACGTTTATCCATATGGATTCTTGTTGTTTGAATGTTGGACATTGACAAGGACTATGACATGAAGTGGGACAGTCTGCAGATAGATACAGAAGGAATATGCAAAAATATGAATAAAAATGCTTGATACTGAAAACATGTACAGGCAATCGGCAATTCTTGTAGCATACGCATTTTGCCCCGTCTTCTTTATACAGCCTCACAGTTTAACTAGAAATGTGGCCTTTTATTCCACTCTCTTTACATTTGCTATCAGGTTTCCAAGATTCTATCCATTTTCCCGGCAGATCAAAAAAATCAATTTGTCGCGTTCTACTCCATCTTTTTCTCTCCTACACCCTTCATCTCAATTGCAAGCAAACTTCTATACTTCAAGAAAAACAACAGCTGAGGGAACAGTTGGTGGGGATACCAGTGTTCCGACACTCACACCTTTGCAGGAAGCTGATGTTAAGAAACCAAGTAAACGGAAAGTAGCTGCTATTGTAGGCGGTGTTGGCGCAGCTTTGATTGTGGTGATCATCGGATTGATTGTCTATTTCTGTTTGATGCGTCTTAAAAGACTTATAAGGAGGGCATCTGATACAGCTTCTTCTGAGCCATCGCCTCGTGGTAAGTCAATCAATCAATCTTGGCATTTTTTTTTTGTTTTTTGCAAAACACAGAGAGCCAACTTTACATTTTTCTTTCTTTCACTTTCAACCACCCTCTTGCTAAAAATGACATGAAAAGTTGTTTTAGTATTTTTTTTTTCTGTTACCATCGCTCTAAAGCACTCTCATGCTTAATCGTAAGGACCTTATGAAGCATGGACACTCTTAAGAGGTTGTCGTATCTGTGTGGGACACTTAGGGACATACAACACATCGGTGACACAAGGGACATGATAGGAACACTCATGGGACATCGTGAGGTGTACTATACATTGTCGGGGGTAAATATTAATGATATTATAGTCTTGGGCCAAAAAGGTAAATATAAATGCTTTTTATGTATGTAGACATACATCATTAGTTCGATAACGCATTCGCTAGAACCCCTAACAAAAATATTTAATGATTATAACGTAAGTATGCATTAATGAAAATATTACTAAACAATATTGTGTCCCTTGTCGTGTCCGGTTCCCATTTTTTGAGAATTGTTGTGTCTCATGTTCGTGTTTGTATCCCTATCAATATCTGTATTTTGCATCTTTGAATCTGTTATATAGAGAGGACGTTTATGGACTGTTTAGAAACAGCAAAATTTGGCATATCAAAAATGTCTTGTCCATGCTTAAGTTTTGTTAAGGACCACGTATTTGAGATGGTCATGGTACAATATGTTTCTAAAAAGTGCCTCTTTCCATCATACTTCGGTTACTAACTAGGATAGCTTGTTGAATTACTGTCATCCTTGTGTTAAGTTTCCCTGTTCTTTTGTTTTAGTATTGGAAAGGGAAAACATTTCCCCTGGTGTTGGTGCTGTCTCTCCCTACGATACATATAATCTAAGGCAATTATCGATTCTAGAGCTTGAGCAGGCGACGGGCAACTTCAACCATATAAATGTCATAGAGGAAGATTCGTTTGGTTTAGTTTACAAAGGATTACTGTATGATGGATCTACTGTGGCTATCAAGAGACGCATGCACTCCCCGGTGCAGCATTTTGTAAATGAGGTAAAACTTGATTGCCCAAAAAGACAATTATCATGATTGGTTAATTCTTTTTGTTTTTCCAACTGCTGCGTGTTCCGTACACCTTAATGGGATTAAAATAAAGCAATGTGAGTGTGATTTCCTGCAAGACTTTTCCCCCGTATCAGTAGATGGAAAGTTCTATGTTTCCAATTGTTCTTTTGTTTAATGACCTTCGCAACAAAACTGACTTATTTGCAACACAATTCAGGTGAAGCACATAGCTTGTGTTCAGCATAGGCATCTTGTAAAGCTTATTGGCTATTGTGAAGAGAACCATCAGCAGTTTCTTGTCTTTGACTATCTTCCTAATGGAAACGTCGGGAATCATTTATATGGTTCTCTCTCTCTCTCTTTCTCGCTCTCTCTCTGTATATGTGTGTATATATAGTTGTGTATGAATATATGAAAATATGCAAATGTTTCTCTCTATCCTAACATAATGGTTTTAGACAGTGAAGGTTTGCCTATTGGAAAGCTTGAGATGCGACAAAGGCTAATAATTGCTTTGGGTGCAGCAAAAGGTAGATGCAATTTTTCGCTCAGTTTCAATGACTGCAATGGACATGAGAATATTTGTTCCAACAAATTTACATTTTCGATCAGGACTCGAGCATCTTCACAGTTTGGTGCCTCCTATTCTACACGTGCACTTCAGAACAAGAAATGTACTTGTAGATGAAAATTTTACTGCCAAAGTTTCTGATTTCGGACTCTACAAATTGCTGGTGGAGGGTTATCATGCTGAATCATCTTCAACATTTGACTGCTTTCGTGACCCAGAGTATGTAAACTCCTTTTGATTCCTTTTCCTCTTTCTTATTTTATGATTACATGTTTTTGACTTTTTTTTTTGCTTATGAGACATCTGTGTTAGCTCTTAAATCTGCAGTTGTACATGTTTTAAGCTCAATGGTTGAGTTTTTTTCCGAGCGAATTTGGTTACCATTTTTCTTGTTCCTTATATTCTTAACCGTAGTTTACATAGTCGAAGCTTGAGTATTGTCACTATTTTCCTAATTTCTGAAGTGAACCTCTTCCTCAAGGTTGAGTTCGTCACATGATTTTGGAGAGAGAAGCGACGTGTACAGTTTTGGTGTCTTCTTGCTGGAGTTGATCAGTGGACGTGAAGCAGTTGGCAGGAATCAATCAGACGCACGAGAAAGTCTAGTATTGCAGGTTAACGGTCCCTTAAACTCTCATTGCTTCAAGTTTCTAATTTTCTTTGTGTTTTTTTCCTGTTCAAATTCTCTTCAACTCGGCTTGCACATTCACCAGATTGTTTCTTCATTGTGAGAAACTACTATCACAGTAAGTTTTCTAAGTCTACTTTAAAAGAGCGATCCACTGCACAAGGCTCTCACTGAAATAGATTCTAGGTGGGCAAAATGTATTAGTCTACTTGTATCATTGATATCTCTTTCTTTTTTGCGCAAATCATTCTCCTTTTGGACAAAATTTTACTTAAAGAGTGTTTCTTAGCCCTCGCATTTGGTTTATCTACGTACTATCATCATCGTGTATTCTCCGTGCCCTTAACACTTCCCGAACTTGGTTTTTCTGGTTTCCTGATTTCCTACTACCCAAAAAATTTGATCCTTGGACAGCTTGTTCTGAATTTCCCTTTTTGCAGATGAAAACCTGAAAGACCTGCAAAACCAATCCAATAAGGTCATGAGAAAAGTTGTAGTAGTTTTTGGTTCAAATGCTACAAGTACTAACACATCCTCTTAACCATGCAGGCCAAGGGCACACGTGATATCAGTACTTTTGTAGACAAGACGGTAAAAGACTACACACTACACGCGGTTAAACAAATGATGGAACTAGCATTGCTTTGTATCGATACTGGTACAAGAAGACCGGCAATGACGAGTGTTGTCGAAGAGCTAGAGCGGATTCAAGCCGCGGAAATAGGTCATTTGCATACTGGTGGTTTAGGTGAAGAGATTGACATTGTTACTCTAGGTAGTGATCTTTTCAAATAAAGGATCCCGTCACTATAGCTTTGTACCATTTTTAGATTCATCATTTGTAGTTGTAGATAATGCCAAAAAAATCCTATTGCGAAATAGATTTCCTATATGTGAATGATTTATTTGAAGTTTAAAGTCGCATTCGGAACTGGGCCTTTATTTATTTTACCTCTCATATCTTTATTTAATATCTGAATGACATTGAGTTTTTCTATTTAACATAGTAGTTGCAAAGCATTGTTCCGTCTTCTATGGCACTGAAGACGGAACGAAAATCGACACTAAACATGCCTTAAGCAAAATTTTTTTTCGAAACTGGATAGAATTTTACTAAGTCCAGATAAAATCTTTTGAGATAATAGTAAGCGTGTGTGTGACATAAGGAAAAAGAAAATATTGAAATGTGGAAAGTTTCATTAGGTAATGAAAAAAAATTAAGTACATATTTTTCAATGTTTATATTCATTCAGTTTCTAAAAAGATTATTTATTTTTTCATACAAACATTATATATAGATCCTATCATGGGCGGAGTTACATGTGGGCAAGTGAAATCACTTGATCCAACTTAAACTTTTAAATTTTCTATTTTTATTTTCATTTTGTTATTCATAAAATAAATTTGACCCCACAAAATGAGAACATAACCCAAATACCCTATGGAAAAATGCAATTGCCCCAAACTCTTTAGACTTAAAGTTATAATTTTTTCCTTGGTTTTTTCATAATTTGCTTGAGTATATATATTAAAAAATAAATCTTTCTATCAATCCTCACAGACCGAATCAATTATTGAGAAATGTTAAAAAATAATTATCTTAAAAAATATGTGTAACAAAAAATTAGAGTATATAAATAAAGTCACAAAATAATAATCTTATTAATTTAAATAAAAATGAGTGCAAGCCGATGTAATATTCTTTACAATGATAAATGATTATTTTGATTTAATCTACGAATATATTTGTGACCTAGCAGCTGTAGAAGTTTATTATTGAACGAATGAGTTGATGATTTTTTAAATGAAGAAATTGAAGTAGTAATTATGATCGAGAACTTGAACAGTTTGATATCAAATGAACAGTAAAGATTTTACATGATTTGACACGAAGAATGTAGTTGTAGACGAATTGACACACTGTTCAGGTGCTTGTTGATTCTATATAGGAGCATGAGGTGTAGACAATAGACAAATCATATAACGCCCCGAATTATGGACACGTTAATAAAAAGAGTGGCGTGACTGAAATATCATAATTATATTGAAATACGAGTTTAATATATGAGGTAGTTAAAAATACATTTCAAAAGAGATTGTTTACATCAAAAAGACTTTAACAGTAAAGTCAGAGCAGTCTAAACAAAGTTAGATGAACCACGGCTCCATCGTGTCTTCATTGGGATAGGCGTCATCGTACGGTGTATACTCCAATCGGGCTCCATCGTCGCTGATACCTGATTATCAAACACTAAGGGCAGGAGAAAGTTGCGCTATGAGTTTTTAGACTCAATAAGTTACTCTATCCTTAAAATTTCTTTTTTAATATTTTAACATGTAACATGATGTGTAACATACAGAGTATGAAAATATTCAAGATCTAATTATGCGATAAAATAAGTGTATAAATAGTAAGTACATATTTTAAATCGAAATAGCGTAATTGAAATCATCAGAGTAATTATCACAGTGAATATCAATTCTAAACGTTCCATGGGTCATTGACTCGAATCAAATATTCTAAAGTATGACCATGTCATATAATTCCATCAATTGTTCTAAGCTCATCATTTATTTTAAATAGGCTTTCTAACATCAATTATCTCGTCATATATTTTGGATCAATATTTATAAATTAATAAAGTCTAATATGGTGCTTTCGAACGATAATGATCTCGACCAACCGACTAATAATATTTCTCAACTACCCTGCTCCCCAACCTTCAAAACGCGAAGTAATTACGATCAAACGACGACGTTTCCATAGCTGGCACCCGATCTTTATTTCCAGTCTGCCTCCTTAAAACCCCACGGTACAAGACATGGTCCGGAATCCAGATCTCACCGCCACAGTCACCGGTCTGAACGCGCCGCACAATGGCGAGTCGACTCGTTCTCGCCCTCACAATTTCAGCTCTCATCCTCTTCATCACTCTCTCTCCCTCTCTCTCCAAAGAGTCCAGCGAAGACGAGGACGAGTTCCTCAGCTTCCTTGAGTCCGATGACGACGACCAAAACGACGCCGCACCCCTCTCAGATCCCCAATTTTCCGACGACGACGACGTCGTCGACGATGAATTCGAAAACTACGACGACTTCGAAGTGCCCTCGGGGCTGGACCACGACGAGGAGGACAACTCGCCGCGGCCGGAGATAGATGAGAAGGACGTCGTCGTTTTGGGGGACAGGAACTTCAGCGACTTCGTCGAGGGAAATCGGTTCGTGATGGTCGAGTTCTACGCGCCGTGGTGCGGCCATTGCCAGGCCTTAGCGCCGGAGTACGCTGCTGCGGCGACGGAGCTGAAGGGCGAATCGGTAGCGCTCGCGAAGGTGGACGCGACGGAGGAAAATGAGCTGGCGGAGGAGTACGAAGTCCAGGGGTTTCCTACTGTGTATTTCTTCGTCGATGGCGAACACAAGCCTTACACTGGCCAAAGGACCAAGTCAGTCCTCTCCCACTCTCTCTATCTATAAATGATATACGTCTTCGTTTTAACTACAAGTACTAGAGCTAAGTTGCATTTCGTATTTCGAAAACTGGATCTAGGATTACTCAAAAAGAAGGAAAAAAGAGATCACACGAGCTAATTTAGTAGCTAAATTTGGTTGAATTAGAAAAACTGAGCGAAATCAATATGCCTTTTGCAGAAAATTCCCTTTCATATAGTTACTCAGGAAAGCTGAATCTATCCCTTCCTTTTTCTTTACCAACAAATCTTAGATTGGAACATAGCGTAAATTGTGTTTTGTTGGGTTTTCCAGAAATTTCAATTAATGTCAGGTGAGATCGTTACTTTTTAATTCTTTTTAAGATTTGAACTGAAACTTCAACTCGAGTATGCTTAATGGAATAATGTGTCAATTTGGCTTGGATAGTTTGATATTTATTTGAACTGAAGATTAGTGCATTAGCAGTTCAGCACTCCTGCATTACACTTAGTGTTTACTAAAGTGAAAAACCTGTCAGAACTTTGCAGATCAACGACGAGTCCAATGATTATGTTGTGCTGGTACTTCGTACTCTATTCCGGAGATATCAAACTATCGCTGATAGATTGTGATTCGATCTTTGTTAGATGATTTACGACAACTACTTGAGATATTTGAATTAGTGGAATACATTCTACCAAAAAAAGATGGGTAAATTACACTCACATCCACTACTTTTTCTGAAATTGCACTGACTTCCTTTCTAGTTCACTTTTAGATATCAAATTACCCCTTCTGCTCACACCAAGGGAAATATGTGTGTAAGATGAATGCCTTGTATCCACGTGTGAAAAGACAAAAGCACCTATTTCTCTAATTTTCTCAATTTACAACTAATTATGGTTTTATATTGTGCGGGTTAATCTAAAATATTTTATCTTGTTGACAACTAGCCTCTGTTTGGCATCTTTTTCATTTGAGCTTTCTTTTACTGCTCCTTTTGAATTTTTTAAGTGTTTGTCAAAAAAATTAGTTCGTTAAAAATGTGAGCCATATTTTTGAAAAAAAATTATAAAGGAAAACGAAAGTCAAAATTTCTTTGATTATTATGGCTTGTTTTTGTTCTTTCTCAATTTGTTAATTTCATTTTTTATTTTTATTAGTTTTGTTATAAAGACTAATCAGGAGAGTCTACAAACAATAAATTTTACATAGAAAAAAGTTGAGAGATACTAAATGCAAGTGGTGAACAAAAAGTTATAAATTTATAGATTGTGACTAGGTTTGGCTAACTTTTTATTTAATTATTTATTGGCTAGAGTTTTTTTTTTTTTTAAGCTTTTGTTAGTTTTGAGTCTCATTTTGTGAGTTTTTGGGTCTTAATCATTGTGTAGGAGAGATGGCCAAGTGGTTCAAAGCCTTCAAGGCGTAGCATTGGAACTGCAATGTAGGCTTTTGTTTGCCGAGGGTTCAAATCCCTCTCTTTCAGTAATGTTACGGCTTATTAATTCATTTTTATGGAATGATTTTAAGAAGTAAACAATATGAACCAAAAACTTGAAAAAGTTAGAACAAAATAAAACTTGTTCAAAAAAAATTTCTGTTTTGAATTATTTTTTATCTTTAATTTAACTTTTTTAAAATATCAGTGATAACTTTTTTTTCCGATCTTTTTTTTTTCAAATCTACAAAAAAATTGGATGCCATAGCAACAAAAAAAAAAGACTAAAGAAACAAATAATCTAAGAAATATATAGGCTACATGGGTCCTTTGTCTTCTACATTAAGTTTCAAAGAATCAAGATCTGATTAATCATCCCTAAACAGAAACTCAATGGTTTGTGTGTGTTTTTGCTGCACATTCACTGACTCTTATTGATCTTGAAAAGATGATTGAGAATTTTGAAATCTCAAAGTGAAATAGTACATAATTTTGGCCATTATTAATATTGTCGTCACTATATTTTTGGCCAATTTTTATGATATTTTATCTATTATGCGTTAGATTTTTTAGCATAATCATTTGTCTTGTGAAAGACATTAGAAAGTAAAAATATATATAAGAAAAAGTCCCAAAAAAGTTCATTAGAGACGAAAAAAATAGTTTTTCATTGTTTTTAGTGTCTTTAGTGTCCTTATATCTAGACTTTTTTAATTTTGGTCCATATTTTTATATTTTTCTGACTCATCTAGTCAAGGTGAGTGAGGAAACTTAAAAATTTGACGAAAAACTATACCAAAATTCGCGAAACGTCAATTATACTCAATACTCATTCTTAAAATAAAAATAATTTAATCCAAACTCAACTAAGTGTCACAACGTATATATGGCGATTACAGGACTTTGGACACCATGTAGTGGTGCCCTAGGAGCACTAACTATTACAGATATGCTCTCAAAATTGAACAAAATAGATTGAGGTGTCATCATCTAATTGTAGAGCACCATAATCCGTTAACGGTGTTAGGAGACAAATCTGACAAGCAAGGTCGGTGCAATTTCAGAAAAGGTAGGGGAGGTGGTGAAGTTGTCAAAAATCGCAGGGAGGTGAGTGTAATTTACTCAAAAACTTTGTGAGATTATTTTTCAATCTAATTACAGGGTGCAATTGTCAAAAATGGACAAACAAAATGGAATGGAGGGAGCCATTTCTTATGTATGACTAGTAATTATTGTTATTGTTATTGCTATCAATGTTACTGTTGTTGTTTTGTGGATTTATGCATCCTCCAAAGACCGATAACGTAAGTTCTTATTTTTGCAGAGAAGCAATAGTAGCTTGGATAAAGAAGAAAATAGGACCTGGTGTCTCCAACATAACCACAGCAGATGATGCAGAACGCATACTGACTTCTGAGAGTAAAGTTGTTCTGGGCTTCCTGGAATCTTTGGTGGTATGTACTTCATATGCCATTTCTCTAGTTTCAATTTAGAAAGCTCATTGTTCTGTATTTCCTTCATTATACATGTGAACCCGCCAAAGTCCTCGTATATAATATTGAAGAAAAAAAGAGCTTCGCATCTACATTTTCTTTATTTTCCTGTTAAATTCTGGGAAGTTTCGACTTTGGAGTTTGGTGTTCTAAAATCACATAAAATTGGCCTGCTACTTTTGCTTTTTTCACCTGGTTAAGCAATTATCACTTGATGGTATTTTATTTCTAACAATGTTGCTTGAGATGCTTGTCTAATTATCTGGATATGCCACTATTTTCTAGGTTTCCTTTGAAAAACGCTTCAATAATCCATTCCACAAGGATTTTGGTGCATGGGTTTGACTGACTTGAATATTTTGCAGAAAGATGTTGCCACAGTTTTCTTCTCTTTTTTTTGTTTTGTGTTTTCCACAGTTTTCTTTCTGTCAAATACGGAACAGAAAAAGGAAGAATCATAAAAATCTCTAATTGACCTCTCAATTTGCCTTGCAATTCACCATCTCGCAAACAGATTATATAACATTTTCCCCTTGCCTTGACCTTGAATTTCCTACCTTAGTTCAGCTCATTTGGAATTTTTGCAAGCTTCGTGCTAAATTGCATATAGGAACTGGTCGTCTTTATGAAATGAATCTTTTGTTGCTGCATCTTATAAAGTGATATGGGAACTGGACAATTTATTTCCTGAACTGAACTTAGGTTCCTATAAGTTAATGATTAGGTGCCAGAAGTTCCTTCTCAACTGATTATCTCTCCTTATCTACAAACTATTACTCCTTTTCTTTGGTCGATGTTATAGGGTCCTGAGAGTGAGGAGCTTGCTGCTGCTTCCAAACTGGAGGACAGTGTCAACTTTTACCAAACTACAAATCCTGAGGTTGCAAAAATCTTCCACTTGGATCCTGACGCTCAACGGCCCGCTTTGGTCATGGTAAAGAGGGAGGATGAGAAACTCAGCCATTTTGGTATGCTTCAATTTTTGTCACTGTGGTTTGGTGTTCTAAACTAAAAAGTGTAGGGAAACAATATTTCCATTTCCAGATTTTCACTTATTTTGCAGACAGTCCATTTGTGAAGTCCACAATAGCTGAATTTGTGTCTTCCAACAAGCTTCCATTGGTGACCACTTTTACGAGAGAAGGTGCCTCTGTGATTTTTGAAAGTCCTATTAAAAAACAGGTAATGTATAATGTGTGTATAATAGTCCTTGAATTTGATTCTCTTACTCTGGAATCTGGATATTTAGCTGTCTTGGTTGGAAAATGTAAGCAAAATGAAAACAAACTCACAATCCTGGGTAGGCTCCACGCCACGTGATGGTGAGAGCCATCCATGTGTGTGTTTTGATAACTTCTGTGGCAGCAAGTGTTTTGTGTCCCTGGCATTGTTATTCTTGCTTGGGTATTATGTATCTGACATTTTCAATGGCAGCTATTGCTCTTTGCCACTTCAGATGGTTCAGAGAAGGTTGTTCCTACATTTCAAGAAGCTGCAAAAGGTTTTAAGGGCAAGGTAATTTAAGTTTTGTTCGCGGTGAAACATTATGGCTAGTCTGACATGCTTTTATTTCAAAGAAAGAAAAAGAACAACATGAAGTCTTAATCTTGCAATAGACTGGCTTCTTTCCATTTGGTCATCCATGGGGGTATCTGAAGTGGAATAAGGTACATGATTATTTAATGACTCTCGGTCAAAGAGAAGAGTTTCTATTATTTTTAGAACTTTGAGAAAAGTTCTTTTTATCTTGGGATCTGAGTTGGTATGTGAGAGTTACTTACCTAATTTCTAAACCTCAGGTGAACCTAAGGATGTATGTGTCATTCGCGCCTCAACTTTCAGTTTGATCCTAATATATGACCTCACAATGTCTTTTGTTAAGTATTAACTTCAGCTTGGGTTTTCTGTCTAATGTTTTGCATCGTGACGAAGTGTAAAGCGATCAGTTTATGAGCAAGGTCAAAACTCTTTCTTTTAATGAAGTTTTGTTCCAAGGGTGGTTTAGTGATGCAGGCTGGTGTTGTTTAGATGCACTATGTAGAGTTGTGAGGGGCAAGGCCAGGGGACAAGTTACCATAGAATCAACAGTTCTGCAAAGGATATTGGTATTTGGGACCAGTCTACCCCAGAAAAGGCATTTTTGGTTGGAATGAATACCAACGGTGCTTATTTCTGTGAATGAGAAAAGAACCACTAATTTTTTCATTGTTAAAGTGAGCAAGTAAGAAGATATGTCAAGTTTGGATGTGCTAGGATATGTTATGGTTGATTGGATGCGACCCCTACGTTGCACAAATGCATGTCAAAGTTCTGGCAGTCTGCAAGCTTTTTATCCTCCCATTTTCCAACTCATTGGCCTTCAGTCTTGCTAATTTGCAGAGGATTTCTAAACTTAGATCTCTGTTACCACTGATTGACTGACATGCTGATGAACACATGCCACCTCCTAAGTTCTAGAATTAAATGCACAAATAAAGTTGATATTATATTTATACACTTCTTTTCCCTTTTAATTTCAGCTTATCTTTGTCTACGTGGATATGGACAATGAAGATGTCGGCAGACCTGTGGCAGATTATTTTGGGGTCACTGGGAATTCTCCAAAAGTATATCCTTTTTCCAGCCTTCACCAGTTCTTGTGTATATTGGTCCTCTTTTATACAGATGGTAAATTGATATGTAGTTGTACTTAATTTCTGGTCTGTAATGTTTTTGTTTCCAGGTTATTGGGTATTCAGGGAATGATGATTCTAAGAAATACGTTCTTGATGGGGAAGTGACACTAGATAATATTAAGGTTTAAACTCTTTGTTCCATCTATTTGGTTCCTACTATTTATTGGTCAGGAAATTCACGACTGGTTAATTTGACCGAACTTGTCTGATTCATGTCTCATCTGTCATCTACAGGCATTTGCTCAGGGTTTCTTTCTAGACATGCTTAAACCTTTTTATAAGTCTGATCCAATTCCAGAGAGTGTAAGTTGTTCATTTTAGTTTTCTCGCGGATTGATTTATAGTGTGACAACGATAGTAACTTCTTATTAATTACTATCAAGCAGAATGATGGGGATGTGAAAATAGTGGTTGGGAATAACTTCGACGAAATTGTTTTGGATGAATCAAGAGATGTTCTTCTTGAGGTATTTCATCATTTTTTACCATTGTGGAAGGATCAGTACATGTTTTCTTTGTACTTATGTTTACTGGCGGGCATTCTAATATGCTGATTTAAACTATTTATCCAGATCTATGCACCATGGTGTGGGCATTGCCAAGCTTTGGAGCCGACGTACAACAAGCTTGCCAAACATTTGCGCAGTATTGAATCTGTTGTAATTGCCAAAATGGACGGTACCACAAACGAACACCCAATGGCAAAGGTAAGATCAGAATAACTTTTGTATACTGTTTGGACTGTTGTTGCAGAAGTGATAATGTGGGTCAGGAATTTGGGCATGGCCGTATGCATGCCCATCTTGCAGTTGCTTTTTCACTTCATCCCTTTCTCCATCGAAAAATGGTTGCATCCCTCTATTACTGGCTGGGCACAGGGCCATGCTGTGTTCCCAGAACACCAGATAGCTTCTTTCGGGGGAACAATCTTGCCTCGAATGCTTGACCTCCGAAGAAAGAGCTACCATTTTGGCAACTAAGCTAGCCCCACCTCATAACTCGTATATGTTCTTAGTAACTCCTAGGCATTCGAACATGGGTACACAGCTTGTGCTATGACTAAGAAAACCAATTTTGGTGGAAAAGTTCGTCCGTTAATGGTGTCCATCAACAGTTCTATGCCGGCAAAAACACTGTTAAGCTGAATAGATGCTAAAGGTGGTTTTCTGTTGTTTGCAGGCTGATGGGTTCCCCACGCTTCTCTTCTTCCCAGCAGGAAACAAGAGTTCTGATCCAGTGAGTAGCTTACCAGATCTAATTCGGCGTTCCTATTTTCTCAAATGTTTTTGCTTCTCTTGATTGAGTTAGTTTGAATAAAGTATCTGTTGTTTTCCCGATCTCGCAGATAGTTGTTGATGCTGATCGTACCGTGGTTTCATTCTACAAATTCCTGAAAAAGCATGCGTCGATCCCTTTCAAGCTCGAAAAACCCGTAGCTACGCCAAAACCAGAGAGCTCTGATGCCAAAGAAAGCAGCAAGGGCGCCACCAATGATGTGAAGGAAGAATTATGAGGATTGGACTAGTATCATTAGTGTATACGTAGCTGCATGTGCCCTAAGATCAGATCGGCAGGAATAGTTATAGTATCAAACTAGAGCATGATTTTTACTAATAGAAAAAATGTAGATCATGATGTGCATCAGCGACTGCAACTTTGTTTGCTAACTTTGTGAGTGGTATTCTAGCTTTCAAGTTTTGATTATTTAACTACTGCTAATGTAGGGCGAGTGTATGGAATTTACATATATAATGTGAGTTTTATGTGAATCGGACAGTTTAGTATACATTTGTCTTTGGTTGGACATTGTTGTCGCAGACTCGCAAACATTTTCCATACGGTTTTTATGTACAATGATCGATACAATTGGTTCCACCTACTCGTCTCTAATTTCTAAGGATTATGTTTTGTCTAACTAATTTGTTAACAAAATGTTATTATCTTTTCTTATGCTTTCTTTGAACATCTGGGGTCAAATTCATAAGCAAATTGCAGGATTTTTCTCGAACTGGGAGCTGTCCCAAACTCCTTTTTAATGTTTCACAGTTGAACTCTGCTTTATTTTGTTATACAATACCTTCGCACCTCAAAATAAATTTTGATTCAATTACATGTGATGGGTCGTGACGGATTGGCCGAGCTAATTGCTACTCTGGTCTGTCGGTAAGGTCTGTTCGGCTCAACCACACCTGGTCGGCTCAACCATCATCTGACTTGCTTGGCTCAGCCATCATCTGACCTGCTCGGCTCAGCCAACGCCTTGCTATACGAGCAACCTCCACCGGATCCCCCAATTCAGGGTAAGGATAATCGTGGAAAGATGTCGTTACCTAAATAAGGGTTAATGCCCGTTATGCACTCCACCAAATCAGGGGTGATCTCAATCCCTTCCTGATTTCTCGCCAAGGAAATCTCTATATAACAGAGGAGCCTCTACGGTACAAGGTACGGACATTTTGCTCAAAACTTATTCCAATTGTCTTTTCATACAATTCCTCCATCCTCAAGCTAACTTAGGCATCGGAGGGGT
Source organism: Arctostaphylos glauca (assembly GCA_019985065.2). Taxonomy (NCBI): domain Eukaryota; kingdom Viridiplantae; phylum Streptophyta; class Magnoliopsida; order Ericales; family Ericaceae; genus Arctostaphylos; species Arctostaphylos glauca. The sequence continues at coordinate 8,049,697 of JAHSPW020000011.1, read as the reverse complement.
GTTGGTGAGATACCACACCGGTGTCAAGTTCTTTTTGCAGGTCAGACGGGAAGGCGATCATAAATCCGTTTCATCAGTTGGTGCCGTCTGTGGGAACGATTTACAAAAATTACTGATTGGATTGGATTTATGGTCTTGACCCGCTCCATGGCTTCCAATGATAACAACGCTCCTTCTGCTCCTCCTGTTGCGACCGCTGCTGATTATCAAGCTCTGCGCCAGGACGTTCTGACGTTAACGCAGGGCATGCAACGCATTCTGGAGCAGAACCAGGCCCTGCTGCAGCGCCTGCAACCAGATCCACCTGCTAGGGATCCACCACCTCCACCTGCTCCAGTGGCTGATCCACCCGTTCAGGGGATACCTGGAGGAGACTTTGACGTCACTGGTGGGCATGGAGAGACCAGTAGCCATGCAGCAGCACCTCCTTATGGGACTTTCTCTGGTTCTATGCTCCATGAGGGTCTTATGACCGATCAGATGCGCCAGATGAAAGCGCAGCTGGATGGTTTGACAAAGCAGATGAAGACAAAGGCTCCTGCCTCTGTGGAAGAGTTGGTGCAGACCACCGAGCTTCCTTTCACTGCAGATGTGATGGCAGTCCCCCTCCCTCCAAAGTTCAGAATTCCACAGATTGATGCGTTTGATGGAACGAAGGATCCGCTCGATCACCTAGAAACCTATAAGTCCCTTATGCATCTGCAGTGTAACGCCCCGAATTTCGGACACGTTAATAAAAAGAGTAAAGTAACTAAAATACCATCATTATATTGAAATACGAGTTTGATACATGAGATCGTCAAAATACATTTCAGAAGAGACTGTTTACATTCAAAAAAAAAACTTTAAAAGTAAAGTCAGAGCAGTTTAAACTAGTCTAAGTGATCCACGGCTCGATCACGTCTTCTGCGGGGTAAGCGTCATCATAAGGTGTAAAGTCGGGTCCGGCTCCATCATCGTCAGTACCTGGTTATGAAATACCAGGGGCAGGAGGAAGTTGCACCATGAGTTTTGACACTCAGTAAGTTTCCTACCCTTAAGTTTCCCTTTTAATGTTTTAGAGCATTTTACAAGAATATGCAATGTGTAAATGTGTAGAAATAATCAAAGTTTGGTAGTATCATACAATAAGTGTGAACAGTGATAAATATAAGATTTAACCGAATGAATAGAATTGCAGTTTATAACTAACACAGAGTATATTAATTCCAAATCCTTCACAGTACTCGACTTTAATCAAAATATTCTAAAGTATGACCACGTCATATAATTCAAAAAGGCTTTTCTAACATCAATGACATCGTCATATATTTCGAATAGGCTTCTCTCAATCATTAAAGTCCAAATGGTGCTCCCGAACGATAACGATCCCGACCGCCCAACTAACCGATGCTTCCCAACCGCCCTGCGCCCCAACCGCACTGCTCCCGATCGTCATGTTCCCAATCAAGATGCTTTCCCTAACATTATATCCTTTCCTATCGCGCCGGACAATATAAGTTTAAAGTTTACACTGGAAGATCGTTAGACTAGAAAAGGCACGATAGGGCTAGATATAATTTCGGCTCAAGCGAAATTTGGCTAAATGCACGACACGGCTAAATTACAGCGCTTGGGTGATACAAAAGCTTGGGTCTATCACACCCTCTGGTTAAAGTCAAAGCTCGGCTCATGTCGCATCACGGCTACAAGACACGCATAATATTCCCACGGGGAATAATCCACAACCACTAAACGTATATTATTATCAGTGTGTTTACGTTCGGTTATCCACGGGACACCCTGAGTCAAGTAACCATAGCAATAATCAGGATAATCTCATGCTCGACTAATATTCAACTATTAAAGAGAAATTTGCATAAGATAGTTGTGCAAATAAAAATTTAAACTAATATCATAGTGTTTTAATTATAATAAAATAAAAAGAAAATTTACTTATAATTAAATAAATTAGGACAATTTGTAATTTAATATTTTAAGGATAAAATTGTAATTTTAATAGATTAAGAACTAATCTGTAATTTTATAAAATAATACGATTAATGTGTAACATAATACTTAATAATACTTTATATTTTAAACTTGGGGTGCAAATAGTAATTTATACCAAATAACTTATCCTCATAAATAAACTAATAACTACGGGGGAAAAAATGTAAGTTTGTTTTAACAAAATAAAACAGAAGTTTTGTCTGAAATTATCTGGTCGGACTGCCGTCTCACGTTTGGCACTAATTTCTTCCTACAGGACCTCGTAATACTCCGAACATTAAAACGGACACTCCAGAGTAAGAATCTTACATTGGTTTGGAGTTTTGATCGCGTATCTGGTTCGCGGAGTGGCTGCTCTTTCTTCTCCTTCCTTACTTCCTCTTCTTGGCTGGATGATGGTGTGCGTTGTGGTGAAGGGGGGAAACTCCTTTTATAGAGAACGGGAAGGGACATGATCAATGGTTTAGAGGGTTCTCCGGAGCATCGACGGTGGGCGTAAAACAGTCAGGAAATGATGATGGTTTATAGGGGTGGCTGGTGGCAGGGTTAGCTGGCGAGGGGTGAGAGGTGGCAGAGCAACGGATAAGAGGTGGGATGGGAGAGAGAAGCAATGAGGCGGTTGATTGATGGGAGCGGCGACTTGACGGGGAGGAGGTGGGGTGGTCAGAGAGGAAGCGTGGGGAAGAAGCTCTGTCTTCTCCGTTTTCCAACGCGCGCACACACACAGATATACGCATATATATATATGTATATATAAAATATATTAATCTAAATATATATAAAATCAGAACCGGACAGGAACCGATCGGAAAAACCCAAAAACCGGCCAAAAACCCACTGAACCGGACCAAAACCGGCCAAAACCGGACGAAAAATAAACCGGGCAGCCGGCCGGGCACGGCCCAGGCCCAGTCCGATCCAGTCCCAACCCGGCCCAGACCCGGCCCAGACAGCCCAAAACCCGGGAGAGAGAGAGAAAAAAAAATAATTTCGTGTACGCAAACGCAATAAAAATAAAATAAATTAAACGTGGAGTATAAAAATTTTCGAATTTATTTATTTATTAAAAATATTTACGGGTTATTACAACCTATCCCCTTTAACAAATTTCGCCCTCGAAATTACAAGTGTCAGAAAAAAGGTGTGGGTGATTGGCTCGGATAACATCTTCTCTTTCCCAAGTAGATTCTTCAATGTTGCGATGACGCCATAAGACTCGAACAAGACGGATGGTCTTTCCTCGTAAAGTCTTCTCTCCATGGTCAATGATGCGTATCGGCTGTTCTTCGTAAGTGGTGTCCTCGTCGATGGTGACTTCTTCCCAATTGAGGATATGGGTCGGATGTGCCATGTACTTGCGAAGCATGGATACATGGAACACATTGTGCACACGATCAATCTGAGGTGGAAGTGCTAAACGATAAGCAACTTCTCCGACTCGCTGCAATATCTCAAATGGTCCAATATATCGTGGCGATAACTTCCCTTTCTTTCCAAATCTGATGATTCCTCTACGCGGTGATATTTTCAAGAAAACGTGGTCTCCAACGTTGAAAGTCAGAGGTCTGGTTCTTTTGTCGGCGTAACTCTTCTGTCTACTCTGCGCTGTCAGAAGTCGCTGTCGGATGACTTTGACTTTCTCTGTGGTCTCTCGTACAAGATCTGGTCCTAAAAGACTAATCTCTCCAACTTCAGTCCAACATATAGGTGATCGACATGGGCGTCCGTAAAGTGCTTCGTACGGCGCCATCTCGATACTCGCCTGATAGCTGTTGTTGTAAGCGAATTCTACTAATGGTAGATGTCTCTCCCAATTACCTCGAAAATCTAGGACACACGCTCTAAGCATATCCTCCAAGGTCTGTATGGTTCGCTCTGACTGCCCATCTGTCTGAGGGTGAAAAGCTGTGCTCATACGAAGATCTGTTCCCAAGGCTTTCTGTAAGCTCTGCCAAAAAGTTGACGTGAATCTTGGGTCTCTGTCTGATACAATTGATACTAGTACACCATGCAGTCTGATGATCTCCTTGATATACAATCGGCTGTACGAATCCATTGTGTCAGATAGCTTGATTGGTAAGAAGTGTGACGACTTAGTCAAACGGTCAACGATAATCCAGATGGCATCGTGTCCCTGAATTGACTTCGGTAGTCCTGTCACAAAATCCATTGCTATATGTTCCCACTTCCATCCTGGTATAGGCAACGGCTGTAGCGTTCCTCCAGGTCTCTGATGTCCTGCCTTGACTTGCTGACATGTGAGACAAGTGGCTACGTACTTGGCCACATCTCTTTTCATTCCGCTCCACCAATAAGTTCGCCTCAAGTCCTTGTACATCTTATTCCCTCCAGGGTGGACAGCAAAGTTTGACTTGTGGAACTCTTTTAATACTGATTCTCTGAGCGTACCGAAGTCTGGCACGAAAAGACGTCCAAGATATCTCAATCCTCTGTCTGCTCCAATAGTCCATCCTGCTGATGATTCTCCTTTAGCTAGTCGGCTCTTGACGAGATCTGACTCCGAATCAAGGGTCTGTACCTTCAGAATTTCTTCATGAAGTGCCGGCGTAACTATTACTGCACACAGATAAGCTTCTCCTTGCTGTTCATTCTGCTGGAGTCCGTACTCCTGTATCTGGTTCATTAGTTTCCACTCTTTGACTGCCAAACTGGCAACGTGTCCTCGAGACTTGCGACTAAGTGCATCTGCTACGACATTAGCCTTTCCCGGGTGATAGGACAAGGTGAAGTCGTAATCTTCTAGATACTCCATCCAACGTCGTTGTCTCATATTCAGATCCTTCTGAGTGAATATGTACTTGAGACTCTTGTGATCCGTGAAAACTTCAAACTTCTCACCGTAAAGGTAATGACGCCAAATCTTAAGCGCGTGTACCACAGCGGCAAGCTCTAAGTCATGAGTCGGATAGTTTTGCTCGTGTATCTTCAGCTGGCGTGATCCGTAGGCTATGACCTGTCCTTCTTGCATAAGCACACAGCCTAATCCATCCTTTGATGCGTCACAGTAGACGATGTACCCAATATCTCGTCGTGGAACGATAAGAATAGGGGCATTGGTCAATCTATTCTTCAACTCTTGAAAAGACTTCTCACATGCATCGCTCCAATCGAACTTGATACCCTTCTGAGTTAGCCGAGTCATTGGTTTGGCTAAAGCCGAAAAGTCCATGATGAATCGTCTATAATAACCGGCTAGTCCCAAAAAGCTACGAATCTCGAAAACTGAAGTAGGCTTCTTCCAATCCCTGATGGCCTCGATCTTGCTGTCGTCGACGGAGATTCCTTTCTCTGACACAACGTGTCCTAGGAATTTGACTTCTTTCATCCAAAAGTCACACTTGCTAGCTTTGGCGTAAAGCCGATTATCTCGTAGAATCTGAAGTGTGGTCCTTAAGTGTTGCTCATGTAGCTCTTCCGTTACTGAGTAGATTAATATGTCGTCGATGAATACTACCACGAACTGGTCCAAGTACTGAGTAAAGATCTTATTCATGAGGCACATGAATACTGCTGGTGCGTTGGTAAGTCCGAAAGGCATCACTAGAAACTCATAGTGGCCATACCTTGTTCGGAAAGCTGTCTTCTGAATGTCTGAATCCCTAACTCGCAACTGATGATACCCGGATCGTAAATCAATCTTTGAGAAACAAGTTGCTCCTCTAAGTTGATCAAACAGGTCATCGATTCGAGGTAGTGGATATCGATTCTTGCTTGTGACTCGATTGAGTTGTCTATAGTCAATACAAAGTCGAAGTGTGCCTTCTTTCTTCTTCACGAACAGTGCTGGAGCTCCCCAGGGTGAAGTGCTCGGTCGAATGAATCCTTTCTCTAGAAGATCTTGAAGCTGAATCTTCAATTCCTTCAATTCGGCTGGTGCCATTCTGAATGGTGCCATGGATATTGGTGTTGTTCCAGGTAGAAGCTCAATGGTGAAATCCAATTCTCGAGTCGGCGGTAGTCCAGGTAGCTCATCGGGAAATACATCAGCGTACTCACAAACTACGCGTGGTAATCCCAATTCCATCCGATCTTCTTCTCCTAATGTCAGACTAGCTAACCATCCGGTTAGGTGGTCATGCCATCGTGATCGGGTCTTCGATAGTGACAAAAACTCTTGCCTATCCCCCTTAAATTTGAAACAAGTTCCATCTAAGGAGTAGGCCGTCACTGTCTTCTGGTGACAATCGATAATAGCGCGGTGAGTGGATAACCAGTCCATGCCTAGGATGGCATCAAAGTCGGCCATGGTTATGACTCGAAGGTCACACGTTAGGCGCAATCCTGAGACTTCTATCTCACAGTTCTTACAAACTAAGCCCACAGAAACTAGTCCTCCTAAAGGTGAGGTAACACACATAGGAGTTTCTAGTTGTTCAGGTACAAGTTCTAAAGTACTAACACATGCTGTTGATATAAACGAATGCGAAGCACTCGTATCAAATAAAGCTGTAATGCACGAGTTAAACAGTACTAGTGTACCTTGTATGACCGAAGGATCATACACTTCTTCTTCTGTGGCTTCAGTTTCTCCTTCTCCTTGGAGGGCAAAGATCCTTCCTCCATTGTTCGGCCTGGGCCCAGTCGGTCCTCTGTTCTGTCCGGTTTGATTGTTCTGCCCGGGCCTCTGCTGGTTGCCAAAATTATTCCGTGGCTGCCACTGTCCTTGTGTCTGCTGTTGAGGTCCTCCAGCTGGAGTGGTCCCCACTCTCTGTTGGTTAGCTCCAGTGGCATTGGATGGACACTGAGTTTTGATATGGCCTTCTTTGCCACAACCAAAACAAGTGACAGAATTCTGCTTCCCCGGGTGATGTGGCGTGGGATAAGGAGCACTCCTTTGCTGAAACTGCTGGTTCTGTTGGGGTGGTGGTTGATTGTAGTTGCTGACATTGTTGCGGCTGACGGTGTTGTTGCGGTTAAAGTTTCCAGTGTGGTTGTTATTGAAGTTGTTGCCGTAAGACCTTTGTATGGGGTTCTCTCTTGAATTTCGCATTGGTCCACCTAACTGTGGTCGATTGCGGCTGTCAAAGATTCTCCTTGAATCAGATGCTTCTTGCTCTACCAGTAGAGCACACTCTACGACTCCAGCGTAGGTCTGTTCTCTTTGAGTTACTACACCCTTCCGGATGTAGGGGCTGAGTCCCCACTCAAATTTCCTGGCCCTGGTGGCGTCAGTTGCCACATGCTCAGGGGCATGTCGAGAAAATTCTTCAAAGCGGGCGGCGTACTGAGTAACCGTACGGTTGCCCTGTTTGAGGTTCAGAAACTCTAGGACCAAAGCCTGCTTCACAGGGGTAGGAAAATACTTAGCTAAGAACAAGGTCTTGAAAGTCTCCCAGTCCATCATCTCATCATCGTGCGTTGTCTTCACTAGGTCCCACCAGTAATCTGCCTCTCCTTGAAGCTGATACGTTGCTAGAGCCACTCGATCTCCATTGTCGGGAACTTGCATGATGTGCAGTAGCTTCTGAGTCTGCTTAAGCCAAGCCTCTGCAGCTCCAAGACTAACATCGCCGGTGAAAACCGGTGGTCATCTTTTGCAGAACTCATTGAGCAAGATACTACGGTTGGGTTGCCCATAGTAATGTGGAGGTGCATATGGTTGATATTGTTGAGGAGGCGGCGGAGCTGTACGATTAACTGAGATAGGGGGTGGAGGTGGTGGTTGACAGTGTTGGTTGTGTTGATTCTGTCCAGTTGTGTCACTCGTGTTTGCTCCGTTACGTGTTTCTACCATATTTCTACATTTAAACAATCATAGGCCTAAATAAGAACGAGTAAAGAACACAATTTATAAAAGAGAATACTTCATTAAACTTAAGTCATTTAAACAAAGCTAGGCCGAATCATGCATACTACAAAGTGAATGTATGCTATGATTTTATACGTTGTGGAGTGTTTTACAAAGGTTTTTCTAGTTAAGCTCGCAAAATAACACTCTTTACGCTACGCAAATCCGTCACTGAAAAAGACGGGGATAGTCTTGGCGGAGGTGAGATTCACGCTCTCGGGTGGTCTCAATGAAGCCGAAACATCGCCAGTAAGTTTTGTAACTCCAAGAGTTACGCTCCCACGGATTCTGCAGCTGACGATCTTCAATCATAAAAGGGCGCTCTATGTAGACAAACCGATTGGTGAAGTCCAAATTTCCTTCAGGATCCACGATCCTACCTTCGTCATCCGGCCTTGCTATCTGCACCCATGAGCGGGGCGCGGTGTTTCCCACTTTCTCTACAAAACCGACGGGCAAGTTCAGTAGGTAGTTGCCGTTGGGATCTTGGTCTAGGAGCATCACCGGTCCCAAGAAATAAGGCTCCGAACGCACTTTCCAAGAGCATCTCTTTGCTGGTGAGATCTTCACATATACCATAGTGCCTGCCTCAATGTCAGGGGTCCAACCCCACTGTCTCCACGTTTCGACTTCCATTGGTATCTTCTCGGGTTCAGGTGTCGGTGGTTGTTCGACATCGCTCTCTGGGTTGGCATCCTCGGCTTCTTCGTACGCTCTGATTTCTGCAAGGTAAGCGTCTTCGTCGTCGTTTTCGTCGTCGCTATGCACTGGCTCGTACTGGAACCACTGTGCTGCTTCCTCCCAGTCTGGTAATGGCTCTGGAGCCGCTGGTGGTATGTATCCCGGTGCGTCCTCAGGGAATTCCATCTCTGGTGCCTCGAAGGGGGGAATATATTCGTCATCTCCTGGAAAAGGAGGCTCTTCAGGATCTTCATCCTCGTTGTTGTCGTCGTTAGCGCTGCTATAGTCAGTGCTGCTATTGTCAGTGCTGCTGTCGCTGTCGTCTGAATATGGGACCAATTGTGGCCCGTCCACTGGTAGTCCGTCCATAAGTTCGTCTTCCGAGATATCGTCGTCTGAGTATTGCGGTCCGCTCCTATAATCCATCTGTAAAGTAATTATAAATTAGACTTACGTATATCGTATCATAAAAGGAAAAAGACAAATAAAAGTCTAATTACTCGGAGTAAGAACGCTCGAAAGTGTAAGCTACCCAAGTCTACCCAAGGTCGAGAGGTGGTGAAACCTAAGCTCTGATACCAAGTTGTAACGCCCCGAATTTCGGACACGTTAATAAAAAGAGTAAAGTAACTAAAATACCATCATTATATTGAAATACGAGTTTGATATATGAGATCGTCAAAATACATTTCAGAAGAGACTGTTTACATTCAAAAAAAAAACTTTAAAAGTAAAGTCAGAGCAGTTTAAACTAGTCTAAGTGATCCACGGCTCGATCACGTCTTCTGCGGGGTAAGCGTCATCATAAGGTGTAAAGTCGGGTCCGGCTCCATCATCGTCAGTACCTGGTTATGAAATACCAGGAGCAGGAGGAAGTTGCACCATGAGTTTTGACACTCAGTAAGTTTCCTACCCTTAAGTTTTCCTTTTAATGTTTTAGAGCATTTTACAAGAATATGCAATGTGTAAATGTGTAGAAATAATCAAAGTTTGGTAGTATCATACAATAAGTGTGAACAGTGATAAATATAAGATTTAACCGAATGAATAGAATTGCAGTTTATAACTAACACAGAGTATATTAATTCCAAATCCTTCACAGTACTCGACTTTAATCAAAATATTCTAAAGTATGACCACGTCATATAATTCAAAAAGGCTTTTCTAACATCAATGACATCGTCATATATTTCGTATAGGCTTCTCTCAATCATTAAAGTCCAAATGGTGCTCCCGAACGATAACGATCCCGACCGCCCAACTAACCGATGCTTCCCAACCGCCCTGCGCCCCAACCGCACTGCTCCCGATCGTCATGTTCCCAATCAAGATGCTTTCCCTAACATTATATCCTTTCCTATCGCGCCGGACAATATAAGTTTAAAGTTTACACTGGAAGATCGTTAGACTAGAAAAGGCACGATAGGGCTAGATATAATTTCGGCTCAAGCGAAATTTGGCTAAATGCACGACACGGCTAAATTACAGCGCTTGGGTGATACAAAAGCTTGGGTCTATCACACCCTCTGGTTAAAGTCAAAGCTCGGCTCATGTCGCATCACGGCTACAAGACACGCATAATATTCCCACGGGGAATAATCCACAACCACTAAACGTATATTATTATCAGTGTGTTTACGTTCGGTTATCCACGGGACACCCTGAGTCAAGTAACCATAGCAATAATCAGGATAATCTCATGCTCGACTAATATTCAACTATTAAAGAGAAATTTGCATAAGATAGTTGTGCAAATAAAAATTTAAACTAATATCATAGTGTTTTAATTATAATAAAATAAAAAGAAAATTTACTTATAATTAAATAAATTAGGACAATTTGTAATTTAATATTTTAAGGATAAAATTGTAATTTTAATAGATTAAGAACTAATCTGTAATTTTATAAAGTAATACGATTAATGTGTAACATAATACTTAATAATACTTTATATTTTAAACTTGGGGTGCAAATAGTAATTTATACCAAATAACTTATCCTCATAAATAAACTAATAACTACGGGGGAAAAAATGTAAGTTTGTTTTAACAAAATAAAACAGAAGTTTTGTCTGAAATTATCTGGTCGGACTGCCGTCTCACGTTTGGCACTAATTTCTTCCTACAGGACCTCGTAATACTCCGAACATTAAAACGGACACTCCAGAGTAAGAATCTTACATTGGTTTGGAGTTTTGATCGCGTATCTGGTTCGCGGAGTGGCTGCTCTTTCTTCTCCTTCCTTACTTCCTCTTCTTGGCTGGATGATGGTGTGCGTTGTGGTGAAGGGGGGAAACTCCTTTTATAGAGAACGGGAAGGGACATGATCAATGGTTTAGAGGGTTCTCCGGAGCATCGACGGTGGGCGTAAAACAGTCAGGAAATGATGATGGTTTATAGGGGTGGCTGGTGGCAGGGTTAGCTGGCGAGGGGTGAGAGGTGGCAGAGCAACGGATAAGAGGTGGGATGGGAGAGAGAAGCAATGAGGCGGTTGATTGATGGGAGCGGCGACTTGACGGGGAGGAGGTGGGGTGGTCAGAGAGGAAGCGTGGGGAAGAAGCTCTGTCTTCTCCGTTTTCCAACGCGCGCACACACACAGATATACGCACATATATATATATATGTATATATAAAATATATTAATCTAAATATATATAAAATCAGAACCGGACAGGAACCGATCGGAAAAACCCAAAAACCGGCCAAAAACCCACTGAACCGGACCAAAACCGGCCAAAACCGGACGGAAAATAAACCGAGCAGCCGGCCGGGCACGGCCCAGGAGCCGGGCACGGCCCAGGCGCCGGGCACGGCCCAGGAGCCGGACACGGCCCAGGCGCCGGGCACGGCCCAGAAGCCGGGCACGGCCCAGGCGCCGGGCACGGCCCTGGCCCAGTCCGATCCAGTCCCAACCTGGCCCAGACCCGGCCTAGACAGCCCAAAACCCGGGAGAGAGAGAGAAAAAAAAATAATTTCGTGTACGCAAACGCAATAAAAATAAAATAAATTAAACGTGGAGTATAAAAATTTTCGAATTTATTTATTTATTTATTAAAAATATTTACGGGTTATTACATGCAGGCTGTCCCAGATGCCATCATGTGCAGGGCTTTCCCAATCACTCTCCGAGGAGCCGCTCGCATATGGTTCAATAAGCTCTCCTCCAATACGGTTAGTACCTTTAAGGAGCTCAGCCGTTAATTCGTGAGTTATTTCATTGCTGGTCAGCAGTATAGGAGGCTAGTCACTTACTTGCTAAATGTCAAGTAAGTTAAAGGGGAGACTCTCAGAGATTTCACAACCAGGTTTAACAAGGAATCTATGCAAGTGGATAATGCGGATGATCAGGTGGCCATCGCAGCGTACATGTCAGGCCTTAGGCCAGGGCAGTTTTTGTTCTCCCTGTCTGCAGAACCTCCAGCCAACATGGCTGAGCTGATGTTGAGGGCTCAGCGACAGATGAACGCAGAGGATACCCTTGCTGCCCACCAGAATCGGGAGAGAGAAACCCCCGCTGTTCAGACAGGGGCTGCTCAGCCAAGTAAAAGAAGGAAGGAAGGTAGTCAGTCGCGGGCTGACGAGTACCCTAGAGGAAAGAGGGTGGACAGAAGAGACTCCCCCAGAGGGGACGGCCTGAAAGACGATTTCATGATTACACTCCCCTGGTCGCGACAGTGAACCAGGTATTGCAAGAGATCAGTGATTACCCTGAGCTCAAGTGGCCAGGAAAAATGAAGACTCCGGCAGAGCGTCGCTCTCGCCAGAAATATTGTCGTTTTCATCGTGATCATGGACACGATACTGACGATTGTATTGAGTTGAAACAACAGATTGAGGGGCTGATCAGACGTGGACGTCTCCAACGGTTTGTACGCAAGGAGGGCGAGTTCCACCAGGGAGCCGGACACACAGCTGGACCAGCTGACCATGATCGGGAGAGAGCTCTCCCACCTCCTCCTCCTTATCGCTTCATGGGAGAGATAAACATGATCTCTGGAGGACCAGGGATCAGTGGGGGAAACCAGATCTGCTCGGAGAGCTTATGCCAGGGAGGTGCTCAGTGCAGAGAGACCTGCAAAACGCACACGAGTGGTAGGCCCAGCCATTCACTTCACTGAAGATGATGCTGAGGGGGTGCTCCATCCCCATGATGACCCATTAGTGATCACAATCCTCCTTGCCAATTGGACCATGAGAAGGGTTCTCGTGGACACAGGGAGTTCAACAGACATTATCTTCCTGCTAACTTTTGAGAGGTTGCAGCTGGAGAAAGACAGGATCAATCCTGTACGGTCCCCTCTGGTAGGATTTTCTGGGGAGACTGCCCATCTCATGGGGGTTGTCTCCCTGCCTATCATGATAGGAGACGAGCACAAGAATGCCACCGCGCTGGTTAATTTCCTGGTGATGGATTGCCCTTCAGCCTATAACGTGATACTGCGTAGGCAGACCCTCAACAAATTCAAGGCAATGGTCTCCACCTACCATTTCAAACTTAAGTTCCCCACAACCAATGGTGTTGGTGAGGTCAGAGGAGACCAGAAGAGGGCAAGGGAGTGTTACATCACTTCCATGAGATCGAAAGAGACCCTGTCAGTCAGTGAAATCGACACAAGGGATGAGGAGAAGCTCCAACAAGGGGAGCCAGTCGAGGAGCTCGTTGAGATACCTGTTGTAAAGGGACAGACGGAGAAGGTGTTCCGTCTGGGCTCAGGACTGGGGTCAGAAGAGATGGCTGCTCTGGTCGGATTCTTACGGGAATATGTAGATGTTTTTGCTTGGTCACATAAAGATCTACCGGGCATCAACCCCAGCATCATCACACATAGACTGAATGTGGACAGCGCTCACCGTCCAGTGAAACAGAAGACACGCACGTTTGCTCCAGAGCGAAACACAGCCATTGCTGCAGAGGTGGAGAAATTGGAGCAGGCTCAGTTCATTCGGGAAGCCAAGTATCCAGTATGGATATCCAATGTGGTGCTCGTTCCTAAGCCAAAGGGAAAATGGCGCATGTGTGTGGATTTCAAGGATCTCAATAAGGCATGCCCCAAAGACAGCTTCCCTTTGCCCAGAATTGATCTGCTCGTAGATTCCACAGCTGGTCATGAGCTGCTCAGTTTCATGGATGCATTCTCTGGCTACAATCAAATTCAGATGCACCCAGAGGACGAGGAGAAGACGTCCTTTATCACAGCCAGAGGGCTCTACTGCTATAAGGTAATGCCCTTTGGGCTCAAGAATGCAGGGGCCACCTACCAGAGGCTGGTCAACCGTATGTTCAAGGACCAGATAGGCCGTAATGTGGAAGTTTATGTTGATGACATGCTGGTCAAGAGCCTGAGGAGATCAGACAATGTGGAGGACCTCAGGGAGACCTTTGAGGCACTTCGAAAGTACCAGATAAAGCTCAACCCCAGCAAGTGTGCATTTGGGGTCAGCTCAGGGAAGTTCTTAGGATTTATGGTTTCACAGAGGGGTATAGAGGCCAATCCTGAGAAGATCCGAGCCATTCTCGACATGGAATCTCTCAAGGGAATTAAGGGTGTGCAGAAGCTCACTGGATGCATAGCAGCCCTCAATCGTTTCGTTTCCAGGGCTATAGACAAATGCCATCCATTCTTCCAAGTCCTGAAAAAAGCTTTTCATTGGACTCCCGAGTGCAAAATGGCTTTTCAGCAGCTGAAAGAGTATCTGACAATGCCTCCCCTGCTCAGCCGTATGAGAAGAGGAGAAGACCTATATGTTTACTTGGCTGTCTCACCTCATGCAGTAAGTTCAGTACTCATACGGGTAGAGGCCAATGTACAACACCCTGTCTACTACACGAGCAGGGCATTGAGGGGGGCTGAAACCAGGTATCCTAGGGTTGAAAAGATGGCATTTGCCTTGGTCACAACAGCAAGGAGGCTGAGGCCTTATTTCCAGGCCCATCCTATCAAGGTTATGACTGACCAGCCACTTAAGAAAACCCTGCACAACCTTGAGACGTCTGGAAGGCTGATTCAATGGTCTGTGGAGCTGGGAGAGTTTGACTTGGAGTTCTGTCCCAGAACAGCCATCAAAGCACAGGCCCTTGCTGATTTTGTGGCAGAGTTCTCACCCTTAGATGCTTCAGATTCCCTACCAGATGATGAGTCAACGAGCACAGAAGCTGGGGAGCCAGTAGGATGGGTTCTCTATGTTGATGGTTCTGTGAATACAGGGGCCAGTGGAGCAGGCATCATCTTAATTTCTCCTGACAAGATCAAGCTTCTCTATGCTGTCAGATTTAATTTCAAGGCCACCAACAATGAAGCTGAGTACGAGGCACTTTTGATTGGGCTGAAGCTGGTGAAATCCTTAGGGATAAAGGAACTCACTGTTGGCAGTGACTCCCAATTGGTAGTGGGGCAAGTACTAGGAGACTATGAAGCTAAGGAAGACAGGATGAAGCTCTATCTAGATAGGGTTCAGCAACTCCAGAAAGCTTTTAACACTTTGAAGTTGCTGAGAATCCCCTGTGAGGAAAATGAAGAGGCAGATCAGCTCGCAAGATTGGCCACAGCTCGAGAAGAAGCTCTCAGTCGCCTCGTCCCAATCCAACGATTGGAACAACCTAGTGTGGAATTACCTGCTCAGGATGTGGCTGCAGTAAACTATAAAGACTCATGGGCAGATCCTATTGTCGATTAGCTAGAAAGGGGTAGACTACCCACTGACAAGGATCTAGCCAGAAGACTGAGGCTCAGGGCAGCTAAGTACCTGTGCCTGGAGGGAGTGCTGTATCGTAGAAGCTACTCTTTCCCACTGCTGAGGTGTCTGACTAATGAAGAGGCTGAATATGCTTTTAGGGAAATCCATGAAGGGTCTTGTGGAAATCATTCTGGAGGAAGAGCACTAGCACAGAAACTGATCTGAACAGGGTATTATTGGCCAACCATGCAGAGTGATGCCATGCAGATGGTCCAAAGGTGTGAGAAATGCCAGAAGTTTGGTAATATTCCCCATCATTCTCCCACCTTGTTAACTCCCATCCCCTCTCCTTGGCCGTTTGCCCAGTGGGGATTGGATCTGATTGGGCCCCTCCCTATTGGCAAAGGGCAGAACAGATTTGCTATAGTAGCTGTGAATTACTTCACCAAGTGGGTAGAAACTGAGCCCCTAGCCACCATCACTACAAAGAAGACAATTAGCTTCATCTGGAAGAATATCATCAGCAGATTTGGATTACCCAGAGTAATCATCACTGATCGTGGCAAACAATTCCACAATGATCAGTTCCTTGGGTTTTGTGAGCAGAGGGGGATACGAGTGCACTACGCTTCCAAAGCTTATCCCAAGTCCAATGGGCAGGTGGAAGTTACCAACTGCACAATCAAGAAGAACCTGAAGAAGAAATTAGAGGCTGCCAAGAGAGATTGGCCAGAAGAGTTACCCAGTGTCTTATGGGCATATCGCACAACTGCCCGGACGGCAACATGAGAAACCCCTTATTCTTTGGCTTATGGGGTGGAGGCAGTAATTCCAGTGGAAATTGGGCTGCTCAGCCACAGAATTCAGGGTTTCACAGAAGAAGATAACCACCAGGGCCTCTTGGAAGGATTAGACTTCCTAGAAGAGAAGAGAGAAAGGGCAGCCATTAAAATGGCAACTTATCAACAGCAGATAGCCAAGTTCTACAACAGCCAAGTCAAGGAAAGAAGTTTCAGGACAGGGGAGTTGGTTCTGAAGAAAGTGGATCCCTCAGGGAAGAAGGTTGGACATCTGGGTCCAAATTGGGAAGGTCCCTATCAAGTGACAGAACGTGTAAAGGCTGGGTCCTACCGTCTGGCCACATTGTCAGGGAAAAAGCTCCCTCAACCCTGGAATGCTGAACATTTGAAAAAATATTTTCAATGAAATTCATTAAGTATTTCTCTATGTTGTCTCGTTTCTTTGTCCTATCTTTTTATGTGAACATGAGTTATCAATTTTATTAGAAGTCCAATAAAGATGGATAATTTTGTTATTATGATGAAGTCACATGTCTGAAGGTAACAAAACAAAATGGCCGAGCAACCTCGACTGTTCAGCCCATGTCCTCTGGGACCATGTATCCGAGCAGCCTCGCCTGCTCAGCTCATGTCCTCCGGGACCATGTATCCGAGCAGTCTCGCCTGCTCAGCAAGAGACCCTCAGTGCCAGTCACGAAATTATCAGATACGATTAAGTATGTTAGCTTAATCTACAGTGGTTATATTTCTTGGTTGTCTTCTCAAGGGAGTACCTTTAGCCTAAGTGTGTTACTGTTAAAGATAACAGAGACAGACACTGCACACAGAAGTAGAGAAGAAGAAAAAGTCACTCATTCAGAGGCAGTATATGGCAAGGGTGAACCAATTATTTCATTCATAGAAGGATTTACAATCAGAAGGAAATAAACAAAACAGAAAAACACAAAGAGGACTAGTTGGTCTCTTTGGCAGGCTCCAGAACAGGAAGCTGATCAGAGGCAGGAGGTTGGTCTGAAGCAGGAGGCTGATCTGAGGATGGAGGGCCGGCTCCCTGATCTTCTGCAGGAGAGGCCTCTTTGAGGACCTCATCAGCTATCTCTGAGAGAAGGGTGTCAGCCACACCCTCCAGTATTTCTTCAACCATGACCACAACTGGGTTAGCTTCAGTAGAAGGAAGAGGAAGTTCGCCATCGTCAGGGATTTCTATGGTGAGGACAGTTGAATCTTCCCCACCTTGCCCAGATGTGATCATAAGGGGACCCTGATCGGTCGTCCCCTCCAGTAGCAGAGCCCCAGCATGGCTGTTCTCTTCCTCGCCCTTAGACTCCTCAGATCCATCCTCCTCCAGCCCTATGCTCTCGTCCTCAGCCTTGAAAGAGCTCAGATCCAACTCTGGATGAGCTGAGCTTATCTTCCTCTTCAGAGACATGAAGCCGCTGAAATAGTATTCGGTCATCATGTCAATGAACTCAGGAGAGTCCTTCAGTTGATCCAGCTGGGCAGACTGAGCCCGATCCTTCAGAGAGCTGATCTCCCTGTCCTTCTCCGAGAGCAGCTTGCTCTGCTCGTCGCACTTCTGGGCCATTTCCCTGACCCTTTTCTGTTGGGCCTTCAAGGCTGAATTTGAGTCAGCCAATTCTTTTCTCAGATCCACGTTCGTGGTCTGCTCCAAGGCCAGCATCTCCTCCAGCTGAGAAGACCTTTGTTCACTGGCAGTCGACGCCTCTGTCAAACTCAGAATCTGAGTGTCCTTGACAATGCCCTCCTCCTTCAGCTTATCCATCTCGACCTTTAGCTGCGAGATGATCTTGTGCAGATCGTCTGCCAAGCGATCATGCGTTCTCTGCCTCGTCTTCAGGGCAGAGATGGTATCTTCATCATCCAAGGACTCTTGCACCATGACTTCGCCATATGCAACTGCTTGTAAAACAGAATGGCAAACATAGAAAAGGTCAGAACGTATGATTTTCCAAACAAACATCAAAGAGAGAGAAGGAAAGAGGTGGTTACCTTGGCCAGATGGATGAGGAGGCGCGAACGCTTCTCCCCAGGGGCCATCTCCCTCATCAGCTCCCAATCCCTATCAGTTGGGAGCTCGCCCTGCGCGTCGATGGCGTATTTATTGCTCATAAGGAGCGAGGGCTCTGCGGCTGGGGCTGAACGGTTGGCCTCAGCTGGGGCCGTGGCTGAGGAGGAAGCTTCCCTGCTCTTCCTCTTCTTGGTCTTCTGCTTCTCCTCAGCAGCGTCGTTCTTGGACTTTTTGGCAGGAGGAGGGGTGGATTGCTGACCCTGGGAGGGGTGGATTGCTGACCCTGGGAGGTCACCCCTGAGTCCACAAAGGTGGAGGGGTCAGCCAGGGCCTTCTTCTTGGTCTTCCTTGGCTTGGAAGGACCCCTTGTGTTGGCGCGCTCGGACAAGGCTGCCAACTTATCCATATTGAGCTTCACCATTCTTCCTTCTTTCTTTGACAGAAACAAGGAAAGAGCATGAGATGGCTTCATCAAAAAGAAAATAAAAAGAAAAGGAGATACCTCTCTCCAAGGCAAGGGCCTCACGTGATAGTTCTGGTCCGAACAGGAATGTGGCTAAAGTTTCCGGTGCGATTAGTACCCGATAATCGTGGTCGGGATACTCGCTACCGCCTTCAGCTGCTCACTGATCTCAACTGAGATCTCAGGTCTCTGCCTCCCTGCTCAAAATACAACAAAGAGTGGTCAGCTATAAACAAAAAACATGAGAAATATTAACAGAGTTTGAAGGAACGAGGTGCTCACGAGAAGGATGAGGCTCTCCCCAGAAGCAGCGAATTCGGGAGGAGCTAGTCCGCTCTTCCCAGGGAGGGTACTCCCATCCTCCTCCTGAGATGAAGAAAAATTTGTCCTTCCACCTCTTGTTGGCCGAGGGCACGTCTTCGACCAGGGGAGCTATGCCGTCCCTCTTGGAGAAATACCACCACCCCTGAACAGACATGCTCACTTGGTGGCAGTAGAGGAAGGCTTCCTTGGTCAATGTGGTCTTCTCCTCTGTTGCAGCTGCCCAGAGCACGCCACAACTGAACAGGATGCGCCAAGAGTTTGGTAAGAGCTGCCCTGGGTACAACCCCAGGTACCAGAGGACTTCCCTCACACAAGGATGGAAGGGAAGCCTCAGCCCGGCTTCAAAGTCAGCCAAATACGGGCTCAGCTCATCTAACCTAGGGGTGTTCGCCCTCTCGGTCGGACCAGGGACTCTCAGGTAAACAGAATTCGGGATTTGGTATCTCACCCTTAGCACCGCTAACTCGTCCTCAGTTACAGTCGAGACTATGCGGTCGGCCTCTACAGGCTTAAGGTTCAGGGCTACACCTCTAGGTGGGGGAAAATCTGTGGCATTCGCCGGGTCAGGACGATATGTTTGGTCTACATCTACTTCTGAAGAAATGGGAGCAGAAGACCTAGAAGGTTGTCGTCGAGAGACCATTTTATGGAAATGGGGAATGGCTGGTTGAATGATGTCAAAAATACCCTGATAATATCGCAAAACGACTGGGGAGTGGGCGAACTCTCCAAATGACTGACAGTGGGACTGAAAGTGCAGATAACGGCACAACCTAAGAAAGAAGAAGGCCCAAGGGTATCCTAAACCTCTAGGGTCTGGAACAGGGGTATCGTTAGCCAGAATCAATAAAATATGATGCGGACGTACCTAAAAACAGGAACCATAGTCGTCTGAGCGAATGGTAGAAGACAAAGTTTTTGGGCAGAAGCTCGCAAAAACTTGATATCTGCTGGGGCAATGAAAGAGAAGGGAAATCCTGGTAAGTCCCAATGAGCGCCTTTTATAGGCCTTCCCTGAAGAGCCTTCAAATGTAGATCGTTGATCAAGCACACGTGGCACCCTCAGATTAAATGCCGCCTCCCAGGTTCTCAAACGTTTCTGACAGAGCATTAAATGCAGCGTAATGATCAAGGCAAAATCTGAACCGTCATAATTCAATGCATCAGACTGTTGATATTTCTTCTCGTAACTCGTAAGGCAGGCCAACCATTCAGAAATAGGGGAGTAGCTGATGGGTCGTGACGGATTGGCCGAGCTAATTGGTACTCTGGTCGGTCGGTAAGGTCTGTTCGGCTCAACCACACCTGGTCGGCTCAGCCATCATCTGACCTGCTCGGCTCAGCCATCATCTGATCTGCTCGGCTCAGCCAACGCCTTGCCTGGCAGGAACTTCTTGTCTTAAACGGATCACCTCACAAGGAAAGGAGACTCCCAGTGAGATCCCTCAAATCTGTCCACTTTATACGAGCAATCTCCACCGGATCCCCCAATTCAGGGCAAGGATAATGGTGGAAAGATGCCGTTACCTAAATAAGGGTTAATGCCCGTTATACACTCCACCAAATCAAGGGGTAATCTCAATCCCTTCCTGATTTCTCGCCAAGGAAATCTCTATATAACAGAGGAGCCTCTACGGTACAAGCTACGGACATTTTGCCCAAAACTTATTCCAATTGTCTTTTCATACAATTCCTCCATCCTCAAGCTAACTTAGGCATCGGAGGGGTGTTGGTGAGATACCACACCGGTGTCAAGTTCTTTTTGCAGGTCAGACGGGAAGGCGATCATAAATCCGTTTCATCAACATAATTGTCTGATATCCGATCGACTTGATTTTTAGTCGTTGAGTTCTACAGCAGAAATAATTTAGATCAAATTTCTAATCTTGAGATCATCCTCGTTTCGGATGCACACAAAGTAATAAGTCCTAAGTTTATATCTAAAAAGTGAATTAATCTTAACTACGTTGGGTTTAGAGAGCATGTGGATTCTATTTGTTCGATTCCACAGCTCGTGGGTCTCTCTCACCAATTAATAACGTGGACCCTAATTATGAAACCAGAGGCTTTCTTATTGGTTTAGGGTGAAAAATGAAAATACAACAGCCCTAGAGTTGTATTTATTTTTCAAAAATATTCACACTCAAACACACTTGAGGATGGGTCTATATACACGCTGTATCACACCCAAATAGGCGTTGGGGTCTATATACACGCTGTATTGGGCCCACAACATTCATATAAGTATTACAGCTCTATTTGCCTTAACTAAATTATTTGGATTGTCTGGATTATTCGAGAAATAATCTAGCCCCATTTGGCCTAAATTATTTACCCAAATAATCTGGATTAATCTAGCTCCAAACACAACATAACTTCTATATCCACAAATAATTTAGTCCAAACACTTTGAGCTAGATTATTCCGTCCGGCACCCAACATAATCCAATAATCCAATAATCCCATAATCTAGTTACGCCAAATGGACCCTACATTACATCGCGATATTTCACAATATCTTACGTGTCAGATTTGATAGAGTTCATATTCTATTCACATTATCTGGCCTTCCTAAATTATCTCACTTTCACAATCGAGCTTCTCTCTCTCTCTCTCTCTCTCCCTCTCTCCTTTCGATTTATCTCATTGTCATTTTTGTTTCTCTTTCTCAATCTCACTAGAATAGCCCTCTCATCCATCAATCATTTGGAAGCAAAACAACTATCGTTCAAATTAGCATTCTACCACTAAAAATCATGCCCAAAAAAGTTCCATTTTAATTGACGCATAGAGTTAAATTATAAATTGAGTATTGTCATGTCAATCATCAAAATCACTTCAATTGACAACTTTAATATAAATAAAAGTGTCAAATTTTGAGGTGTCAAATTTTTTTGACGATCTATGTGATAATTTGACATCTTTAAATTTGACGTTCAAATTTTTTAATCTCCAATAAAGATATCAAATTGAGACCAAAGTTGTGAATCCCGTCCCGTACCGGCCGGTACGTCCCGTACCACCCTCGTAACAGTACCAGACCACTAGAGTACCGTTCCGGCGATTGTTCTGGCCTGTTCCGGGCTGGTCCGGCATGTTTCGACATGTTCCGGGTAATACCGACCGGTACCGTACCATACCGGCCTGTATTTAAAAAAATTAATATTTTTTTTTTGATAATTAGGCCTAACTTAAGGCTAAAATCATCTTTTTTTAATATTTGGTGATTTATTTTTAAATTGTGATGTTTTATTTTTATGTTTAGTATGATTTTTTGTTAAAATATACTTTATTAATTTTAGCGACAAATCCGAAACGGTATACTGGTACATACCAATACCGGCACGTACCATACCAGTAATAAAATCGATACGCTTGCCGGTACGGGATTGATAACTTTGATTGAGACATTTATGGTTAAAAAAATCTAAACTTGGGACATTTAAGGCAAAAGGCATTTGACACTTGATGTCAAATTTGATATCAAGTTACCTTTTTCAATTTCTATATAGGATTTGACAAAATTTTTTATTACAGTTAGTTTTAATGTTATTTTTTGAAAACTCAAATGTTACATTGAATTTGACATTTTTATTAGAGATACTTTTAGTACCACGAAAAATATCTAGAGGTCCTCTCTGAACCTTCTTAAGAATTAATCTTTCCATAATAATAAAAAACTAAAGGACTATTTATACATCTATCACAGTATCTCAACAAAAACCACCTAGAAAAAGTTTTTAAAAAAAATGTGAATATTAAATAGTTTGACATCCAAAAATAATCATCATAGTGCTATTGGGTTGATTTTTTTTTTTTTTTTGACGAAATTACATTGACAATTTCTTAATTATAATTAATATCAAACGACTATTCAATCGATATACTTTTTGACCTTATTCATATTGTCAGTGAATTTTATAATCAATACAGTTCCGATGATCAAATAATTATACGGATGGCTCATAACTTATTTTGCAAGTTCCGATCAAAAAGAAAATTTCCGATCAAAAACTTATTTTTGCAAGAAAATAACAGAGTTTACATATACACAGAGAGAGAGAGAGAGAGAGATCCTCCCCTGATTTCAAATCAGTCAGTTTGGCACATTATTTTCGCCTCCATTAAAGCCCACGAAACTTCCTTCACTGTCCCTTCGTTTTCACTCCCCTTTCCTTCCTTTTCCATATCTCAATCTCCACAATTATTGTGTACGCCAATCCCCTCTTTCCTTTCCCCTCCGATCTCAGTTAATACTCCTTTCCCAACTCTCCCCCCCTTTCCAGAATTAACTGATTCCTTCTTAATATTTGTACAGATTCGCCCCCATGAAGATGCTTTATGTACGAGGAAGAAGAACATGTAGATTCTCGTAAAATGTGGGCAAAAAAAAAATGTAAACATACACTACAATGAATGTCACAAATTAATACTATAAATGACATAACCAAAGCATTTTATTTCTATAATTTTTTAAATGGCATAACATTTTTAGGATGCTTTGTTTGGTTTGAAGTAAAATATTTTACAAGAAAAATAACCTTTTTATTTATATTTTAGGCGTTGGATATATTTAGGAAAAAAACTTTTACCGTTCTTTCTTGGCCCATAATCTCCGACTCTTCCGTATCTTTATGGTCATGATCTAATGTAAAATCTGCTTACCCAATTTCACTGCGTCTTTTGGGTTGAAAATATTTTTCCGCAAAATTAATTTACTCAACTTTTGTGCAACCCAAAACTGATAAAATATTTTATTTTATATATCAAAATAAATGGAGCCTAAGATTATTTATTTATTTATTTGACGGTGGTATATTCACTATAAAAAGGACATAATACCCGGACTTTTGTTCCCGTCTTAACACAGCAACACAACCCCCCGGCTTTATCTTCCGAGTCAAGCGCCGCCGATCAAGTTCCACCTGCCGCCCCGCCGCTTTGATTTCATCTAGGCACGTTCTTTTCTCGCTCCTCCCGTGATTTTCTCTCACTCTTTTGCATACTTTTTTTTTCCTCCAACCGCCTTCACTTCCTCAGATCCGATTTCCTCTCTCTTACTCAAAACCACTTTTCAACGCTCGTTTTCTGCTTTCTACTCCACGGTGCATTATTCGTCAACAGTATATCAATCACTGCATTGAAGGCATTGGATCTGAGGTTTTTACAGCATTTTCTGATTAATCTTTCTTTCGCAGCAATGGCGAGATTCCACTTTCTGTTCACGATTGTTCTCTTCGCCCTTCTCTCGGTACGACTAGCTATATCTTCAGATCCACCGCAGACCGCTCCGATTCCGGCACCAGAAACCGGAGACGACTCGTTCTCTCCGTCGCCTACGGAGAGTCCTTCGCCTTTGCCGGAATTGAGTTCTCCTCCAGCACCTCCGCCTGTAGATCTCGCTCCCAACTCATCGCCGGCGGAATCTCCGACGGCGGGTTCACCGTCTCCGGCGCCTATCTATGCGAGCGAAATCAGTGCGGAGAAGAGTAATGTGGCTGCGGATACTGTGGAGGAGGGGAAGGGGGAGGAATCCGGAGGCATGAAAGGTAGACAGAAGGCAGGGATTGTGTTCGGAGTGGTTGCGGGGGCGTGTCTCGTCGGATTCGGAGGGATGGTGTATAAGAAACGGCAGCAGAACATCCGGCGGTCTCAGTACGGGTACGCAGCGAGGAGTGATTTTCTCTAGATATATATTACACAGATTCATCATTACCGACTATTGTCTACTTCTATATAAATCAATTGCTACAGTACAATGTGGTCTAGTAATTTTTTTTCCTTCAAAGTTTCTGGTCTAGTAATTTGTTACGTAAAGCTTGAGGATGATAATTTTTTTTATTCTTTAGTGGTAATAAGTTTCAATGATTTGATTATTTAATCTACTGATATATTCCTAAAGAATAAAATTTTGTGTGCGTTTTTTTAATCTTAAGTTTTGTGTTGATTCATTCGCGGACAAAAAGTCTTAAGAACGCAACTTTTTTTGCACAAATCTAGGTATACATGTTTGAAACTGATCGATACACATAAAATTCACATTATTTAGAGAGTTCTATGTTCATCGAACGGTTCCAAATATATGGATATCATCATGATCCAATGATGATTTGTTAAATAGTAATTTACCTGGGATTACTAGGATCTGACTGATCATGATAAAAGTCTTTTGTTTTTCGGATCAAATAATTATCAAAATGGTAATATTACATCATTATTGATAGAGTAATGTGAGGAACACATATATTTGGTACACAATTAAATATAAATGTTTAAATTCTCACGTACATTCAAAGATTTCAAACATATTGGTATTCGAATATATTAGAAACATATGTTTTCTTAGACTTTCCTTATTGATATTTATTTTATGAGGATCTAATCAAATATTAAAGCACCATTGATGCATAGCAAACTACATTTTTAACTATGTTTGATCTAATTTATTTATTTTGATCCTTTTGAATTCTTATTAGTATTCGGATCAAATTCTTATAGATTATTTGTTCATTTTGAAGATGACAATTGCAAAATCTAAAAAAAAAAAATTACAATCAAAAACTAAAATAGGTCGGTTAAAAAAAGTAAAAAAAACTCAAAGACTTTTTTGTCGTCGTTTAACTTTTTTTAGATATAATTTTTTTTAATTTCCCTGGTCGAAATAAATTTAAAAGTTAAATAATTTAGTCAAAGTTAAAAATATTCACTCAAAATGAAAATAAGTTAATTAAAAAGAAGATAAGTTAGGACAGTTCCAAACTCAACCTCACATCTTTGGGGTCAGACCCACATCTTAGGTAAGATTCCATTGCATTGGAAAAAAAAACTAATTATCAATATGATTAGGGCTCATTTTTATTAGTCATCAAATTATGTTTGATCCCACGGTGGAATTAAAAATTCAAAATAAAATGATGAAATTAGTCATCCCACGTGGTGTGTTATTAGTGCACACATTTTGTCACTATTTATGCAGATGATGCAATGCACACATACAAAAATTATAATAAATTGGATCGTACATTGATTTGTCATTACTTTAGCATAATCTCAAGTTTAAAAAGTTTTTTTTTTTTCTCCGAACCTTCTTTAAAATAACATGATTCCCCCCGACATGACTCTGCAAATATTCTTTGATGGATCTATTTCACTTAACATTTTCCTTTTCCTTTTCTTTTTCTTTGCTTGACTTTATAAATTCATAAACTCGAGGGAATTATAAATTATGCGGTATTGCAATTTGCAGCAAAGGGGAGAGAGTTATGAAAAACTATTGCGTGTTCTCGTGACACCATCATTTTTTTTTTGATAATATGACACCATCATGTTGCAGTCTGAATATTCTTTATCACTATATATTCATGTGAAAGATCGCAAAAATGAATGTATAATGCTAAAAAATATTACAACATTACGTGACAGTGCGTCAAAATGACTAAATAGTTATTTGACTCTCATAAAGTAATTTTACTCGATGCATCCATAGAACTTTTTACGTATGGCCCAATCCCAAATCATGAGGTACTGTGGATCTAAGGCCGGGTGGGCTGCATTGTTTCCAACAACCACAACTACCATTCGTTTATATCCAGACATAGATATGTCTGTAACTGTCGAATGCACAAATGACACACATGATTATGAAAAACTTAGCGTGCATCTAACCATTCCGGTGTCCTATTGTGTTCGTAATACTTTTTCTATAGATAATGTCTCGTTCACTTCTCAAACATAACCAACCAGAGTTAAGTCCAGAAAAAAATCGTGCAAATGAAATGAGAAATGAGAAAAAAAAAATTATTGCATAAATATTTTTCACTTACAAGTGGGGAAAATAATGAAATTCATAGTCTACTATTACCCTCCCACTATTCTCTACTGATAGGCTGGCGGGCTAAAGTATTGCGTAAGAGACTAATAAAAGTATAAATATCTTTTAATACAAAAACATGACAAGAAGTATCAATTTGTAAACAATTTTCATTGCCCCCCCAACCAAGATGTCACTAAATTTTGAAATATCAAAAATTCTAAAAGATTTTGTGAACAAATTGTCATCTCAAAAAACCCAAATTCGTTAACAATTTGTATAACCTTTCAGGCCGGTACGATAGCCGGAACAGTACAAGGATGGACCGATACCGGCAAGTACGGTACAAGACAAATAACATTGCTATGATCTTTTCTTCGCTTCATTCTGAAAACAAGTACAAGATATGTAGGGACCACTCAATTTTTTCTTCTGATCCAATGGGGGACCACTCAATTAAACAACAAAAAACGAACTAGAAGGTAGTTTTGCTAATTCCAAAAAGTTACCTTTCATAGGTTCTTTATCTGACTCTTCGAAGTCACCAGGAACATGCAAACTTTTGTGCATTTAACTGATACCATACAGACAACATACAATTCACCCATTACAATTGTGTAGCAGCAGCAGCAGCCCTTTTGGGGCCAAATCTTACACATAATACTGCTGTCTGCACAATGTGTTGATCTCTGAGTCTATATAACCATCAAAAATCGAAATACAATTTTATTATTGTATACAACGATTGAACATTGCACCTTTGCGGTTGTAGTTACATGCGGCTTATTCCTCTGCTGGAGGGTCCACCCAACGGCCATGATCTTTTATAAGCTGGATCAAGGCATCGGTAGCACGCTCCATCTCAATTGCACGCTTTACCACCGTCTGTGAATACAACAATCACACAAATTAAATACTTGTACAGAGTGTAGTAAAATAACCCCATAATATTTTGTGTTTGTATAGAGATAAACAAAAATTATGTGAAATGAAACTTCAAGATGAAAGGTCAATTCAGCCATGAAATTTTGTAAAGCCAGAGTAAAGTTGCTGCTTTTGGAAATTAATTGCTAAGTGCACCTTTCATTATGGGAATTTGATGGAAGCCCTCAAGGTAGGCGTGGAATTTGGTTAGGATATGACAAAGCACATCAAGGTAAATAGACATTCTCCCGATTTAACACTTCCGATTATAGATTTCCACTCCAGCGAAGACTGGAGCGCCACTTTGGGCATTCTAGCCAAAGGAGCAGCTAGTTCTAATGCAATTATGCTTATGGCTTCAGGAAATGAGCATGCATGATGGACATGAATCAAGTGCATAACTGTGTTTCAGGTCTCACTATCATGAGGTGTGATTAACTTGTTCTTATCCTGTATTTATAGATTTTTGTAGCTTCGTAATGCAAGAATTGATGTTTGCGTTTTTTTGTGTGTCCCAAATCCTCCATGCGTCAATTTGTATTCTCTTTCTTCTTGTTCATTCTTCCCACATGAACCCTAGTGTTATCTGAACACAGGATGCTCAGCGTATGGATTTCTAAATATCCCATTTAGATGCTTTAAATCATGCCGAAGAAAGAAAACCAAAATACCTTCCCAACGTAAAGATCAATCTTTCCTGGAGCGCCGCCAACGTATCCAAAATCTGCATCGGCCATCTCCCCAGGTCCATTTACTATGCAACCCATGATGGCAATCTGCAATAGGATGAGAAAGAAGCAGAAAAACAAGTCACTTTCTGTGGTAATAACCACTGTCATCTAATCAACGAGTGCAAAAGGGTGTTAGTAATTACTGAAACACCAGGCAAGTGTGATGTTTTCTCTCTAATCTCTGCACTTATCTCCTGAAGGTCGAATAGAGTCCTGCCGCAGGATGGACAGGAGACGTATTCCTGCAATATGTAAATCATACAAGGATTACCCAACATAATATTGTCAAGTCAGTAAGACAAGTTTTACAAAACTTCCCTACCGTCTTTGTATTACGCATTCTGCAACCTTGTAGTAAATTAAAGGATGTATTTCTAATAAAATCAAAATCCTGATCTGGGGTTTCTAATAGAATGCCATCTCCAAGACCATCTACTAAAAGGGCTCCTGCATTGCTACCAGCACCAATGACAAAATCATCCCTGCATATAACAGAACCGTCGTTAGCCTAAACTGCTTATGTCTTCATCTTACTCAACGAGTATGGATTCCATAGTCACCTGTGAGTGTTTTGGGGGAACTGTATATGGTGAATTACAGGAAAGTTCAGAGCATTCTCTTGAAGAAACTCAAATAACCTGCAATGAAGAAGACAAAAAAAACTGTCAGGACCATAATAGGTGGAGTTGAATTTTGTATTTCCGAACATAGGGAGCCAAGAAGTTGACCTGGCAATGCAACTATTAGTAATAAGGCATATTGAAGGGTGAAAGACCTAGCATGCGTACTAGTTTTTTATATACAATCAAGTGTTGTCAATGTGCTACCTAAGTGGATGCTTAGCAAGGGCACAGCCGCATGATCTAAGAAGAATCGCAACAAATATGATTACTACATCTTCAAGTTAAAATAATGTCAGGAGGAGAATTCTAAGATATTTCTCCCACAACTATTTTCAAACGGAAGCTCAAAAGTAGAGACATCTGAAGGCAGCTTGATACTGAAATCATCCCCTCCATTTTTATATCTGTCTGTCTCTACTCTCTACATATTAATCATCCATGAAAGCATGCACATGTGTGCATGACTACATGTTCACAAACACATAGCATATAGATGTACAAAATCAGATACGCAAATCTTTCTTGAAGCTTCAACAACTGGTTGATAATCTGCCGAGTCAAGCAATGTCAGTTCACAGCTTTTGGAAGATAGTAAAGATCAATACCTTCTAGCTGCATGTACTCTGCTAATTTTGTCCTCTACATATGGTAGATCATGGAGAAGCATTGTCGCATCAACACTTTTAAGAATTTCCAGCTCTTCATAAGGTTCATCTCCACGTACAGACACAACCAAGCGTGTGCCTGACAGGTATAGTTTTATCCAGTATGAGCAATGGTAACTAACCACATAAAAGGAATATGACTAGTTCACAAAGCTAACAGAACTTTTAGCACAAGAGGCACCTTCTGGCAAAAGCTTGTAAGCACCACTTGTTATTTCTTTGAGATTTACCAGCACCAAGGCATTTGGGAATGGCTTCGTCAGTTGCTCCGACAAAGGAGTTATAACTCCCATACTAATGTCTGTCAACCTCTTAAGTGCTAGCCTCTGATCACAGTAAAAAGAATAATGTCAAGTCATTTCCACACCGTAACAATCAATTAGACAACCAAGCTGTAACTGGTTTACATTATAAGTCGTACTCAAACACGAAAATAGAAATTACAACAGAAACTTCCACATTGAAATAATGGAGCAAGGGGATTAGTTGTCTTACAGCGTCACTGTCATCTGCTGGTGGAAGCTCTCTCAGTAGGATTGAGTCCACAGTTGCCAGATCCTAACCAATATGAAATTGTGTTCTTAAGATTGAGATGCATATCTAGCATAACAAAAATGCAATAGTTGTTGTTGTAACATATAAAAACAGAACAAACCTTGAATGGCATGCCAACAGCAAGCTTAGCTGCTAGTGATTTGTAAAGGAGTTCAGGTGTCTGGCAAAGCAAAGACAACAAAAGGAGTCAAGATGCAAGAACAAATAAACTGATTAACGGTAGATGCTGAAACATACGCCAAAGTGTCCAATGCCAAGAGAACATTTATTTAGAAAAATAAGGTGACAGGGAGACTGGAAAGAAGGAAAGGACATATGACAGTTCATTCTCCCTTTGCAAATTTCAAGAAACAAAATTATGGTAGGCAAGAAGATAAAGAGAGGGAAAATATTGCGTCCAGTTGGGTATCTCTTTGTTTTGCTCAGCAGCCAGCAGCTTCATATATCACTCACTAAGCCGGAGTAAAACCGTACCGTTACACCATATTTGCCACCAAATGTGGAAGTAATGCGGTGTGCCCCTACACAACGTACTGTGTCTTTTTCCTTAAACCCCTCAAACTAAAGACTCCATACCATTCCTCAGCAAATGCTTAAGACTTTTAATGAAAATGAAGAACAAATGCAAACTAGAAAGGTTTTAGAACGCGGATATATAAATATGGATAAGAAAGACTAGCTGAATAGTGACCTTCAGCTGATCCACTGAAACTGACATGAGAACAGAGCCATCGCGGTGCAGCACGCCTCTGTAATCCACCTCTTCACCCTGTTCATAATATAAACATCACCAACCAGTTTCAGTGGTTTGAAAAGTTAATGGGAATGCTCAGCATATCAAATCCCCAAAAGGAAAATCTGACCTCCTTTTGGATTGGCAATTGGCCAGTTCTGCGTTGGAAATCAAAGTAACGCCTGTGCTTCTCTTCAAATGGAGCCTAATTAAAATTGCCAACACAAGCTAATTCAAAAGGTTTCTTCAAGGTTAAAATCAAAGCATGCAAGTGTAGTAATAAAATCATGACAATGTAGAAACCTACCACCCCTTGCTGAAGTTGAGCTGCTCTCATACCAAGGTTAGCCAACCTTCTACAGGGGTCTATTTCCACTTCTGGAGGTTCAGTAAGGGAGACCCTGATTGTATCACCCAAACCATCCTGTATGTCAAGTAAGTTCCTTAGATCCACTATGGTCATAATCATTTATTGTATATCTAATAAAGTTCCTTTGGCACAATCATGATAATACCTCTACGGCACACTCTATTTTTTCCTTCCTCAGAGGACTGTACTGAAGTAATCTTGTGGTAAAAATTGGGTAAAATGATTTCAGGATTTTATGCAGATAAAAGCAGGGATATATTTTTACTTCAATTTCTCTCAGTATTCATAAGGATTTAAGATGAAGGTATTATCAAAGGCCTCATTCTAGAAAGGAAAATATCATCTACTTGAATGTGCAATTGAATACAACAGCGTAGCATGTACTTTCCGTAATGTTGGTGATAAGGACTATATAAGGATAAAGTTACCTGAAGAAGGGTTCCAATGCCAATCGCAGATTTCATACGCCCATCCTCACCTTCACCAGCTTCAGTAACTCCCAAGTGTAATGGGTAATCCCATCCTTGAACATTCATTTCAGCTACAAGTAAACGGTATGCCTGGACCATGACAACTGGATTGCTTGCTTTCATCGAGAAGAGGAAATTATGATAGTCCAACTTCCGGCAAATTCTTGCAAATTCAAAAGCAGACTCGACCTATTTCACAAATGCAATTCGTATGACATCTGAATTAGAATATAATGTCGAATAGAAGAAGCTTTGACGTTTGTAGCAATGTGTTAGATGATTGCGCACCATGCCCCTAGGAGAATCCCCATAGTAGCTCATTATGCGATCTGAAAGGCTCCCATGATTGGTTCCAATACGCATTGCCCTCCCATATTTCTTACATTTCTCCACCAATGGAGAAAATACCTGCCGCATATAAGGATAAAAAGAGTGAAACTTTCCTTTTTAGTCACATGATAGGAAACTGTATTTTTTAACCCAAATCTCTAGTGCAAGGCTATGTAAGGAAAGCTGAAATTTTATTCACTTGTCAAGACAGATTAGTGGACAAATACTTTAATGAAGGAGCAAGACGCTCAACAATTCATGAAGAGAAAAATTAGTTTATTAGAATCCTTGTTTCCGGTAAGGCATAAAACTCAAGTGCACTAGTCCAGAACTGCTAGTAGTCATATGCAACCTTGTAATCTGCTAATCACAAGATTTATTACTTTGTTACATATCCTTTGCCAGACAAGGTTGACATAGTGTTGTAAAAGGCTTGACCTGCTCAATATGCTCAAGTTCCTTTTGATAATCATCTTCAGTATACTCCAGTGTTTCAAATTGAGCTCGCCTATCAGCTGCAAGGAGTCATCACTTATTACTCGTCTACTAATAATTCCTATAAAATCTGAAAACACTTGAATGAGTAGTGAACTCAGTACCAAAGTTTCCAGGGTTGACACGAATTTTGTCAAAGCATTCAGCAACTCGCATCGCAACAGAGGGGGCAAAGTGAATGTCTGCCACCAGAGGTATGTTATAACTGCCCACAAGGGAGAATAGTAAGATAAAATGCACAAAGTATAATATTGTTCAGAGCATTCCCAAATGCCAATAATACTTAGACCTACTTCTTTTGAACAAGGGAGTTTTTTATTTCATAACATGCGTCTGCTTCTCTTTTCCCTTGCACTGTTATCCGCACAATATCTGCTCCCATGTCAGCTATTCTCATTACCTACCAAAGACAACAGGAAACCTCATGCAGAATAAGTATCGTTGGTTACAAGATAACATGGATTGAGATACAAAGGAAACGCATGTTAACGTGTAATTTAGTTGAAATTATTGCCCTTGATTAAGTGGAATGGCATGATAGCCTACCCCAAACCACTGGGACAAGGCTTTGTTGAGTTGAGTGGGGATAACTTTATTCCGGCGATTGATGTTATGCTATATTGACGATCTGCTCTATAAGACACCTCAATAAGGAAAAATCAAAGAAAGGATGAGGCAACCAAAACTGTTCTTTCTGTTCCTTGTGGTGGATGGGGATGGGGTCTGCATGCTCATTCCTTGGTAAATAACAGGCATCATGCATTGACTGACTAAACTCATGGGTTATCAATGGTAGGTTAGTTAAGCACTGGCAACCAATTAAAAGGAGCAATGAAAGCGGAAATAATATGAGGATAATAATTAACATGGTGTCAACTGTCCATAATTATGATAATAAAACTATTTGGCAAGAAATTTAGATGACATTAAGGCACAGAGAGAACCATGGGCACCGAGCACCTAATTACAAACAACTACCCAAAAAACAAGAACAACAAAAACACAGTCCTTTGACATCATATGCACCCTAAAGCACAGTAGCTTAGATTAGCGTTGCTAGTCATTGGGCTTTCTGGGACAAGCTAGCAAAAGAACAAAGGAAGTAAAAAAACCTGTTCAACTGTTGCATCAACATCCTTAGTGTCGGTTGTGGTCATCGTTTGAACTCTTATAGGATATTCGCTTCCAACAGCCACATCCCCAACCATAACCGTGCGGGTTTTCCTCCTGACAGTTTTACTTATGGATTCACAATACTTCTGCCTAGGAACTGCATACAAAAAATGATTCATCACAAATTTAAAATTGGTATGTAGCAGTCAATATTCAGTACTTAAACTCTATTGTGTTGGCTTGAAGATATTCAGTACTTTAATCCTCTATTGTGTTGGCTTGAAGATATTCAGACCATGAATAGAAAAAATCCAAAATTTTAAATCCTTTATGCTATCTTACTTGGACTCGGGTACTGGTCATATATCTAGGGATTGAACTCATTGGACTCTAAATCCTATGATTTGTGGACTTGGAAGAAGATCCGAAACTGAGAACTGCCCATAAGGATACATGTATATGTTGTCTAATTGGCAAAAAAAATTCTATATATCCATTTATATATAATGTAGGCCAATTTAGTACTCATTATTTTCCAATAAATACTTGCAGGATGTTGATAAACATATTCATGATATATAATACCATGCAAAATGATTTGCTACTAGAAATTTGACACATTGGCTGTGCCAAAATTAAATATGCTAATTTTTTTTTGTGTTTTAAGATATTGGTAACAACTTTGCTTAGACAGGTATCCTGCTAATAAAAAATTAAGTGAAAAACTCGGAAGTATCCATTCCAAACCAGAAGATGGGATGAATCCATATCCCCTACGCCAACACGGGGTGTGCCATGTTGACACAAGTACTTCCATGAAACCGAAGAGTTGTATGCATAGACTACATAAATTTCATAATTGGAATCTCAAAAATAATCAATTTCGCAGGCTCAAGTTTCATCTCTATTTTCTCAGCAAACCAAACCCGGGTTCACAATAGAAAAGTTAAAACTGTTCGGCATTTTGAAACTTCAAAAGCCAGAATTTAGCGAAAAGAAGTACGTAAACAATTCCCAAGGAAACACGTAAACAAGATTATACCTAACAAAGGGCTCCCTTCTGATGCAGACTGCAGTTCAGCAATATCAGAACCAGAACTTGAGTTTCTGATCACTACCTTGGATCGGCCAAACTTAACCCGTTTTATGTTAGACACCTTGACGAAATCCATGCCTTTCGCAAATCCTAAGCCATTGTCCCTGATCTTCAGCTCCAGAAACGAAGCTGGAACAGTTCCAGTTGCCATTTCCGCAAAACCAGGCCCCAACCTTGACAATCGCACACCAAAATTAGAGAAATTCAATCAATCCAATACAACTAAATCAAGCCAATCATTCGGTATAACAATCAAGTCACCTCAACTCCTCTTGTTTTTTCCGTTCTCGAAATTCAAACTAACAAATCACCAAAGCTGCACTTATATACGTTCTTACACCAAAATGAGAGAAATTCAATCAATCCAATACAACTAAATCAAGCCAATCATTCGGTATAACAATCAAGTCACCTCAACTCCTCTTGTTTTTTCCGTTCTCGAAATTCAAACTAACAAATCACCAAAGCTACACTTATATTTACGTTCTTCAAAATCATAAACGGAAAAAGAAGCAGCAGGAAGTCTTAATTTCATCATCTGATTCATCTCGTAAAATCCAATCAGCTTTGTAAGAAGTCAAACAGCGCGAATTTTTCAGTCAAATCAAAGTAACTGTTGACAAAAAACACAAATCAAAAGCAACGGTTTAAAATAAAATGGAATTTGTACATCAATCAGTCGATCAGAACTCTCCAATTTAACTAAAAGTTCACTATCTACATCAATTATCATTCCATCAATCATTGGATTAGAAGACTCCAATTCAACTGAGAACACAAAAGCACAAGCAACTGAATTACAGCAAACAAAACAACCTAACGCAAATTTTTTACTTACGAGTTAGCTCAACTACAACAGGCCTTCTATGAAGCTGAAGTATACGATCGATTCGAGTCGAGTCGATGAGAGAGAGAGAGAGAGAGAGAGAGAGAATGAGAATTTGTGGTCAGGGGAGATTGAAAGGACTGTGTATGCAACGGGATTCAGGAGAAAATTGAGAAAATGGAAAATGAGTATTTATG
Source organism: Arctostaphylos glauca (assembly GCA_019985065.2). NCBI lineage: Eukaryota > Viridiplantae > Streptophyta > Magnoliopsida > Ericales > Ericaceae > Arctostaphylos > Arctostaphylos glauca. Next base: position 8,013,987 of record JAHSPW020000011.1, on the reverse strand, counting down.
GATGAAATTTTAGTGGGGAAGGGAACACCAAACCTCAGAAGAAACAAACAGCGTTCCTCCGGAATCTTTCGTCAACGGCCACAAATATTCCCGTAGTTAAGGTAAAGTATTTCTGATATTTATAAGCAGGCCCTTGCATTTTGGCACTTTTGCCCATTTGGGCAACCTTAGACATGCATAATGTCTAATGCTTCCCTAGACTGGGAGTTTCAATTGGTGGACATAAATTGTGAAATTAAGTACTAGTAGTTTGGCTATTTTAAAGAAAGAGTCTTGCATTCCAAACACAAATTCAAACAGATTCATTCGGAATTGTTCGATGCATGTAAAACTCTTGATAATAACGTAGGTCCATATGCTTTTGACGATTTCAGACGAGTCTGCGTATGGATTTGTGTTTGGAAGATTGCATTGCTAGACTTTTTCAATTTTAAATGATGTGGATTTTTAGTGTTCCAAAGAAAGATGAAAATGGTAAGAAATTAAAATCCAAAAGGAAAGAAAAGTTGATTCGATGCGAAGTTGAATTACATTTTTCACATTTGATAAAGATGGGATTATCTTTATATGTCTCAAATAGATATCTAAGTAATATTGAATTCTAAAGAATGCTCTCTTCAGGATAACTTTTCACTATACAATAGCAAACTTAAGCCTATTAATGAGTAGTGTAAAAGATGAGTAAATCTTTCTAGGTCATCATTTATCTAATTTGAATATAGCACTCTAATAGAATTTTCTCGTCGATATAATTTTCATATTTCAGTCTTTATGTGAAAATGATTGGTCAAATATTTACGAGGAAAGTTGACTCAAGTTGAAATTCTAAAATTCCTCGCCTTTGAGAATGAAAATTAAAACAGTAAAATTGAGTCTGCAAAAAAATTGATTTGGTTTGGTTTTACTGGCCTCTCAATTCGGTTATGTTTGGTTTTATCTTTTAAAAATAAGTTGGTTTGGATTTGGTTCAAATTTCATTTCAATCTAAATCATTAATGTGTTTAACCTTCTGAATTATTATAGTTGTCCATTTCACCCATCTTAATCATGAAAAACTAAGAACCTTTTCTCTTTTTTTTTTTTTGTCAATAAAAACAGTGATTGAAGATCAGAGTCAAATGTAATACTCTCTATTTTTATCCTTTTTTTAGTTCGATGTTGGAATCTATTTGAAATTCTCTGTAACCAACAACCAAGCCAGACCAATTTACTTAAATTCTGGACCGATTCTGGTCTAAAAAAAGAGTAGAAAATATAGGTGCATAGATCACCAGGGAGGAGAAGCAACATGAGAAAATGAGGATGAAATGCGAAATAAACATCTCAACCTCTTTGCACAATAAGGTAAGTTAAGTTTTGGGACCAAACCTTTTCTTAGTAGGAGAGGGTGAAATACCCTAGGTCCCTAATTAATTTTGTTAAAGTTATTTAATTGGTATTTCGTGAGCATGTTAGTTGAAATTAAAATTTAATTATTTTTAATTAAGATGCATGTATGTGTTATTTGTGGTGTTATGTTTATTTGATTATGTGAGGTAATATTGTTCAATTTAGTTAAGTTTAGAGAATTAAGTTGGCCAACATAATTTTGTTAATTACAAGTATTAGTAGATGAGTTTAGGATTTTTTTTAAAATTAAGCTTCGTAGGTGAATATAGGATTAAATGTATGATGGTATACTTTAACGTATGTACTCCACCACATAGGATAATAAGTTTAATTTCTTTTTATGTTTATCCTTTCCATCGTTTCTCTATAAGTTGTAAACGATAGAAACTACAGAAATAAGGGCAAGGTACAGAGAGAAGAAGAGAAAGGGAGAAATCTAAGACCAAGATTGAGAAAAAGTTTGACTGAGTTGAGATTCAAGTCTAGATGGTAAATACATATTTTTTTATGTTTGATTTCATCTTTTACAAGTTTGGTTTCATCACTTCGTATGATTAGGTATTAGAGCCAACAAAGATGGTGATAAACTATTTGAACTAATGAAATGATTAGAATTAAACATAATACAAGGACTGATTTGCAAAATTACTCTCGAATGTTTTAAGGAAATGATTTAATTAACCCACACGAGATCCACGGACGTTTTTGTTTCGCCAATAACCCGGGCCACGTGGACCTACACGAGTTGACTTTTTGACCCTTGGTAACTCAGTAAAAACATAAAATCCACCCGTTTTGTAGTGAATTCTGTGCCCATTTTTCTTTTCGTTATAGTTATAGTTTTTTTGGGTGAAGTGTGAACAAGTAACATATTAATATTCCAAGTTTTTTATTAGTTTTATGCAAATATTCAAAAATATTTGATCGAAGTAGTTTTTTAAAAAACTATTTATGTTGACATTTATCATTATAAAAAACTATTTAGATCAACCTCTTCTCGATTACGTCGAATGAAATAGGCGGCTGGCTGGGTTCTCTTTCTATTATCTTTCTTTTTTAGTTGATTTTTCTCGAGTATCTTTAAAAACATGTTTGAAACTCATTAAACTGTTCGAATCATCAAAATTTGATTAGAAAAATGAGAAGTTCGTATTTTAACAAAATGAGAAATATCTCGCAAGAAGGGTGTATATATATATATATAGAGAGAGAGAGAGAGAATTTTTTTAATAAGAAAGTCGACTGTGTGTATAATATATATCTATATCTATATATGTGTGTGTACATTTATGTGTTCGTTTTGATTGTTTCTGAAATAATTTTTGGTAAAAAAACTCTGAGATGTTGTTTGGTATAAGTGTTTCAGAAAAATCTGAGAGTTAAAATTTTTTTGGCGTTTTTGAGGTGTCTCTCTCTCTTCTTTTATAGAGAGATGAAGTTGTTTGGAAAAAAAGTAAAAATATTTACGAAATTTGTTCCAAAAACTTATTTGGGAATTTTTTTTTCAAACAATCAAAACAAACACACCTTTAGAGAGAGAGAGAGAGAGAGAGAGAGAGAGAGAGAAGTACTGGTGGGGACAAGAATACGTTATCTAAAAAAACCCTTATGGATATACTATCCTCGAAATGGGGGTACCCACCAAAGTGAAGGGATGTAACACGTTGATCTCGCTAACATTTAAACAATGTTTTGGGTGTTCCCACTTGCCTACCCCCCATGTTTTTTCTGCCTTTTCCCCAGTGCCCCCACCACCCTCCAACATTACATTTTTGTGAGATTTCTGAATTAAAATCCTCTTATGTAATAACTTTTCATGTGACTCAAACGTTCAGTCCGTTCATTTTATAAATCTATATGTACTTATAGTCCATTCCAAAAGTTAGATTAATTGAATATTAGCAAAATTTTAGGTTGAATTATACTTGTCTACCATAAATGAACAGTTAAAAAATTTGGCCCTCAATTTCTCTTGTAACAAAAGTGAGTAATTCATACTGATGTCCGCTCAACTAAATTGTAATGTGTCTATGGAGAATGTTGTGGTGGTACTCCAAGAGCACTGAATAAATAAAGAGAATTGCTATTCGTAAGAAAGTCCGTAGGAAATTACGCAGGAATCACAGGACGGAGGTGAAAAAAAAAGAAAATTTTCCAAGTAAAGAAAGACCCCCGCCATGTGATCCTTGCGCGATTTTCTGCAGACTTCCTTGCGAATATCAATTTCCATAAATACTTCCCTTCATTTAATCTTGGAAAAGTTCTCTTCCTATTTTTTGGTTTTGGGAAAAGAGTACTTATATTTAATCCAAGATATTGCTCTTTAGCATCATGTTCTTTGTATACTTAATAATAAAATTCTAAATTTTAAAATCTCTCTCCACGCCTCAAATTGCTCCATCACTAACCTTTATGTACCCAAACTCATATTTAAAATTCTCTTCAACCCCAAAGTATATTTTTTCTCTCTGGCCAAAGTTAAACATATCACTAAACCTAACGAATAATACAATAAAAAACACGCTCAGCCACCACTCGACCATAATTGATACCTCTTAGTCATTACTCCTCCATCAACAATTAAATGGGGTGTATCAATAGTTAATTTTTAGATGCTAATTTAAATATTTTGAATTCAACCTCCTCCATAATTCAATTTTATCTTGCGAAAACAGCATGTTTAGAATTTTCTACCTAAACATATGTCTTGTGTTTGGTTATGTTTGTACCTGTTGTTTGGCTCTGAAAGCAAACTTGTTTTCTTTGTTCGGTTCTGTTGAACTTTCTACTTATGATCGTCACGAATTGAATTATAATCAAATTGCTTTGGGTTGTTTATCTGGATCCTTTGAGAATCTCTCTTATTTATTACATGTGCCTACTTTTTAGGCAGAATGTCGTACCCATCTTACTACACAACTAAAAAAAGAAAGAGTAAAAGATCGCAAGAAAAGAATGATCCTATTTGACGATTGTACATTGCTAACATAGGAAATGGAATAATCGAGAATCTCCAGTAACTAGCCAAGCCGCTACTAAAATCCACATATTTTTTCTCTGTTCAACTCTAAATCTCCATGCCTTTTTTTCTGTTCGGAATTGAATGTTTGAACACCATTTGCAGTATGTTCGACCATGTATGAACATACAAGATTAATATATTTTGGTCATGCAAATTTGACATCTTCGGATCCACGTATGGTTCGCTATGAAAGGATATAAAGTATACACAATAGGATATATTGTGCATCAAAATAATATCATTTTAACTCACAACATGGCCTACTATGCACAGTGCACAACAAACGTCCCCATTAGGAATGGCAACGGACCGGTTCGGTTCGGTTATTCGGATAACCGAATCCGAACCGAAGACAAAATACCCGAACCGAAACCGAACCGATAACCGAACGGAGGGAGAGAGAATATTCCATAACCGAATCAAACGGGGTTCGGTTGTTCCCCGAACCAAACGGTTAACCGAATGCTTCGGTTATTAATTATCCGAACCGAACCGATCCGAACCGAACCGAATCGCTCTCTCTCTAAATCCCTCTCTCTCTCTCATCCTTCAATATATATTATATATAATATATATACATACATACATACATGCATACATACATATATATGTATATACATGTATATACATATATATATACACATATATATATATATATAATGACGTTATTTCGGTTCGGTTCGGGTTCGGTTCGGTTCAGTTCAGTTATTCGGTTCGGTTATTCTGCTAACCATAACCGAACCGAACCCGAACGGGTATTCATCCGTCCATACCATATCCACACCAACGGGAAAAAAAACGGTTACGGTTCGGAAAAAATTAAGCAATTCGGTTCGGTACAAATTGACATCCCTAGTCCCCATTCTTTCAACAAATATAACAAATCGACAAAAATAGTTGTTCGGACAAGAAAAACATATCTATGAAACCAAACTTCTTCAAGTGGATCTTTTCATTAATAAGTACTCTCTCTGTCCCAAATTCATAATTCCCTTCGCGATTCGAACAAAAAACACAATAATTGTTGTAAAAAGTATTTTTCTTTCCAAATATGCCCTTAGGGTATGATTTCAACAAGTTTTTTCCAAATGTGTACAGTACATTTTATTTAAACAAAGGGACAAAAAAAATTTAACCTAGTTTCATTTGTTATTTTTGGAAAGTAAACTTTCATTTTGGGATGTACCAAATTGAAATAATGAACTATGAAAATGGGACGGAGGGAATAAGCTACAATCTGTTAGTGACAGAAAAGTTTGAATTTCAAGAAAACATTGTTTTACTGTATGATTTGGATCGACTTTACATCAAAAATTTCAAGAACAGTGAATTCGTGCAAATTTCTAGTTTTTTCCAGTGCAAAACTGCAAATGAATTTGATTGAGGGGGCAGGGTGAAACGTCCATGCGGGCTCAAATGCATTGAACATCAGAGAAGAAGTTTTGCTCATTTTTCTCATTCAACACGTGATCAGTTATCACTTACTGCCTTCACCTATTACAGCAGAAAATGCCTTACATCTTACATACGAGCATATCAACTATTACTTTACGTCGCCGAAACTACCACGATAGCGACCAAACTGATATGAGTCATATGACAATCTGATTGATGTAAACTTCGAAAAAAGACGCAGAGGAAAAAAAGAGAGAAAACTAATATCCATCAAAATCCCCCAGCATTTCCGACCAAAAGGCAAAACTATTTATCCACAAAACACACACACATTGTGACTCGATAGTGTCCTCCAGCATCTAAACAAATCAAGCTATTACTGCTCAACAAGGTAACAAGCAGAATTCAAAAGCCTCGAGGCCTTACCTGCATAAATATTAAAATTGAACCTCCGACTGCCATATTTTTGGACTCTTGTCGTCAAAGTATAAGGGCAAACCACGGTTTTTAAAACGGAGCAGGCAGTCACCTTACGATTGATCATGAGATGTATCTATCCTGCTGCTCTTGAAGAAGTCTGGCTGAAGACTTGGCGTCTAGATAAAGAGCACCCACCTCCTCAAGATCCGCCTGCGTATTGTCCAAATAGACAGATGTAAGGGAATCCTTCCCTATAAATTACAATTCATACAAACCATCTAGAAGTGCATAGTCAGAAGAAGTTCACGAGTACCTTGCAGATACTGTCTCTACCATTCATTTTAGCCACAACACTTGCGGGTGACAAAAGCTGAACTGCATGCCTGTGAAAATAGCAAGGGTGGATCTAAATATCCTTCAAATGGAGGGTACAAGACAAAAAACCAAAAAAAAATATGAACATAAAGTGAAAACCTTAGAGATGCTTGTTGTCCAATCTCTCCAAGGTAAGCCAGACTTTCTTCGTCCACAACAAGTTCCTCCACCTGTGCGCGAATGGCCAAAATCTGGCCAGTCATCAAGGGAAAGACATTTATCATGAGGAAGATACGGGGTAATATCTGTGAGCATTGAGTTAGAGTGTAGATGCAATAAACATATGACAGTAACATAGCGCCTGAACCTGTATCATTTCCGCTGGACCATAAGTTTCTGTCCGAATAATCACCAGCCGGTCTAACAAGTCCACTGGTATACCATGAGGACTAGTCATATCAGTTCCTCTGCAAACACATTTGTGTTTAAAAATTAGGTGACTGGAAAATAAAATGTAATCGAGTTAGAGAATGACTGCAACTTTGGCAAGCATGTCTTAGACTTTAAGATATGAAAGCATTTCATTTCTTGCCTTTATAAGCATCAATGCACTAAAAACTAAAAAGTCCTGGATGCAGTTTTTACAGGTATAGCTAACCACTAACATACGTAGGCTTCTTGTAGAGTATCACATGTTTAGATTCGCATTACTTGGTTGCTAGTGGAGACTAATACCTGCCTATCATAAATGACTAACCCCTAGTCCAAAAATAAATAAAGATTAATCCAAGATAACCTGTACGAGGATCCCCGAGCCTAAACCATAAAACGTGGAACATCTAAATATTCTTACGAGGTTTGGAAATTTCCACAAATCTCATGGATTCATGCGCAAATCATATGGTGTTGGTCATGAAACGTGAGACGGAGACCTGCTGGACTGGTAGGAGACACGATAAGTCACCTTCACCCATGTCAATAGGCTCATATCTGATAAGCATGGAACACAAAGGAAACTTTATCCAATCTAAAGAGTCACCCAACCAGGAGCAGACTACCAATAATGAATCTCCCAAGATTTTACCTTTTTACTCAGTATGTCACTTGATAACTTGACTGATCAAAACAAGAAATGAGTTCTGAATACGTAATATCATGGCAGACTAGATACATGCAGACTCTTAGATCGGATAACTAAAGGGATAGATATTGAGGACAAGCAACTAATTAAGCCTGTGGCTTAATGGAATATCAAGTTCATTTAACCATAAAAGGCTTAAACAGTGCTTTAGTGGTTTTCACATTTTACCTCTCATGTCAAAGATCACCAAAACATAACCAAGGTCAACATTCAAAATAGCAATAAATAACTACTTTTGTAAATGAAGAGAGGTTCGGGTGCAACAGTAAGGTTGCACAAATGTGACCTGGTGGTCACAGGTTCAAGTTGAGGAACCAGCCTCTCGGCTTGCGGGGGTAAGGCTGCTTACATCCAACCCTCCTCAGACCTTGCAATAGCAGTCTCTTGTGTACTGGATAGCCCTTTATTTTATAATTCCTTTGACAAAAGATATTATTTTGTGGAGGCTTAGAGAACAAAGATACAAGAAGAATTGAAGAATATAATTGTGTACTTACAACTTCAATGCAATAAGTTTCAGGACTCAAATAACAAACATGTAGCGCATCAATTGGCAGTTGTTCACATAGATCATAAATTCATCCGTAGATCGATTAGATCTCACGATAAAAGTTCTGTAACATTTGCAGGTTTGCAGAAGTTGAGAACCATACCTGACGTTACATATCCCTCTGTTTGTGGCAAAGATAACTATTGGTGATAGAGAGCTTTCCAAAGCACGATTCAAGTACGAAAAGCACTCCATATCTAGCATATGCACCTGTGGACAATCTTGCTTAAATCAAATAGGAATAGATGCTATCTGCAAATACAAGACATGAAAGGGCTTAAATAAGATGCAAAACCTCATCAATAAATAAGACTCCAGGGACGAGCTCTGCCACGCCTTCATCAATATAACGGTTAACAACCTGTAATCAGCAAGCTTTCAGGTACACATTATTCTGCAGACGCAATTTTATTTTAATGGACTACTGCAGAATATGAGGAGAAATAAGAGGGGAACAAGTAAATACCTTGTTTATTTCCTGTCGTAGTTTGTCAGTAATTTCCGTTTTCCTGGGCTTCATCATCTGACCCATAAGGGACAATATATCCTGTCCACCTTGAGGTCGTGCATTTGCAGCATCGAGATCATGCAACGTAACATCCTGATATTGCAAAAGACAAGTTATGGAAAGGGAAGCCCCTTGACCCACCTAATATTCCAAGAACTTAGTTTTCACCCCCTTATGAAGACAAAACCTTAGTTGCATGAAAGCGGGAGAGGGAGCAGGGAACATAAAAAGCACCCAATGTTGGGAGCGCGAAAGGAACATGTACATAAATTATGAAAAATAATGTATCATAGAATATATACTTCAAAAGTACAATCTTTGAAGTGATTACAGTCAATTGCATAATTACAAAACTTCATCTTCTAGTTACCAAAACCTTTTGAAAAACAAAATCTCATAGGTTAACTACATGCGCGCACCTCAAACCCTCGTTAATAAGAGACATGAATAATCAATCAATTGATTAATTGGGCCAGATACCGAGTTATCTAAAAAAACAAGAGACGTGATTTACAAAATGAGGACATATGTATTGCCAATCGAGACAAAAGATAAACTGAATCTATTGAACAAAAATGCAGTGAGATTTATCGCTATCACAACTGCAATTATCATCAGTGTGAAGACAGCCCGCGAGTAACTCAAAGATCATCAAAAGATTCAAACGCACCTGAACTATCTCTTTCTTTTTGTGAACCTCTCCTTTAGGAAGTGGAACATACTCTTCTGCTTCAAGATCAAATTCTGTAGCAAAAGCATCACTCCTACCGACCCTTTTAACAGCGCCACTGTTGGCTTCGATGTATATAACGTCACCTACTGCTACCTACAGGTTGTACGATGAAGTTCATAAAATTTAATGGAACAAGTATTGATCAAGTTGATATCGTAATAAGCAGAAGTGATCCAACCATCTATCCTCATGTGCTTGTGCACATTGCATATAGACAAAGTTATTGTAAGAGATTCAAAAATGTTATTTAAGGCCAAAGGCAGAAAAACAAACTTATCTAAAGTGCTAACCTTTTCCTTGACCAAGGCATCATATATGGTGGGATCCAATTTCAGTTGCTTGGTTCCCTTGACAGTTTTTAGCCCAATAATTACATGGCTTATGCTTTTACCATATCCACCTGTGACGCTTTCTGCTTCTTCTGGGGAAAGCTCAGTCACCTACGCAGGAAGTGGAACCAAAACCCTTATGTCAATGATATGCTAAAAGTAACAAGCTACTAGAAAGAAAAACAAACCATGACGGAAGACAATAGAGGCAGCGTAACTTGCCTCCCCTTCAAAAACTTCCTTATTTTCCTTGATGCGTAGACCAATTGCGCGTCGGAAATGTTCCATTAAAACCTCAGTTTTCTTCACTTCTGAAGAATACACTTCTGATCCAACCATTGGGCAGAATGGGACCTACAAATGATAAGAAGGAAGCAGTTACTGAAGGAACATGGTCATGAGGAAAACATAAGACATCCAACGTCTAGAATAAATACCCTTTCAACAAAATGCACAAGATACCAAATAGAGCATTGGACAACAATTGCCCATAGGCCTAAAGGGAATGTTTGATTGGCTGGATCAAGAATGGATTATATTACAAACCCAGACCAGCAAAATAGGCCCTAAAAGTATCAAACTAAGAGTAGAACAAGAAAAACAATATCAGCAAGACAAGAATGTGCAACTAGTACCTTGCTACCAAGCTCCTGGGAAATGCCAAGGGCAAGGGCTGTCTTCCCAGTGCCAGGAGGCCCAGCAAGTAGAAGGGCCCTTCCGGCCATCTTCTTTTGGCGTATCATATCAACCACAAGCCCTGAAGCTTCTCTAGCCGCAGCCTGACCCACAAAGCCAGCAGCCAAACGTATTGCCTTTCCATTCGCCTACATCAGATAATTATGAGAATCCAATAGAAACGTTATAATAATATCTCTACATGAACAAATGACAATCAAAGCCAGAGAGCAAGAGAATCATAAAAAAATAAATCTTGTCCAACCAATGGCTTGTTAAAAGGGTTTCCGAAAATGACGTTTACAGAAAAGCTACTTGGCTAACAGCTATGAAGCACGGATACTCCGAAACTAGTCACGTATCCGTATCGGATACTTCTCCGATACCGATACTCACCCGATACACCCCGATACGTATCGGATACGCCAAATAAGTATCCAACATTAAAATTAAATCATTTTAATTTCGGATACTTTTTGGATACTCGGATACTTCTAGGATACGGCCGGATACGGCGGGAGATGCATTTGATTCGCTTGAGGGTGTCGGTATACTTGAAGTTGCTAGTCTTTTTCTTGATGAGCCGGATATAGAAGCTATAATATTCTCCGATGAAGGCTGAGGGAATGCAATTGAATGTTGAAGTTGATATGGATAAAAATTAATAGGAATTATCATTTTTTGGTTTAGACTTTAGTCACTTTCTTTCTCTTTTGAATAACTTTTGAAAATTAACTTGTGCTAAATGATTGGTATAATGTTATTAGCAATTCAACTACTCTTCTAGTTCTTTTGGCTTCTTTTTATGCATATAGTACATAATTGATAATTATTTTAAAAAAAATTATAGCCGTATCCCCGACATATCCGTATCCTATTTTTTTAGGTTTTGCCGTATCGTCGTATCCGTATCGTATCGTATCCGTATCCCGTATCGGTATCCGTGCTTCCTAGGCTAACAGAGACATAAAAAGCAAAGGTTTGAACTCGTGGTCATACACCAGCCAAACAACGTACCCTAAAACCCTGAACCCCGAAACTAGAAAAAAGCAATTTGAAGGCGGCAAAGGAGATAAAAGCTTAGAGATTCAAAAAACATATGGAAAAAGAGGTTTGGAAAACTTAATGATCAAATTTTTCATGGGTTTGGACTGTGTGTGTATGTATTATACAGAAGACGAAGAAGAACATTGGTGTAACTATACCTCAAGACCGAGGCCTCTGATGTGAGTGTGAGTAGCTATCCTCTGCTTCTTTGTTTGCGATTGTACCTCTTCTATCTTCATCCTCCTCTCTCTCTCTCCCCTTCTCCCTCTCTCTCTCTCTCTCTCTCTCTCTCTGGTTTACACTTCACAGTACCTGCACAGAAAGGAGCAATTTCGTGGGAAAATTGGAGACGGACCAGGATCTCTCCCTCGGGTCAATGTTTCATTCTTTGATTATTACGGTAACACCCTTAAGAAAGACTCAGTATTACTTAACTGCCTCGGACAAAAAGGTCAACAGGATCCGGTAATTATACACTACTTTGATTATTGTTTCCTGACTAGTGGGTTGCCCATGCGTGAAGGCACTTGTCCGAAAACTTAAAAATGAAAGACACTCCGCAAAATGTTTAAAAATTTCATACTAAGCTAATCAATCTATTCTGAGGTTGATTAGATTTGTGGGAACGAATCGTCGTAATGAAATTTGTTTTTTAACTTTAGGTCAAGTAAAATAAACACCATACTGTTTTTCAAATTTGTGTGATCTTTTTTATGAAAATTTAGCAACATGTAGAATCTAGTTGAGCAGTCTAACTCAAGTAATATTTAAAAAAACAAAATATACACTATCGATGTCTTAATATAGCAACATGTAGCATCTAGTTGGCCAGTCTAGCGTAACATTTAAAAGACAAGACATACATTATCAATGTCTGAAAAAGGATAAAATTTTGTATAAGAAAGAAATAAATTCTCGAGGCCTGTAAAGAAATGAATCGTGTATTCGTGTTTTAGCTATATAAAAATTGGCTACAATTAATGTTGAAAAACATAGAAATAGGAAATAGGTATATCCACTGTAAGCACAGAAATAAAATCATGGTTTAAAAGTACATGAAAACTTCAGTATAGCAGAACGGTAATTGAATAATTAAAATGTTGAAATGAACTATTAAAGCAAATCATTCTCATACAAGTATACAACTAATGTCAAGAACCTTGCAAAACAAATGTTTTAACATTGCCTATGCAATAAAAGTGAAAGAAGGCTTTACAAAAAGTGTCAGTCCGGAATGGTGTCCTCTTTACAAAATCTGTTTTACTTTTTAAACAAATGCCCACAATATGACCTTCATGCTGGCTCATCCGAAAAAGTCTTCCGATTCCTTTAACAGTTCACTACCAGTGCCAGTCTATTCCCCCTTCTAAAATGTTCTTCATTACTTTTCTAAATGTCCATGTATCACAACTGGCATTTTGAAACTACAACTTAATGTACAAAGACGTTTGAAAAGTAAAGAAACTTTATACTGACAAATACAGATTAGTCAAACCACTTACGGCTTCCAACTTTATAGCAACAAAGAGCACAATATATGATACGTAGACCTAAACAATGTCAATTACAAGTTTCATATTTCAAGTTAAAACTGGAAAAAAAATAAGATAAAAGAAAACCAATATGGTTTGTTTCTAACCAATATGGGCATCATTTTAGCAATTGATCCACTGGTTCATACATCGGCATAATTTTTCTAAAAAAGTAGTGAAACCCACCAAAAACCAATACACAAAGAATTAAAGACAAACCACATAAAAGATACACAAAGACCAGCTTTTTCCAGCCTAACCCATTAAACTCTGGTGACTGGTCGCTTAATTCTGTACAATGTTATCCAATAGAAAATACATTATCACCAAGAAAAAGGTTATAAAATGATGGCCCACAAATGCCATTAGTAAGGAGAAATCAAGGGAATTTGGCACACCCAAAAAACCATAGTCACCGTCAGGTATGAATGATTACAAATTTACAATATTCACTACCATCAACTCAACACTTAAGAACATTGAACCCAATAAAAACTTCTTAATGTTTCCATCTGATACAAATCATAGATGAAAAAATTCATCATTTGAACCAAGTATCCAATGGGTCATCATTACATAGAAATTAGAATACTATAACTTAGAAAGAACTCGGAATGCCATATGAATTGCCACACAAAAGTATGATTCCAACGACTTAGCACCAAAAGAGGCTACAAATGCAACAACAAAAAAACATCAAATATTGTTGTCAAAACATAATTTCAGCTTTCAAATGGATCAAAGCAAATCGCAAGTCGTGCTCACCAAGGCTCAGTGCCATTTTCCTTTCTATTTTTACACAGTAAATGTTTAGACGCCTATATGACGCCTATATACAATATAGGCGTCTACACTCTACAATATAGGCGTCTACACTCACCAAGGCTCAGTGCCATTGTTTAACTAAAACTTCATATCCTAGCATATGGTGGGGGGAAACATGAAACAGTGATCGTGAATTCAAGATATGAGATTGGAACACTTGAAAAGTTGAAAAAAACACAAACACATAGGTACAAGTACAACTCACTGCTATGTGCTCATATTAATGTGATGAGATATTTGGGATGCTTTTCAACTTTTTAAGTTTCTAAACTATGTGTTTGTGTTTTTTCTTTTTCTATCATAACTATGAGCATTCAAATGTTTCAATTTTGTACTGACACCTAAATCCCAGAATCCTAGCAAATTATGGGTGTCTGTAGATACATATATAGCTGAAAAGCAAAGAAGATTTGTAATATCCTTCATGAATCCAAAGGCCGGAACGCTTAATACACCTAAACGAATACTTTTTTTCAGAATCCAAGATGCTAGCCAGAAGTCATAATGGAAAGTATAAACAGGAAATTATGTGCAAAGCCGAATAAGTTTCTCTCATAAAATAGAATTCGCAAAGCAAAACTAACCTGGTGAAATAAAACCTACACACTTGAATAGAACCTTAGAAGAAATACATGCACATTTATGTGTCTCACATTTTATCGAACACGTGGAATGCAATATGAAAATGGAGAGCACATAAACAAAATGTGCAGGGCTGTTTGCTGCTACTCAGAGTTTGCAGTAAATTGGTATGCAGTTGGTTAAAACGCAACCTATTTTGCCTTTTCCCCTTGTTGGCCTCTATGTTTCAGCACTCTCGTACACATATCATGTGGGGCACAAAGGACATCACAATTTGGCATTTTAAGACGGAAAAAGAAGTGAGATTTCCTGGGTCATCTCTGTAAAAAATATTTCCAGGGTCATTTTAAGAGGACCCCATGAGAGGAATCACTGACAATTACCAGTGCAAAAGCCATCTTGCTATTCGATAAACGGCGCTACTTCAGTGAAGGGAGAACACTGTGATTATTCGATTCCCAAAATCAGATTATTTGATTTGTTAACTACCAACCTTTTGAACACTTTCGATTTGACTCTTCGAAGATGAGCGACTCAGAAGAAATCGTGAAGATAAGCGAGGAAAGAACCTCAAATAGTAGTTACCTTCAACCGGCGATGACAGTGATCGGAGAAGATGACCTTAGAGGGGAAGGAGCGAAGAAACCCTTTAAGCAAAGAAAACCCTTCAACCGGTGTTTTAAGTTGATTGTTGAGCGACAAAACCCTTTAAGCTATTTGTTAACCCTAGATGGTAATGAGCGAAGAAACCCTTCAACGGTATAGGGAAGGTCTTCAAAATCAGACAGAATAGGAAAGGTGTTGAGCCTCTCCGCCCCGCTCTCTTTTTAAGTTGAGGCCAGTTTTGACTTTTGAGAGAGAGCCATTAAACTCAATTTTGCTATTACAAATAAAAATCAGTCCAAATTTCAATACAATCGACAGCGGTCCGTTCATTCGAATTTCTTTTGATTGTGTTATTTAGAGAAAATCGTCCACTCATTTGAATCTCTTTCGATTGTATTGTCCAGATTTTTTTCTCATAAAAATATTAAAGATTCATCGTTAACTCAAAAAAAATATTTTGAAATTAACTGCAAACTAAAAATTTTAAATAAATTCTCATAAAACAAGTTGTATTTTATAGCCTAAAAATATATTTTTACAATAAAATCTGGACAATACGAAAAAATGAGTTGTTAAAAATAGCCTGGTCCATTTGTTTTTTACTTTAATTTTTTTTTTTTTTTGGGGGGGGGGGGGGGTTGTGTGAGGTTGAGCAAAAAATCTAAAATGGTAACAATGTGAAAATGGCTCCACTTTATTCCTAAAGTATGAGAGGGTCAATTTGGTAATTAAGTTAGGCTTTGTTTGTAAAGATTCGCTCTCGCCTTAAACAACATTGTCCCTTTTTGTGTTCTAAACCTCATAGATTTCTCGGTAGGCCACTCATCCCTAAATTGTTCCAAGACGAACACGCTTAACTATAAAATTCTATTTGTTTTTTGGCGCCATCACGGCTTTAAAAAATCTTGTACAATGAAGGTTCATGATCTATTATAAATATCACCGAACTTACATCCACCAAGTGATGTGGAACCCTTGACCACTTATTTGGACGTCTACTGAGACACTATCTTCTGGACGCCGATATCACAGCTGGCACCACAACCTGACTGGGATATCATAATCTCCCCCACTTAAGAACACGTGTCCTCGTGTGGGGCCAAAATTTTTCACATTTTTTGTTAGTGTAGACTCAAATACCATTTGTAACGACCTGTTCCTGTCTCGTACAATATTGTCCACTTCTGCCACCTAAACCTCATAGACTTTCCAATGGGTTACCCATTCTTAAATTGCTCCAAGATGGGCACGTTTACCTATGAAGTTCTATTTGATTTTTGGTGCCATCACGGCTTTAAAATGTTTTGTACAAGAAAATGTTCACAATCTATTGTAAATATCACCGAACTTACATTCACCAAGCGATGTGTGATCTTTGACCGCCCATCTGAACGTCTACTGAAACACTATTACCCAGACGTTGATCTCACCGGCTGGGGCGTCACATTGTTTTTCTGATCTTGCAGGATTTTGGTGATAGGATAAGTTCGGTAATTAAATTAGTCCTTGCTTTTTTTAATCTTTGCAGGCTCCTGGTAATTGTGTCGTACCTACCTTTGAACCACCTTAATGGACGCCCAAAGGGCGTTTGATAAATTAACCTTTCTTTTTATATAGTTCTTTTTGCTGAAATTTTGAACTAACTTGTGTTTTTCCCTACATCATTGTGAATGCCTAATTACACTCATGCCTTATTTAAACCTCGAATATTATATCATTTTCTAATTCATTCAAGCATTAGTTGGATCAGTTTTTGGACCATTGGACCATTGTACACTGGCATATCATATTCATAGAATCTGCATATTTGATCACATAATTTAAGTAGGACCTTGTCTCATATGCATATGGTACTTGGACTTAATATGGGACCTTAGGCTTATCTCGTACAAATCCGAACGAATGCATGATAACATAGTAATAGGTGACTCCAAAATATGTCTTGAGCAGAGTCATGTTTGGAGTCATGTCATATCATAAGTCAAGTTATGTCTTGAGTCGGGCTATACTCTTGAGTCATATTGTATTCACTTTTGATGTTGGGGGAAGTTTAGGTAGTCAAATTAGTTTTCAAACATGATGAACGAAAAACATAGTGATCGGAAACATAATATTTAAAAACATATCAAACGGAAACTAAGGATTGAGTAGTGATCGGAAACGCATTGATTGGAAAAATAGGGATTGGAATCCTAATGATTGAGAACATTGTGAACCCAAATAACAAGATTGATGTTTAGCTTGACATGGTCATTAGCATATTCAGAGATATAAAACTTTATTGGAACGGTTCAATTAGATGATTTGAGATGACATGTTGAGTGATGTGTAATGTGATATTACACCTAATCTTGTTTTCATTTATGTACTTATGTAATTATACGCATCATCATCCATGTTAATATAGCATCGAGTAATGGGTTGGATTATTTATCGAGTCTCATAGTCTATGGTGTAATTTTTTATCCTTGGCATTTCACGCCAGCTATCAAAGGCAAGATTGAGGACACGCACTTCTCGACCAACTTGAATGCTAACAACGAAGATTCAACAGAACCTAGATTTACTTAATCTAGCTGATATG
This sequence comes from Arctostaphylos glauca, assembly GCA_019985065.2. Lineage (NCBI taxonomy): Eukaryota > Viridiplantae > Streptophyta > Magnoliopsida > Ericales > Ericaceae > Arctostaphylos > Arctostaphylos glauca. Next base: position 7,996,334 of record JAHSPW020000011.1, on the reverse strand, counting down.
TGTACCTTTTTGAACTACATTTTGAAATGTAATTTAATTTCACATGGAGACCTTTTCCATATTGTAATTTCAATTGTGTACTTCACCACTTTTTAGACGAAGCAATATAAATGCGTGATTTGACGTGTTTTTTTAATTAACGTCTCAAAAAATCAAGGCATTTAACCGAGACCCTTCAAGTACACTACAAGAGCCAACAACAATTAGTTATTATTGACTGGTGTTCAACCAAAAAGTATTCTAATGTCTAAGTTAAAACGTGGATGAATAAGGCAAAGGAAAGTATTGAGTAGGGTTAGAGAGTGTGTACCGTACTTTTGCCAACCTAACTTGAGTTCCATGCCAAGGTATGCATGTGTTAGATGACATAGGCATAATTGAATTTTGTTATGACATCACCATATGACGTACCGATGACTAACTCGAATGCCATGTGTTGTGGCCAAACACACATGTCTGCCAGGTGAGTGCAAGTCTTTCACATGTCACAGGTTGATCTGTCGAGCCGTGACTCGCTTGATCGAAATGACGTGCGCCCTATGATTGGTTGGTTGTGAGATGTCTCGTGGACCTGATCGGACGTTGGTCCAGCTTGCAATGCTATAGAACTCATGGGCTTAATATGTTACTCAACCCTATCTCAATGATGGTCCGACCTGTTAATTCGCGTCAATTTGACCCAGGGCCGGCCCCGAACTTTTTGGGGCCTCAGGCGAATAAAAAATATGAGGCCTTTTATTTTTTTCATTAACCTGGAATCTAGTCATTACATTCGGTCCTAAAATTTTATTATTATATACTGTCCATGGATTTTGTGGGTGTTCTTAACCAGGACTTTTTTTTCCATTAACCCGTAAAAGATTAGGGCCGGGACACGAACTTTTTTTTTCATTAACCTGATTTTTTTGGGTGTTTTTTACTTTTCACTTTTCAAAAAATGGGCAATATGTATGTTAGAGAGAGAGAGAGAGAGAGATTACTAGTTTGTATAGGGCTGGCCCTAAGTTGGGGAATGAAATGAGGAAACCCAATTTCTAATTGCCTCTAATGATCCGAATCGAAACAGAACACAAGAGTGTAACATAATTTAACGATAAAAGGATGAAAATCAAAAATCTCAATAAGTGAATCTTGACAAAGGTTTAAATGGAAAGCCTTATTCTCCTTCTTTCTTTAGTTCTTTGTCCCATAACAAACATTTTTATCTGCTCATTCTGTTTTACTCTAAATCTTCCATTTTCGTTTTTTTTTAATTGGTGAAAGTGTTCTTTCCTTAAATCCACCATTGGGCCAAAACATTCAATTGGGCCTTTATTTAAATGAGGCCCTACTTAATAAAGAGTAGTGTGGATTAAAAATTGTGGGCCTTTTTTTTTCCATTAACCAGAAATACTAGGGGCCCTGATTTTGGGCTAATTTGGAGAGGCCCTAGGCGGTGGCCTGGTGGGCTTCCCCACTAGGCCGGCCCTGATTTGACCTACTACACTTTGTTGTGTGATGATAGTAAAAATTTCTCTCAGGTGTGGTTCTATTGAGTGTGTGTGGTTCTCCAATTCCCAACAAGTGATATCAAGGCGTGGGTTGAGCTTGAGAAACATTCAAAGCCTCTATGTGTGTTCAATTAATTTTTTTAGTTGTTCGGAAAAAAAATTCTAAGCACATAGTAGTTTTCGCAAAGACCAGCCGAAACTAGTCATGGTGGTCTACCAACGTTCTGGCCACCAAAAAGACGTCGCGCGTCAGTTGAATGCAGAGTTTGGAATGTTCGTCAGATTCACTCTCAGTGTGAGTTGTGCGCGTATACCAGATGAAGAAGACAGTGATGTCAACGACGCGATGCCTTGTCAGTAATTGACTCAACTACCATGTGGTGCTAGGTCATTATCCACGTCAATGCCACATAGAAGCCACATCAACTAAAGTTACTGACTCATATGGCACACGTACTGCCACATCATCTGCAGCGTCAGCCCATGGTGGGTCCATAAGTGTCACGTGTAAGATCCATATCAACATTTGCGTCCGATTGACTAGCGAGAGTCAGCAGCAATATACTTTGGTGCTAAGGAATATTTTGGAACTTATTTTTTGCAATTTTGAAGTCCTTTTAGCTCCGATTTTGGCGAAAGCATAATGTTTCCAACTAATTTGACATTTTGAATATAAATGCATACTTTGGTTTTTGAGATTGGATTGTAATATTGTAGTGTTGTCATATTTATAGCGTTAGAAGGTTATTTTCGATATTTCAAGGCAAACCAAGAGTCATAGGGATGTTCAGTATATGATTTCTTGCTTCCAGGCGAGATGTCGAAAATCAGGATGAGTTCGCTGATCATTTGAACAATGACCAACTATACGATTTGAAAGACGATGATGGAGAATATACTCTTTTATAAGGATTTGTTCGATCTTTTGAAATTAAAGGGCATTAGATCTACTGATGCAATGTAGGCAAGTATATATATAGGGTCCATTTGGACTGTGATATTTATTGAAATTTTTTTCGTCCTTATTTGAAATTTTTTTGAAATTTTTTGTTTTTATCAATTTTTTTTGATTTATTGGTTCATCTCGACAAGAGCTTTCAGAAAAGTTATCAATCATCAGCTAAATTTGAAAAAAGTTCAGAAAAAACAAAAATAAATAAAAAAACAGAGTTTTTTGTACTTATTCGTCGTCTTTAGTGACTTTTTTTTTAACTTTTGGACATAATTTTATACCCATTAGATTCCTTTTATCAAGACGGACCAATAAACTACAAAACATTAAGATTTAAACAACAAATGCAAAAAAAATGAATAAAGACAAAAATAACAAATAAATAAAAATTATAGGCCAAATGGGGCCATATTCACACTATCCTCTATTAGTTATTTAACTTGATCATTAAAGGATTTACTATTGGAAAACACCTCCAACCTTTAGATTTGTGTGTAGGAATATCAGGAGAATCATTAAGGCCAAAATTAACCCAAGCTAGATTATCTGGCTTATTTTTTATTTTTATTTAAATTTTTTTTGTATTTGTTATTTTTATGTCATTTTTTCGTGGATTAATAGTTCGTATCGACGAAAGGAATCTAAAAAGTATAAAATTATGTCCAAAAGTTAAAAAAAAATCACTAAAGACGAAAATAAGCCAACACGGACGCTGTTTTTGGCTTATTTTTTGTTTTTTCTGAACTTTTTTTAATTTTTTAACATAATTTTATACTTTTCTGAAATCTCTTGTCGAGACGAACCAACAATCATCAAAAAATTGATGAAAAACAAAAAATTAAAAAAAAATTTCAAATAAAAATAAAAAACTAAACAGTGAATAATCCAATAATTCAGCCAGGCCAAATGGACCCTAAAAGTTGATACTAGTTTTTGGAACCATAAGAGTAGGGATGGCAACGGGGCGGTTCGGGGCGGTTATCCGGATAACCGCCCCGATACCCGAATGGAATACCCGAACCGAACCCGCCCCGATACCCGAATGGAGGAAGAGGGGGTGCTCCATAACCGAACCAAACGGGGTTCGGGTATTCCCCGAACCGAACGGGTACCCGAATGGGGTTATAAAATAATTAATATATATATATATATATATATATATATATATATATATATATAGATAGATAGGACCTGGGGTTATAAAATAATTAATATAATATATATATAGATAGATAGGACCTGGGGTTATAAAATAATTAATATAATATAATATATATATATATATATATAATATATATATATAGGACCTGGGGTTATAAAATAATTAATATAATATATAATATATATATATATATATATATATATAAATAAAACGACGTCGTTTAATTTCGGTTCGGTTCGGGTTCGGTTCGGTTCGGGTAACAGTTCGGTTATTCTTGTAACCATAACCGAACCGAACCCGAACGGGTATTTGTTTGTTCCTACCATATCCATACCCACGGAGAAAAAAACGGTTACGGTTCGGGGAAAATTAAGCAGTTCGGTTCGGATAACCATCGGTTCGGTCCAAATTGCCATCCCTACATAAGAGACTATTTCTTCTCCTTTTAAATTACAACTTTCGTTAGTAAAAACTTATTCTTAGATTTTACTTTTTAGTTACTTGTTGGGATGTGTCTTACCAAATTAATCTTCTACTCAAAATTTTACTGAAAAAATCTGGGTCATGGCAGGAGATGCTCTATCTGTTTCAGACCCAAAGAAAAATGGGTTCCGCTTTATCCACACATACACACACACACACACACACACACACACACACATAGACCAACACTTTTTTAGACCAATATTAGACCAATGGCTAAACTCTTGATTTCCGATTAAATCTTAATGATCCGAACCGTTCAATATGTTTAAAACATGTTTTTAAGGGTACCCGCGAGAAATCAGCTCAAAATATTACCAGAAAGGGCTTGATCCAAATATTGGTTCAAAATACTGACAGGAACTGTTTTATAAATCACTATTTGGATCAAGCCTTTTCCGGTAATATTTTGAGATGATTTCTTGCGGGTACCCTTAAAAATATGTTTTAAACACATTGAACGGTTCGGATCATTAAAATTTAATCGGGAATCAAGAGATTAGACATTGGTCTAATATTGGTCTTAAAAAGTGTTGGTCTCTTTAGCCTTTCCCTATATATATATATATATAGTGAACTTCTATTGAGGGATCCCTCATTTTGCTAAAATGAGGACCTTTTATTTCCAGATCAAATATTAATGATCGGAACCGTTCAATGTGTTTAAAACACGTTTTTAAGGGTACCCGCGAGAAATCGGCTCAAAATATTATCGGGAAGGGCTTGATCGAAGCAATTTTTGATAAAACTGTTCCTGTCAGCATTTATGAACAATTGTTTAGATCAAGCTCTTCTCGGTATTTTTTTGGGCCGATTTCTCGCAAATACCCTTAAAAACATGTTTTAAACACATTGAATGGTTCCGATCATCAATATTTGATCCGAAAATGGGAGGTCCTCATTTTAGCAAAATGAGGGATCCCTCATTAGAAGCTTACTCATATATATATATATATATATATATATATATATATATATATATATATATATGTAGGGAAATGTTCAAGTGACTAACATTTTTTAAAACTAATATTAGACCAATACCTAAACTTTTCATTTCTGATTAAATTTTGATGATCCGGAAATGGGAGGTCCTCATTTTAGCAAAATGAGGGATCCCTCATTAGAAGCTTACTCATATATATATGTAGGGAAATGTTCAAGTGACTAACATTTTTTAAAACTAATATTAGACCAATACCTAAACTTTTCATTTCTGATTAAATTTTGATGATCCGAACCGTTCAATGTGTTTAAAACATGTTTTTAAAAGTACCCGCGAGAAATCAGCTCAAAATATTACTGAAAAGGGTATGATCCGAGCAGTGGTTCAAAATGATGACAGGAACTGTTTTATGAACCACTGTTCGGATCAAACTCTTTCCGGTAATATTTTGAGTTGATTTCTCGTGGGTACGCTTAAAAACATATTTTAAACACATTGAACGGTTCGGATCATTAAAATTTAATCAGGAATGAAGAGTTTAGGCTTTGGTCTAATATTGGTCTAAAAACATATTGGTTTATATAGCTTTTCCCATATATGTATTATGTATATTTATGTATATATATTACAAATCAGGACAGTGTAAACTCCGCTAAACATATTTGCGTAAGAACGGACAAGATTGATTTGATTTAACGGCTAAGATTTATTAAAAAATTTCACAATAATCTCAATTAATTAACATTTATTAGCTCCACAACTTTTAAAAATATATATTGATGCTCACAACTTCGCTCTTTTTCTCTCTCTCTATTTGAACACTTTATTTTTTTAAGTTAATTAATTTTTATGAATATTTACTTTTCAAAATGTAGTACACACGTGTTTTTTTTTAAAGATATTACATGATTCAAATCAATTTATATGTACATGGATTGTTTTCACAAAGGTTGAAATTCTAGAGATCTTTAAACGCAATTTAACGTTGTTTGGTAGTGCCGTAGACATGAGTAATGTACTAATCCAATACAATAATGAAGAACTACGACTTCCTAACCTTTCACTGAACGACACGTGTCCGCGGCCGACACTGACAGAAGGAACCTTGGCAGTCCCTACTCACCATCACTCTCATACGTTCACACATAGAGTACTTCTTCTCTGATTCCCCCACACCCATCACTTAACTCACCACCCCAACTGATCATAGCCAAACCCTAACCCTAACTGCCGTAAATACTCGTAGATCTGATAGAAATCTTGGTTCGAAAGCTTACACAGAGAATGTAGAGATCCATTGGAACAAGTACATGGGGGGTTCAAAGATGGGCCAGAAGTGGTTCGAGCCGATGCGGAAGAGAGCTCCAATGAAGGTCTGGTTAGGGTTTCAAAAATCAATGGGAGTCCTCGTGGGTGGAAATCACACCTCATCCAGGTTTTGTACTCGCTAGTCTGTTTTGCTCTTAGATTGTTGGTTGTTTTCAATTCCCACTTGTTACAATTCAATTGTTTCCTCAATCTCTTATTCGAAGCACCCTAATTTCGATAGTGATTACTTCGGAAATGGATTTCAAACTGCTGAAATGGCAAATCCTTCGCGGGTCATTAGCCAGGCGCTTGTTTTTCAAAGCCTTCTTCTTTGCCCTGGTTATGGCTATCGTTACCTTCTTTCAAATTGTCCATGATCTTCGGACAATGGAGCCTCTGGCAACCAGTGTACACGAATGCCAACTGAGTACTGGCTCAAACCCTTATGTTAATTTCACTGGGTTTCTGAATCCTGTTTTCGAGGCGTTGTTTTCGACCCCATCTTGCAAGGAAACTGGAAATTTAACAATTGCTGTTGTCAAAGAGCTTATGGAGAAGAACTTGCTGGATTCTGGTGCAAAAGCTCTCTGTGTTGGGGAGGGATCTGCCTCTGCCGTCATGGCATTGCGAGAATTGGGATTCTCCCATGCCTTTGGCGTTGATAGACACCCGTTTTTCTCTATTTTAAAGAGGCGATTTGTGTACGAGCTGGATTTCCAGGATAATTATTTCGATTTCGTGTTCTCTCGAGCTCTTGATAGGGTTTCCGTCCCCGCTTTGCTCGTGCTTGAGATCGAGCGCGTTTTACGACCTGGTGGAACTGGTGCCATGCTTGTGGGTTCTAGTAATTTCTACTCTGGTGGTTTGATAAGGTCTGCCACCCCAGTTTCATCGTTCCTGAGAAGTTCCAATGTTGTTCATGTATGTGGGTTAAGCACTTTCACTCTTGTTATATTCAAGAAAAGATTCGACAATGTTGCTTTGTTTGAGCATTACCGGCTTCCCACTGAGTGCCAATCGGTTGCAAACAATTTGGCCTTTATAAAGCACATGGAACCTCTTGCGGACGAAAATTCGAGATCCAGTGCAACAAAGTTTTCATATTTACCCGAGTTCATGAATATTTCCTCAAGGAAGAGGATGATCTACGTCAATATAGGTGCAGGGGAGTTTTTGAATTCTACCCTTTCTGATATGTTCAAGCCCTTTTACCCTGTTGAATCTCAAGCTTTCAACGTTTACGTTGTAGATCATGACACTTCTGCCCTCTCATCTTATGTCAAAAACCCCGGGGTCAACTTTGTGTATCATCCAGGTCTTGCCGGAGACAAGGCCATTATTACCGGTCCCAGTTCTGACGAGAGTTTCAGCGCCCCAGTTGATGAAGAGGAATTTGATTTTATCCGCTGGTTTGAAAGAACAGTAGAAAATGGAGACCTCGTCGTCCTTATGATGAATGCAAGGGCCGTGGAGTTGAAAATTCTGTTCGAGTTATTTGAAAGTGGAGCAATTTGCCGCGTTGATGAACTCTTTCTCCGTTGCTCAGACGGTTCAGATTGCAGAAATGCTATGTGTGGAGACTGCACGAGTCTTTTCAGTGGCCTAAGAAACAGCGGTGTCTTTGTCCATCGCTGGTTGGGGAACTGATCCAATCCCTCTTACCCCGTGGTAAGGCTGGTGAACTATGTTTCTTATTTTCCAACGTTATCTTCTATAGCTAAATAAATGAGGTGGTGTGGATTGGCTTACGATCTACCGGATGTACCTCTGTTGAACTCTATCTGTTCTTTGATGTTTGGACCTGCTTGTCTTAAGTTCCTGAACCAGGCTATGGAGGAAACATCTACTATGTTTTATTATTATGTCATGAGATAAGTACTTATGTGGTGTGTGCTTATGATTATGTTTCTTTCATTCTTTTATGCTAGGGGAAGAAATCACCACCTTTTAATAACAATAATAATACTAATAGAAGGACGGTATGATTTTAGGTCACCTGGATAGAAACTTCCTCGTGTAGATTTGGGCCTGATGAATTATTCTCCAAAGAAAGTAGGGTAGCCATGTTGCTGGCTGATTCCTTTGTTGTTCTTTTACGTTTTCTGCCGAACCAATTATTTCCTTTTCTTGGGCACACCTTTGTTTAGACATTTGAACATTATGCCGTTCAAGACATCACTATGACAACTTAAAAGTTAGTAATTGATAAAGACATGTTATGCCACATGACAATAATAGAATCATTCTGGAAGTTGGTAATTGATAAAGACATGTTATGCCATAATAATAGAATCAATCTGGACTATCATTTTGAGGTCCAGAGGATTTCCTGTATTTTGTCGGAAGTCTGGGCCTGCCCGGGTCAGAACTACCTTGGACCTCCCTGCGGGAAATCCGGGTCGTAAGAACCTATCTACAAGACTCGGGACGTAATACCCGTTTGCAAGACTCGTATAATGAACGAGACTGGGTGTTGCGAGTGGGACGCCAACGTGAGACCTTTGGGCTTGTGAAACTCTATAAAATAAACTTGGAGTAAATTACTCATATATATCTCTTCGGTTTTAGGTCAAATTTCATTTCAGTTTTTATGATTTCAAATTCTACCATATCTGCTCGAACTTTGATATTGATTTCAATGTCATCCATCTGTTTGGTTCCGTCTATATATTTTGACGGAAAGCCTTCATGTGCATTGCACATGACTCCACTAAAAGGTATTTGTGGCAATTTTCACCTTCCTTCACAAATCTATTTGGATACAGCTACAAATCTGTTTCTGCGTCAACTTTTGATGAAATAAAAACACAATCTAAATTGAAATCACTGAAGTCAATTGATTGGCCAAAAGTTATCACAAATAGATAAATAGAATCCATTTGCAGCTGTATCCATTTTTAGATTTCAGCTCTAGTTTAGATTGGGTTGTTAATGAAAAATCAATTGATTTTTATAGCTTACCCAAAACCAGAGAATGATTTCTATAGCTTAGTAAAAAATTCATTGATTTCTTAGTCCTAGATCTCAAAATCCTGAAACATCCCTTCAAATTCTCCTCTCTCTCTCTCCCCCTCTCCCTCCCATGGCTGCCTTTGATCTCTGAAACTCAGACAACAAAATCACCAGCCGCCCCCTGCTGTTTATCTCCGTCTCCATCTGCTGCTGCATCCTTGATGTGAATATTATAAACCCATATCCAAATCGGATTTGGGCCAAGAGTTGACCAATCAACATAGCAAGTATGGGGGTTGGATTTTTTTATTGAATTTTTCTTCTTTGGGAGTTGGATGGAGGAAGAGTTTGTGCAAATTGATGACAGAGCTTTTGTTTCTTTTTGTTGGGTTAAATCAAATCGAATGGATGAGATCGATTATGCAATTTGATGTAAAAACGTAAACTTTTTTTTTTTCAAACTATTGGATACGTAAGTTTGGATTGATGATGGGTTTTGAGCAATTGATGCAGAAACAGTTTGCAGCTGGTAAAGGTGACTCTTTCAATTCCAAATGGACCCTCATCAGAAGTTTTGTGTGTGGTACATAAACAGATTTAATCTCATCAGAAGCTGATGCAGAAATTGTATCCAAACAGATTTGTGATACAGCACCTTGCGTGCGCGTGTGTGTGAGAGAGTGTAAACCAGAAGTAAAAGAATTACCAAAAATACCCTTCTAACGAGTTGAAGTACATGATATGTGTATTAGCTTTTAGACAATTCAGTTTACGCACGCTTTGATTAATCTTTAATGGACTAATTTTACTCTTTCCTTGTGCGGATCTCAATTAATTCTAGAGCAAAGTTCTTTATAGACCAACCCTATAACAATTAGGAGAGAACAAATTCCTAAGTCTCAAGTCTTACTTATCAAGCCAACCCTTTCGGGTTTCATAATGTAAATGTTTGGGTAAATAAATCCGAATATTTATCTATTCAGCCATGAGGTAAAATCCAACTGGAGCATTGGTCATGGTCTAAGAAATATTTTAGAGTTCACAAAGGTCCATTTATGGGCCAAGGCCATAAACGCCTATATGAGATTCTAACAACTTGGTGGCATATGCTTAATTATCTCTTAACTAATCTATGTTAGTTTTTTTTTAACCATTGTTGTAGCTATGTAATATAAAATAAAATTTCTATAATTGTTTTGTCATTTATTAATTTTTTTTAGATGGTCAAACGATTGGTTTGGGTCGCAACTGCACGTGTGAGGTGATTGATAGCATCATACTTGATTTTTTTTTCGAAAATTGTTCTAGAATTATGATTTTTTAAATTTTCATTAAACCTCTCCTAAAAGGAATCACTAGCCACTTTATTTTCCAAAATCTCATCTCCTTATTTTTTTATTTTCCTAAAACCCCTGCAATGCCATGTATCTGTGCAAGGCAGCCAAACCCATTTGTTTTTCACGCATGCACAAGCCTTGGGCACTAAGTAATAAACTAAATAAATTAAACTTATTAGATTCCTTTTTGGTTTCTTCCACCTCCACTGATGCTTGGATTTTTGCAATTAAAAATTAAATACAAATTTATCATTCTTTTCCTTTAGCCGTATAAGCATGTTGGAGACTTGGGAGAAAATGTATGCACCTACTGACATTATCTTGGGTTTCACAGACTCGAGAAATTCCTCAATTTTGCATTAAGTGTATTTTATCTTCATGAGCCTATATAAGGTTAGCCATCACTCTTTTCCTTTTCACGAACAAACCAAGCCACAGAGAACTTTGTTGGGGGGGGGGGTGTTGTGCTGTGCACTGTCGAGGGTGATAAAATTATCGCACGACTAAAGTAGAAACATATTTTTTCAATCTTAGTTTTGTGTAATTTGTAGATATTATGCATACTTATTTTTAGAGGAATCGTATATTTTTTTATTGGGTCTTGACCAAATAATGAGATATTGTCCAAATTACACAATACTCACACATGCATACACTTGTTAACGTGTGATGATGTCTACGAAGTCTCGTGGGATCTAGTGAGAGTAGAAATGCCAATCCGACCATATTCTACTATGTTGTTATGCTGCTTAAATAATTTAACGATATTGTCGAGATTCTAAAAGAGAAAAAATCATGTTGTTGGTGGAATTTCTGATGAAATAATGGCAGGTTGAAAAATTAATTTATAGCCGTTATACTACCAATTTTATTCTTAAAACTTAGTGTATTTGAATGTGGAAAAATTTAGAGTCATATTTTAAGGACACTGGACCGAATGCCACTTATGACACAGGAATGGAGGATGTCAGAGCACATCATGGAGCATGTGATCCAATGCCGCTGTGTTTTTTCACCGAGTATTATGCACTCATGGAACAATTTCTTTATCCCTGGTATTTGTGTCAGGTGAAGAAGTGCAGGAAGAGAGACAACCCAAGCTGGAAGAGTTGGGCTTCGATACTGAAAGCTACGACAACACATGGATACCGTACATTTAGTAGCTCTGTTCTTAATTTGAATTCACAATGTAAACCCATGAGGGATGTTTTAATAATTTTGTCAAACTTTCGCAAACAATGTTTTATTTCGCATTCAAAAGTTATGAAATTTATGTTGTTTTAATGTCATTAAAATGTTCCGAGAAATCAGAGTGTTACACTTGGTATCAGATTTTCAGGTTTGACCACCCTTGCGACTTTGGGTAAAATTGGTGGATCACATATTTCGATTGTTTTCTTACCGTTAGTTAGACTTTTCAATTTTAGTTATATGCGCTATTATTGCAAGTTTAATATATAATTACTCTTTTGTTATTAGATGTAAAACGTCGAATCAGGGAATCACGATGATCTCAACATCAACGGTATAATGAATGATTTCAACCCAACGATTGGTTGCTTGATCCCGAGGAGGATCCATTACCACAAGAGAATCAAGAGGAAGAGATGGGGGAGAATGAGGCTCCACCATTTGTCCCGGCTCCCTAGGGAACCCTACCAAGCTTAGCTCTAGCTGGATGGGAAGACATAGCGGCCTTGGATCAAGAGCTAGCTGCTGAGCCCCAAGAGGAAGAGGCCAAAAGGAAGAAGAAAAAGATGCTTATAGCGAGGTGGAACATCCACTTACACCGCCACCAAAGAAGTACAAGATCGACCATTTAGATTGGGAGCCATGAATTCACAATCCAAGTTATCCACCAAGTACTATGATTTACCTCATACTCACACCAGCGGTCCGATGCCCATGGAAGGTAATTTCTGGTCCCTATTTCTTTAGGCCTGTGATGATTTGGCCCGCTACATGAGAAAGTACAAGCTGGATGTGCCTCATGCTTTTGAACAGAAGCGAGAAAACACCGTGCCTACTCACTTGGTTCAGGCTCAGAAGCCTTACGATGAGCAATAATAATATCATCTTGTAGCGGGCCAAATCATCACAGACCCGAAGAAAAAGGGACCAGAAACTACCTTCCATGGGCATCGAACTGCTAGCGTGAGTATAAGATAAACCATAGTGCTTAGTGGAGAACTAGGGTATCGACGTCATGGCTCCCAGTCTAAATGGTTGATCTTGTACCTCTTTGGTAGCTATGTAGGTGGATGCTCCACCTAGCTATCAACATCTTCCTTTTCCGCCTCTTCCTCTTGGGGCTCAGCAGCTGACTCTTGATCCAAGATCTCTATGTCTTCCCATCCAGCTAGAGCTAAGCCTGGCGGGGGTCCCTGGTGAGCCAGGGCAGGTGGTGGAGCCTTATTCTCCCCTATCTCTTTCTCTTGATTCTCCTGTGGTAGTGGATCCTCCTTGGGATCAAGCAACCAATCGTCGGGGTTGAAATCATCCATTATGCCGTTGATGTTGAGATCATCGTGATTCCCTGATTCGGCGTCTGACATCTAGTAACATAAGAGTAATTATATATTAGACTTACAATAATAGCGCATATAACTAAAACCAAAAAGTCTAATTAATGGTAAGAAAACACTCGAAATATGTGATCTACCATCCTACCCAAAGTCGCAACGATGGTCAAACCTAAAACTTTGATACCAAGCGTAACGTCCCGATTTCTTAGAACATTAATTAAAACATTTTAATGACATTAAACAACATAAATTTCATAACTATGGAATACAAAATAAAACATTGTTTGAGAAAGGTTGACAAAATTACTAAAATATTTCTCCCGAGTTTACATTGTTAATTTAAATTAAGAACAGAGCTACTAAGGGTGTGGTATCCATGTGTTGTCGACTTTTCTAACTCAAGTTGTCTTTCTTCCTACACTTTTTCATTTGGCACGAATGCCAGGGGCAGAAAAATTACTCCATGAGTACATAATACTCGATGAAAAATATACCCGAAACAAACCCAAGAAGCACGTAATTCGACATATATGATATACCAAATTAAAGAACAAAATAATTAAAGCAGCGGAAATAAACACATAAGTTTGTTATGAATCTTATATTGAAATTTCTAGGATTCACCACCTCGGGAGTCCAATCCTTCCATTTTAAACACTAGCGTAGGCAATTAGTTGATATTGACCAATCCTTGCTTACCATGGGCCCATAGTCTGAGGTGATATACCCGATCGAGTATCGACCTGGTAAGACAGAGACCTTCTACTGTCTACTCAAGTTAATACTTACTTCACTCTATCTAGATCCTTCGCAATGTGTCTTCACCAGGTCAAATACCAACAAACTTTAGCTGTTTTCTATGGCAGAGACCTTCTACCGTCTACTCAAGTTAATACCTACTTCACTCTATCTACATCCTTCGCAATGTGTCTTCACTAGGTCAAGTACGAACGAACTTTAGCCTTTTTCTCTTTACCGGCTCAAGGAAGCCCAAGACACAGGTCGCCACTCCCTCGGATCTAGGGTTGTCATCGCAGACGTCCGGAAATCACCTCCAACCGTCTCCAACTCCTCCTAGTTGGGGTTCTTATAATAAATCTTAATCAACTTGGGTTCTTATAATAAAATCTTAATCAACTTGGTATAATTACGCCATAAACACATGAGTCAAAACTTGAATAAAACTGTCATCGTGGGTCAAACTGATTTTACTCTTTCCTTTAGTGTTCCTTAGCGTCTCTTCACATTCCGAATACAATGCACGCTTTGACATCATACACCTCCGTGTCATAAGCGGCATTCGGTCCATTGTCCTTAATGTATGACTCTAAATTTTTTCACATTCAAATACACTAAGTTATAGGAATAAAATCGACAGCATAACAGCTATAAATTGATCTAACCATAATTCCAACACGACATTATTGCGTCAGAAATTTCATCAACAACATGATCTTTTCCTTTTAGAATCTCAACAATATCACTAAACTATTTAAACAGCATAACAAGATAATAAAATATGATCGGATTTGCATTCCTGCTCTCACGAGATTCCATAGAACTTCGTGGACATCATAACACATTAACGAATATATACATGTGCGAGTGTTGTGTAATTTGAACAAGATCTCATCATTTGAATTGAGACCCAATAAAAAAAATATACGATTTCTCTAAAAAAAAAAAATTACGCATAATATTTATAAATTACACAAAACTAAGATTGTAAGGTATATATTTCTACCTTAGTCATGCAATAATTCCGTCAAGGATTGGTGATTGCTTGGCCTCCCTCTTCCTCGACAGCACTCCCCACCTCTCTCTCTAGACTCACCCTCTCTCTCTTTTTCTATGTTCTCTCTGCCTTGGTTTGTGCGTGAAAAGGACGAGTGATGGCTACCTTACATAGGCTCATGAAGAAAAGGACAAGAGTGTTGGCTGCCTTATATAGCCTCATGAAGATAAAATCTATTTAATGCAAAATTGGGGAATTCCATGAGTTTGTGAAACCCAAGATAATGTCAGTAGGTACATAAATTTCCTCCCAAGTCTCCAACATGCTTATCCGGCTAAAGGAAAAGAATTTGTACTTAAATGTTTAATTGCAAAAATCCAAGCATCAATGGAAGTGGAAGAAACCAAAAAAGAATCCAATGAGTTCAATGGATTTAGTTAAACAAATGGGTTTGGCCACCTTACAGTGATACATGGCATTGAAGGGTTTTAAGTTTCCAAAGAGTTAGAACAAATAAAGAGACAAGATTTAGGAAAATAAAGTGGCTAGTTAATCCTTCTAGAGGGAAAAACAATAGTCATAATTCTAGAACAATTTTTGAAAAAAATAATTGGGTACAACACGATCACTCACTTCACACGTGCATTTGCACTCCAAACCAATCGTTCGACAAACTAAAAATAAATAAAATTAATAAATGACAACAATTATAAGAATTTTATTTTTATATTTTCTTTATAAAAAAATCGGATTATTACAAGCTCAACATAGCTGAGTAAGTTATATATCATGCCTACACTGTATCTATTAATTTGAACACATATCAAAATTCATTAGATCTACTTTCATATTTTGTCTTATAATAACATATCGCGTAGGCATGATATATACTTTGATGTGTTAGTAGACTTATTCTTCTATCTCTCTTGTAGAAAGGGGACAAAGATTATTTATTAAAAACTGCCGGAGTATTATGTGGTAATACTTAAATAATATTTTCGATCAATAAATTATCCCAACCCAAATTACATGGGTCAGTTTATATATCTGTATAATTTGTCGCCGCAGAATTTGTTAACGGTACTACCATATGGTATTCCGAGAGCGTTAATAATTATTCTGGAGAACTGGGAACCACTCATAGTGAGACAACTTGAATAGGATAAAAGAGATCAAAGGTCCAACCAGCTGACTGCGAATCACTTTTGGCAGATGTGAGTAAACTCCATTCGAAAACTGAGAAGGTGGGGGCCGGCCAGGCCAGGCCTCCAACTTTATATAGAACACCCAATTTGTTAATGGTTAAATTATTAAAAAATTTAAAATTTTAAAATCACGAATAAATTTCAAATATAATAACTCAAATTACCATATCCGATGTTCAAATTTTATTCTCTTCATTTGACTATTACTAAACATAGCCTAAGGATCTATTTCACAAAAGGTCAAAAGATGGAAAAAATTATGTCTATCTGGCTTGTAATATCCGGAATTTATTTATATTTTTAGATCCCGAATATGATATTCAGATTACTAATTTATTTACCTGGAGAGAGAGAAAAGATTTCCACCACTCTTCTATTTATATTTTATCCCCTTTTATATCCGTCGTCATTATTAATTATGAAAATTCCATTTACCTACTCATATTTACCATATCTTCATTCTTCAAAAAATACTTAAACAAACTCTTTATAACTATAATATGTCTCTCCTTCTATTATATTTTTATCTTACTGTATCTATGATATTATTTTCATAATTTTAACTTCTAATAAACTGAATAACAGGTGATGAATAATGGTGGTGGAGGTCCACAGGTACATACAATTATTAACGTGACTTGTACTTCAATAACAGAACACTTGAACATATTTTTGGCAAGGATGAGCTGGCCACAACCCAAAAGGGATTGCCAAATTAAGAAAGGTTCTTGTAGATTGGTGTGTCAGTCCCATCCCCACTTGACATCCACACATTATGATGTACTCCACCTTCTGTTATACAAATAAAATTATTGAATAAAAGAAAAGAAAAAAGTACTATTCAATTCCTTTCTCGAAAAGTAAAGTACAGAATGTAGTGTCCTTTTTTGTAGTGAGCATGTAATACCGACAAAATGATATAATTTTATCTGTTTTGTTCTCAAAATTATATTGTTTTGATTTCATGCATTTTGATAAGAATTCGCCTAATAAGTAAAAATGGCATGATTTCAAGAGCAAAATAGGCAAAACAACATCCGCACTATATGCTCACTACAAAAAAATACACTACAGCTCGCCCAAATCCTTAAACCTAACAATTAGAGAACGTACTATACATCTTTTCAATAACCAATCACATAAAGCATGATATATGCAAAACACCTCGACTATTAACGCTCATTACTAGTGAGATCATCATTGTGAACTACATATATTTTTCACGAGTCTCGCTAATTACCGCTCACTAGGCGGTGCATAACATGAACATGAAGTCAAACAATCACGAATATCAATACACATTTTATGAATATCAATGCATATTAACATATATCAATACACAATTGCAGATATAGATGTACCTTTTATATATTATTCATCGCTTAGTAGGCGATGATCAGAAATCTCCATTTTTCATTATTAGGTTGGGCTATACACATCACTGGACACGCGATATGTTTTCTGGGTGCAGATTCGAGTGCCTAATTAGGTATCACTAACATGGTTGGTTGACGCTTGGGTTGGGAATTGGCTGTAGTTGCGTGAGGGAAGAAGGTAAGAATCTTAACCCCCAAGGTGGGTGGGTACACCACACAAATATTCTGCAGCATTATGTTTCAGAGAAATGATTCTGAACAAATTACCCACTACAGACATTCTTCCCAATAATGGGTAGTATATGATATATTGAAAAACTACACCCTGGAAACAAATTCAAACCAAACTACTCCTTTTTTTTTTTAATCAAGAAAATCAAACTCCTGGTTGTATAAATAGTTTGCAGATATTGATAGCAACACACTGCATGAAAAAAGATTCGGAAATGAACACGTCAACTATACGAGCAAGAACACACACAACTTTCTCCCATAAATGGAAAAACTTACAGAGATTGGATTGACAAACACACATTGATCTACATCGGAAAGTTGTTGAGTGGTCCGGGCCGTCACATATGTTTTGGTCCTGACCACTCATGATTGGCCAGCTCGAATAATATGGGTCACATGCTCAGGACCCACCCTCCTTTGGGAAATGAAAAGCCCCCTCAGGAAGGTGAAAAGTTGGGACATCAGTTCCGAGCTCTATGAACATAGTAGTCTGGGTGCATGGAACAGTTACAATGACTACAATTTACTGGAACAAAATAGCAAATACTTCAATCATAACCAAATATGCATTTGCCTTTTGGTGACAGACATTCCAAAACAACCATTCGGCAAGCACACACAAATCAAGATGCTATTGAGAAAGTTCGGCTATCCCACCATTTTTCACCTACTATTTTGTTTTTTCATTGAATGTTACTGATAAACATACAAGAGCTATACAGAAGCATAAAACCTCAACAGTACATGCAATAATCCAGTAAAATTTTCTTGAAGTGAGTAAGGGTAACAGACTGAAAGCAAGCGTTATAACAGAATACCATGTCCTTATTCCCGGTCCAAATACGACCTATAAGGTTGTTATACCTATATAACACCACATAAGTTAAGCTGCAATTCAAATGATAAAGCAATGTTTTCTGATCAATAACAATCTATATATGGGTTTAGTACACATTTGATCTAAAACACATTTCTGATTATTGTTGCTACCCTCTAACTGTCGATCTCTATCTGTACTAAGAAACCTTAAACAACGAAAAATCCAATCAGTAACCTCGCCATTCTTTCACTTCTACGATGGAACTTCTAAGTACTATTTGAAATGGCTCCTCAGAAAAAGATCCCACAGCATACACAGGAGAAGACAAATTTATTTGATCAAACAAGCGCTGAACTTGCACCTTAACTCATTAGCGTATTTTTTCGACTAATCAGCCCCATTTATTGAAGTCTCGCAAACAATGAAGAGAACGATGGTAGGTTTCTCAATAGTCAAAAGCAAATGTGCTCATCAGGAAGTGTATCGTTTGAAGGAGAATAATCAAAATCACATAATGCTACTCTAGATTAGTAATTGAACTGCTCAAAACTCCATGTCATACTGAGCCTTATGGAAAATCAAAAGCAAAGAGGCTCACTTCTAGCCCAAACAAGTACCCAGCAAAACAAATGGGAGATCAGCAAATCCCATTTTGAACCATCAGGAAAGCCACTTAAAGACAGTGAATTAGCTCTAACCTCGTGTAAGCAGATCACTTAAAACATCTATTACCAAATAAGCTCTAGCATGCAAAACTTGAACTTTGCCTTCCTCATATCGAAGTAACTTCATGAAGAATCTTAATTGGAAAAAGCACACTAAAGGACTATCTTAAAGGCAACTACAAGGCTTTACTGGGGGTCTCATAATCATGAAGGCCTTATCACTTCACATATTCTGAAACTAGGATGTGCATAGTTTCACACCCTCCAAGAATGTGAGGCCGATCAAAGGCTCCTCAGTAACTCTATAAAGAACCTTAATGAGGTACTATGACTATACAGAGAATACAAATTTTGTTAACTACCAAAATAAGAAGCTGTTCTTGACATAGTGATATCTAGAGCACAAAACTGAGCAGGACAAGATAAAAAAGCTGTGGACAATCATCACGATCAGAAGTCACGGCAGGCTTCGTTACTTTGTTCCATTTCCAAGCACCGGCAGCTAAATTAAGCCGCTAAAAGTCTTGACATTTTTGTTCTGACATTCAGCAAGGGATTTGGAGCTAATAACTAAATTAAGATGAGGCATAAATGTCAAAGCCTGAAGCACGAGTAAATAACCTTGAACCACCAAACAATAAAGCTTTTGCAATTTATTGATTTGAAGCAGTTTGCTGCGAATCATAAGCATAACTTTGGAAAAAAACTAAAGGATAAAAACACCATAACTTCTAACCAGTAGCCCTGAAAGCAGACTGCACCAATCACGGAAGTGATGAACACCCAATACAGAAAAGTTAAAACAGAATAAAAAACAAGTTCTCATCTTGTGAGACGCTACCCCAACAGTAACTAAAGTTCTGGTCAATCAGATAAATGTGCAAGCGCAGAAAGTCCAGGTCAGATTAAGGTACCTGATCCTTAGGGTGAGAGTCAAATTTATTGAAGGAAAATCCTCAACATCCCATGACAGCACAGTTGTACACAAACACCCCGGCATGCTCCTTTGTACCAATCACCTTCCAGTCCAATGTGCCATTCTTGACACCTGAGTTAGGGCACCAAGAGTTCAGCACTATAGCTTCACCTTCTGGACCCCTTTGTCCACCCACTACAAGAAGTTCCTTCCCACATGCTTTAAAAGCCAGGCCCCACCCATTGGAAGAATCAGCTCTAACTGGAAGCCTTCCCAACACAGCCCATGAGTTCTTCTCCTTGTCGTACTTCTTCACCATGTTGGTCAAATACTCAACTGCGTATAGCTGGTTATCAACAACCGCCACAAGAGGAGGTGCCTGAGCAGCCCTACTGACATTTGGAAACATACCCTCTATTTTCCTCCACTTCCTTGACTTAAGATCGTACTCCTCTCCACAAGTCAAAGAATCAGTAGGACTTGTCATTCCACCAATCACGTAGAATTTTCCGTCCATGAAAAAGCCAGAGCACAATCTACGTGGGGAGTGCATGTTTGGTAACATTTCCCACTTCCCTGTTTTGGAATCATAGAGCTCAGCTGATTGCAAAATTTTCCCAATCCTGTCGCTTCCTCCCGCAATAATAGCAATCGAACCAAGACTTCCCGATCCAAACAAACAACGAGGGCGATTCATTCCTTCGCACTTCACCCACTTCTGACAAATTAAACTAAACTTCCAAATGGCAAAATCTAACAACTCGCGGCCAAAAACCAGCAATTCACTACCCACAGCCAATGATTCCTTATCTGCATGGTTGAAACACTCATCACATGGAATTTTAGGCAATCTCATCCATTTATTCCTCCTGGGGTCAAATGCCTCCCATCCTCTCGGGTCACAAACCATGTACACCCAATGCTCCACAATCTCCAACCGCTTCCGCAGATCATACAAATACCCACTTTTTATTAGGGAATTAAACCTAGTACTCAAGCTAGACAAGGAAGCATAATCAGATCTGGAAGCCCAGGCAAGACAAGTTAAAGCAACATCATCATTTAGACCAGGCAGTAGAAGACAATCACTTGATCCTAACTTCTGACGACCTCTTCTCTCTGACCCCATCTCCAACAAAGCACTTTCTTCTTCTTCCTTTTCTTCCTCCACCACATACTCTGAGAAAGACCTGTTCTTTTTATAACAAGGACGTAATTGTTTATTAGACATATCAGTATCTAATGCTACGAAACCAAATCCTTGGTATACCAACTAAACTATGCAAAATTTCCCAAAATTAGCAAAATCAGTATTCAGATGAATTGATTCACTTGTCGGTCATTTTCCCAGTAACCCCAAAATAAGTTGCGATCTCTCCTCCGTTTATCAATCCTATCCATCGTATCAAGCCATCGCTACAATTCCATATATATATCACGCTCCATATTCAAAACAACCAATCCAACCACTTATACGGCATAACTTCAAGGAGAAGTATGATCAAAGAAAAACATCTTATCTTTCAATTGACTGATCTCGAGAAATCAATATGATAACTTCCGGGAGACTTTCTTGAAAAGCCTGAACAGATCTTTTCAGATAATTCCTGAAAAGATAATTAAATCGAAAACCGCAAAAATAGATCGCAAAAAAGTTCGACAAACCGATTCGAAGTCGAATCGAACAGCGTATAACTATTTGGATCCCAATCGGATAAAGCGGCGGGAGCCCTAACCGCCGGATAGAATTTATTTTTAGAGATGAAGAGGAGTACCAACAGTTGAATCCAGCGCCGACGAATCTAGGAAATTCGATCGGATCTCAACGGCGACGCTGCCGTGAAGTGTGTTTCGCCTGACATGACGCCAACCGGATCCCGTGGATGTGAGAGACACAATTTAGAAAGAGAGATAGAGAGAAGGGGGGAGAGAGAGAGAGTTGTACAGATATGGTTCGTTTCTTAAAACAGAAGAGAAACTGAACTGATTGAGAAAGCATGGCATTTCCAAAAAGTAAAAAATAAAGGAAAAGAAAAAAGAAAACATTTATAATTTTCCTTTTATTAGTAGTATGGGTTCTTAACTATCCGAATCTTTAAAAGCTATATTTGTGGTTGAATTGATATATAAAGAAATAATATTTGAAAAAACTTTTATATCTATTAAAAATTTTCTAAATAAATCTATACACAAGACTACTTTTACTTTTTTAAACTCATTTTTAAGAAAAATATGACAAATAAAAATAAAATTTTTTTAATCAAGCAATGATAAACATCTTTCTATTTGATATGACTCCATCTATCTATGCCTATTTTCTTTACCATTCTAATGAGTATTATTTATCTCATCACATACCGGTCAAAATATCCCGTGCCGATCTCGTCACAGTACCAAACCATCGTCGTATCATTTTGGCCACTATTCTAGCCTCTTCTGATCGATACCGTGCCGGTCAATATTTAAAAAAATATAAAAACAAAATTCAATTAAATTTTTGGGTAATTTTTTCGTACAATTTTTTATGTATCAAAACGATATTGTTTTGACACACAACACAACACGTCATGTTATCTACACTGCACAACAACAGAATTCTCATTCCCTTTTGATTAGTAGAATAATAAGCTAAAGATTATCCCATAGTTAGTTAAATCTGAATCTAACTATAACTTCAAGATAAGCTATGGTACGTATGTGGCAAACTTAGATCTTATCCAAATTACCATTTTCAGTTTCTCTCTCTACACGTATTATAATGCTATTTTTTTAATTATTTTTAAACTAGATACGTATATGATTATTGATGGTTTTTACTATGTAACAGGTAAAGGACTAATGTGGTTGTTATTACTAGCTTTTTTTGACCAAATTGATGGTCATAGGTTGAATGAGGGTGATTAAGGGATGTGTCCCAAGGTTACGAGGTTGAATTTTTCATTAAAATTAATCACTAGGAGTTATGAAGATTTATTCGGTCGTTAATTCAAGATGCCAATGGTCTATTTGTTTGAGGAATGTAGAGGACGGGATGAAGATATAATAAAATTTCGGGACTCATAAATGATGTATTTGTTTTGTTTGTGAGACCTGAAATATAATTGGTTGGATTGCTCAAAAAAACTTGATAGGTTGGATTGCTCAAAAACAATTGTTAATTGTTAATTAGTCTCGACACGAAATTTTAAAAAAGTACAAAATTATGTTCAAGAAAAAAAAAATTAGAAAAGACAAAAAATAACGAAACTGATTTTCACACACCCTTTTGTTCATTTGCACCCATTTTTTTGTCCTTATTATACTAAAGTTACTAAAATACCCTTTCATTTACTTGGAAGAGTTTATTTAATATAAGGATTTTTTTTAAGTAATTTTGTATAATATGGATAAAAAAAGGGTACAAATGAACAAAAGGATGTGTGAAAATCAAATCTCAATATAAATTAAAAGATAGTCTATTTTGATTTTTTTTTTTTTTGTCTTTAGTGAATATTTTTTAGCTTTTGAACATAATTTTATATTTTTTAGATTTTTTTGGTTGAAACAAAGCGACAAACCCCAAAACATAGAGGAAAAAATAATAAATAGAAATAAATTGAATAAAGACAAAAATAAATTAATTTTAGATAATTTAGACCAAATAGAAAGATTATTGATGATTTGGGACACAAGGCTCAGTTTGGTTTGGTTTGGTTTGGTTAGAAAGATTATTGATATTATGTTCAATTAGTGAATAATAAGATCATTAATATAAGTCATGAAATGTCTTGCTCTTGATAGTAAGCGTAGTTCGTGGTTGACCTTTATTTTTTTGCTTTAATTTCTATCAATTAGGTTATGACAAACAAAAATATTTGCTTTTGGTCATACAATAGTGTTTAAAGGAGACGTCAATTAAATTTAAATTTAAGTTGTCTTTAAACTTTTAATCTCTTATAATAATTTAAACATATAATCAAAAATCCCTTCAAAAATCGTGCATGGCACGAGTTTTTTTGTTAGATTATAAAATATAGAAAACTACTTGAACTAATCTCGCAATGAATTTAATAAAAATTTATTTAATTCAATTGTTACGAAAAGTTCAACGGTCAGCTATATTCATATTCATATTTATATTCATAGCCAAAGGCAAAATATTTATAAATTAAATTTGGGCATGTGATAGCTAGTTACTATTTCATTTAAAGATAGAATTGGGTCACCACTCGACCTAGTTTAGCCTGTTTATCGTAATATATTTTCCGTCTTGTTTTGTTTATTTTTTAAATACGTATCACTTTTAGGAAGTTAAATTAATGCAATTAAGAACCAACAAATTATGCATGAATGCGTTTTGTTTTTTTTTTTTTTCATTTGAAAATGACACGACTTTTATAAGTAAATAAAAAAACCAATATGAGATGAAGGGAAAAGTTTTTTTTTTTTGAATTGAAAGCATGGCTTAATAACGTAGGAGGGCAAAATATATATAATGGACTAGGCCTAAAAATTATAAAAGCAGTTTGCCTTACTTTCTAGTGTTTCTAGATTATAAAATCCGAAACAATACATCAGTACACACCAATATCGATACATACCATATCAGTAATAAAAATGGTACGAGTACAAAATTGATAACTTTGGTACTACTATTCCAACGTCTATTAAATCTCACTTGAACCAAACGTCTTTTAAACATTTGTAACTTATATGCTTGGAACACAAGTTAAAACGGTATCGTTTTAATCCATAATATACATCAAATTTTGTGTAAATTTTTAAAGCATAATGTACCGTCACAATACCTATTCGAACTACCAAAAATCAAAGAAAAAGTTCCTAAAAAAAGTTATGGAATTGTGTGTGTGTTTTATTAAATTTCTATTCTTACTTGTCAAGAAAAAAAAAACCCTCTATTATTATATAATTTTTTTCTTATGAAGTATATATGTCCGTTCCTATTAAATATTCTGAATATGCTTCATTTTGGTCTCGAATACATATGCATCCCTGCGTACTGAAATTTTTGACTCCGTCCTGGAGGTATGGAGTCGGAGCTTTGCTGTGCACAGTGCAAAGGAAGACATGTTATGCGTTAAAACGATGTCATTTTAATGTACAAATTATTATTCCGAATAAACTCTGATGGATAAGAATCTTTATTTTTACGCCAAAACAACGATGTTTTGCTGCACCAGGCTTCCCATTTCAGGAGGTATGAGCATAACAAAACATTAGTAAAGCTACCGAGTTGTCTTTGAAACCATTTGGCAGCCATGATCCTAACACCCACTGATTTGACACTATAATATACTAGTAATACTGTTGTCTTCCCAATTAATCATGATTTGATTGGTGCTCCTTTTGAGCTTTCGGCCAATGGCATATATTATAATAACTAGTGAGGTCCATCACTATTTAAATAATGTTCTGTTTACCCCAGATGGTTCGTATTTATCTTTCTATTTATATATTATGTATTAAATACGCTATTTTCAGAAATAAATAAATGTTCACGTCAGCTGTTACTATTTCTCTTCCTTTTTCTCATGTTCAAATTTTCTCTTTTAATAAACTTTTCACATTCAATACGTGTTAATTCATAACTCGATTAGTATTTTTCGTGTTTACAGTTGTCGTTAACGTAAATTTGGGAGTTATAAAACATCATTGATCTTTATGGCTAATTAAATAGCCAGCCTTGAGGAAAAGACGAAGAAGCCACCACTTTGGGCTCCTAAAAAAATTTCATAAATAAGGACACCAAATATTTGAGTCTCTTCAATATATTAGACCTAATTTTCTTAGTTTCAAGTTTATGTTTATATACAATATGCACAATACAAATCTCAAGGGGCTCTAATTGAAGAGTTCATTTCGGACCATCGGAATTTCAGGGCCGACACTAGCTAACTATTAGACGCCTCCAAAGTACCATGTAGCATTGCTTAGATGATACTTCTGGCCAATAAGCTATCGCAACATGTACTATGTAGGTCACTTTTTGTCTTTTAACAACCCAATAAATATATATCTTGATATTTCACTGAAAAAATTTATCGCCACGTGATTTGATGAGAGTACCAGGTGAATCCAAGAGCGTTGAATAATTTAAAGGTTCGCATTTGTTTTAATAATTTTACCTGAAATAGTGAAGATTAGAGACTTGAGGTGACTAGTGGTATGAAATGAGTTCAATTGTCAGCATATTATCCCTAATTAAGCGGTCAACAAAGGCTTTAACTTTTAACAAAAGTAAAGGTAGATGATAAGGTTTAGGGTTATCAAAATCACGTGCTTGACTAATCTACATACATAGGTCAAAGTGAGCTTCCAAAGGTCCCACACGTCATTTACTTTTTTATTTATCAAAGTCTAATCAAACTAGAGTAATAATTTCTTTTCCATTAAAATGGATTTTATTAGCAAAAGAATGGTCGACTCAAAAGTAAATTCTTGGTGGGTCAAGGAGAGGAGAGCCAAAACCATCCGAAACTTCGTAAAAGATGTGCCTTGTTACTCATTTTAGTATAAAAATATTGGCTAAACAGTTGGACATTGACCGAATAATTTTCAAATCGTATTTTATGTATCAAAATTATATCGTTTTAACGTGCAACACGTCTTGCTGTGCATTGCGCACAACAAGCTCCCCAGTTCTGATCCCGTCGGTTCTTGGACTAGACCACACTCCTGAGTTTGTTTGATGAGGTTGAGAGAATCAAATTCCTTCCCCGCCCGCCCTTGATAATTCACCTTTTTCTGCTAATGTGCAGTGGCAAGTTGCTCTTCTCCGGTCCACGAATATTGTCTGTTGTCCTTTACTTGTTTAGAGTCGATAGACATAATTATTGCGTATAGTAAACCGTTAGCTACTTCTGTTAAAGATGCATCGTTACATAGTAAGTTTTCTATCTTTCGCCCTTACTTTCTTAAATCTATCTCCATTAGATGTAACTATTTACTTTTCTCGATTGCGCGTCTTTACCACCATGCA
This sequence comes from Arctostaphylos glauca, assembly GCA_019985065.2. NCBI lineage: Eukaryota > Viridiplantae > Streptophyta > Magnoliopsida > Ericales > Ericaceae > Arctostaphylos > Arctostaphylos glauca. Next base: position 7,969,249 of record JAHSPW020000011.1, on the reverse strand, counting down.
TAAGCTTTCACCTCCCATCTTTTCATACTTGGAATAACATATTGAACATCTCTCACTAGAACTTGATTTTGACATAAGATACCTCCCTTGAAATAATTCCGACAAAAACATTAATCTCCTATGCTTTTAGAACTATTTTACAATTAATTCTCCTACTTTTAAAATCAAACACTGTTAATCAAGCTATAAAAACTTCGCGTGTATAATTCCTTATTTTCCAAACCAAAAGCCTTTTAATGTTCCGAGTGTGAAACATTGGACTTTGGAGGACTTCATATGTTCCCCCCACACAAAAAAAAAAAGAAGGGTTATGGAGGCAGTTCAATTCCCATAAACTGTCAGAAAATTCAAGTGGGTTGGTTTAAGATTCATACATCTGACAAAACCCCTCATGGGTGCCACAAGGTCTTCAATATCCAATCCCCTTCCCTGCCAAATACCCAGTTACCAGTATATGGGCAAACAAAGTGCCTTTTCAATCTGTTAGGCCATGTTTGGTAATCGATTATTGGAGTACCCCTTGCCTGTTCTCTCTTCTTTTCCACTTTTCCCATTTATCTGAATTTTTTCTCAACAAATAAGGCAATAAATATGCCCTAACTCCACCAAAACCATCTCTAACCTAAACTGATGTGATCTACAGCAATGCTGCTATCAATCACCATTTCCCTCCATAACATATATTAGATATTAATCATTCAAGAGATGTATGCATGTTTAACCATGATTTCTAACCTCCTTTCACAGCAGTTGAAGTTACGTAAAGGACAAAACGAAATAATAATACAGCAAAATCTGCCCAAAAATGACTAAATCCATCTGCACATTCTAGGAGTATATCAAACACAGGGATTAAACAGGCTAAACCATTGAGTTTCGGTTAGTTGACAGATATTTCAGCGAATGATTGAGGAAATCTTCAGCAAATAAAAGGTCTCAAGCAGGTGAAGGAAATTTTAATTCCCATAAATTCTCATGTTAAACAAGTTACAACAAAAGGGCACACTCTCAAAGGCCAAATGAGTGAAGCAACGGGGCATATTATATCCTGATCCAAATACACACCTCTCTTAAATTTGGCGTCAACTACAAGTGAATCCATCCTCTCTCAGATCACTTGTGTTTATGCAAATGTCATTCAGTTGTCTTTCTTTGCTTATTACCTCCTATACTTTGTCGCTTCATTGGTTGGAGTACAACCAAAAAAAAAAACTTGAGTTTACTCCTGTACAAAACAAACGCACAAAAAAAAAGAAGTAAAAACAAATTAGGTTTAAACAGCGTGGTCAGTACGAGCCCGATTGGCTCTGCTGCTCCCCATTGGATCCTTCCTTCTGCAACTTTTTACGCTTACACCAACATAAATAATGAGGGATATGCCCTTCTTCTCCGATGACCCAGGCATGCTCCGCAACAGCTTCTAGTGTCAACCTATGCCTTGGGTCTGCATAAACAGTTTCCATCAACAAGGAAAAGATTCTCGTGAAAGAAAGAGACAAGAAAGGAAAATAAAACAATTTCACATCTCATGTTTGGTTCCAACTTTGAGAGGAAAAGAAGAGAAAAATATATGGAATTTCAGTACAAGTTTTTTTTGGTTATTTTTCTTTGTTTGGCTTTGTAAAGACAGGGAAACTAAATTTTACTGGTTTGATTATCAAAACAAGAAAATGATGAAAGAAAAAAAAATTTCACCTAACAAAGAAGGAGATGAAGAGAGTGAGTGGAAATATTTTGAACGATGTGCAGCAAAAAAATTCTCTAAACTTGCCCTACTAATCACTTAACCTTCTCTTTTCTTTCTTTCCACAAGTTCCAAACACACCAGATAACAAAAATTGCAAGACCAAGAACCTGTGGAAAAAGGTTTTAAAGCGATAGAATAAAACAGCTCGGAATAGGAGAGACTGACCTTTGCAGAGTAACCCCTCTAGTAAGTTCCTCAGCAAGGGGTTCATTTGATCAGGGAGCAATAAAGGGTTGTTAACAATCTGGGGAAAACAGAAAGTTAATCTAATTCGGCCAATGAAAGCTCAAAGGAGAAAAATGACAATAAAGATGCGGAAGATACACAAGAAACTAAACAACTATTTGTGGAAAGATGAAAAAAATCCACAATACCTTATCATATGTGTCCTGCAGAGTGTCTCCAAGAAATGGATATTTACCAAAGACCATATAGTACAGTGTAACTCCCACTGCCCATGTGTCAGCAGCCTTGCCATGGTATGTTAGACCTGCTAATCAGAACAAAATAAACGAGCTGATTGGTAGATAAATCCCGCGCACCTTGTCATTCTAACTTTGAAAAAAGAAAAACATATTTCCCATTTGGATGGAGATCTCGAACCTAAACAGCACTCTGGTGCAGTAAAAACAGGAGTTCCAGGAGTGCGCCGTAGCTCATCGTTACCATCCTGCAAAAAAACCAATTGATATAGACTGTAAGGCAGTAACAAGTCACCATTAGACTACACTTCCTAAGTGTTGAAGCAGGAAACCTGCTTCGAACAAATATAGAACTAAACAGCTTCTGAAGAAAACAAGAACACCGAATTGCAAATAAAATTGTGATCATGGAATTAGCAAGTCTGTCCAAAGCCGGCTGTCTCTTAAGTTTATTTTGTTCCTGATTTAAGGCATAAAGATAGTTTCAATCACACCTTCACGGCACTCCAACACTCACCAGAAAAAAGTACTAAAAATAAGAGCTACAAGCCACATAACTCAGATGGCATGGGACGTAGAGATGGGAATAGAAATCAATCGAATTACAATAGGAAGAATAGGCACATGCAGTTCACACAATAACTGAAAAAGTATCTCGCTCATTCTTCTTGTTTGGGTATGAGGATATCAGTTACCGTTAGTGGACGCACTGTAAGCAACAGCAAGCATATAAGAACTCTGAAGGTAATTTGGGTAGGATGAGTGCATGGCTTTATTCCCTCCCACTCCAAAAAAGAAAAGAATGCTACAGAGAAAAATATTTGCGAGGGAGGGGCGAACAGAGGGGACACACACACAGTTTCATTTCAAGTTTCCCATATCATCACTGAAAAGAACACATGTAAATGTAACTATTCTGAACAAATGCTGGCCAGAGTAGATCAATACCTCAAAAACCTGACTGACACTGAAGTCCCCGATCTTCACCGTGCCAGCAGCAGTAACCAAAATATTGTCAGGTTTAATGTCCCCATGTACGATATTCTGTTCAAAAAAGATGTGAAGATGTTTTCTGAGGCGAGAGTGGGCAAAGACAGCCAAACTACATCTAAAATCCAGATTAAAGGGAGTGCACAAGACATTATAGAAAAAGTAACTCTCATTTCCTGGTGTTCAAGTCTTCGTCTTGAAGTGTGATACTACCTAATGCCAGCATCTCGCAATTCACAATAGCAAACATGTATAACAAAATAACATGCAATATCTATGTTCACAAATCTCACCAACAATAACCAGCACTCAAAGTACTGTAACCAGAAACTGATAATAGACATCTAACATGAAGATATCACAGTACGTAAACACCATCAAGCAAAGAGTTGACTTATACATTAAAATCTCAATCCATAGGCTAAGTCAAGTCAATCAAGCAGCATTCCAGGACAGGCACTGCATGGTAAATGCACCCTTCATTTTAAGGTAGGTACACCATCAACAGCCTAATGATTTCCAAAATATATAAGCATCCCACAAGAAAGAAATCAGGACATAGAAACAATCAAGCAATCTTCAAAGTTCAAATCATCTTGAGTGCATAAATTTCAAGAACCACACTTCTTATAGAAATCTGGAACCAGCCAGAGAGGACGAGTTGGAAGAGCTAGAACACTAAAATGGAAAATCTACACTAGTAAAGCTCGAATGGTTGCAAGACTAAACAGTAAGTGCAATAAACGACACCAAAAAGAGAGTTTGTCTACGCAATCGTACCGCACTTGCAGATGGTGACAATCAATGAGAGCAAAAATTACTTTTTGCATTTGGATAATAGATGCCAACAGCAAAACAACAAATTTTCATAGAATTCGCAAGCCAAAATCTTATGGCTGATCAAATTTCTTTGAGTTATATGAATCGGAGATTATCATTTCTCTAAGACAACGTCAAAACGATAAATATCTTCATGCACAAGGATCAAATAACATCAATGCTAATTGCAATGATTAATTATGAAAGACAAGGTTCCGGAGACATACTTTCCGAAAACAAAACACCATAGTAACCACTATACACAACAAGAAGATATTAGCAATGGCTAAGAGCATACTAGCAGTACAAACCAAAAAAAGGGGATGGTTAGTTAAATGAAAAAAAATTAAAATACAAGTCAAGTTCATACATGAGCATGGAGATACATCAATCCAGAAACTATATCCCGCAAGTACTTTTGTGCTCTGATTTCTCCTAAAACACCTGATGGACCAGAATCCTCACAGACCCATTTGCCTTCCACGTATTCCAGAACTGATAAACCAGCCGAATAATCATCATCAGAGGTCAACTTCACATTTTTCAGAAATTATGACTACATGAATATCGCATGCAGACAAAAAGTCAAGTACGAGAGAGAGAATACCCATGTGGAAGTGATCAGCGGTAGGATCATCTATCACCTCAATGAGATTAACTATATTGGGATGCTCCAGAATTTTCATGATTAGGACCTGCAAAGGAAAGAACTAAACAAATCAGCCTAGAAGTTAATGTATGGAAAGGAAGACCGCCAACAAGAAAAATGCAAGTAACAAACCTGCAGAAATGATGCACTAAAAAACCACAAAGTCAGATCCATATACTCTCTCCCCAATATGGGAGACAATAAGATTTTCTTATTCTGATGAAGTATGAGCTACCCAATACCATCTAACTATAACCGACAAAGAAAAGGAAGCAAGAGATCATGATAACTGTTGAAGGATGCTGCAAACTCTCAAAATTAAGTTCCATATCACAGCGATATGTGAGTCAATAACAAGTGCAATTTTTGGCTTCGCTTATCACCTTCCATGTCGAACTGCTTGCCAAGACCACAAAAAATTAATGTTTGATTAACAAATGACAAAGGACATGAGCAAATACCTCACGTAGCACGTCAGTCATAGCAGTTTCATAAGGTGCTACTCGTAGTTTGGATAAGTGAGACTTGTGAAAGGCCTGCAAGTTGAAATTAAAGAGATCAACTATTGAAGAAACAATATGGTATTTTCTGGGACAGATTCAATTACTTCAGTTTGGAATCATTTGGCAACCAATTTCAATCCGCTTCGATCCTAACCAAAGCAATTTATGTTTCTATATTAATACCGACCGATCTCCAACTAAACACAAATACATAAATTAATACGATTAGCTGCAACTTTTCTGGGGTCACTGAATATCACGAAAGGAGCCTAAGCAAGTTCCAATTACTCCATTCCTTAATTCATGGCAAGTCAGGGCTCTTCACTCTTTACAGCATCAAAAGAAAGAAATTACAAGAAGCCTCTGTGCCGATAAACTAGCTCACCCAAACTCCTTTTTTTTATCATAGAGCAATACCAACAAAAAACATATACATGGTTCTCAGGCAAGATGAAGCAGAAGTAATTCCAAACAAGGAGTTAAACATTAATTACACGACTATTGGAACCTTGAGTAAACAAAAATATAGTCCACAATCCAAAATACAAAATCCCTGCATAAAGAAACACATCTACCTTAATTGCATAATGCTTCCCATCAACACGGCTTCGGTAAAGGACCTGTTGCATTAGCAAGAACATAAGACTAGAGAATAGTCTCCTGCAGCGCATAAAAAAAGTTAAAGAAATTGACTTACCACTTTTCCATAACTACCAGAACCAATCTTGACTTCACGGACATATTCATTTACCATTTTGTTCCCGTTTTCATCCTGAATGTGAACCCAAAATTGTTATATTACTCATCCATATTACATATCAACACTTCATATGATATTATGATGAGGTGTACAATAAGTTTTCTTAAGGGACAAACATTTGGGTGGGAAATGTTAACGTGGAAGATAGCACCGAAAAATCTAAATGCAGTTATGGCGAAACAAGCACGCACACACAAAAATGGGAGTTAGCTTCAAATCACCTACCTCATGAAATGCCGTTCATCTTTCTTGACGCAGTAGGCTATAAGCATTCGCATGGAATGGGGATGAAGAATTTAAATATCAATAATGAGGTATCATTCTCAATATTGAGGAGGGATAACTAACAACACCTAGCCAGATACAAAGGACAAAGAAAATGGTAAGTACAACTAACAGCATAACGTCTCTAGTCCCTCAGGTAGCAACTTAGGAGTGCCATGGCAATGTTCACCCGGAGGATTGAAACAACTGAACCAAAGAATAAATTCAAATAACTTTGGTGATACCAGTCATAGGCATGCCAACATCGAGTAGAAGAGGCAAATATTTGATTTTGATCCCTAAACTTCAATTACATGGCATCCAGGTACAGTGAGATATGGTCTTAGCAACATGTAAGATATCTTGCACCCCTAAAAAAGTTTGAGCAAAGAAGAATCTCATGAACCACCTTTCCGTATAACATGGGCTCCTCAATGCTCATACAGCAATGAAAGGGTGCCACGAACAATAAAGAACATTCAACGGACAACAAACTGCTACTGAGCAGCAACATTTTTCAACAAAGCAACAGCAGTAACTAAAAAAAACGTCCGCTTAGTACCTCTGAGCGAATAAGCTTGTGGGTTTCCTTGACAGGAAATTCCCTACAGATCAATCCACGTTGGGTTCTGTACATCAGAATCTCTTCGGTACACTTGGTAGGGCTCCGCAGCTCACCATCACCTCCCTGTCCTGTATCACTTCCATCCCCATTTTGTGAATAGTCATCGTCTTCTTCTAGCTCTTCATCCAGTAAAAATTCCTGTGACGCGTGATTTCCCATGCTTGCCTTCGGCTTTGCTAACCTTTTGGATTTTTTTGCAAATGCAAATTCGAAACAACCGCAGCAGCCCATTTGGGTCACTCTCTCAAATGAATAGATCTTACCAAACATAAGAAGCTTAAGCTTTTATGGGATATATTGCAACTTCCGGCCACAAATAAAAAACTTTGATCACAAAACCTGAAGAGAAAAATATTTCTTACATCAGACAATATATTGTATCCGCCACCTGGAAACCACTGCATATATTATCTTCCAATGTTACAGCTCAGTGTCAAAATTTTAAAATACACAGAATACCTCTTAGTTTTCCAGCTAATTCCATATTAAAATGGAAACAAGCTAACAAACTCACTTGTTTCTGCACACGAGTGTTTGGGTTTCCATAGAAGTACAGATAATAGGTGCTAACCTAGTTTATAAAGCTCTGTGGGCTCCAAGCCCCAATCGACTTCGCTATTGCAATGGATGCCATTCAGAAACGTGGAAGAAATAATTGATCAAGTCGCTTCTGCTGCAATCCAACGCTGACATTTTGATAATTCCAGTTTATAAACAATGAATGCAGGCCACTATTCACTCCCCAAAGCACCAAAGCCTTGACCTTTTCCACCGTAACAATAAAAAATGAAGGAAAAGGAAGAAAAATTAGTATCAAACAAACCAATACGAGACATAGCATAAAATTAAAGAAAGAACGAATATCATCCAGAACTTTCAGACCATATCACATCACAGCACAGCACAGCACAGCAGGAGTGACTATTAAAATATCAAATCGGGCTAACCAAAGTCCAATAGATTAAAGGATATAAAATGTAACAAAGCATCGTGTTCCCAACCTGTTATTCGATGACGGAAGTAAGTTGAAAACCCTAGCTCCAACTCATCGACCCGTTCAAAAAAGCAAATCTTTTGTCCTCTTGAGAAACCCAAGCACGAATCGAATAAACAAATCAATAGACCAATCCACCAATTGGCGATCGCAGGGTGGAAGATTACACGAAAGCCTGAATTCGATTTAAGGCATGTCGGGAGAAACAAAGTTGAGGAGATAGAAGCACCCTAGATTGATGGGGTTGTGGGAGGCGGAGATTTCGGTAGAATTGATGGTGGGATAGAGAGGGTTTTACGTTTGGGACTTCATCTCGAAGATACTCAAAATCTGATAGATAGATACGTATATGTATATGGACACAATGTAAGGTACTGTGTATATGCGTGTGTGTTCAGATGAAGATACCAGAGCAGACAAGAGTGCGTCCGAGGAAGCAACGTGAGCGATGAAAGACAGAGAGAGAGAGACTTCAGAGAGAGATTCTCACCTTTTCCCAGAGGAAGGGGGGGGGGGGACGATTTTAGGGTCGATTTCTTACGGGCATGACAAGAACAATACGGATCGATCTATTTCCTCTCTATTTCCATTGCTTGTTTCTTCCCAAGTACTTGGAATAGATCTGACCAGTCACTTGGGACCCACACTATACAACAGGGGAAGCAATTTCCAACTGGTCCGTGATCATAGAAAATTTATTGAGAGTGGTTTCTTGGGCACACCAAGTAGTTATTGTGTGATTTGGACTAGCGTACTACTCGTGCCTACGATACTTCCTACGAATTTGGTAACAATTTATGGGCAAATTGTGTTGGATCCTGATATTGGTTGTAGATGATGTCAACTTTGCAAGAATGGTCCAGTTGTATGCGATTGGTTATGATTACTTGGGAAAAAAATCAAGTAACTTTAAGGTCAAGAACCACTACAGGATCTTGGAAAAACAGATCCATAGTCACTATTCAGAATAATTCATACACTCAAAATTGCTAGCATATTACCTATGTCTATCGCATTACCAAAAAATTAAAACCATGAATTAGAGTTTAAAGTTTTTCAAATGTCAAAATTACCACTTAAAAACAATTATAAATGTTTCTCAAATGTCAGAACCACATATCTCATTTCTAACCGAAAGATTTCAGCACAACCATAGACAATAAAAATAGGGTAAATTTTTTTTTTTGATAATTACAGATATTTCTCCTATGGTTTTTGAAATTATAATTACCTCCGTTATCAGGGATGACAACAGATGGAAATGGTTGAAATTGGAAATTTGACGTTTTTACCCTTCGAAAGCTAGCAATCCAAATGTGTATTTTTTTTCTTTTTCATAAGATTATAAGTTTTAATTAAATCACTCAAGTGCAATTGCAGTTCAAAATTAGAATTACACTTCTAATTTCATTTTAAGTGATTTTTTGGTGAAATTTCTTATTTGTTTTACTTTTTATCTGTATTTAGAATAGATGTATACAGAAAGTAAAGCACATTAAAATTTTAAAAATTAACTAAAGATGAAAAAGTACAAAATCACGTATATTTAAATAAAAATAAAAATGTTTTTTCAAAACACAACCAAACTTAGTTTTTAAATTATTCACCGATTTAGGATAAAAACATTATTGAAATAAAAATAATTTTTTTAAAGATGTAGTAGATAAAAATTAAAAAGGTTTTTCTAAATAAAGATTAAAAGGTGTTTGCAAAAATAAGTTAACAAAGTGTTTCTAAAAAAATAAACTTATTTTTTAAACTTAGCTATTGATTAAAGGTATTTGTATGAAATTAAGTATCTTAACCTCTCTTTTTTTGCATGTCATAATTTTTATTTAATTGAGTAACTATTAAATTCATAAAATTATAAACTGAATTATTTTATTTTTTATTCTAAAGTTACATGATTTATGTGGTTGACGTCTATAACTATGGAAGTGAAGGGTGTACCCTTTTTTAAAATTTTAATAAAATTTATGTCAATTTTTTTGAACTAATCATTTTTTATTGACGAATGAATCTAGAAAATAAAAATAAAATTTAACACGAATGATTAGTTTCTAAGTTTTTTATTATTTTTCAAGACTAATCAAGTTTTTTAAAAGCAATGATCGTGGTAAAAAAAAATTTACTTTTAGGGTAGATTTTTTCATTTCTAATCAAGCTAAAAATAATCGGGTAGATTTTTTGTTCTTTGTTTTTGACAAAAAATCTTCATTGTAATTAAGTCAGTGTAGATTTTTGTCATTCGTGATTAATGTAGATTTTTTCATTTCTAGATCATACATTTGTATTTATAGATCATAAATTTTTTATTTTCAGAAAATCTAGATCCTGATATTTTTTTCATTTCTAATCTAGCCTAAAAATAAAGACCAAAATTTAAAAAAAAAATTTTTAGATCATAGATTTTCGAGATCAATTTGTCGTAACGTGATTAGGGTGTCACACAAATATCACATTTTTACTTAAGAAACTAAAAAATAATATATTTTATTGTTTTTAAAATCTTATTTTTTTCTAAATTATAGATTTTTAATCTTTTTACCAGAGAGATTTCAGAGGGGAGGTAATTTGTCCCAATAAAAAAATATTTTGTGTTGACATCGACACTGATAGAATATGCTAACGAAAAATTAATTGTTGAGACTAACTAAAGCTAAAAACTATAGTAGAAATGAGGTAATCATAGTTTTAGAAACTACAGGGGTGAAGAACCTCAAAGGTCTTGCAACAACCATAGAACCTATGGTGCAACCTGCCAAATAGTGAAACGGAGGTCTTGCAACCATAGACGATAAAAATAACATAAATATCGCGGTGATCACCTCAAAAATAGCCTTACTAATGGGTTTAGCTATAAGATCTGGATTTTTTTCTTTCACTATAATCGTTGAAGGTCTATTTCTCATATTCTCGCACATTAAACTTCCGGGTATGTGTTTGGTATTTTGCAATTCAACCCTTCATTAATAGCTCTTATGGTTCCAAGAATGAGAAAGGCTCAAAAGTTTGTTTGTTTTCCAAAAATAAGCTCAAAAGTTTTCCTTTTAAGTGTCCTTCCAACTTCCACCCATTATAGCAACATAGTTAAAATCTAAACTAATCTTCTCCGTCGGATCAAATCGATCCCAACCCTTCTTGTGAAAATATATTTAGTGGGACCCACACCGTCCTTATTTGTAATATAGATGTGTTCAGTTAGAAGTTTCTAAAATTTTTTTTTCAAAATAATTTCATCTTTTTATAAAAGAAGAGAGAGAAAGAGCACCTCGAAAACGTCAAAAAAATTTAATTCCCATATTTTTTCTGGAACATTTACACTAAACAACATCTCAGAGTTTTTTTTCTTGAAAATCGTTTCAGAAACACTCAACCAAATACACATGTTGTTTCAAAATAATTATTCATGTATTTTAAGAGTAAATTTTTAGAAATTAAAAAATTTACACAATAATAATGAAGGAGACACCAAATTAGTGTTCTCCCTTTAGATATATAGAATAAATAACAAAAACGACAATTTTTTTTAACTACTTATTCATATACTGACTTTTTACAATATTAAACGACAAAGTCCAATGACTAGGATCACTTTTCTTAAATCACATTTCACTCCTTAAAATGTCAATTCAATTTTTTCAGATGTCCATAAGTATGGTTATTACATCATCCCTTTTCTCTCTCCATTTCTCTATCTCTCTCTTTCTCTCTCTCTCTCTCTCTCTCTCTCCCCCTCTTTTCATGGTGCAATTTAAGCATTTTCTTCGTGCGATTTTGGCCATTTTCAGTAAAGTATTTTAGCATTTTGGTTTTGCCATTTTCTTTTTTTTAGCATTTTCGGGTTCAAGGCATGGTGCATTTTTCGTGTATTTTCAAAATGTTGGTTGAAATACTCAAAATGTTCCAACGAAAGCCTAGTGCATTTTTGTTGGCATTTTTCTTTTCAGCAATTTGGAATCACAATAAATAATAACATAAATTGAGCTTGTAAGCGGGAGAGGCTTCGATATCAGTCGAGATTGAAGATAAGAGGAAGGCCGATGAATGAGTCATTACCTCGATTGCCATAATTTGTCCCTCATTTTAAAATAATGATTTCAGCGATGGAGACAGGAGACATCCTCAATTTTGCGCTCTCTCTCCCCCTCTCCCTCCTTTCTTCTTCTTCCTTTTAACAATAATTAGTTCATCTTTCTTTTTTAAAATACCTTTGTTTAATGTTTATGCCTTACTATCAATAATGACAGCTTTTAACACGGATCGACGGTTCATCATTCCACATTGATCTTCATTATTTGTTGTAAGTTTTAATTTATTTAAGTATTTTTGTTTTAATTTATCTATTATTTTAGCGATGATTATAAGACACCTCTTTTTTTTCTTTTTCTTTTTTTTTAAAATTCAAGCGATACGAAGGCACTTTATCGAAAAGTTAATCGATCATAATTCTCCAAAAAGAAACTTCACATGTCCACACCTATATGGCTAAATTCAAATGGTTGTCTTCAAACTTTTCACATGCAGTTACCTGTTACCCACCTACTTGATAAAAATATTATTATTTACTTAATTTATCTACCTACTTTTTTTTTTGTCTCCTGCATATATTTTGTCGCGACTTTCAATACTAATTTGTTATAAAAATAGTCAATGTAATTTGGATGATTTTTAATTATTTATGCATTTTATATTTTGGTAACTGGAATATTATTCTTATTGTCATTCTTTTTGTCTTCTACATCTACTTTATCTATGGACTGCTCATGTACATCAATAACCTATTATATTTACATAATTGTGTTATCAAGAATTAAACGTAACTTATATTTTTCAAACACTATATTTTTTCATTAAGATTTTAAATATTAACTTTGATCGATTTTACGTAAGTACTATTTTTTTGTGTGTATTTCGTAGTACTATGTTTTAAAAACATTAAATAATATATTTGGAAAAGATCGTCCAAAACCACGTGTATGAGTGTATCTAACGGTTCCAGGTACATTCGTATCTGGATATATTTGAAACATGTGTGTTTCTAGAATTACACCAACAGAGGTAGTTATTGCCATTTCCCGGGAAATGCCTTTTGAACTAAAATTTCCTTCATTCTTCTCAAATACTAAGTGATGCATGCTCTATTTCAACGATCATTTCCAGATACATCAGACACCCTTTTCTTCTCAGAAAGGAGAAGACAAAATGAACTAGCATTGCACTGGACACCAATTTCATTTTCAGAAATCAGTATTTATTTTGGTGACGAAGCTTTTGCTTGGCACCCCCAACAGAGCTAATGCTACACTGCAAGATCTCTTCATGTACAACCAGCCTCTACTGCTAAACTCTTGGTCACTCCACTGCACGGGTCGCCAAACTTGTCGACAGAGACATCAACACGGCAACTCTCTAATCCAACACAGGCCTGCTCACAAGTTTATAAGTGAAAAGTGAAAACCGATACGAGTTATTTACCTTGCGTTTGTTTCGGCTGAGAAAAACATTTTGCAGAATTGGGTTTCTTGTAAGTGGTTGCCACCCTGAATATAGTAGTGATGGTGGCAGCGCCAATAGGTTGTGGAGGTGGCGGTGGGTGCCAGGGTGGCCGTGTGGTATTGGTGCTGATTTGAAAAACGGTTTTCGCCTTTAAAAAATAGAAAACGTTTTCATCCAAAATCAACTAATTTTTATGGGAGAAAATACTTAAATCAGTTGGGGATGCCAAACCAAAAAAACCATGGAAAGTGGTTTTCACAAACGAAGCAGACAGACCATTTAAATAACAAAGAAAATGATGTAGAAAGATGGATAAAACTGCATCAAAGTCCAACGATAAACCAAAAAGAGCGAGTACCTTCTGCACAATGGACTGAGCCAGGGTGCTGTTGCACTTGCCATGGCTAAAACTTCCACAAGTCCCGCGAGGAGTTCCGAAGCTTGCAAACTTGATTGAAGAAATGACCTGATTTGGAAAAGGACATTCCAGTGATAGTGTAGGCCCTGATCTTCTACTGGTCTTTCCATTTAAACTCCACATCTCCACAGGTTGTGGGTGAGATTCTGAAACATGAGAGCACAAGCTTCCTATCTCCCTTGTAGCAAAAGATAGATTTGTTGGATCCCCGCCTATTTCCTCGAACAACACCAGGGTGTTGCCACTCGGTTGTAGCCACAATCGAGGAACATGGTACCTACCAGTAAGATCAGAAACAAGGTCTTAGACCAACTCTGAGAACACTCCCTATTTTTCCCTCCAAATTTTAGCTGCGAATGGATTTTCTTGTTTCATAGATCCACTTATTCAACTAGCTTCTCCAACAATGCCCTCAAACTCTATTGAGAGAAAAATATATCTTCAGCAAAATAAGAACATTTGTCTTTGGGGTAGGTCTATAGCTGCTTCCCTCATTGAGAGAGTGACAACAGTATTCCGAAATAGAAAACAATACGGGGAGCCTGTTGGAGTCAAGTTGTTAAGAGATGCATCTCCATTAACTCTGTTATATGGACATATAAAAATGTGTTTGAAATTCTCTTATTAGAATTAAAGTAATCTGTTCTGGCTAATAGTTCAACACTCACAGCTGCTGAGAGGGTTTCCCACAACTCTTGAGGCATTTGTCCGATTTATAGGAGCCTTTGTAATCGCAGGAGTCCTTACAACCGGTAGTTGGAGCGCTGTATGTTGGCCAATAACGCCCTATGCTTTGCCCATTCACCCACGCCTCACCTTTTCCCATCCCTGTGAAGTCCAGTGCAATTGGGTTGTTGCCAGAAGGGGCGTCAAAAGTTGTCTGAATCAACAAGTATTGTTTTCTGTAAGCATTTTGTTCTCAAAATAGCATTAAAAACTACTCTATATTTTCATACTAAATACTAAATCTTGACACAAGTTTACGGTTCTTGAACAATTTGAAGCTGAAAACTTGCATAGCCTTTACATTCTGCCATATGAAAGCCCAATATATGCTATTTTAGGGATGTGAAGGATCTGTGTTAGAAGATCCATATAGTAATATGAAGGCATATGTAGTAAACATAAATATAGACGTTCTTTGCTATAGTAATTGAGGAATGATAAACCATTGTTCCTTTCCCGCTATAGTAATTCTTGAGGCTTCTTTTTTTGGTGCTCTAAATTTCATCTTGTAGATTGCAAGTAAAACAGTTACAAATGCTTTATTGTTGCTCTACACTCTCACTACCCTGACAACTAAAACTAAGCTTTTAGTAGCTTCTAACACTCAATATATTGCCTGGTAATTTACTTCACAAATGTTAGATCTACTGCACTGTGTAACATGCCTGAGGGTGAAGTCTTGGGTCTTCCACAGTTTCTCTGGTGGCCCTGAATCCTTAAGTTATCTAATCTGTAAGCGGAAAAGAACAGATACGATGTTACCTTGTACCAAATCAAGGATTGCTCCTTGGGTAAGGTGGGTCCTGATACCCAAGCCGAGGAACCTCCATTGGAAAGGCCTAATTCTTCACCTTTTAGTCCAGTCTGTACCATAAGTGACAGAAGTAAGTATAAAGCTGAATGTTACTGCGTTTGATACTTGTGTATATAAAAGAGCAAACATATATGATCCTTATGTGCCAGTTCAAATTTCCAGTTCTTATTGGATGAGTCATTCTAATTGTGACATCAAAAGGAACTCACCTGATATGTCCACTGCTGTGAGGAGAGATTATCGGTAGATCCATTATTTACACCTACCAGCTTCACTGGACCAATAATCCCAGCACCCACTTCATCGAAGAATGCTCCATAGTTCTGGACCAGTTGAATGGTTCCATTATATTATGTGCATCAATAATTTGACCGTCTGAACTTGATAATAAAGAGCTAAAGTGTCTGATATGCTAACATAAATTTAATCAGGAAGGTCAAACCTGAAGGCCAACTGTCAAACTCAAGAGATCGATACTATTCTTTCCAGGGGTGAGAGTGATGGGAACTTCCACTGAAACTTTAGCATTGTTACTGTTTCCTTTCCCACTCCCTACAATGAGCCATATGAAATTTCTCTTTCCTTAAGTACAATTTTTTTAAACGACTGAGGCACTATGGGAAAAGCAACGAAAACTGTAAGGTTTTAACCAAACTCATATTAGCTTGCCGCCTTACAAAATTATAGGGAAATCAAATGGTTTGAAAGGGCATTCTTAAGCAAAGAAACCCATAGAAGGCAAATCTGCTACTTTCTCGGTAAGTTTTGAATAATGCATGGATACTTTAAAGCTTTCGTTTGGATCAGGAACTTGGGAGGGATTTGCCAAGAGAAAGGAGAACAATAGGGAAACCAATAGATCTGATCTTTTTCTTTCCTTCCATAAATCCAATCACAAATCCATGATCCAAACAGAAGGTGAGGGTACTCAAAAGCGATGAAGTCCCATTGCAACTACTGCACATGGTTACGTTTAGTGTGCCACGCGTCCATAACTACAATTACAACGGAAAAAACAGTGCATCGATCTCCAAAAGAAGTAAAAACAGCAGATAAATGAATATTCAAAGAAAAATTCCCTTCCCATAAAAACATGTCCTTGCAACATCATTGTTCCCATCACCTGCAAGTTTCCCATTAATATAAGCATGAAGGGCATGGCCAAGAGATTCCACATGAAGAACTGTTTGAGATCCATCTTTAAGAAAAGCCTCATCACCTTTTATGTTAGTGCTGCAAAAGTATCCACGAAACATAATTGACAAAGCAATCAAAGCCAATGGCATCAGAGCACAACTAAGAACATATTTTTGTTACCTTAACGAATACCATAGATAGTCACTTTTGTCAGCTGTGGTATTTATTTGCTCTAATAGCCCAGGTTTAATGACTGCGTTGCTACTCGAGATACCAACTGGTTCATAAAACCAACTCCAGCCTGACAGAAATGGTCCTGAAGCATCAACTGCATCACTTGAAGATTGACGCACGAATTTTGGAATTGTAACTGCAGAATTAATCTGTCATAGCAAAATAACAAATTGACTTGCGTTGATATTGGAATAAAAAAAATTAAAAAATAACCTTTTTTTTTATTTCACGTGGGAAACATGTCCCCAAATAAAAAATGTTCATGCACAATCACAAACTAAGTCTTGAAATTCAAGTTTCATGTGAAATATTTGTTTATTTCTTCTGTTATCATGTAAAAATATGCCCAAAAAAATGATAAAAGTTCGGCAAATAATTTTGAAGATATTATTGCTTCATCATAAGAAACTTAATCACAAAAGAGCTTGTTGACAACTTCATAAAATTTGGTGGCATGTCACGAAGCTCTTGCAACTGTGTCATCTGATTGTCACCAAATTTCATGCTCGCTGTATTAAATGCAATATATATGGCTCAGAAGATAAACTTACCCTGCAAGTTTTAGTTAGGCTAATATCAATAACAAAAGAAAAGGAAACCCTACTTCCAAAACAGGCTGGCGTAGAGAAGACCAACACCCATATAAAAGAGAAGGCTTGTAACTTGTAAGTAGTGGTAACAGAGTTCTTGCTCACAGCAGGGTCAATATAAGATGTAAATCAAATAAGATGATACTAACCTTTGCAGTATTAAGCACTACATTTTTGCAGTCAGGTAAGATGCTCACAGACCATGGGGGTAACTGGTAAGAATTACCATTGAATTGCACAGTTGCATCTGATTCAGTACCAATATTTGCCAGAAAAGCAGCACATAAACCTGAGCCTGTTTTATAAACACTTGTCTGAAATAGGAAACATCCTTTGTAAGAACAACAAAACTCCATCATAAGCTATAGAGCAGGAACTAGAAAACAAAAGTTTGGTGATGATATACAGACACGTTTCACTAGGTGAAGAAGTAAAAATTGTAGCGAAGCTGAGCAATGGATGACAATAGTACATTTAAGGTGGAACTTTTCACAGTTAAATTGTGTATTTCCAGTCTTTTAAGTGTATGGTAAGTGCCTTTGTCAGCTTTTCTTCTGACACCTGATTGGTAACACTACTTCCAGTCATGCCGAGTTGGTTTGCGAAAGCCCTGGAATAACCAGGTGTCTAGCAGCAACAAAAAAATAAAATGAAAAGCAGCTGCCTCTATTACAACTGCACCACTAACTAACTACAAAATTACTTATAGGGCTCTAAATAGGAAGAAGTTTGGATGTTTTTGTCGGCTGAAATGTCATGGATTGAGACACTTTTTTTTCTTGGCCAAGTAGTTTGAAAACAAAGCATAGAACAATTTCTAACTGTCTGCCAAAGTACACAGATGCATTTTCTTTCATTTTTTCAGCATATAAATGCTCATTTCTAAAGCATTAGATTGTTGAACAAAGACAGCTAATCACAGAGAAAGAAATGTTCCCTTGATGGTTGAGTTGAGCAGAGGATTATTGGTATACCTCCAAATTAAGACCAGGAGAACTAATTGTTGGATCAGTGGCCACCATTGCCTTTTCACAAAGCTTTACGGCTTTATGCACATCCTTTAGGTGGCCCCACTTAGGTTGTCTAAGAAATCCTGCAACATTTTGGAGAACCTTTTAAAGAAAATAAGCTTCAACTTTTTAAAAAAAAAAAAGAAAGAAGAAAAAGGTCATATAGTAAGGTTGCTTAATGTATATAGCTGATGAAAATTACTTCCATGTGTGGAAGGCAGTTAAAGTTCTACATAACTGAAGGAGGGAGAAGACAATACCATACTCATCAATTGGAGCATCATAATCATAACTTGTAGCAATGAATGGCCCACCGGTACTCCGGCCAAAATTAGTCCCACCATGGTACTGGTAATGCAACCAAAACAATTGCATATACAAAGTCACTTTCTTGTTGATTCAAACCAGTGTGAAACATATACGGCAACTGTCAAACAAATCGCAAAGTATACTAGCTGTTAAGAAAAAAAACCATGTAATAATTTTGGAAGGTTCCCCCGCGCTGGAAAAATCGTGCCACTGAAAAAGCAAGGTCTTCCACAGGTCTGTAGGGCACAGCACCGCCAAATGAAAGAAACCTAAAGGTTCCAGATAACTAGAGCAGGTGAAACCAGAAGCTCAAAGGGAAAGAACACTGAACTTTGACATGATCAACTTCAAATCCGGGTATCTTACCATCCAGTCCAGTTTTCGGTCCACATTTTTGGTTTGTTGGTAGAAGCAGGGGTGAATTGGTCACAATAAAATCCATTGCAAGTGTTGATCTGTAAGTAATCGAAAGAACAATTCTTTTTAATTAAAATGTATCCGCATATAATGATGTATTAATTAAATATAAACATATAATTTCCAGAACTTAATAGATCAAAAGCTGTACAAGTTAGGTTTTGGTGTTAACAAAAGCACATAAATATACTTTGAAGAATGAAACTCACAATGGGATCAGGTGCATCCGCTTGCTGGCACATCACCCAGGGCACTCCTGTATCCAAAGATATAGCCATCTTTGCTGCCCACTTCATATAAGATATTCCAGCAGATCCAAAAGCGGAATAAATGTTCCCATATTCGTTTTCAATCTAGCATAAAATTAAACACCAACCACGTATTAGAAATCCGCAATCATTAGAGAGTCAGTTTCTTATCAACAGGAATAATTAAAAAAGAAAGCCTCACAACACCCACTAATATAAACTCGTGTATAAATTTGGAGAAAAAATTGACCAAAAATCATTAAATAAAACAAGAAACTTACCTGAGATAAGATAATGGGTCCACCTTGGGATGCATAGAGATTTTCTTCCTTCATCATGTCTACAATCTTGGCTGTAAATCGCTGCATTTCCGTCTAAAAACAGAAGACATTCAACAATTCAAATGCTCATACGCGGGCTGTCGTATTAAGTAAATTTTACTGCAGAAAAGAGAGAGGGGAGACCTTAAATGGCTCATTATCAGTTCGGAACTTGATTCCAGGTATGAAATGCAACCAAACAGGAAATCCCCTGTTCACAAATGATTAACAGGTCTATGAAGTTGTATAAAGCCTTCAATTCTGTAGGGTACGAGGGTTTCATTTGATCTTTTACCCATAGTTCCATTCAGCGCAGACATAAGGACCGATTCGTAGATGGGCATATAAACCAGCTTCCGCAACCAATTTGATAAATTTAACTAGATCTTTTCTTCCTTCAAAATCGTACTACAAAGTGCAAAGACAGTAATTAAAGTAAATTCTCGTTTCTTCAGTGCTCACTCTAGGAGTAAAATTACGCGCAGATATGAAAAGAACGACGAATTAGATATTTCAGGAAAAGGTTTTTCACATTTTGAACTGCAGACCTTTCCTCTACTCAATTAATTTCTTGACACCACTGAAGTTGCCAAACAAAATATTAGTAGTAATCATAAAAGCTGAAAATTCTCAGTTTTGTACCTTTCAAGCAAAACATTCGGGAGGATGATTGTTGTTAAAAAAAAAGCTTTTGTCGCATCAGAAACTAGAAAGTAAAATTTATGCAAAAAAATAATGTTTCCGCACAAATATAGATGCAAATATGCCTTTTTTGCGTGTTTTTGGATTAGTTTTTCTAGGCAATTAACCGGAGGCCAGTTGGAAGAAACACTCCACTTAACGCGAAAATCACTATTGCGAAACAACACCTGGTTTCGAATTGGTTCGTGCAAGTCCCAGAAAACGTAGGTCTCGATCACATCCAATCCTCCGTCTTTAGATTTCTGGATGAGGTCTGGCCACATCTGCCGCAATTACAGTATCACACACATTTAGAGAGGAAACATAGCCCAATTATAGAGAGAGAGAGAGAGAGAGAGAGAGAGAGAGAAAGAATTCGGAGAGAGAGGAGCTAACGTCGGGAGTGCTGCGTGGGTAATGAATGGAGCCGGAGATGAGGACCCTGCGCTGGCCGTCGATGACCAAAGCTCGATGATCGTAGGTGACATTGGCGCCAAACGTCGTGGTTTGAAGAACTCCGACCGCCAAAAACGAAAGAATTAGCAAATGCTCTGTCCATCTCATGGTAATGGCCAATGAGGAAACAAAATTCGTCTCAGCTGTTTCCAAAAAGTGAAACAATCTCTTGGTGAAGTCCAAGAATTACTTTGCTTTGCTTTGCTCTATACTTTTCCTTTTCAACATGTAAGAAACTGGGCTAAGCTATGGAGACGAAACACGCTTCGTTTGCTTTACAAACGTGTCATCATCGTCATCATCGTCGTCGTCTTCTTCTTCTGCTATGTCCTTATCTTCGTATTATCCAATTCTGTTGCCGCTCACAAAGCATGCATATTTGATACCTAATACCAATACAGTACGATACGATTATACCAGAAAATTTAGAAAAATAAGATACATGCATACTTAAGATTCGTCGAATTAAAATCCAAAGAATTTGTCCAAGTGATATAGCGGATGAACGGTAAACCGACAATTTAATATTTGAAATTACTGGAGAGTTTATTTAGTTATTTTCACCTACGACCTCGAGGACTGGTCAGTAATTAAGCGAGGACTCTTCAAGTTTTATCTTAACTTGGTTTTAAGTTATGCATCGGTTATAAAAAAAAATTGTGAAATTAAAAAATTATTTTTAATTTACTTAATTACACTAAAAAAATAAATTACCATTTTTATACTATAAAATGAGGATATTGTTTCCTTTTATAATATATTTTTCTCTGAAAATATTAAAAATTTATAATAAATTTTCTGTATTCTAATAGGTTTATTTTAATACTGTGTAAAAAGTATCACAATTTTATTTTTATAATATTTTTAGATACACAATTTAGAGCATTTGAAATGTATTTAATACATCAAAGATAAAAAATAATAATTTATTTATCATGAATACTTTTTTAATATATTTTTACGAGTATCGAATAAATACCGATATCTAATAAGTATACAATAGTAATTTTATTGTGAATATGATATTTTTCAAATCTTTTCCCAAATTGATTTAGTTCTCCTCTCTGTCTGTCTGTCTTGAATAATGCTTTCACATTTCTGGAGGCATCATGTGATTGCGATAGGCTCGAAACACAAGGACAAAGTGTGCAGGGTAATTCAATCAGCAAACTTCCAAAAGCAGAGCATCTCGATTGAATTTTTTAAAAAGATCTTATCATCAACCATCGCTCAATAAATAATAAATAATATAAATATAATGTTAAACAAATATAAATATTGATACATATTTTGTGAGTAATTAATACATATTTACGAATATTGATACATAATTTATGAATATTGTGATACTTTTTATACATTATGGTTAGCATTTTCCTTCTTTAAAAAATGAATTTAACTTTTTTGCTAGATGAAAAATGGATTGTTAAAATTAAGTTTATGATTTTATATATGTTACATTTTTGTTTTATAAGTTTAATATATTACGAAAAGATATTTCATTTATTAAAACTAAAATATTTTTGTGAATATTTTTTGAGTGTTTGCCTTAAACATAGAAGTAATTGAGAATGATAAAAAAATTAAAAATTATTCACAAAAATATCTATTTTTTATTTAAAAAGTAACAAAAAATTCCTAATAAACTAAAATTGTAAAAGGGTAGGAGTAGTAGTTCGTAGGGTCACACACCTCATTTCGACTCTATAATTTATATCCATCTCAAACACTTTGGCGTTTATACCAAACTTTTATTTTTTAGAATAATGGACCAAAGTTTGTCTAAAAAATAAATTTCCAGTCAAAATTAGCAGATTCTTTTTAGTTCAAATTCATATATATATTTTTTGTTTTTCCCTTTCTCTGAATGATGACGATCGAGAGTTCTATTGATTGATTCAAATCAATACGTTTGCGTAACAAATATTAGAATATGCTTCTCAATAATATTCTCATATTTATCAATGATTTCGTAAGTACGTACCATACGAATTCTCATCAATTGAGTTATTTATTTAATAAATATGAGATACTTAAGTGACGCAAGTAAAGAGATCTACTACTCATTAATAACATCTAGTTTTAAGTTTAGTGACGATATAGACTTCTTAGGGTCTATTTGGACTGTGATTTTTATGTGTTTATTTATTAAAATTTTTTTCGTCCTTATTTGAAATTTTTTTGCAATTTTTTGTTTTTCATCAATTTTTTTTGATTTATTAGTTCATCTCGACAAGAGCTTTCAGAAAAGTTATCAATCATTGGCTAAATTTGAAAAAAATTCAGAAAAGACAAAAATAAATAAAAAAATAAAGTTTTTTGTACTTATTCATCGTCTTTAGTGATTTTTTTTAACTTTTGGACATAATTTTATACTCATTAGATTCCTTTCATCAAGACGGACCAATAAACTACAAAACATTGAGATTTAAACAACAAATGCAAAAAAAAAAAGAATAAAGACAAAAAATTTGAATAAATATTAACTAGAGGCCAAATAGGGCCTAATAGAGTTCTCGACGTACCTTTTGTAGAGGAAAAGGTTGATCCACATGTTTAAAAATGATGGAAACAAAACTGAGCTCTAGTAAACCCAGAGCCGGCCCCGGGGTAAGCCCCGGGGCTCGGGTAACCCCCAGCGCGGGGCAACCAAAAAAATTTTTTTTTTTGCAAATATAATTTTTTTTAAAATTATTTTGTAAAAAAATTATTTTAGAGTTGCATATTTCCTTCACATCATCGACCAAGCCCTTACATCACTTAAGCATTCAGTTGTCGAAAAAGTTTGCAGAATATAATTTATTTAATTGAAGGTTTAGACACATATATAATTTATTTAATTATCCTCATATATTTGCAGAATCAAAGGAAGTCGCATACCTAATCATTTTGTCTTAATTAGAGGCCTCTAAAAGTTTCAAGAAATTCTTAAACTTAATTTGGTGTTCAAATATCTAGAAGTTATTGTTTAAGGTAATTGATTAAACCAATTAATTATTGGAAAGTCCTCCCCGTGTGTGAATAATTTGCTTAAAGGTAGTATGGGGTGGACGGATACGGACCAACAACGTACACCTTTTTGACTTGAAAATCAACTCTGGGAAATCCTGCTAGATATCACGCATAAATTAAGTGGGTTTAATTCCTTTGTCTGTTTCTTCCTTTCTACGGCTATATACATTGAATGCACTGGGATTGTAAAGGTGTGTGTGACAATTGAGTGCAAGTCTGAAAATAAGAGTGAGAGAGCAGAGTTGTGGTTTTGATTCTCCTCTCCTTCAATAGTTTTGTAACTTATGGAGATGCACTAATATTAGGGTTGGATACGAGCCGAGCTAGTCAAGTAGTAAGCTACTGTCGTACCAATGTTATTAATCTTGTCTTGTAAAATATCGGGCGGAACGTCCTGTACTAGAGGCAAAACGGGACAAATGTAACGGTGTACCATTTCGGCAAAGTTTTCGGTGGTACTGGGCAATTTCGGCCGGTACCAACATTATTGGCGGGATACTGGATCTCGACCGATACTATCATAGCCTCAGCTTATAGAAAGGAAAAATTAGAAATGAAGATGGCAAAATGCTATATCCAAGACGTTGAATCAGAAACAAAACACAACAACGAACCATCGGACTTCATCAACGAACCACACCGGACCTGGGAGGAGTTATACATACATACACATAGAGAGAGATGACTTTTGATTATGGAGAGGAAATCATCGGCCATTGCCGAGAGGGACCACCACCCTCAACATTCATATGCCAAGTTAGAACTTAAAATCATAGATATCAGGGGCGGACCCAGGAATGAAATTCGGGGGTAGCGAAATTTTAACACGTATATGTTTTAAGTTAATTTTTCATAACACAAAAAAAAATTCACATATTATAAGGTTGATCTTATCTAAAAATCAGATCAAAATATACATATCCTATAAACAAGAAAAAAATACAACATGAACTCCTAATTAATATTAAAAAATTAATAATCAATAATTAAAACATAGTAATTAGTAATCACATAACCAACACCCAGTAATAAAAAAAAAATCCCTACATCACACTTTTTTCCTTGGCAAGCACTAAAATAACAAAAGAATTGGTGTATGATCCTGGGATATCGCCACGTGGTCCTCCAATACCCTCTATTACTATATATTCATTTATGTGAGACTTAATATTAAATGTAGGAACACTCATATGAATGTGTAGTGATTAAAATTGTTGAGATATCACATGAAGTGTTCTAATACCACTAAATAATTACTTGTAATATGATAATTAAAAAAATTAAAAAATTGGAATTTTGAAAATTGGGGGTGGCATGTGCCACTCCCCCCCTCCATAAGGGTCCGCCCCTGATAGATATACAGTAGACATTTTAGAGAGAGAGAGAGAGCCAACACCAACAAACGACAAAGAAAAAATGAGAGGATAAAAAGTTGAGAGGAAAGATAACCCTAGACCCTAGAGAAGTGGCGCACAAACTTTACTATTTTAATCTTGTTTGACAATTTATTTACATCTTGTAGTGAGAAGAAGTAATTATTATTTGATCCTTTTAAAAAAATATTATTTGAGAAACTAATTATTATTTTGTAGAATGTACGCTGGTACATATTGATACTGGTACATACGATATCAGTAACAAAATTGACACTCTTGTTGGTACGAGATTAATAACTTTGAATTAGACTGAAAATTATTAAACTTAAAATATTGTTTTTATTTATTAATTGAATAATAATATGCCTTGTGTGGATATAGTTATCATAAGGACTTTTGATATGATAAGGTCATGACTTAAATTGTTTATGTGATCAAAGTGCCTGCCCAATTCAAGCACATTCGGTACACCTGTGAAGCACCTTCAATGGCGCAATGACAATTGCCCCATCAATTACCTACAAAGTACAAACCATTTCCTTCATGAATGGTATGTGATTCACTAATTGGACTCCTCACAATTATTTGACAGCCATAAAAGAAGGGTTAATAGAAAGAAGTTCATAATACAACTAATAATAATACCTACCTGCCTAAATTAAAATAGAATGTGTAATTAATATCACCTATTTTCGTAACTAATTACAATAATTGGCGATATTTCAGTGCCTACCACACAAACCATCTGTAACTGATCAATACGTTACGTAGTAAATGGGATACAAAATTATAGCAAATGAGCCAACAAATACTTGATGAACCAAATCATAAAAAATAGGACACATAGGGTTGAAACCGGTTCGGCTCGGTCGGTTTTTTGGACATGATGGACTCATGGACCGAACCGATCGGTTCGGGGTGAAAAAAGCGATGCTTGATTCCGACCGAAATTTTAGGAAAACCAAAATTGATTCGGGGTACTTTGGTCCGGTCAGTTTTTTCGGGGATTTCGAATTGGGCGAATCAGCTCGGCTCGGCTCGGCTCGGCTCGGTTCGGTTAGGTAGGTCGGTTTTTTGAGAATTTCGGATTGGGACTTCGGAATCACTTCAAAATTAGTTCGGTTTTTTACATGTTCCGGTTCAATTTAGTTTAGATCAGTTTGGTATTCTAAATTGGTTCGGATGGATATTATACGTTCGGTTCGGTTCGGAGATATTTAGTAAAAATCGAGACCAAACCAAAGTCGATTTTTTTCCCCAAAAAAATCAAAACTGACCGAACGAGCTTATGGACCGACCATAGACCAAATATTCCGGCAAATTTTTGTCGTTTTCTTCGGTTCGTCGGTTTTTTGTATCACTCCTAATTGTGACTAACCAAATTCTTTTGCTACTTACAGGAAATATGCATTATTTCATTTATCAACGGTACGCACCTAAATTCATAACTTTATCAAAATAATTTGGATTTGGGCTGATTTTGTTGTTTGATTATTTTTTTCTTCTTATGTGAATTTTTTTTAATATTTTTTTATCTTTCATCAATTTTTTATAAATTATTGATTCATTTTAACAAAAGGTTTTAAAAAAACTATAAATAATGAACTGAATTTGTAAAAAATTTAAAAAAATAAAAAAAATCTAAAAATAAAATTTTTTTTACTTATTCATTGTCTTTAGTAATATTTTTTAGCTTGTGAACATAATTTTATACTTTTTTGGTTCATCTTATTCAAACGGAACAATAATCTATAAAAATTTGAGGCCAAAACAACAAAGAAAAAAATTATAGTCATTTCATATACCAAAAGTAAATATTTATCTTTTTTTTGACATATTAAGTAATTATTTATAGAGAATCTAATTGTACTTTTTACCAACCTACAGTGGAATTCTCTGTAAATACTCAATTTATATACCAAAAAAGAAAGAAAGAAAAAGACAAAAAAGTCCTGGATTCCAGAGGTCACAGTCAAGTGTCGTGCAGCACCGGAACCGTCCTAGTATTAGTGCAGCGTCATTGTCACACCAAGTTATACCCACAAATGGACTGTGAACGAGTTGAGCCCGAAAAGTTTTAGAGTGGTTAAATTTAGCTCGTGAATTAAATGAGTTTAAAATTTGAGTTTGAACTTAATTTATTTGTAAACGAGTTAAGCCGAGCTGACCTAAACTTATTTATTTAGTGAGTTTTTTTAAAAGAGTCGAGCCGAGCTAAGTTTCCTAAGCTCAAGCTCAGTTTGTTTACAAAACGAGCCTAAAACTCGAATTAAAAATTAACTTGTTAACTAAATGAATTGAACTCTTATCGAATCGAGCTAAGCTGAACCGAGCTCTTGAACGGCTCGGTTCGTTTGTAACCATACAAAAGATCATAATTGGGTACAGGGTTAGAGGGTGGGTTCCAAGTTCCAACCCAATCTTCTCCTCATCTTCCTTGCTTAGCCAAATCAAGGTTAGGGTTCAAAACATATTGGCTTACCATGCTACTTTTTTTATCTTTATTTATTTATTTATTTACATTAAATTTTTATAAATTATTAGTTCATTTTGATGAAAAAATTTAAAAATTATATTTAAAAACTAAAAAAAGTATACTAAAGACGGAAAATAAATCATATTTTTTAAATTCTTTCGTCTTCTTTTAAATTTTTTTCCATAATTTCAAAATTTTTTAACATCTCTCATCTAGATAAATTGACACAAAATATAAAATTACAAAAAAAATTAAATAAGAACAAAATAATTTAGGCCTTCTGATCTTCATATTGAAATGAATCGTTAAGATGGGAGGGAATTGACTTGCAATTAAAGTTGATTACGTTCCCAATTAATCACTGTCCGCTAAATAGTAGATAATGTATAAAAAATATATCGATATCTATAATGTATAAAAAAATATATCGATATCTATAAATTGTGTATTAATATTCATGAATATAGATTAATATCCATAAAAATGTGCGTTGATACATGTATTTTTTTGACATTATATATATGTTATCTACCGCTTAGTGAACCGTAATTAGCAAGACGCATTACTTATATATTGAACTCTTAATTTGAAGTTTCTTTTGTATCGATAGTTAGGGGTATATATATATATATATATGGGAAAGGCTATATGAACCAACACTTTTTTAGACCAATATTAGACCAACGACTAAACTCTTCGTTCCCGATTAAATTTTAATGATCCGAACCGTTCAATGTGTTTAAAACATGTTTTTAAGGGTACCCGCGAGAAATCAGCGCAAAATATTACCGGAAAGGACTTGATCTAAACATTGGTTCATAAAACAGTTCCTGTCAGCATTTTGAAGCACTATTTGGATCAAGTCTTTTCCGGTAATATTTTGAGCTGATTTCTCGGGGGTACCCTTAAAAACATGTTTTAAACACATTGAACGGTTCGGATTATCAAAATTTAATCGGGAACGAAGAGTTTAGGCGTTGGTCTAATATTGGTCTAAAAAAGTGTTGGTCCACTGAGCCTTCCCCATATATATATATATATATATATATATATATATATATATATATATATATATATATATATATATATATATATATATATATATATATATGGGAAAGGCTAAAGAGACCAACACTTTTTTAGACCAATATTAGACCAATGTCTAATCTCTTGATTCCCGATTAAATTTTAATGATCCGAACCGTTCAATGTGTTTAAAACATGTTTTTAAGGGTACCCGCGAGAAATCAGCTCAAAATATTACCGGAACAGACTTGATCCAAATAGTGATTTATAAAATAGTTCCTGTCAGCATTTTGAACCAATATTTGGATCAAGTCCTTTCTGGTAATATTTTGAGCTGATTTCTCGCGGGTACCCTTAAAAACATGTTTTAAATACATTGAACGGTTTGGATCATTAAAATTTAATCGGAAATCAAGAGTTTAGCCGTTGGTCTAATATTGGTCTAAAAAAATGTTGGTCTATGGAGCCATCCCCTATATATATATATCTTATATACGCGCGCACGCGCACAAACGTACTGCGTCTAACAATTCTGACATCCACCACCCATGTGATGGAGTATAACCGACAAGGATACCATCAATAGAGAGAGAGAACCTCAATAATACATGTTCACAGGTCAAGATAGTTGAATTCACTGCCTCAACAAACAAATTAATTATTAAACTATTAATTGATTTGTCCTTCAGAGTCTTTTTATTTATTCATCATTTTTAGTAATTTTTTTTAGTTTTTGAACATAATTTTTAAATTTTAAATTTCTTTTATCAAAACGGATCAATAATCTAAAAAATTTGAGATCAAAACAACAAATGTGAAAAAAATTGAATAGGAACAAAATATAATTAAAAATAAATAAATCATTTTTTAAACAAATTAAAAGGACGTCTCAATTTGAATTTCAGATTGGCAATTAAGAGGGAGTTGTTGAAACTAGTGAGGTAGTTGCATCATTCAAGTCACGAGCTACCTCAAGGAACTTCTGCATAATTGTGTGAAAGTGTAGAAACACAATTTTATATGCGCAGATTCAGATATAGATGTGTCTGATATTATCTAATTCACATGGGACTCTCCAAAATAAGACGTGCTGTGTCCGGATATGTGCAAATAAGAATGCGTACCCACCCACTCTCACATTTATACACAATTTGTACACATTATTTGTACCCATGGCAAAATTTGTTCATACTAACCCTAAAATTTCAAAGATTGAGTTCAGCTTTTCTCCAGTTTAGTTGGATGTCAGTACGTACAATGTAATCCCTCTATGATGATTAGTTATTTTTTAATTAGATCCGGGATTAGTTTCGTACATCTTCTAATTAAGTACTCTTTATACATTGAAATTATTGATGCAAAACAACTTATACATCGATCCAATAATTTTGTCAGATTTGTTTATTTTTATTTTGTAGCACACCTTCACAAACTTACAATTGTTCGTCCTTTTTTAGGTTTAATAATTCAGACATGGGGACAAATCACAGAACAGAAAGTGGTCCTGTGTACGTAAGTGAAAGCGATCGTGCAACTAATTTGACTAGCGAAAAAATCCACCACAGAAAATGGACACAGAAAGAGGTGTTCCTTGGCACACTATTTTCGTTTTCGGGACTACTTAGACTTAGCTGGCTTATTCGGAAAGGAAGAATCAGAATCAACCTTCTCTAATTCATATGCCAAGTCCAAGACGGGTGAGGAAATGGTATGAAAAACTAGGGTCCATCCATGTTGGAACTTATGGTTCATATGGGCGGGCCAGAAGCCGAGCGTAGTGGAGCGGAGCGAGGTTTCTGGCCCATCACGGGTTCAACTGTTGAGGTTGGGCCAAAGGCCCAATGGTTTGGAGGGTGCAGGGGGCAAAGCCCCCACGCGGTACGGTACAACCTAATTGTATTAAAGTTGGACTGTACGACCTAATTAGATTCGTATTCTAATTAGAGTTGTATTCTAATTAGAATTGATTTACCTAATTAGAATCAGACTAGGATTGGAATAAAGTATATTTATAAATACTCTTTATTGTATAATCCAAGAGATTAAGATCAATAACAAAATCTCGCTTCGCTCCCATGAATGTACCCGGTTTTGGGGAACCACGTAAATCTTGTGTTGTTTTTTTTTACAGTTTCGTATTCGATATTGTGTGTGTGATTGAGTAATTGCGCTAACAATCCATGTAGCTGGCAATTGATTGTTTGATCCGAAGAGACCTGATTGATGCTTCTGCGCTAGAAGCTTTATAAACATCGACTTCATCAACAAATTCTTCAAAAACAGAGAAGGGACCTGCACTGTCCCTTTTCATAGCTCTCGCCCTCATGTTTTTAAACTCTTCCTGATTGTGTTTCTAGAGGAATTGATTGGCACTTTCTTAACCTCAAAGATCAAATGGGCCCTTCCTCTGGCTAGTTTCCTTTGAGCTCCATGTGGATGACGCGGTTAACAATAGAGGTATGACAACGGATGGAGGTCTTATCAAAGATGATTCGGGTAGTTGGGTTGTTGGGTTCCAATGCAAGATTTGTATATCTTTGAGTTTGGGTGTCGAGTTATGGGCTTTGCGTGATGGTCTTATGCTACTTTCATTCGCGGGCATTTCTAATGTTACTATAGAAACCGATGCCGAGATTGTGGCTAACCTTTTATTGCGAAAGTGTGTTTCATCTCATCTCTTTCGATATATTGTTGACGATTGCAGGAAGTTGTTGAACAAATGTCGCCCGTCGTCCTTGAATATGTTCCACGGAAAGCTAATCAATGCACAAACTTTTTAGCAAAAAATGGTTTACGATTAATAAATATATTTATTTGATCTACCAGCGGTGCAAAATAGTGTGAAGTACTTGATGCAATATTATTGTTTTTTTCTTATACTGCAAAAATACATAAAATAAAATCTGCAAAATTATTTCGACTTCAAAGGGTACACTGGCTAGCGTTGCATCTATGTCATAAAAAACGTAATTCAAGACATGTTTTCTATATTACTCATTCATTTTCTCGTTGGTCAAGTTTCGTGATTGAGCCAACTAATTCAGTAGTCTCTCTCTCTCTCTCTCCCTCTTCTTTAGACTTTGGTTATGTAAGCTTTTATTCTCGAGATACATAAATCCAGTACCCCTGCTCGTTTTCAAACTAAGAGGCTTGTATCAACTAAGTGTTTTTTCCACGAGTCATTTTTGTATGCTATTTGTTAGTCAAGGTGATTGTGGTTTAGCTGTTAAAGAGTAAAACCTGAGTTGTACATTTGTTTGTTTGTGCTGGACTGTGTTGTACAGTCTTGGGGCTTTAACATTTTGTAAGCTGGTTTTATCTTCAGCTGATAAGTCGGTTGATTATGTAATTGGTTAAGTCGGTTTAGCTGTTGTTATAAATAGAACAGCTGCTCTCTCTTTGTAAGCATCGAAGTATGAAATGAAATTCAGTAGAACAAATTCTTTCTTCTTCCTTTCTCTGTTCGTCTTTGTTTTGTTCATCATTCACCAGAGTAATACCTCTGTAGAATTCATCAAATTCTACATGGTATCAGAGCCATTAGACGTGAGTCGTAGTTTCGATCCTGAGGCGATATAGAGAGTACGAATTCGTGTTCGTGTTCGTTTTCAAAGTGCTAGAAGAAGTACAGAAGAAGAGGATCATCATGAACAGTTCTTCAATCGCAACAGTTACAATGCCACAATCGCTGATCTTTCTGGTGACAAACTTTCACTCTCTCGTCACAATTAAACTTGATTCGAACAATTATTTGATGTGGAAAATGCAAATCAGAAATGCAACAAAGGCTAATGGTTACTTTGAATACATAACTGGTTCGGTAAAATGTCCAGTGTCTGAGATTGTTGATTCTACAGGAGATTCAACAGTAAACTCTGATTTTGCCTTGTGGAGTTTGATTGACAGCCAATTGTTGTCTTGCTTGATAGCTTCATTGACGCCTGGAGCATTGTCTCTGATTTTAGGTTGTGAACATGTGTCTCAAGTGTGGAAAACCCTAGAAATAAGATATAACTCTTTAACTAGGTCTCACATACATGATTTGAAACAAAAGCTGTATAATGTTAGTAAGAAAGCTTCAATGGAGTCGTATATTGATGAAATCAGAGAGTGCTCGCAGAAGCTTGCAGCTGCAAATTATGTCATTGATGATGATGACCTAATTTTCTATTCTCTTCATGGTCTACCAAGCGATTATGATCAGTTAAAAACATCAATTAGAACAAGAGGTGATACTATAACCTTTGATGAATTGGTGAATATTTTGAATGCGGAGGAGAGACATATGAAGACGAAATCAGATCTCTCAGCTGATGATAAAACGTGTGTTTTTGTTACTACACAAAAACCTGTTAACTCAACTTCTAACTCTGTTAGTACTGGACCTGGAACTCACACTGAGAATCATGGACAGTTTCACTCACAGCCTACATCAGCTAACTTGTCCTTTCCTTATTCTAATCAATCTGGATTTCAGAATCATCAATTTTCACCTGGTGTACAGTTTTATCCACAACAATTTCAGTCAGGAGGATTCATTAGGAGCAAGACAAATCGGTTTGGTTCTGGTAATAAGATTGCGTGTCAAATCTGTGGTAGGACCAATCACACTGCTGTTACATGTCATTATAGGCTGAACTTACAGTATCAGATGAGTGATCAGGTAAGATGGAGGACACCACAACAGTTTCCAATAAACAATGTCTCATATAATCATCAAGGTGGTTCAGGTGGAACAAATCCAATGTTTAATTTTCAACCAAGAGGTTCTTTCAATCAGCCTGGGAATCATTATATACCATCTCCTGCTTCATCTGGATCAAATTCTCATGTGATTCAGACTCATAATGGTGTTCCAGGACAGATTAACATGGCTACTTATTATCCTTCGACTGCTACTCCACCTGGATATTTTGTGAATCCATCTGATGTCTCTATACCTTGTGGTGTTGCTCAGTCATTTCAGGTTCCATGGCATCCAAATCAGTCTCCTCATTTGGTAAATACAGGATCACATTAGTCTACCAGTCCTAGTTGGTTTCTTGATAGTGGGGCCTCTAATCACGTTACCAATGATATTCAGAATATATCCCAACCAGTGGCTTGTAACACATCAGATGGAATTTTAGTTGGGAATGGTACATCAGTTTCAGTTTCTCACACAGGTACTGGATTGATTTCTTCCCCTCATGCTACACTTAAGCTAGATAATGTGTTGCATACTCCTGGAATAACTCACAATCTGTTATCCGTGTATCACCTTGCCAAAGACAATAATTGCAGCATAACATTTGATTCAACTGGCTATATTATCCAGGACAAAGTGACAAGTCAAGTCTTGTTCAGGGGGCCTTGTTTCAAGGGTCTGTATCCCCTTCTGAACCAATTTGAAGCTGATGAGCCTCATACTGATCCTCGTGCTTTGATCTCCACCTCAGCAGATGTATGGCATCAGAAGCTTGGGCATCCTAACCCAACACACTTTAAGTCATTGATCAACCAGTTTCAACTACCAGTGAGTAAACCTCATTTGGTAAATTGTTGCTCTTGTAATAAGGCTAAGAGTCACCAATTACCGTTTACCTCATCTTCTAGTAAAACTCTTGCTCCTTTTGATCTTCTACACATGGATGTTTGGGGACTTTCCCCGGTGACATCATTTAAAGGATATAAGTACTATCTTTTGATCGTAGATGACTGTACCAGATTCACTTGGTTGTTTCCTTTGCGTGTCAAGTCAGAAGTTAAGGATTGCATTGCACAGTTCAAGGCTTATGTTCAGACACAATTTAACATCTCTGTTAAAAAGGTTCGAACAGATAATGGACGAGAGTTTGTCAATAATTTTTTTGACACAATTATATCTTGATGCTGGAGTAGTACATCAAACTACTTGTCCTTATACATCCGCACAAAATGGGTTGGTTGAGCGAAAACACCGTCACTTGATTGAAACCACAGTGACCTTATTACTTCATGCCAAGTTGCCTACAATGTTTTGGTTGGAAGCTTTGATCACCACAGTGTATCTTGCCAACCGGCTTCCACATTCTTCGTTGAAGTTTCAAATTCCATATGTTTTGTTGTTCAACAAATCTCCTGATTATCATCAGTTGAAACCGTTTGGATGTGAGTGCTATCCTTGGCTAAAGCCATATACTTCCCATAAGCTTGATCCCAAATCAGTCATGTGTGTCCTCTTAGGTTATTGTGATAACACCAAGGGATATAGATGTTATGATCCGTTAACCCATAAAGTCTATGTGTCTCGACATGTGAAATTTGTTGAGAACTCATTTCCTTATCAGTGTATTATTTCACAAACCAAGGATCATCCAGCATTTCCACAGTCAGAACTATCTTCTTTTCGTGTTCCTCTTACCACTTTTACTGAGTTTTCTATGTCTATTCCTGTTCCTTTGTTCAGAACTACTTCACCTGGTCCTGTTACATCAGTATCTCCTTCACCAGGTCATGTTTCATCAGCATCTTCTTTGTCTGATCATGTTTCATCAGTATCACCTTCATCAGCTTCGATTGCACCCGGATCAGAACCAGTAGTTCCAGTGTCTGTACCCTCAATGGTCTCAACTCATTCCATGCAAACCAGGTCCAAGTCTGGTATTCATAAACCTCGATATCCTGTGTCACTTTTTTCTGTGTCATCCGAACTTCAGTCTAGTTCTAATCCTTCTATTGAACCTCGTCACTTTGGTGAAGCAATCAAACATTTTGTTTGGCAACAGGCCATGGCTGAAGAATATAAAGCCTTGGTTGATCAGGGGACCTGGACTCTTGTTCCACCACCTTCTCATGGACAGATCATTAATTGTCAGTGGATATACAAAATTAAAAAACATTCAGATGGCACTGTGGCACGTTACAAAGCTCGTTTGGTTGCTAATGGTAATCAACAAGCTGCTGGTTTAGATTTTACTGAAACTTTCAGTCCTGTGGTTAAACAACCAACAATTCGTTTGGTTCTATCTTTGGCCCTTCATCACAATTGGACTTTGAAGCAACTTGATGTGTCTAACGCTTTTCTTCATGGAGAAATTTCTGAAGATGTCTACATGAAACAACCCGTGGGTTACAGGAGTGTTTGTCAGCCGAATTATGTGTGTAAGCTCAACAAAGCACTGTATGGTTTGAGGCAAGCACCTCGTGCATGGTTCTCCACATTTTCTACTTTCCTGTTACAGCATGGTTTTAAGAATAGCTCTGCTGATAACTCTCTGTTTATACTTAAAACCGATACTTCCATGACTCTATTGTTAGTCTATGTGGATGATATAGTTCTTACGGGGAGTAATCCTTCCCATCTCACTGATCTTGTTACTTTACTACGCTCTAAGTTTGCTATGAAAGACCTGGGTGAGTTAAGCTATTTTCTGGGCATTGAGGTTTCCAAATCAGCTTCTGGTCTGTTCCTTTCTCAACATAAATATGCAGCAGAACTGTTGATCAAAGCGGGTATGGTGGATTGCAAACCCAGTCTATCTCCCACCTCATCTAAGCCTGTGGTTTCTTGTTCTGATCCTCCATTTGCCGACATAAAACTGTACAGATCATTGGTGGGAAGTCTACAATATTTGACCTTGACAAGACCAGAAATTTCGTATTCTGTTAATGTTGCATGCCAGCACATGCATGCTCCTAAAGTCAGCCATTTTGTGGCTGTCAAACGTATCCTTCGTTATGTCAAAGGTTCAATCACACATGGGCTGCTGTTTAGTCCTGGTTCTCTTGCTCTTGAAGCCTTTTCTGATGCAGATTGGGCCGGTGATCATTCTGATCGTCGGTCCACCACTGGATATGCAGTTTTTCTGGGTTCTAATTTGATTTCTTGGTGTGCCAAGAAGCAACATACTGTTGCTCGCAGTAGTACAGAGGCAGAATATCGTGCCTTAGCCCATACCACTGCTGAAATTGTATGGTTAACTCAGCTACTTGGAGATCTTGGTGTTTCAATTTTCAATCCTCCTCTCATTTGGTGTGATAACCTATCAGCTATTGCCTTAGCCACCAATCCTGTGTTTCATGCTCGTACTAAGCACATTGAGGTGGATTGCCATTTCATTCGAGAGAAGGTGCTTCGAAAAGAGATTGTTCTATCTCATATTGGCACTCATGCACAGGTTGCTGACATTTTTACTAAGTCCTTGGCTGTGTCTCGTTTTCAATTTCTTGCTGCCAAACTCATGGTTGGATCTCCACCCATTAGTTTGCGGGGAGGTGTTAGTCAAGGTGATTGTGGTTTAGCTGTTAAAGAGTAAAACCTGAGTTGTACATTTGTTTGTTTGTGCTGGACTGTGTTGTACAGTCTTGGGGCTTTAACATTTTGTAAGCTGGTTTTATCTTCAGCTGATAAGTCGGTTGATTAGGTAATTGGTTAAGTCGGTTTAGCTGCTGTTATAAATAGAACAGCTGCTCTCTCTTTGTAAGCATCGAAGTATGAAATGAAATTCAGTAGAACAAATTCTTTCTTCTTCCTTTCTCTGTTCGTCTTTGTTTTGTTCATCATTCACCAGAGTAATACCTCTGTAGAATTCATCAAATTCTACACTATTTCATGACTTGCCCGCAATCATGCACCTTTGTGCACCTCACTCATAATCACTATTTCACTATCAAACTCAATCTGTTTTAGATGTCGACTAAATCGTCACAACAGTACCTGCTAGTTTTTCTAAGGAGCTAGCCGAATTGCCGAGTGGTATCCCCAACACTGAATACCAAAGCTTAATTCGCTGGAAACCAAGAACAATACAGTTTAGAACAAATTAAACAGGTAGAGGAAGAGAAAGTGTTCTTGTAATGCTTTAATTTTCGAAGACGTTAAGAAAAATATTTCCAAAATTCCCGTGTATATTACTTCATTTAAAATGGAAAAAGTACCGTGTTTGAATTACAACAGTAAGGAATATAAAAGTAGAGTCTTTACATAAGATAAATTACATGTTAAAATATCTTTTTAAAATAAAGGTTCATAGAGCAACTGTAATCTAAGTAACTATGGTTCGATTGATTCTTCGTTGACGGCGTTGACGTCGGATGGATAATGTGAGTCTTCAAAGTTTTGGTTTATGCCAGGCTCCTTTAACCCTGTCTTTGATAACCAACGTGAAATAACAAGGACATAAAGTAACCTAGTAAGTTATAAGGCTCAATACATAATCTTACCCGTAACCTAATTTAAATATATGTCAAGGATGATGATGTAGAAAAACAATAACACATAAGTGTAGAAATAAAATAGATCAGTATAAAATCAAATATCATCAAATCATCAATTCCATCATTTTAAATATAACCATGATGTTTTCATTCACTCTAAATATTCCGATCCCTACGTCTTCGATCACTCTGTTCATGATTGCTACGTTCCCAATGTCACACAATGTTTTCAATCAATATGTTCCCAATAGCTATATTTTTTGTTTGTCATGTCCAAACACCAACATATCTACCTAAACTTCCCACATTAACGACTAGACCTAATAAAAAACAGACACGACACGACTCAAAAATATAACTCAGTTTAAGTTATAATCGACTCAAGACATAATTCGGTGCAAAATAATCAATTCAGCTTAAGTCATAGCACTACTCAAGACATCCCATCACAATCCATATTCAGTTGGCAACTGATACGGGCGTAAGTGAAATTAAAGTCCATGTCACCTATTACTATGTTATCATGCATACATTCAGAATGTACAAGAGAAGCATAGGTCCTGTATTATATATGTCTAATACCCCTCAAATACCACATAAGTGAATCAACCAACAAGATGAAAAATGGGAAATATAATGTCACATGGTGTTTAATACAACTATGCACATGAGGTATAAATCTTATTTTAGTCATGCGATCAACTATGCACATATTATGAATCTAATATTCGAGAGGTTCTAGGTCCAAGTTCCGTCCAAGTTAGGGATAAGATGACCTTAAGTTCATGTTCGGTGATTATTGAGTAAATGGGTTTTGAAGTACTAGAATCCAACTATGTTTGGACAAAATGGAAACAACCATGACGATCTAAGTTCAAAGAAGATATGGGCTCAAATTGATATTCACAATAACATAGGGGCAAATATGAAGTTACGAAGCAAATATATAAAAACTTTCACAACACATAGAATACTTCAGGTATTTATTGTTCCAGGTATTTATTATAAAAAGTACTTCAAATATTATTTTCAAGTAAAATAATTATGGTATTTATGGCTGATAAATATTGGGGGTATTCCCAACTGAAAAGTATTTCTGGTACTTATGGGCCTATGAATAATAAATATTTTGAATATTTATGGTTGATAAAATATTGCAAGTATATAAAATATATATATTTCAGATTTTCAAGAATAATTAATACTCCAAGTATTTAATTGTGAGAAAGACATCCTCATATATAAATAATATAGTACGTGAAAAAACATGTGAAATCATTATATATATATATATATATATATATATATATATATATATATATATTATTTAAGGGATTCCTCATTTTGTTAAAATGAGGATCTCCTATTTTTTGATCAAATATTGATAATCGGAATCGTTCAATGTGTTTAAAACATGTTTTTAAGGATACCCGCAAGAAATCAGCTCAAAAAAATATCGAAAAGAACTTGATCGAAGCAGTTTTTCATAAAACTGTTCCTGTCAGCATTTATAAACAACTGCTTCGATCAAGCCTCTCTCGATATTTTTTTGAACTGATTTCTTGTGGGTATCCTTAAAAACATGTTTTAAACACATTGAACGGTTCCGATTATCAATATTTCATTAGGAAATGGGAGGTCTTCATTTTAACAAAATGAGGGATCCCTCAATAGAAGGGGACTCTATATATATATATATATATATATATATATATATATATATATATATATATATATATATATATATATATATGGGAAAGGCTATATGAACCAACACTTTTTTAGACCAATATTAGACCAACGTCTAAACTCTTCGTTCTCGATTAAATTTTGATAATCTGAACCGTTCAATGTGTTTAAAACATGTTTTTAAGGGTACCCGTGAAAAATTAGCTCAAAATATTACCGGAAATGATTTGATCCAAACATTGGTCCATAAAACAGTTCCTGTCAGCATTTTCAACCACTATAAGGCTAATGTATTATAAAAGTGAATAACTACAAGACACAAAATATAAAGAATATAGTTATTTTTTTCGGTTTGGCGATATAGAGAATATAGTTTCTTTAAGAACTACCGTGAAATGGATCGATCTTCAAGATCAATATGATATTATTTATATATATTTTTTACTATATCTTTCTTCTCACTTTATAGTAGGATTTTCTTTTGTTTTTGAATGAATGAAACTAAGAACTAAGACCCATATTTATATATGGAAGTTATAGGGACATGTCCCTGCTGATAAATAAACTTGAAAGTCTAAAGTGTCTTTATTACATTTCGAAATACGAGTTGTTTATTTTTTTGGTAATGTGTGTTGTATTTAATCTCTCTCGTGCTACACGCGATACAATTTTTTCACTATGGAATTAGTCACACACTTTTGTTCACCATGGGTGGCTTGGAATGATTGAGATATGGCCCAAATCCACAATCCTGACCCGGTAATTAGGCCCAATATGGAATGCAATAGAAAAAACGAGGCCCAAGATGGATTTCCGCAACGGCAGAACCAGAAACAAGTCAACAACTGAAACGTCTAACGGGGGGAGAGAGAGAGAGAGAGAGAGAGAGAGATGGCGAAGGGAAAGGAAATAGAAGACGGGACGAGAAAAAGAGCAAAGGGATCCAAAATCGAAGAAAATGGCGAAAGCCAGAGCAATAAAGGTAAGAACAAGAAAAACAGCAAGAGTAGGAGTAAGAGTAAGAGTAAGAGTAGTAGTCGTAATGGCGACGCCATCGACAACAATGGAATACCCGAAGTCCTGACGGTACCGGATTCGGAAAACAACGACGGAGACGAAGAAGAAGAAGAATTCGTTCACGATGAAGGCAGCGACGAGGAGGAAGTAGAAGCGAACACGTCTCGGGGTAGCAAGAAAGCTGAAAATGGCGGTGGAAAAGAGAAAGAGGAAGTGACGAAGAAGAGGAATAAGAATGGCAAAATAAAGAAGAGCGATGGTGATGAGTCTTCTAATTGCTTTCCTATGAACCGTATCAGTCGGATCATTAAGAGCGAGGATGCCGACATTCGCAT
Organism: Arctostaphylos glauca; assembly: GCA_019985065.2. Lineage (NCBI taxonomy): Eukaryota > Viridiplantae > Streptophyta > Magnoliopsida > Ericales > Ericaceae > Arctostaphylos > Arctostaphylos glauca. The sequence continues at coordinate 7,928,509 of JAHSPW020000011.1, read as the reverse complement.
CACTCAGGAGTCCGTCTTCCTCGTCAATAAAGCAACGGTATGCGCCCAATTTCATCAATTAGGGTTTGGCGTGATACTTATACTGATACCCAGAGTCTCAAACTTATTTTATTTACATGTCACTTTGTTATGCGCGGTTTTTGTGTCTGGTGATGTATTTGTTTTGGTGGTTATGCAAATAAGATGTTCGTATCAATGCTTCTTCGATTCTCAATGTGCATTAAACTTTGAGTATGGATGCAACTGAAGGTAAATATTAAGATTCATAGTTGGAAATAAAAATCTAAATCGCTTGTTAATATTCGGTTTCAGAACATAAATATGATCAGCAGAAGCATTCTGGCTAGCTACATCCCAGAGGAATATATTGAAACATTCAGATTTTATACAAACTGTTGAATACGTCTAGATACTGAAAATACAGATGTGATTGGAGATTTATGTGTTACTAAGTTGCAAGTGCATCTTTGAAACTGCATCCTGATCTGACTGGCCATGCCAACTAGAGGGTCATGCTTAGATTCTGAGCTACAGTCACGCAGAGCATAACTAATTGGTTCCACACGCATGCTATTATGGGGGTCTTTGGGAACTTGACGGGTCGATCCCATAAAAAGAACTCTGGGATTCACTGCTTGCACTCTTGGATGATAATTATGGTTTTGAGCTTTTATAGAGGCTTTGAATGCTGAGTTCTTTGTAGATAAAAACTTTTGCTAAAGAGAGAGTCCTTATCCGAAATGTGTAAAAGGGAGCATAGACACATACATACATGTAACCTGTCTCTAGTTTGTTCTTTATTTGCTAGGAGGCTAATTTTCATTTCTTAATGCTTGCTTGATCATACAAGATTACCTAAGTATTTGTTTGCGAATGGTCTTGAGGATGAGAAATGAATTTAAGATGCATCGGTGGTGGGTTATATTTGGGCTAGCACAAGTTTCTTGGGAAATATGTTTGATGTTTGTATTATTTGATTCCCTTCCCTTTAGGGCCATCACTATTCATTTTGCTGCCATTACATTCTCATTACGTCTTTCCTTCCATATTGCTGGTTGCAGGAGAAGTTTCTTGAACTTTTTTGTAAGGAGGCATATGCCTGTGCTCGTCTGGATTCTAAGAACCAGGTTTGGTACAAGCACCTATGTAAGTTCTCTTTCTAGTGCTCTATATAACTTTGAAGGAAATTTTTGTGGTGTTAACATTGTGTTCAATCTTTTCTGTAATATAGCAATCATGGGAGGAGCTTTAACTAATTTCTTTTACATATTCTCCTCTATAGTCTAGTTTATATTGAGCCATGCTGTGTGATGGATTTAAGAAAAGGTTCCCATTCATGATAGTACTCTCACTATATCTTGTTTTTTGCTCCAATGTTATACCCTACAATACTTTGAGGTCATTATGATTCTATTAATGAAGTCCCGGAGTGGGACTTTGAGATCCTTGGTGGACATGTTATGCCTGTATAGTTCTTGAAAGGGGTCAGGTTATCATGGAGTAAGGTATTTGACTTGTTTTAATGAAAATCTTCATCCTAGAAAAGGTTTTCTGATGTTACTGCTTTCATTCTTATGGGTTTTTTTTTGGTTTTTTGTAAGTTGAGATGCTATATTTTTGCATATCCGCCCTTGTAGTATTGTATGAGTTGAGTGTGTATAACGTGATCTTGCTAGGTGATGACGTGCTTTCTAGGTTTAGTAAAGAAAGTGAAAATGGAATACTCAATTTTATGGGTATTAAAAACCAAGCAAGTCACACATGAAAGCATGGAAACTTGGGGAATATGTTATCATTGGCAGCTTCTTTAGTTCTTCTTTACTTAAGTTTCATTCTATGATAATCAAGATATCTTTGCCGGTGCATACTTGGATCCGGGGATTATTTGAACCTCGAGCTGCATAACAGAATTTATTTATCTCGCATTCTATTGAAATTGAGGGGGCAAAGTTCTACAAGAATGATGTTCTGTTGTGGAAAACATATGTTTGAAGCGGCTTTCCAACTAATATATAGTAGCCACAAAGGTTTCAGTGGAGTTTCTCATAATTGAATTTGATTGAACCATTTTGAGGTGTGCTAAAAATGCTAAAAATGCTATTACATGCTTTTACTAAGATCCTTCATTTCTGCTGTTTCAGCCTCAGTTGTAAGCAAGCGAAAGAGATTTGATTTTCTTTTAGGTAACTTTACCTTTCCATTTTGTTCCCTGAATATCTGAAATTGCCAAGCATCTGATAGTAGCTATTTTTTGCCTGATCTTTGGTCCTTGTGCATTCAGATATTGTCCCTGAGAAAGTGAAAGCTGAGGATGCCCTGGCGGAGATGTCTGTAGCAGAAACATGACAAAGTCTGGAGTAGATACTCTACGACTTCCTCACCTGAAGCGAATCATGGTGTTCGCCATCCATTTATAGGTTAGTTTTAGATTTTGCCAACTGGAAGGAGGGAGTAATAGGAATTCTGTTTTATAGAGGAGCCATATACCAGTATATATCCTCTTGATGCCTGTTGAGCACATTTTTGTGCTGTGTCCATGCTTTGTAGTGTTACTTGATATGATCAAAGGGATGTTGCCATTTCAAATAGAGGTGTATTTTGCCGAGATGATTATCCATTGGATGAATATTAGATGGCAGTACTTGTACAATTTCTCTCTTTTATGATTCAGAAATTTCTGGGAAGGCTTTTAAGTCTGAGCTTTGACCTACCACTAGGGCTGGGCAAATGAATTGAGCCGATCGCTAACTGTTCGAGGCTTGATTCGATAAGGGCTCGTTCAGATTCGATTCGTCTGTTAAACGAACTGAATCCAAACCTTAGTTTTAAGCTCGTTTAATAACTGAGCTGAATTTGAACTTGATAGTATTCAGCCCGATTAGGCTTGCGAACTTGGGGTAAAATGTAAATAAATATTTTTAAGGGTCTATTCATAAATATATACCTTTTTGATATACAAACATATCATTAGTTCTTTTTTCTTAGGATTTGTCTAAAATTTGGTCCTAAATTGAGACTCTTTTTAATTGTTGTCTTCAAGTTAGAATCTACTCTTGATCTCTGCGTCAAGCATAAATATAAGATATTTTAGACCAGTTAAGATTTATAAAAAACTTAAACAAACAAATTTGAATATGTTAAAATTCGGCTCAGTTTGGTTTTTTTGCAGATCTACCTGTCACTATCTTCTCAATTTGTTAAGTTTGGCTTGAGAGGAATCTTGGCTAAAAGTAATGTTGAGGGTGGCCAATTTCGAATGTCCTGATTGAATCTGGACGGGAACAACTTCGTTTACCCACTTTTGAAGTAGGGTGGAAATAGGGAGGTTGTTGTGTATTGCGCAGTCAAAACGTCGTTTTGATGCGTAAAACACTGACCGAAAATTATTCGGTCAGTTTTTTACTATTTTTGATGCGTAACACATCTTGTTGTGCACTGCGCACAGCAAGACCCCCTGGTCTACTAGGGTTTACTATTTTAAGTAGGCTCCAACGCCAGGGAAAGAACCAATCGCAAGTACGAGAATTGTTCATCTGCAGGAAAGACCAAATTGAACGACAATAAAGGAGACTTTCCATCATTCCATTAGATATATCTCCTCGTCACATTTACATGCTAGTACAGTAATCTGAAATGTGCAACCTCCATAGGGACTCATTCAAAATCCACACCCTGGTCACGTAGAATGTTCTCAAAAGCCTAGTTTCGTTTAATTTAATTTGTTTCGGTTTGTTGATGACTTTCAAAGCTTACTTTCTAGGAATTTTCAAAAAGAGCTCATGTTTGGTAACACATGTTTTCTAGTCCTGTTTGTCGTTCCAAAACAAAATGGATGTGTTTCTGTTTCAGAAAAAATGGGGAAAGTGAACTAGAAACCTAATAATGAAATCTGCAAGCATAAACCATTACAGCAAAATGAACCCTTTCGTGCTTTAACATCGCAAAATTCACGACGTCAGCAAAATGTGAAACAAAATTCAATCCCCTCATAATTTAAATATGACGAGGTTAACATTTATCTTTGGTATTAGTCGGGTTTACCGAATCCGGATAGTCCCAAAATAAGCCCCGACCAAGCAACTTTGATTATTCCCATCTATGTAGTCAGCAATCTCGCACCACTTTTCACATGTTACTCTATTTCTCGGAGTTGATGAATTAAGTGTGCTCTCTTGTACAACAGAAACTGTTTGTTTTGACTAATATCCCTGCTGATGAGCGATCGGACTGTGTAACACCATCTGGTGAGAGTAAACTTTTTGGAGCAACAAGTGAAAAAGAACATACACAGTTATATACCAAAAACTGCAATTCATCATCTATATAAGTTACCTTTGGAAGCTCCTATTTCAAAATTATTTGTAACTAGAACTGCTAACTCTGCTTGACAATAGTGTCTTTTCCTTCAAACTTGAACTGGGAAGAGGTTTCGAGTTGCTCGTTTGTTCCAATTGCCCTGGTCTCATCCAAATGTTCACGTGCCCTTCCCGACATGCTGTGAGAACAGATTCCTCAGTAAAAATCAATCCAGATAGAGGGTCAGGGTGCACACGGTGTGCAACTAATGGAGCGAGCTTGGGGATGTCTCTCATGCTTGGAGCAGGTTGGAGAGTACCAACTGTTACTGCACTGTCCCAATGAGATGACTGGCTTCCGGTGCTGAATGTAGGGGAGCTACCAGGTGGACACCGACGGAGTGGGACTACAATCTCATCCATAGACAGGTCCCACAGCATCAACTGTGTGTCCTGCTTCGAAATACATAATTACAAGACATCAAAATTACAAATTGCATCTAACACACGACAGAGAGTAAGTGAATTAGATGGTAGTGAAAGATCAGGTTATGTCATGGTGCACAAACCAACAGTTCCAATCCGGTAATCAGACAAAACAAGAAATAAAAGAGGGAAGTGCTTGCACATGTATTACATCTGATTGAAAATAAGCTGCAGGATAATTGAGACAAAAGATAATATACACATAAGGATCTATCTGGATAGTTGTGGATTTCAAATGAAGGGATTTTTATGGGCAACTTCTACGAAAATGTGTTTGGTTGAGTGTTTCTGAAACGATTTTTGGGAAAAAACTCTGAAATGTTGTTTGGTGTAAGTGTTTCAAAAAACATTTAACTCTTGAGAGTGAAATTTTTTTGGCGTTTTCGAGGTGCTCTCTTTCTCTCTCTTCTTTTATAGAGAGATGAAGTTGTTTAGGAAAAAAATAAAAATGTTTGGAGAAAAATTTCCCAATTAAGTTTCCAAAACATTTTCAGAAAAATTTCAGAAAATATTTTGAAAACTTCTAAACGAACACAGGACTTCTGCTATAAGTAGCTTGCCAAGCTCAGGTGGAAGATGGAGTAGAGAGAGGTGATTTGTTTTATCAGGATATATACCCTTAAGATTTCAAATCTCTCCTACTAATAGTCATTTCAAAGCTGTCATAAAGGCCCTGAAACTCATAGCCATATATGCAAGCTGCCAAATCTAAATTTCATATCCTCACTGAATACTAATGGCATAGGCCTTTCTTCGAAATGCACATCTATACAAACAGAGCCTTAGCACTCTGAGCACTTGTACAATTCCACATCTTGGAAAGTCAAATACTCCAGCATATTTAATTTTGGATTTGAGTCCAGAGCCATCAAGTGTGGCACAGAACCTGGTTTTACTTCTTGTAGGCCCAAGCTCAAGACTAGAATCTAAGAGAAAAGGACCAAATAAAGCGGGACAGAAAAAATGGACCCAAGCTCAAATGTCCTCAAGTACGAGGATTCACTTGATTTTGGGATTCTTTAGGTGGATGTTATGAACAGCAGTCTTCACAGAGCCCCCAGCATATTAAACCTATAGGATTCAGACTTCCTTTATTTGGTAACAACTATTAAGCATCAATGCCAAAACCAAGTTCAAGGATATGTCTGCTGATGTCAAGAACTACCAACAAAAATTAATAATAGCAAGCTAAAAGAGATTGCCACTTTTGTGCCTTCTCTTAGATGCCACTTGTAATCTATGTAACGTTCAGCAGCAGATTAACCTATCAATTTCATAGGAAGCGACATGGAAGCTCCACTTCACGCTTCAAGAAAATGCAGGGTGCAATAAAGTTGGGAGCTTTAGAAATTAAATCCTTCTAACTTTAGTACAGCCCCAAATCTGTGGGATTCCCACTGCGTTCTCACCTCTACTAACTCAACAAAACATAGCACAGTCCCAATTACTTGGGCTCCTGCTACACGAATGCTGATTTGGGATTCCATCAGCAAGGCCCATAATTTCAATAAAACATAAGCTACAATATCGTTCCTTGTCGTCTCATGTTATTTTGGCATTCCATTTCCCTTTGCATCACCCTGAATATTGTCAGAGTGCTATTCTTCTAAATTAGTGCAGCTAACCTTTTTCCTTGACGATACTTCAACAATCTTAATGCAGTAACCGTTTTCCAAGACATCTTTTCAGCTCTGCCCACTCATCATTATTATCCATTCAAAGACCACGTGGCTCATCCTGTGGCGTCTGTGTGCTTCTTTGTATTTTTAATACTCCAGGTTTTAATTTACGTTTTCCCTTTACTGACTTTGTTTTTCTTATCATTTTTTTTCCTTATAAGGACTGTGTGTTGTGCATGTGGTTGGCAAACGTGGGCTGTACCAATAGCTGTATATGGAATGTTGGACCTGTGTAACTGGTTTTTGCAGAAGACAACACATGGAAAAGTCAGTTTTGAACTTGTACTCAAAAGTCCCAAGGTATCACTGCAAAGATCAATTCACACTGCGTAGTCAACACAAATAACAATGGTGATTCAAGCAGGGTAGATGAAGATAACATTCAGATATCCTCTATCTTTCCCCATGGCATATGATATTTATAGTGGATTACTTCCTATTACTATTCTGAAGTTCATGATTTCATTCTACCTAGGGCACCTTCCTCAAGTTCTTGGCCCAATGTCTGCAATCAAATGGTAATAACATAGCGAAGCGTGACTTGTAATTATTGCACTTTCACTCTGATCCTAACTAGCTGAGATAGTTACCACCGACCAGATTTGTGCATATCTCAGTACAGGAACGCTAAAGAAATTGTCTGATAATCTAGGTGCCCAAAAAGTAGTGAGTACAATCAGGCCCTTATCATAAATAAACTTAAAAAATAAAATAAAACTGTCTTGTATTGTTTGGACTCGTACATTGGTGACATGCAAACTAATATTTAGGCATGAAATATGAATCAATATGCCTACGAATAGTTTGTTGATTTTTGGTCTGTACATAAACACGTTATACCAAGAGGATTTTCAAAGACAAGTATATGTTTTTAAGGAAAAGTGGACCACCCAAAGTTCCTGAAACATGTATCATATATGACCTTCAAAAGTTGGAACCCAGAACTAAGCTCAAGAGTCGCCCCACCTTAAGTAACTTCAACATTTGAAAATCTATGTGGTAACGAGTAGCACAGATGGTTGGTGATGCTTTACCATCCACTAAGTTAACAGTATAGATGAAGACCTAAGCAGATGTTGGCTGTCACTTGTAAGCCATCTAAGGCATCAATAGGTGGTGCTTGTGCTGCCAATATGTGTGCTAGGTGTATAATGCATGAACGTAAAATGCAAAAGAAAAGTAAATCAACCTGACCAACAGAACCGAAGCGATACATGACATTTTCTCCAGTGTCGTCTGAAGTTGGTGGTGACCAATATGAGTCAAAAGCAACTCCGCTGACCTGCAAGCCGCGGGGTCCGATTTTTAAACAGCTACAAAAGCTAATTAGGGCTGATTTTTTTCTACAATTTCCAAATAAGCAATGACTAATTAATGCTGACAATGTAATGAAAAACTTACCCATGAGTTGTGTCCCTCGCCCCATGCTACAACCTTCTTATCGTCCATACTCCAAACTTGAACTAGATCATCTTCGCCACCAGTCAAGATATATTTCCCGTCCCCACTTGAGAAAATATGCAGAAGTTAAATGTCATCAATGTCTAAAGGTAACAATGGCTCTCTTAAAGGGAAAAAAAAGAACAGAAACGTTGATATTCGAGGAAAACGAAATGGAGATAGCATAAACAAATCCTGACTAATCAACTACTTATGCAGGACAGTATAAACTTCTACCTCCAGGCACAACATAGAAGAGCGCCATAATAACTTTTGCCACCACATATCAGTTGTTCACTTGAATAGTCAAAAACTCGTAAATAACCTACATAAAAAAAGTATTATTAAAAGCCCCAATACATACATATACACACGGGTCCTGCAGTCATAATGGTTGCAGATATAAATATTACCATCTCTCCCAACAGTTGCCAAATATTTTCCATCAGCTGAGAAAGCAATGTTGTTAACAGAACCTTGGCAAATATGCCATCTTGCAACAGGATTACTCTGCCAAGAAATCATAAATCAACAAAAATGAGGTACAAGTATTTAGGCCAAGCCAAACAGCACACAAGAAAGACTGAAACCTAACATGCACCACACACACACAAACCAAAAGATAAACAAAAACTCAGATAAATTTACCTGCACCCACACAAACATCAATTAAGGGCATGGTCAGATTAATAAAAAGCTCACAATCTACTGCAATACACAATCTTTAGGCTGGTGGTTACTAAGATCTCGCTTCTTTTTGTTTTGTCCTGTCTTTCCCTTTCTTTCTTGGGGAAGCTGATAAAAAATGAAGCAACTTTATTGATTAGCTTTAAATCCGTACTTTGGGTTTCCTACTTACTACACCGAGTAGGGTCCAATTAACTACATGGATTTAAGTCCCTTGTCATTTTTCAAGCAATAGATTTACTATTCATCATGCTTGTCAAATTTGGTTTGATCATCAAGTGCAGGGATTGAGTGCCCGTAGATCTCCAACCAAAGTGAAACTTGCAAATGTGGGAAGTTTTGAAGAGTGACCAGCAAGATTTAAGCTAGGAAAAAAAGTTATTGGAGGTTATTATTTAATAAAAGACTGTTTTAGGACGTGGGTTAAAGGCTACATTGTAGGGATTTCTGGAATCTAATTGGGGAATGAGCAGCAGCTCATTACTAGGAATCGAATACGTAATCTAAATCTTGGTCTACATTCCCGCTAAAGTGTCTGGATAACACAAGAACCTTATCCAGAAAATATACTAGAAGGTGGAGATTATAAGAATTAATTCCCATTCCAATCTGGTCCAAATGGGAGAAACACGCGGATTGGAATCACTTTCTAATTGCCACTCAAACCATCCAAATTAAGCCAAATAATTTTACATAAGGTGAAGATATTTCCTCACTAATGTTGCTTATTGAGCCACAAAGCAATTGATTTGATGACGCCACTTGGGTTACTAAATGAAAAAAAAGAACCAGAAAAATCACATGGTTCAGTTTAGTATTCCAAGTTGAATGGTGTTTTTTCTCTGAAAAAATCGAATATTGGTTTGGGCCGTTCTTTTTGCATTTTTCACCAATCCACGCAGAACAGAACGAGAATTATATTTATACATATGCAGTCTTTAATCATTACTGTCCAAGTTTTCGATTCAAATGCATCACAACCACCCAAGTTTTATCACAAGTTTACACAATTTCATGAACTGCTTGCCTGCCATCAATTTTTTTCTCGCCCCTGAGATCTATTTCTTGCCACACTTGCACATTTGCTAAACAGCGTTTCATATCTTAGCAAAGGACAACAATTTAACTGCTAATCTATCTTGTTTCAGCTCCAGTGATCCAATTTCTCATCAACAAATTCTAAACAAAACTTTATAAGTGGGGAAAATCCAAGGACAGGGTGCTAGGTGTCTATCAAAATTACCAGGATATCAATATTAACTACCTTACTGGACTTTGCATGTGCAACAGAAAATTGAGTCTGATCCTTGACAAGGGGGAAGGAAGCATCTACAGTACCATCCTTGCTCTGTCATAAATAGAAGAAACTACACTAAATTCAGTACACGCATTGGAAATGAAGGATAAAAGCTAAAGCAGATGAAGAACAGGGTCTTCCAAAGAAAAGTGAGGCTTGCCTTTTCGTATACATACAAGTTTCCATTAGCATGAGCAACAACAAAGGCACCATCACGCCCGGGTATCCACACAACACTAGTACATCGACTGTCACAAACAACCAGTTGGTACCTCATTCAGACTTGTAACTTGTTATGTCTTACAACAGCAATATCATGCCAAATCAACACATTAGCAGCAAAGCCTTAGAATCTTTTTCACAATCAACAAAACTACTACTTATAAAGGAAAAACAAAAGAAACCGTCTTCCCAGTAGTCCACTCAAGAGGTGCTGTCAGTCCCTGTCACCAAATATTTCTCTCCTATCATCAAAATTAAAGAGAAATTACCATAGGACAAGTGACCCCAAGAATGCTAAAGCGGCTACACATAAGTATGTGAATCACCCTATCCAAATCCTCAAATAGGTCTAACTTAAGGCTTCTGCCAGAATGGGAAGGAACAAAGAAAGAAACGGAAGAAAAAGATTTGGTATTTCTGCTCTGGATACAACAACATTGAATGAAAACAACATTCTACCACAAAAGATACAAAGAGAAACTGCCACATCTTAGACTATCACCTTCTACAATATCTTAAATTTAGTATTCAAAAACAAGATCTCTTTGTACGTATACATATTCTTGAGTGAACTCAATCATAGTTATTAAAGGCGAAAGGCGCACCGAGGCGCAAAGGGCATCTGGAGCCTAGGCGCGAGGTGCGGGCTTTATTGAAGCGAGGCGCACCTAGTCTAGAATAGAGTATATATACATATAGACAAAGAGTATATATACATATAGAGTATATATACAGTAGATAGAGACTTAGAGTATATATACAGTAGATATATAAAGTAGATACTAGATAGAGCATATATAGAATAGAGTATATATACATTAGATATCAGTACATAGACCTTATATATACTGATATATATACTGATATATACTGTAGATAGAGACTTAGAGTATATATACAGTAGATATATAAAGTAGATACTAGATAGAGCATACATAGAGTATATATACATTAGATATCAGTAGATTCAGTACATAGACCTTATATATACTGTTATATATACTGATATATGTACTGATATATATATTGACATTCATATTCTGATATTGATATATATATTCATATTCATATTCTGATATATATACATTAGATATCAGTACAAAAATACAGCATATATATACTGATATATATATTTATATTCTGTAAAAATGAAGCATTCAGCATATATATACATACAGCATATATATACAGAGCATATATGCCATATACAGATAATATACAGAGTATATACGGACAGGATCCAAGAGGCGCGCGCCTCTCGCGCCTGTGGCGCCCGGCGCCTTTTGCGCCTAGGCTCCTAAAGCCCGCGCCTCTTTCAACCCGCCTCGCCTCGGACCATGCCAGGCGCAGGGGGGCGCCTCGGTGCGCCTTGCGCCTAGGCTCGCGCCTAGGCGCGCCTTTTACAACTGTGAACTCAATAGTTTAAAATATAAAATAATAGGTCATATAATTTCCATTTGAGCAGCAACAAAGGCAGACAAAATTAATTATGAACAAAATTTGACCATTGTTATTATTACGTTGTTAACCACCAACTCATCTAAAAGCTTAAGTCGTTAACACACTCCCTCACGTGTAGCTAAGTTCTCCTCTATAGAAGAGCTAAACACCTGTAAATATTTAATGACTAGGTAGCCGGTAAGGTACGAACACAAGATCTATTGGCTGCTTTGTTACCATATTACATTGATAACCACCAACTCATCTAAAAGCTAAGCTATTAGAGAGAACAATTTTACTATTTATTCTCAACAATTATCATTATTCCTTAAATTCCCTCATCTATAACTCGTGCGCACTACAGTTGTTAAGCCGAATTCCGTTAAGTTAGCATGTATCTAGGGGTTATGTTAGCATGTATCTAGGGGTGCTTGCTGCACCTTCTGGCCTTTTTAGTATTGGAAGCTGTGTCAATTTGTTTCAAAGCTTCTGCTCTTGGCTTCTGGGCAAAAAAACGACTCTACAAACTGATTATTGAGAAGCTCATTTTGATGCCTTTTGGCTTCTGGCTTCTGCTCTTCAACAATCACCTTTTACTATTCAGCTGCAACAAACACCCACTCTTTCCTTGATTCACGACCTTCCATTTTGAGCTTTCAGTCATTGTTATTAGAGAAACTAGCTTCAAGTAATTGCAATGGATGCTCATATACGTAAAGAAAATGAAAGCTATTTAGTAGGCTGTAGGCAGCTCATAAGTACCAATCGCTTCCCACATATAAACAGAAGAAATCGTAAGTTGAAGCATAAGATGATCTAGACCAAGCACAATCAGAACAAGACGAAGGTCCTTATTCTGGGAGAGGCATAAATGGTAATATAGTTTGAGCACTCAAACAATGGCTAACAAAAGCAAAAGAAAACATATAAATTAGCACTCAATGTCTTGCCTGTTATCAGTAGACCCTTCTTTGTTGTAATGTTGAGCGCCAACAAGTTTTTTCCCAACATCTTGTAACTGCTGTCTCAGAGATACTGAGTAGACTACATGAACAACAGACATAGAGTAAGTCATAAAAATAACTCCCCACGGAAATGCACCTATTAATTGAGGGCAGATTAACTCCTTACCATCCCCAGAGCTCAGTCCGATTAGCAAGTCATGCCCGTCGGATTCAGAATCAAAAGCATGACAAACAGGGTTCGAATTACTGAAGTGCATTGCTTTTATTGGATCCTGCGCATAAAACATTCAAATCTTCTTACCAAGAATTTCATATCAAAATGACTGAGGAATCATCAAAATCAGTGTCAGAAACATGTAATACCTTATCTTGAGAATTAAGGTCACTGACATACAAAGTATCGCCTACATTAAATAACAAAAACATCCCTTTGCCATCAAAATTCGAATTGATCGTAGAATTAGTCCCATTCAAACCTCCAAATGAACCACTCCTACTGGCTCCACCATTGGCTTTACTCGTGCCATTTCCTCCCACAAAGCTAAGCCCTCGGTTGCCATTGCTGCTGCCCAAAAACTTTGCCGCCACATACCTCACACTGCTGCTCGCACTGTAGCTCGAGCTCAGCGGTGCCGCTGTCTGTGTTGACCTCTCCTTCAGATGTGCTAGGGTTATCTAAACAACACGACCAAATGCTAATTACTCAAAATCCACTGTGTAACACAAACATATACATTTGCATCAACTTTAAGGTTCTTATCTGTTTAACCGGATACAGGCATCAGATTGGACAATATGTCCAAAGAGACCACATATCTGGTGTTTGATTAAAAATTTTACAGCATAATCTCATTAAATGCAGGATCTAGAATGCCATGAGGAATGTGACATAATTAGTCCCATCACTATTAACCGGGTGGAACAACATGTTCTATGAAATTGTAAATCCCTTCACTGTTAGTCGATTCAAGCGTATGCATAAAAATATGTTGAGACCTGAGATTATAATTTTTTTTTTATCAGTTTAAGCTTTTTAAAATAGATAGGTGGATAACAATCCAATGGTTTATGCTGTGTTCCAAGCTCGTCCAATATCTTATATAATCCTGTGTTCGGACTCACTTAAAAAGGAGAGCATGGCCATTCGTGAAGAGTGTGGAGATATAAACAATATAATTACTCTCTCTACAATCAAGCTTTTAAATTAACAATCTAATAGTGTATGTATAGGTGTAGATGTGCAAGTGCAGGACTGTATAAGCCCTAGAAGGAGAGGGGAGAGGGGGTTGTTACTTGTTAACAGTTGAATAACGTATGTGTAGTATATTAAGCCCTAGTAGGAGAGGGTAGAGACCTGAGTGACGGATTTGCCGTGTGCGTAAGGGAGGAGGCCGGAGGGATGAGTCTTCTCGGAATGGAGCTTGTAACGTCCCTCGGGAGTTTTGAAGTAGGTTTTAAGAGGGTTTGCGGCAGAGGATGGTGACATCGGGCAGTTGACAGCGGCGGCGCTGTTGCTGCTGTTGCTGATGTTGCTGAGCATCTCGACGATGGCGATGGTGATGATCGATCTTATTAAGGCATAAGTTCATGGCAAGTCGGTTACTCTCTCTTTCTCTATATATCCCCCTTCTCTCTCTCTCTATCTCCGTCACTCACTCTCTCTCTCGGTCTGCAGTATCTCTCTCAATAAATATAATCCGTGGACTTGTTTTATATAGTCTTGGATCGATGACTTGGGAGTTGCAGGTGGACATGAATTTGGAGGAAAGTGGTGAAAAGGACTATGAGTTTGGGGAGACACCGTGTGTATCTGTTTTGTTCTGGGAGTAGCGATTCGGTGCGATTCGGTTTATTGATTTACATGAAGTCGGCCCAAGTTGTTGCGCAGTGAATAGGCTCCTACATTCGGTCTGAGGCCCACTTCATTTGATTTAACCTGGGCCCGTCAAAAGCCCATATTCCGAGCTATGTGCCACACTTGGCGGGGCGTTGTTTCTGGCCCATCTTAAGACTTGGAGGGAGTCCTGGGGCTCGTCCAACCCAACCAAGAGGGTGTTTAATTTTCATGAAAATAAAATTTTAAATCTTTTTTAAGTTATTTGTTCACACGCACAGATGCAATACTTCGTGTGATTCGCTAACTATGTGAGTTAATTAGGGATGACAATGGATCAAATAAGGAGTCGATATTATTATTCTTGTCTCCATCTTTTATCCCCGAACCTATATTAAATTTTTATCCCCGTCCCGATTCCTGAATAGAGATTAGTTTTACCTCCACCCCCACCCCGACCGGAGAATGGAGGATTTCCAAATAGAGAACGGAGATCCAAAAATAAAAAATATTATTACCAATATTAAAAAATACATTGAGAATTGTGTAAAATTTGACAAACCTTAAAAATCCTATATATACATGACTTATAACAACTACAGACAACCACTAAAAATCCTAAGTAATACGAAGCGAGGGCAGATATGGGGAGGGTACCAGGTGGGGTCGGGAATCGGGGGTGGAGATACATATCCCTGAATTCTACCTGTTCTCAAATTTTTTTTCTAGAGTCATCTCCAAATCTTACCTGATTCTCAAAAAAATCATCAATTTCCAATCCATTCGGGACGGAGAATAAAATGGGACAGATTAGACCGGGTGAAAATTGTCACCCTAGAGATGACTATAAATCACACTTTTATTGTTTTGTCATTTTCGTAAAATCAAAACAATTCCAACATGAGAAAACTTTTGAGGCTTCTTCGCGGTCTTGATTACATATATCAAAAATTAATTGGCATCTTCTAACACCATTGTCGATAAGAAGAAGAAAAAAGAAGGTAATATAGGCGGGGGTTTGGAGGAGTCGTAGTGCACTTTCGTGTAGTGTACGTGTAGTACAAACAAATGACATAATTTTGTCCGCTTTATCCTCAAAACTACATCGTTTTAATTTTCATGTATTTTGATAACAATTCGTGTGATAAGACAAAACGATTTAGTTTTGAGGAAAAAGTTGACAAAACAATGTTGTTTTGCCCTCGCTACACGCGTACTACAAGAAAGTACACTACATTCTTCCTGAATCCATATTGGTGTGCAAGAAAAGTAAACAGGTAAGATAAAATCAAATTCTTCTTGGAGTAGGACTCTCAACTTGTGACTGGGCAGCGTTCGAAGTAATTTTTTATAATGTATATGCATATATTTTTGTAATCAGACATCATCGAGTGTCTAAAAGACGTGTGCTACAGCTTAAACATTAGTTAAGGTGTGCAAGTAGTAAAGGTGTGCTAGAGTTGATTTATTTTTTGTCTCTAGTGATTTTTTTTTAGATTTTGGATATAATTTTATATTTTTTAAATTCTGTTTGTCGAGACGAATTAATATACCATAAAAAATAATATAAAAATAACAAATTAAAAAATTAAATAAAGATATATGTGACATTCGATTAATTTCACCATCAAGATTAAATTAATTTCATAGTATATATATGCGACGTACCATCTCTAAAAGATTATCCATGGGAAAGACAAACTTACACATCCAGGGGATTGCGTATGTTACCTACTTGTGAAATTCCCTGTTACCTACTTGGGAGATTCCCTCCAATGTCTCTCTAAAAACTTTTTTTTTTAAGGGTTGGATTAAAGATTATTTTCAAAGGGGATAAGTTATTAAGTGAGATAAGATAAAATGGATATTATTTTTTGAGGATTGTCCCACATTGATATTGATGTTTATAGAAGAGGGATAAAGAAAATAGATGATTTAGATGAGGTATTAAAAAAAAGAATAAATAGTACTTGGTTTGGATGAAAAATAAAATGGAGAGATAAGATTGTTTGTATTTATAATAAGGAAGAATAGGTATTATTTTTGACTAATATCTGAGAATAACTTTTGGATAGATAGAACGGGGGTGCCTAAAAATAATACCCCACGGGGGTGCTTAAAAATAATACCCCTCTATTCCTTTAACAGGTATTATTTTTGAAGGGGTAAAAAGTTACTCCTACATTTTTGTCCTCGCAAACCATGTCAAATATGTCATGTCGACCCTCATACCCCTTCCAAAAGTTATCCCTCTTCCTTATACCCCACCCAAACGGGCCCTTAGAATGTGAGCTCCTTTTTTATGTGAACCACCGTTTTAAAATCATATTACACTTTTTCTTTTATAGTTTTTAGCTGAATAAATTTAAAAGAAGTCATGATAAAATCATAATTAGGCACGGCCGTCCCATAAACGGTTGATTCTGATCAGAGAAGAAGGCAAGGCTTTGTCAGGTTCAAACTCCCAACCATCTTTGCTAACGAAAACGAACCTATGGTTTGGACAATTGTTAGAGAAGGGCATCCCAATAATCGAATTGCGGCCCTCCTTGGACTGGAAGAACCACCAATTGACGTCTCCCTTTGCTTCCGTTGGAAAGTAGTAGAATAGAAACTCAGCAACTGTCAGGCTCTTTTTCCCTTCGCTTGCTTGGTGCCGCAGGACCACAATAGAAATTAAAAGGCTCCAGGCGTCGGGCATCAGTTGGCCTGGAGTGAGGCCTAAAAAGTGAAGGAGCTCCCCTATAAAAGGTCAGAATAGAAGGCGAAGCCCACATTGGAAGGAGCACTCGGGCAAACACTCCTCGCCATTGCTATATGAATATGCCCTCTCATCATTAGGCGAAACCCTCCTACGGATTGACTTGGGAATCGGATACAGAACCCTAAGGTTCTCCAAGTCGCGATTGGTTAAATTAGAAGGAACTCTCTTAGCACTAAAAACTTTACCCCTAGAGTCAAAGGGCCAAAGTCACTATAGAGACAGGCTCTACGTCTATGGGATTATCAACCAACGGATTTGATGGAAGAGTCGGTATCTACAGCGATGGGGTACCTCTCTGTGCCCTCGGAGTTGATCAACCTAACAGTCTAGACAAGGTTAAAAATACCATTTGCAATCCTATAATATTGGGAAATCCTAGTCCAAAAAGCAACAGGGAAAACTCACGGGAATCCTCAAGAGAGCATTGGAAGAAGGAATATAGGTGGGTCACAAAGTATACGTGGGAGAAAGTCTCGTGTGCAAGGATTAGGAAATCAAGCACCAAGATGACCACTTGAGGAGGAAGGAATGAAGAAAAGTATACTAGACAAACGACCTGGGGATCTTGAGAAGAAGGAAGGTAATCGGGACTTTGAGAAGCAAAAGTCTAAGGAATGAAGAGTAAGGAGTAAGTGAAGGAAGTTTTGAAAACTGAAGTTATTTTTATGGAAACTCCCGGGAAAGAAGATGGAGAGGCTATTCCATCCTGGGCGTTCAACATGCAGGGACAGATGCTCCAAATCATTACACGTCGGGGTCCTTCCTCGAGCCAATCATAGCCCCCCAACCTGCAACAACTAGGGTTGTTGCAATTATGCCATGTCATTGTGACGTTAAGACATGTGCTTGTAACTGCCAAACGTGGTGCACCATTTTTAGCACATGAGGAGATGACAACACGTGGCAAGATCTAACGGTAGGAATAATGGGTGGGGGGATGGACGTTAAATGAAAGGATACTCGTCGCTTCTCGATCGGGAAAAGATTCTTTGCATCTAAGCTCATGTGTAGACAAAGAAATGGGAGACAATTGATGAGCCCGATTTAGGCTCTGCTCAACAACAGATCGATCAGCGGCTGGCTGTTGTTTCTAATTACTTTATATCCAGGCATGGGGTTACGGTTTGCCCACACGGACGACCAAATAACCGGCCGACAAGGCGCACACTCATTTCAATCTACTGGAATCAATTCGACTAAGGAATACTCTACTCAGTCTGCTCAAAGGGAATCATAATTGGTTCCAACCAGAGGAGCACATAAAAGGCGCTTTTAACCACACAGACGAACTCCAAGGATGGTGCCTATAACCTTTTGGGATCCTGAGGACAGCGCGCATAATTTGCGAACGACTCCTCCTAATATGGAAAAATGGCGTGATCGGCGGCTACAAGCACGGCTGAGATCCGCCCTTTCTCTAACCTATTTAAAGGGACATCTAGCCAAATATCAAGTGCGTCTACACATGTTACTCTCGCACTCTCATACCTATACTTGATCATTATTTCTCTCATTACAGAAATCTAATTTGATCATCGAGAAGTTCTTGACCATTCGATCTGCTTGCAAGAACCAAAGCAAGAGTATAAATCATCTCAGCATACTTCGACATCATCACTATTGTCTGTGCTAGAGCTCGAACATAAATTAAGGCGTGCATGTGGTAAAGGTGTGTGAGCGAGAAAAAAAAAACAATAGGGTCCAATGAAT
Organism: Arctostaphylos glauca; assembly: GCA_019985065.2. Classification (NCBI taxonomy): domain Eukaryota; kingdom Viridiplantae; phylum Streptophyta; class Magnoliopsida; order Ericales; family Ericaceae; genus Arctostaphylos; species Arctostaphylos glauca. The sequence continues at coordinate 7,909,690 of JAHSPW020000011.1, read as the reverse complement.
TCAATTTAGTACTTTTGAAAATATTACTTAACAAAACACATAAAATAAGTGTCACTATAATGTTATTACTTAACAAAACACATAAAATAAGTGTCACCATCAACATTATATTGATTTCATGATACATGCGACATAGCATCTCTAAATGATTATCCAAGGGAAAGCAAAACTTAGACATCCAGGGGATTGAGTCTGTTACCTACTAGTGAAATTCCCACCAACGCCTTTCTACAAAAAAAAATCTTTATATTGTGAGCACCTTTTTGATGTGATAAATGACAATTTTAAAATCAGATTACACTTTTTTTTCGAGTTTGGTTCATATTTTAACTGAATAAATTTAAAATAATTCATGATAAAAATCGTAGTTATGTCAATTAATTACACATTTTTTTTCTTTGCACATGAATCGTGTGTGTATGCACCGAGTGTTCATGTATATAAATGGCAACAAAACTATGTAACTAAAAGCAGGCAATGATGAAAGCCTTTATTTTGTCTCCCCCACTTGATATCTCTTCTGTATTTCCGGCCTTCCCAAGCAACCTATAAGCTGAACAGTACCATTCCTCTCAATCTATATCTCATTCTCTCTCTAAAAATAGATTTTAAGATCATGGGACATGCATGCAGTGATTAATTCTTCTATCTAATTAACACAGCTCCCTCTCACCTAACGTATCTCTCTCTCTCCATAAAATCCCCTCCCTCAGCACTTCACATTCTCACAATATTCCAATCAAGAATAGGCCAACGCAAAACCAAGATGAACAAGCTGATTTTCTTCTCTCTCTCACTTGTACTATTACTCTCTCTCTCCCAATGCATCCCAACCCTAGCTCAGGCTCCAGCAGCGTTGGCCCCAGCCCCAGTTCAGACTCCAGCAGCGCTGGCCCCAGCCCTAGCTCAGACTCCACCAGCGCCGACAGTGGCAGCAGCACCGGCAGTGGCGATAGCGCCATCAGTGGCGGCAGCACCAGCAGTGGTGGCAGCGTCGCCAGCATCATCTGGTCCTCCCAAGATCACAAAAATCCTCGAAAAAGCTGGCCCATTTACCATCTTTCTGAAGCTTTTAAGGACTACCCAAGTGGGCAACCAGATCAACGGCCAACTCAACGATTCAACCGATGGCTTGACCGTGTTTGCACCACCCGATAGCGCCTTTTCGAGTCTTAAAGCCGGGACTCTCAATTCTCTATCGGATGGACAGAAGGTTGTGCATGTTTTGAATGTACACAATAAGTGCTAAATCAAAAACTTGCCCGAATTTAAAATTAATAGTCATGATTAACTTATATTTGTCGTTCTACAAATTCAAGTGAATCATGACAATTAATTTTGAATTCAAAATATATTCTCGAACGTAACTTTCGGTGTAAAAAGCTTGGCCCTACCCGGCCCACTTTTATTGGACTCGGACTAGCCCGACCAAGCCCATCTTATTCCCACAAAATTTGAGCCACCACATTTTTGTACCACCAACTCGATATATGCCACATTGAAATCAATACACGAATGACGTATATGGATTTATCGTGCCTTACACTCATTTTTTTACGCTGATTAGTTGTTATTGGTATTGTATCGTATCAAAAAAGAATAATATCATCAATTTTATGTATCATATAAAAAAAATTATCGAATAATACGGGGAGGTCCAGTTAATACTGAGCTATATTGGGCTTTTACACCAATCGGTATGAATTTTTTTTTTTAATTTTCAATCGATTATTTTGTAATAATTATACATAAATTGTGACTAAAAATATAATTAAGCCTTTACATGTGAAATAAAACTATTTATTTTTATGTTTAGTGATTTGTTTTTAAGTTGTAAGACTTTATTTTATATATCAAATATTATTTTTCGATTAGAAAATATTATTTGAAAAATAAATATTATTTTTTAATAATAAAACACCTACTTTGGATAGAATTTTGAGCATACATGCTTTCCATCCCATTTTTAGTAAAAGGACGTGCTATTTGTTCACGTCCCTTAGTTTGTAAGGGATTCAATATAAATTTTGATGGAGATTAAATGACTATTCATGTACCTTTATTATTGGAGGCTCGTTTATTTATATTTTCTCATATGAATCTATTGTATCCTGCGAATGGGGATCCCATTTCTATACCAACTCAATATGCTTATGAGACTCTATATTAATTAGCGGGAATTGTCGAGATTCCTGCTCTATACATACCAAATTCAAAACAGAATGTCAGAATATATCGGTATCAATAACAAAACTGGTACGCTAGCTTACCGATATAACGTGGCGTGATTTGTCTTATTTATTATTTTTTACAAGTACCTAGTGTGTAATTTAAGTGCGTCTAAAATGTCCAACAGGCAGCACTGGTGCAGTTTCACGTCATACCTTCATACATTGCCATCTCAGAGTTTCAAACAGTTAGCAATCCAATAAGGACCCAAGCCGGAGACACCAGAAAATACGAATTTCCGCTCAACGTCACCACCTCCGGCAACCAAGTCAACATATCCACCGGAATCGTCAATACAACTATTCATAGCACTATATACACGGATAATCAACTAGCTGTTTATCAGGTGGACAAGGTGCTGCTTCCTCTCAACATCTTCGGTCCTCACCCACCGGCTCCATCTCCGGCGCCGGCGAAGAGGAACAATCCGGCCACCGTCGCCAGTTCGAGCACCGACAATGGCGGCTCTTCTAGGGCGGTCGGACCTCTCTCCGTCCATTTGATTGGAGTTGCTGCGATTGCAGGATTTCTTTTGTGACGGTGAACGGCTGTGATTGCACGAAAAGGACAAACGACATCAGATGGGGGGGGCATTTGTTGATTCTGATTGAACGGTGGTGATGGAAATTGTGTGGATAATCCCAAATTTGGGGTTTTTTTCATTTTTTTTATTTGCATTTGTTTTTCTTCCCCTTTGGGTATGCAGTTCTCCCTCTTGTGGTTTCTACGTTTTCTTTTCCTTTCTTTCTTCCTGTGTTTTGTGAGATATTGATGGAATTTGAGATTTATAAAATTGCCGAAAATATGATTTGCCTCACTGAACTTATAAATTTAGTAAAGACGGTTTAACTTCTCAATTCTAATATTAAAGAATGCCAAAAATTTAGAGACGACAATATCGTACGAGTTCAGAAAATTCTAAGCGTACTCATCGCAATACTAGACTTAGGATTTTTTCTAATATTTTTCTTAGTAATAAACCCAATCTTTTCTTTCTCCTTATCGTTATAAAAAAGACAAAAAATAAAAATAAAAATAAAGATAACAAACATTTTTTAGAATTTCTCTGAGATTAGAATTCATCTGGAATTGCTATTCGCAAATAAACCCGCAGGGAATTGCACAGGGATCACAAGGCAGGGGTGAGAAAAAAAAATTTCCAAGTAAAGAAAAGCCTTGCCATGTGATCCATGTGCGATCCCTGCGGGTTTTCTTGCGAATAGCAATTCCGGAATCTATAACTGATGATAGAACTTCCTATCAAAAAAAAAACTGATGATAGAACTAGAATAGGCAAACTTAAACGTCTTCCGAAAAGAAATGCAACTAGGTTGAAAAGACAATTATCTCACTTGCAAGCATATCTGAACGAGATTAAATATATGAATTAATTTGATAACTCAGATATTGTTCATGATATTAATCCGATTCAATATCATTGAGAGGTAATTTAGAAAACTTTAGTAAGATGTATTAAGTCATATAATATAGGCATAGTATAGGTATACATGTATATGCACGTGACTTAAGCTATATGAGAGGTTAATTGAATTGAATTATACGCGCAAAATTGAACTTGAATTTCTGAAATATTATTCATGATTTAATTTTATTCGGGTACTTATAACTTATCCCCTTTAACAATTTTTGAAATATTATTCATGAAATTGTTGGCTTCCTTTTTGGCTGACGGCACTCCGAAGTTCGGTGTCCTACATTGTTGCAATTGAAGCATTTGCTATCAAATTGGAATTTTGACCTTTGTGCCAGTGCCTCCTCTAGGTCCCAACTTGGACCCTTGCTTCTCATTCTGTTTATCTTATCGGTCTGTCTATCGGCCTGCTTCTTCTTATAACCACAACCTCTAGAGCTTTGGTCATGCTTCACCATAAATGTCTTCACAGCAAAAGAGCCTCTCGTCCTCTTATTCATTAGCTTGTTATCATCCTCAATGTGTAGCTTAGGGATAATTAGGTCCTCAATGAATATCTCCTCTCGCTTATGCTTGAGATAACTCTTGAAATCCTTTCACTAGGAAGGTAGCTTCTCAATCTTAACTGCAACCTGAAAAGCTTCGCTTAGGAACATTCATTTAGCCAAGATCTCCTGTAGCAAAACCTGGAGCTCTTGGATTGAACTACCACCACCCTAAAGTCCATCATCACAAAATCCAAGAATGACCGGTGAGAAACTTCCCCGACATGACATTCTCGATCTTGTATTTCATGTCCAATAACACCCACAGTTCGTTGACAGTTTGTTTGGCACTGTACATAGAGTACAACGCATCTTCAAGACAGTTTAAGATATAATTTCTTGCAAGGAAATCACCTTGTTTCCAGGCCTCATGTGCAACCAATTTCTGCACATCCTATTCGTTTTTTACAACGATAGGTGTTAGCTCTTGGATGTACATCACAAGGCACAATGTAGTAAAGTAAAACAATATTTTCTGTCACCTTTTGAAATCCACACCAATGAATTTCTCCGATTTTTTCGTATGAACTGGTTGTACTTAAGGGAGAGCCAATGGGATGAGAGCAGTCACCATCGTCATGGGATTTGAAACACCATATTCAACATCGATGTTGCCGATCACATTTCCAGTATATTGAGTTGCAATTTTTAAAAAAATAACCAACGCAAGTAGAAACAGCGTAAAAATAACTAAGTTTCAAACTAGATAGTTAGAAAAATCTGTTAGAATACTACAAAAGGACAAACTGTTAGAAACGAAATCAACAGAAGCGATAAAAAATCAAATTGTTAAAAAAAACAGTATGAATTTATCAATAGATGAAATCCTACAATAGCAAAATAAAAAATTGCAAACTGCTCGTTTTTCTCCTAGAAACTGTTCAAAATAAAAAAACCTTGTAAATCTGATTTTTATTTTCCAACACTATCAAACTGTTTAAAAAATTTAATTGTTATTTTCCTTCGATTATGTTTTTGTACGCAAATTGTTGAAAGTAAATATTTTGTCTTAAAATTGTTAGTAACGGTACAAAAGAATACAAATAAACTAACAAATAGTACTTGAACAGGATTATAAAAAGATATGAACCGAGACAAAAAGAAAACAGGAAACAATAAACACTGGAAATAAAAACAGAAAGGAAAATAAATTTTGAAGTGAAGAATTTCGATGTCTTGAGTTGCAGTCGGGACCTTTGTTTCACACAGTATTCTTAGGACAAAATCGCTGCCTCACTAGATTGTGCCCGAGGTTCTATCGCCGTCTGTCTACTAGGATACAACGACTGATGAACAAGGGTGCAACACAAGCAACTCAGTTCCGACGAACAGAACTTAATTAGGCAGTCTCTGATCTCTCTATGAAAATATAAGAATGGCTAGTGCACAAAATTGCTGTATGAATTTTCTATATTTGAAGATGAACTAGAAGGCTTATACATATACATGTTAAATGACTTTTCAGCTGCAGTCTGCAACAATATCAATTCATCCATCAAGTCAGACGGCGATAAAAGGGACTTTTTAGGTTTGCAACTGATGCGGACTTGATTGTTCTATTAATCCTCTAGAAGAAAACCAAAGGTCATTGATCCTTGCAATGGATCGATCTGGTTCTGAGTCAGTCAAGTCACTTTATCCAGTCCAACGAGCCCAATTATTTTTCTATAATTAAAAAGAATTAGGTCAAGGACCCAATCTCAAGTCAAAATGCGGACCCTGCTAGACCTTGGACCCATGATCCCCAACAGCGGCGGCAGTGCACACGCATGTGAATTTTAAAGCTGTAACGACCCACTCTCGCCTTGTACAATACTGTCCGCTTTTGTCGTCCAAACCCCATAGATTTCCTAGTAGGTCACCCATCCTGGATTGCTCCAGGGTGAGCACACTTAACTGTGAAGTTCCATTTAGTATTGGCGCCATCACGGAAGGTTCATAATCTTATAAATACTACCAAACTTACATCCATCAAGCGATATGGGACCCTGACCACCCATCCGGACGTCCCACTGAGACTTCATCTCATGGACGCCGGCCTCACAGCGAGCACTACCGTCTAGCTGGGGTGTCACAATCTCCCCCACTTAGGAACACACGTCCTCGTGTGGGGGCCGAGATTTTCCACATTCCGGTTGGTGCAGGCTCTGATACCATTTGTAACGACCCGCTCCCGCCTTGTACAATACTGTCCGCTTTTGTCACCCAAACCCCATAGACTTCCCAGTAGGTCACCCATCCCTGGATTGCTCCAGGATGAGCACACTTAACTGTGAAGTTCCATTTGGTGTTGGCGCCATCACGGCTTTAAAAGGCCTTGTACAAGGAAGGTTCATAATCTTATAAATACTACCGAACTTACATCCACTAAGCGATGTGGGACCCTGACCACCCATCCGGACGTCCCACTGAGACTTCATCTCATGGACGCCGGCCTCACAGCGAGCACTACCGTCTAGCTGGGGTGTCACAATCTCCCCCACTTAGGAACACACGTCCTCGTGTGGGGGCCGAGATTTCCCACATTCCAGTTGGTGCAGGCTCTGATACCATTTGTAACGACCCGCTCCCGTCTTGTACAATACTGTCTGCTTTTGTCGCCCAAACCCCATAGACTTCCCAATAGGTCACTCATCCCTAGATTGCTCCAGGATGAGCACACTTAATTGTGAAGTTCCATTTGATGTTGGCGCCATCACGGCTTTAAAAGGCCTTGTACAAGGAAGGTTCATAATCTTATAAATACTACCGAACTTACATCCACCAAGCGATGTGGGACCCTGACCACCCATCCGGACGTCCCACTGAGACTCCATCTCATGGACGCCGGCCTCACAGCGAGCACTACCGTCTAGCTGGGGTGTCACAAAAGCAGCCAATGGGTAGGCACTCGTTCGCTCTCAAAATTTGAATGACCCAAAAGGCCAAGTCTTTGTGTGAAACTTGAAACTTTTATCCACATAAATTGTTCCTGAACAAATTGATGTGGGATCAGGTATTTTGGGTGTGCATAAAGTGACTCTTCACTTTCCGACTATCCTTAATTCCTTACTTTGAATGTCAATTAAATATTCATATTTCAATAGAATTTGCTCATGTTTCTTTTAATTGGTACCCCTAACATAGGTGTATCTGAACCCTACTTAGACCCATGGGTCTCACTTAATTTTTAGTTCGAAAGTATCAAAAAATTCTTTTTAAAAAATTCCATTTTTTCAACAGTGATGAGGTTTTTCCTACCTCTTCCTCAAATTGAAAACATTTCAAGTACCAACAGAAATGATGGAATCAATGGTGGTTCACTTTACCAACAAAGTTGGTTTACGCAAAGGAAATTCTCTTCTGTAAAATGTGGAAAATTTACGCTATCTTTGATACCTCACACAAGTAATTAATAGCTAAATTGTACCAAAATTATATGGATAAAACCAATCTCAGGTAATAAATTCCATAGTCTAGATGATAAAAACTTTTTTATAGTTTTAAAATTAGATTACACCTTTTTTTTTTTTATAGTTTTGTTCAGATTTTAACTGAATAAATTTCAAAGAATTCAAGATAAAATGGCACTTGCATCAATTAATTACACGATTTCTTCATCCGTAGACCGGAGGAGCAAAAGTTTAAAAAAAATTTAGGATATAAATACAAAATCTTAAAATTATAAAAAAAAAAAATTAAATTTCGATCTCTTTATTTTTTTTATAAAATTTTAAATCCACCCGCAACATAATTATGTAACTGCAAGCAAAGCAATGATGGAAGCCTTTATTCTGTCACCCTCGTTTGATATCTCTTCTGTATTTCCGGCCTTCCGAAGCAACCCATCAGTTGAAACAGTAGCATTTCTCTGAATCTAGATCTCATTCTCTCTACAAAATAGATTTAGGATCATGAGACTTGCATGCACCGCTAGCTTCCTCTCTCTCTCTCTCTCTCTCTCTCTCTCTCTCTCTCTCTCTCTCTCTCTCCCTCCCTCTCTCACACACAGCAAATCACCCTTTCACAATATTCCAGGCAAGAATAGGCCAACGCTAGCTTCATACATCTAGGAGAAAAACCAGAAACAAGATGAACAAGCTAATTTTCTTCTCCCTCTCACTTGTACTACTGTCTCTGATCTCCCAATGCACCCCAACAGTAGCTCAGTCTCCGGCTGCTGCGCCGCCAGCACCATCTGGCCCTCCCAACATCACAAAAGTACTCGAAAAAGCTGGCCAATTTACCATCTTTCTAAAGCTTTTAGGGACTACCCAAGTGGGCAACCAGATCAACGGCCAGCTCAATGATTCAAACGCTGGCATGACGGTGTTTGCACCATCCGATAGCGCCTTCTCGAGTCTTCAGTCCGGGACTCTCAATTCTCTATCTGATGAACAGAAGGTTGTGCTTTATTAATTTCGAATGTATTAATAATTCTTTTATTGGCACTTCCCACTTGTTAATCCCTCAAACGGAGCTTTCGGTGTAAAAGCCTGGCCCTACCCGACCCACTTTTATTGGACTCGGACTAGCCCGACCAAGCCCATCTGATTCCCCCAAAATTTGAGCCACCACATTTTTGTACCACCGTGCTTGTCCAAATTAATCAATACGCAATTTACATATACGCCCTGTTTGTTAGGAGTTAAATAAGAAATATAAAATTTAGATCTGGATTTAGTAATTTAGATTGTCATATTGAGACTTATTAGTAATTTCAAACTTTGAATATGATTTTCTTCCTAAAAAATGCTGAAATAAGCCTTTTATAACTATTTGCCCCTCCATAATAAATTTTCATTCCATTATATTCACTCTCTTACTATATATCCATCTTATCTCTTTCATATTTTTAATTGTTAACAAATGGACTGGTATAGATTCATCGTGCCTTACACTCATTTTTAGCCTGATTGTGTGTTATTTGATAATATACTGCACTAGAAGAAAAAATGGTATCGTAAACTTTACGAACTGTATCAAAAAATAAATAGGGTAATATCGCGTGGTCAAGTTAATTGATTTTTTTTTAAAATTTCAATTAATTATTGTTTTGATAATTATATATATAATTGAAACTAAAAAGGTAATAAAACCTCAAATATATTTACATGCCAAGTAAAATCATTCATTTTTATGTTTAGTGATTTATTTTTAAATTGTAAAATTTTATTTTATCTGTTAAATTTGATTTTTTATTAAAAAATATAAATTATTTTTTAATAATAAATTCGAAACAGTAAGTCAAAAATATTGGTACTAATAAAAAAAACAGTACCCTTGCTGATGCATGATAAAGTTTAACCTAATTTGTCTTATTTTGCGTTATTATTTTTTGCAAGTTCCTCGTGTGTAATTTAATAAGTGTATCTAAAATCACCCAACAGGCAGCACTGGTGCAGTTTCACATCATACCTTCATTCATTACCATCTCAGAGTTTCAAACTGTTAGCAATCCAGTAAGGACCCAAGCCGGAGACACCAGAAACGGCCAATTTCCGCTCAACGTCGCCACCTCCGGCAACCAAGTCAACATTTCCACCGGAATCGTCAATACAACTGTTGCTGGCTCCATATACACGGACAGTCAGCTAGCTGTTTATCAGGTGGACAAGGTGCTGCTTCCTCTCAGCATCTTCGGTCCTCACCCCCCGGCTCCGGCGCCATCTCCGGCGACGGGGAAGAAGAAGAAGTCCGTCGCCGCCACCAGTCCGAGCTCCGACAATGGGGATTCTTCTAGTGCGGTTGGACGTCTACCAGTCCACTTGATAATGTGCATTGGAGTTGCTGTGATAGCAGGATTTCTTTTGTGACGATGAACGGTTGTGATTGCACGAAAAGGACAAATTAGAGATGGGGGCATTTGTTGAGTCGGATTGAATGGCGGTGATGGAAAGTGTGTGGATAATGCCAGATTTGAGGGGTTTTATTTTTATTTTTTTTTATTTGCGTTTCTTTTTCTTCCCCTTTGGGCATGCAATTCTCCCTCCTTGTAGTTTTTAAGTGTCTTTTTTCCTTCCTTTCTTCCTGTGTTTTGTGAGATATTGATGGAATTTGAGATTTGTAATTATGCCGAAAATATGCTTTGCCCCAATTGTAATGTCAAAAAAATACCCAATAAAAATGTTAATAAACAAGTTTATTTTTGTTGTTTGAACGTTGACAGATAATATACTACAGAAAGTAGCAAGTGATACGTCTCGGATCAAAATGGCTACCGTTAATTCCTTAACTTTTGAAGTATTTTCATTACGTGAATCTTGTATACCAAGCCCGAGACCAATCATAATTATTTCTTGATTATGGAGTTTTCATATTCAACATCTTTTAACAACTTCAAATAACAAATCTGATAGCATAGTAGTTTCCTAATTACATAGCTTTTGAACCAAGCATCATTTAATAGCACATCATAAACAAGTACTATACCATGGTACGAATCTTATTGCATAAAACATAATAAATGAGCAGCTTAAGTTGCAATTCAAAATTACAATACAACAACAAAATATACTGTACTTCCTTGTCATTAGGAAAGTGAACTTATTTATGATGCCTCAACTAACTTGTGTTTGGTATTGAGAAACAAGTCATCGAGTGAAATCATATTATATTTACCTGAAAAGTTAGGCCAAGAGATGATTCATCAACCAACTTAGGCATATAGGGCACACAATTATGACCATTTCAATATATCTTCTTCCAGAAATTTTAGAGAAAAAATTATCACATGAGTTTAGAAATTCAGAATTTACCTATCACATTGCTATATTTAAGATTGCCTGTAAGCCTACGACAACCAAAACAATCACACGTGCACAATCTAACACACAACAACTTTTACGTCATCGACATTGGATTTAACTATTGGAGGAGGATTTTAGAAAGGATTTTCGGTCACCGGAACCCATTAACCAAGCACCAAGACTGAATAACCTAGTATGACATTGGCATACCAAACTAAACTTGGTTTTGCAGGCTGGGGTTTCACAAGATTTTCTTTCTTTTACTGATTAAATCAGTCTACAGACAAGGACCTAATATCATGTGCCATACAAAAGCTATTGTTTTTTTTTTTTTTTTTTGAGGCGGCATGATGATGAACCTCCCTCACTGAGAGGCAGAAAACATCTTCAATTGTATGACCCCACCATGATTTGATGCACTTGAACAAAGATGATCTTCATCTTCGATCACCATAGAAAACGTTACATCTCTACAGTAGCACTACAAGTATCGAGATTCCAACTCAAACCCTATAACAGAAGCATGCTCAAGACACATCATTCATTGGCTGCACCATCATGGAAAGGCAGTCAATCCTACTTCAGATATTTACTTTGCAATAGTACTTGTCTAATAGGAGGAAGAAACTATATATTCAATAACCCGACATTTCTCCTTCCGACTTACAATATCAATACGAATAATCTCATAAAATGTGGCAAATTTACGCTATCTTTGATACCTCACACAAGTAATGGCTAAATTGTACCAAAATTATATGGATAAAACCAATCTCAGGTAATAAATTCTGTAGTCTAGATGACAAAAGACAAATTTCCAGAAGGCAGTAAAGGAAACTTTATCAAGGACATTGAGAGATATCCAAGGGATACATCCAAAGATATTTGGCAAGTACAATACTAGACAACAGTAAGACAATCCAGCACAATGAGGCGCATTTGCAATCCTTTCACTTCAGTATACTGCATCAATGATCAACAAAGCAGGATTCTGTTAGACTACTTCAGGAATCAGCAAAGCTATTAAATCAGAAAAAGAAAATATAGCATGAACTTGACTAAGAAACAGAAGTATTTTTTAAGTAAGTTTGTCAGGAGTTAAATAACATTGATTTTGGTGACTGGTTGAACCAACTTATAGCACTCGGAACGGAATCCTTTGATTGCAAAATAGAAAACCTCTGATATCATTTTTTTTTAACGAAGTCCTATACGATGGCAACAATAGAAAGAATAAACTTATAACTTTGCGCATAGTTGTCAAATCAAGATTGGAATATTGAACCAAAATCTGCATTGAGTCGTGAATCGAGGATGTCACACCTCAAGGTCTAGTTGGTAAAGCACTTGCCTCAATGGAGAACAAATGAATACTTAACATTCCAGTTCTCCTTCTGTTAGAAGTCAACTCAATAATATATTTTCCTCCACTGTTTTGCATTTGATGTGGATCCTACTTCGCCATTCTGCTCTTTTACCATTAAACCTGATGCTATCATGCCTATCCTCAATATCTCAAGTTATGATGAATTTATGTTCCTCTTTCTTAGCATTACACTCAATGTAGATGATGTTGCCCTTTCTTACCTATGCACTTAATGGCCATCGCTGGAAATGCCAAAGCATCCTATTCAATTTTCTCTCTTTTTTCCGAACATTGTGCTCACTGATTTTATCTTTCCAATGTTCTTAACCTTTTGTTTCACCATTCAAAAAAGAAATGCCAAATAGAATACATTATATCCTGACCTGAGTTGTGTACTTTTGTGCATTACTTTTGAACTAATTAAATAAATTGAGTAATGGTAGAGTAATAGTAGAATGTCTACTTGGTAATGGAGAACTTTAGTTAGCAAGGTGAATGAGGTAAAAAATAATAACGAGACGTATATTTTTCAAGGGGTGATTGGGGATAAATATTAGAATGTGTAATAGGCTTACCCTTTTCGTGAGAAAGGATAAGAAGACTTTGAAACAGGGATAAGTTTGGAGACTACAGGTTAGCCCAAGTCTTTGACTTAGTTAGAAACTTAGAATTTTCTGGATATAGGTGAACTGATGGGAGGATCAAAAGTGACTGGGAAAACTTCTCTGATTAAATTATTTTAAGGCTAAGGAAAAGCTATTTTAAGTCCAAATCTACGGAGTACATGGGGATATTTGAATTATGAGCCACTTACAATTATTTAAGGGGGTGATTGAATTTCTAGTCTTTGGGAAGACTAATTGTGTAAAGGGATCTACAACCAATGAATTTGTAGGGAGAGAAGTAAATGGAATATCCATTGCTTGGAATACAGGAGAGGTGTGAATGGAATATCCATTGCATGGAAATCTGGGTCAACCACAAACCAAAAGTTATCACATTTTTAACAAGGTGTCATTGCCATGATGGATACCTACACTCGCAGGCACACCCATACACATCTTATATGCATCCATACGTGTCTTATATGAGTAGTTTCTAGAACTCTCCACATATGGATACTGTTTCATGAGTATTAATTGCATGAAGTTCATGTGACACATGAACTTGGCACAACTTTGAAATAGCTAACTTAAGACGCGGAGTCAATCATTAAGAATTTAAAACAGAAACAAAGAGGATGTGAACTTCTCTATCCCTCTTCCTTTGGCTTTACTATCTTGTGAACACTTGAGCCTCAAACTTCGAACTACTTAGAGTTTTGAAGTACATAATAAAACTTTCTATACGCATTCCTTTCTCAACATGTGATGCATAAGTGGGCATTAATTTTTTCCCTCTCCGCACTTCGTTTACAGCTGTTTTTTTTTTTGCCTGCAATAAAGTGGGGAAATCTACAAGTACCGTGGTAAAAAAAAAAAAGTTAAGAAACTCAAAGCAACAAGAACTTGTTGCAAAAGTGCATCTCTGAACGTGGTTCTATGCTAAATATTGCACAAGACAGGGAGCTTACTTGTATAAATAGGACGCAATTCCCAGAACAACACACAACAGAATGATGTCGATGCAGAAGTTTCGGCTGGACCTTATCTGTGATAAATTGCAAAGTTCAAATTATTGGAACCATGCTATCAGATAGAAATAGACGCAAGAAGGAAGTAGTACTCAGGATGGAAACTAAACAATTACCTTAAAAAGATTTTCCTTGAGTCTAACGTTAGTATTCTTGAGATCAGATGTTGCCCTATCCACCTTTGAAAATGCCAAAAACCGTAGTAAAATTATGAACATTAGCTTTCAGTGACATAGCTTGATGTTATTGAAAGGGAGCTGGATAACATATTCCAACCTTTGTATCAATTTCGTCAATCAATGGAACTTGCCTATCCACTTCCTGTAAAGAAAGCAACAAATGAGTGATCCTTAATTTTTTAAAAGCATCCTGAACACGAGAAATGTAAAAGAACCAACCTCATTCATATCATGGGCCAGGTTCTTCAGAGTATCCAGACCTTCGGATATAATGTCTAAGCCTTGATCCTGTCCATAATCCACTCAATTAAAACGAGAATGCCTACCTATGGGTGACAAGTGATTTTATATATGAAATAAATACTTGACAGGCATGTCTTGCCTGTTTAATTTTTCGCATTTCATATTCTCCCCTGAATTGGCTTGATTCTTCAGTCTCTTGGAAAAATTCACCACCAAAGTGCCCATCTGTGAGGTTTGTTCAAAGCAAAGCAAGTAAGCTGAAAACAGTAAATAAGGTTTTTCTCCTCTGTGACAACTGACAAGTAAAACTCAAGATGGAGGGGAATGAAAAATCACCTGAGTCAAATTTGATATTTTTATGAGATGCTGAAGATGCCCAGCCTCCAGTTTGTTTGACCCCCGATGCTGTCCCATCAGCAATCGATTGAATCCTCTCGGCTAGCACAAGAACCAGATCAGTACGAGTGGCTAGTTCTTCTTTGGAAAGCCCTTTGACCTGTAGTTATATACAATTTCAATACATCTACAGCATAGACTTACCCTTGTCAGATAGCTTAACCCCAAAATTTAGAGTAGAGGCAAAATAAAATGATGCATAAGAGTGGCTAAAGCTGAACTCTCCTGCTTCTCTCTCCCTTTAACCCATTTTTTGTTACTTGTAGGTTATGGCTGGTCTCATGCCATTGGCTTGGTGATTAAAAGTAAATCTAATGTGCGCTACACACAACAACTCAGATTCTTTTTATATGATCATCAGTCCATAGTTTTCTAACGATCTGTAGTGGTTCATTCAGTGCCACATCACCTAAGATCGAGAGTGCTCCTTGTTAAAGCATTCTCTTGCTGTAGACTTATGCTGCATTGCTCCAAGACTTGTCTTTCTCTGAACCCTGCCCCTCACAAGCCACACATTTTTCATTACCAAATGTCATGGTCACATACCCACAAACACGAGAGTTGGATGTATATGCCTATGGCAGCCTACGATATTTGGTAACAAAGCCAATGTAATGCAACCTACGGTTAAAGTTCTGTAAAGATCACAAAACACATTTAGAAGGCAACAAAAGAATAAATACCAAGTGGAAGACACAAGGTCTTGGGCATTAATTTGCGACAAATACACCACTAACTATCATCACTACGCCGAGAAAATGACAACTTTTCTCACCACAAAGCCTCATAACAAAAGCCATAATGTTCTTAAAACAACCACAAACCCTGATAACTAATACAGTTTGATACGCTATACCCCACGTAACAACAACATAATAATTCGCAAGATTTACCACAAAAGGTCATAATTCTTCCTATGGTACGTGGTTTTGATGCATCAAAAATAAATTCCTAAAACATGAAGTTTCGAATATTGGATTCAAATATTCAATTGACCTTTTTCAGCGCCAATTTCTCCAACTTGGGAACTTCCTCCATCATTCGAGCCTTTGCTCGACGGATCTCTGCATGCATCGCAACGACACTAGCCCTGCTGGTCTCCATTGATGCCGCTTCCGATTTCTGCAAACATTCCCAAAATAAACACCAGAATAATGAACACGGACAGCCAAAAAGTAAATGAAAGAGCGAATGGATTCTAACGCGAAAAGCGGCTTCAATTTCCGATTCGAGGGAAGCGTAGAGGCGAGCGAAGGCATCATCGGCAGAGGCATTGAGTTGTCGCTGCTTGTCGACGTCGTACTTGTCGTATTTCTTGCAGATGACGTCGACTCGGAACAGAATGTCTATCACGCTCATCTTTTCCTCGTTTGATGTTTGATTCTGGAAACTTGAGATAGAAATTTTGGGGAAATAGATGATGAGAGGGAGCAAGTGGATCGGAGAGAGGATTTTCCCTCTCTTTCCGGCATCATTCTGTTGCTATTTCTGTCAAGACGAAACCGGGCGCCGAGCGCAGAAAGCGGTTGTAACGAACGAAAAAAAGCGGGAAGAAGGTTAAGGGCATGTTTGCTTGACAACTATGTAGACTGAGTTTCAGAATGTGTACTAAATTATTTTTGTTAAATACAGCGATGTGATATTATTTGATGTTTTATTTATTTTTATACAGTTTTTCATAATTGCTTTTGTTTCATCATTTGTCTACGGAGAATTTTTAAGGTATTTAATTAAAAAAATTACTTTTCGGATTCTTTACATAAAGGCAAATGATAATACAAAAAAATTCACACAGTTTAATAAAAAAAAAGAAGAAGTGATAATGGTACCAAAAATTGAGGGCAAAGGAAACCAATTTGCCTAGTGTTTCCAATATTGGCTTTATTAATGGGGTGAATGTTTTAGGTAAGAATTGGAATAAATTATATATTTATTTATTTTACTTTTACATTTTTTTTTATGTCCGGTCACGTCTTTTCTATGAAAACTGGATCAGTCATATTTCTTTTTTCTCTTTTCTTTCAAATTCTTTTTCTTCTTCTTTTTAACTCTTTTATGTTTCTTGACAAGAGGAAGACAAAAGATAGAGTTATGAAAACCTAAAACAATTTACTAATTTTTTTAAAAGCCTATGTGATTTAAATATATTTTATATATTTTTTTATTACAGTCTTTATGTTTTTTAATTTTTTCTAAATTCATCTCATCTAAAAAAATTAAAAAATTAAATACTTTGAAAAAGAATTAAACGATTTAGCAAAAATAAAAACAATCGATTGTCTAAACAAAATTATTTTACTTCAAACTCTATTGATAGGTTGATAAGCGCTTGACAAATAGTAATAGTACAAAACTTTCCCATAGTAGTGACAACTACCATAAAAGAAGTGCGGTAAAGACATTTGTACCGTTTGTCGATGGGTGATAATAAATTGTTCGGGAAGTTTGTGTACACAGACTTTCCTACACAGATTCGGACACAGATGTGTCTGGATCCGTCGGATGCACGTGGGACCCTTGATAATTTAAGGATCCCACGTGCATCCGACGGATCCGGACACATCTGTGTCCGGATCTGTGTAGAAAATCTGTGTCCTTAGCATTGTTGTAAATTGTTAGTTCAAAAAGTAATTGTCAAATTCAATTTAATTATTCTCATATATTGTACATAAATAAGTTTAAACAAGTTACATTTACGCCCTGCTTCATAACCATCTAACTACCATAGACTGGATTCTTAATCTCATGGGGCCACTGAATGGATGTTTGATTTGCCAAGTTGGGTTGGGACTACGAATCTCAGATTCTCAATGGACTGTGCATTCGGGGATTAGGTGGGTTTTGTAGTGACCCGGGGATTAGCCTCAGTTTTTTATGTTAGCCTCAGTTTTTTTGTTGTTGCATTAATTTTTTTAGAAGTAAATTACAAAATTAATTTATAGACCATAACCATTAAAATTAAGTGTTGAAAAAAATTAGGGTAAAAAATCAACATTTGTAAGTGGTCAACTTAAAAACAAAATGAAAAAAATTGAAGGAAATAATTGAAAACTATAATTTTTAGTCTTATTTTTCCTCTCACAAACACTTACCATGGACTATTAGTCCAATCCTGAGTTCTAAACAAACATGATTTTGATTTTAAGATGTGGTATTAATAATTTCTTAGTATTACGAATTATATCTTAATCGCATCCTAAGCTCCCAATTTAAATCATAGTTGATAGTTGATACACAACTCTCGAAAAGTGACAAGTATTTTAAACGAATTAGACAGCAGCCTAAGCTCCCAGTTTAACATGATTCTCAAATTTTTAATGTTCCTCTATTAATGGAGAAAAAAGAAAAATAAAAAACTCTTTTTTGTCGTTACAATTGTAATTGCAATAGATACGACACATTTGATTTCTGAATTACTTTTTGAAAGGATTGAAAGATATAGGATTAGAAATAGAAATAAAAAAACTTGTGGGTCTCCAAAATAATAGATGAGATTGTGTGTAATATCAGCTTAATTTGGGTAGAACAAAAGATAAGATAAAAAATAGAGAATCATTTTTTTCCATTAACTAGAAAGGAAAATAATTCAAAAAATCCAGATTAAATCATACTATCCCGGTAGTATTGGTTAATCCCCCTATGAAGTATCAATGGAGCCAAATAATTCCTCATAATCCTCTCTCATATATATAGTCCCGCAAAATAAATATAAGACTAACAAATCTTGAAAAACATGTGGGGTCAATGGGTGATGGGTCATATGCTCTCCAATTCTTTATAGATGTGATATTACAATCTCAACGTCAAAACATGCTATATGAATACTTGAATGATATTCTCGTAATTAATAATAATATTTTTCTCATTAATAATGACATTTACGGGAATAGAAGGCATACATATATAGAAGGAGATACGATATAAATAGAGAAAAGAGTAGAAAAATTTTACTCCCTAAGCAAATAAATTAGTACTCCGAATATTATACCCGAGTTCAAAAAATAAACAAATTATGGATATGACAAGCCGAATAGCTATATCCGGAGGTGATAAGCAATAGATTCTTCTTTGACCGCTAACAAATATGCCCTTGGAGCTAGAAGGTCTTAATATCTTACTGCCGCAAAAATAGTTGGGTGATTCTATTTCTCTCTCGTCCCAAGAGCTTGTTTTGAGTTCATGTAATTTGCTCGTTTCATATGAGTAGTCACGACTCACGACGAGACGTGAGGAATAGAAAAATATCCATTGATCCATCATTTGAAGTTCGAACCCGCTAATGTCAACAACCCTGTTGATTTAGTTTATTTAATAATATTCTACTTCCTTCTTATAGCTTTTCTTGCCCACGGATTACGATTAAGAATGTGAAATTGAATTAAAGAAAAGTATGTCACGAGGGTAGAAACTTGTAGGAAGGAATGATGTGAGAGAGAAGCTCAAATACTTTCTTTCATGATTTGCTAAAAACAAAGAATGTGAAAGTGAATTCAAGAAAAGTATGTCACGAGGGTAGAAAGTTGTAGGAAGAATAATGATGTGAGAGAGAAGCTCAAATACTTTCTTTCATGATTTGCTAAAAACTATCTCGATCAATTAGATAACTCTCTTAAGGAATCCAAAGGAAGTCTACTTCATCACAATCATAAAAAAGATTCATAATCATATGCATTTTGCTGAGATTTTTAAAAGCCACAATTGGGATAATACTACTCTTACTTACTGATATAACTTGATAATTTTCTTACTGGACAGAAAAACAAAATATTGAAATGAAAGGAAAAATATATGTACAATAAAAAGAACCCAACAGTTGACCATACTATACCGAAAACAAGTCTTCAAAACCAATACTGTTGACTTATTATCCATATCTCAGTGTGGAAAAGGTTGGTGTAACCCTCCTCCAACATTACCAAGGGCCAAATCTCGGAAAAATAAAACATTCACAAAACTATGAAGAATTCGAGTCAAAACCATTTTGGTGGATCTTTGATGGTAAATGAAAAAGGAAATGTTTACCCAATCAAAAAGTCTAGAAACACATTCTTTCGTGCACAGATTTGGACATAAATGTGTCAAGAACCATCCAATACACGTAGAGCCCACGTTATTTTGGAGGATCTCATGTGCATTTAACGGTTCCGGACACATCTGTGTCCAAATCTGTGCACAAAAGATGCGTTTCTACTTTCTAGAGTTACTCTTACCCAATACACGAGGTCCCCGCTAGTGCAGGGTTTAGAAATATAACTAATCTCTTTTATGGATAACTTTTTGGATTTCTTTTGCCTATTTTATGGTCATGTTCTATCTCTTCCGTCCAACAATCTAACACTCAAGCAGACCCTTAAGAACATGAAACACAGCTAATTTACAAGTATTCTTGCATTTTGAAAGGATGGTCACAGATACATTTCTATCACTTACCGACTATACTTTAAGCCTAACTAT
Source organism: Arctostaphylos glauca (assembly GCA_019985065.2). Lineage (NCBI taxonomy): Eukaryota > Viridiplantae > Streptophyta > Magnoliopsida > Ericales > Ericaceae > Arctostaphylos > Arctostaphylos glauca. The sequence goes on along the minus strand of JAHSPW020000011.1, from coordinate 7,889,485 downwards.
TTTGAGGTCATTGTTGTTATAGCTCGCATTATGGTCCAACAGGGTCTAAGAAAAAATAACACTATCCAAGCTTCACTGAATCAAAACCAGATAGCCAGGATACCAACCAGTGGAATTGTGGAAAACAGAAGGGGAACCAAAACCTTAAATGACAATAACGCAGAAAAAAACCGGACACAGGATGAGTCCTTTGCTACAAGGAACTCTTATAAGTAAAACATCTGGCACAGGGAACTTGTCTAAGTCTAACATAGGACTGAAAGCTTTTGAACGATGATAGGGAAGAAATTAGCAAAATTAGTTCACTAATAAGATAAACCAATCAAGTTATCGAGGCCAAATTAGTAAGGTAATGATGTTAGCCACTAAAGGGAAACTAGTATAAGTTCCCAACTTCCCATAAATACGACTTATATAGAAAAAGACCAGGTCAGACCCCCTAAGTAAATCATACATTTGCCAGCAATGTGGTTGGTAGTTTCTCCATATAGACCAAAACTAGTAGCTTTATAACCATCTACCAAAGCCACGACCGAACACAGTAAACTGTTCATCAGGATCACACTGCATGGCACGGGCAAAATGCTATTTTTAAAGACATATTAGAACATATTTTGAAATCACATGCTTACATGGATACGGTAAGGCAAACATCACCTGTTTACCAAGGCATCAAGGCAACTATCCTTCTATTGTACTTTCCTACTGCAAAAATTATGCAGCAGACAGAATCAACCTATCAAGAAACCATGAAAATCCTATAGCAATGCAACACTGAAGACTAAGCAAAGATGGCAGTTCCATCTGTATAAACGCAAACACCAATTGAACAGGACGCCAAGTCAAACTCGCTATCAAGCAAGAGGGAAGCTTAGCTTCCACATACCAGGACAAATATGTATTGAGGCATGAAGCTACTTTCACATTCTAGGGACAAATTAATGGCAGTTCCATCATCCATGTGTGCAAACGCAAACACCAATTGAACAGGACGCCAAGTCAAACTCCCTATCAAGCAAGAGGGAAGCTAAGCTTCCACATACCAGGACAAATATGTATTGAGGCATGAAGCTACTTTCACATTCTAGGGACAAATTAGGGTAATGTTCACCACCTGGTGGGTGAACATAATCGGCATGCAATTATAGAAGTATAGCATTTCCCAAGAAACAATGCACAACGATTGCAACGAAACTAATATCGAGGAGATACGTTTTGTGGACAATATGATCTCCAGACGATATGCAAGCTCTCTGAATACTAAAAAATAGCAACAAATCAATTTCCTACAAAAGAGTATATCGTTCGAATTCAATAACATATGTCAGAGCAACCATGTTTCCAATCTCTATCGAGAAAAGTGGATTATCAGACCAAGCCGACTAAGGAATCCTTAGCAAATAGAGCAGAGTTATGATCAGGAAAGCTTCATTACGAGCCCTTTCATCATTCAACCTCTAAATCCAAAACAAGAAGTTATCCCTCGATGAAAAACAAATCCAACACAAACGCTAGAAATTTACAGAGCAAAAACTCGTGGAATTTCAATTACCGTTCACGAAACTTCCGAGACTTACAAAACACAGATCCAAATTATGAATAATCGAACACTGAAATCAAGCTTCTGGACCAGATCGGTAGCGGTAGAGCTTACCGAAGACGTGGAGGGCCGTGACGAATCCGATGAAGCAGAGGCTCATGACGAGGACGACGGTGGGGCTGATCTTGAGCCCAGGAGCGTCGTCTGTGTAGAACCTTAGTACGTTGTTCCCGGAGCCGCCGCCCAATCCGGCGGAGCCAGCTGAGGAGCCGCCGGCGGAACTGCTGATCCGCCTCCGGCGCATCCCTGCAGTGGCGGCCGCCGAGCCGCGGGGAGCGCCGCCGACGATGCCGGGACGGGAGGTGGAGGAGGAGGATGATTGGGACTGCGATGTGCCTCTTGCCATTGTTGAAGAAACAGTTCTGAGGATTCGAGAAAGGAGGGAGCAAGAAGGACGTTGAAGAGAAGGTGAGTGGCAGTGTAATTATTGGGAACTTAGGTGGTATATATTGAACTCTATTAATTCGGGTAGTTATGCGGATAATGATCACCGGTGATGATGGTTGCCGGTTTTGGCTTGGACTAAAAATAGTGGATTGGACCGTTGGTTTTTTAATCACATACTCCCTCCGTCCCATTTTGTTTGCATGTTTTCACTATTTCAGACCTCTCAAAAAATAATCTATATCTTATAATTTATAACTTATTTTATATTCAATATGGATCTTGTTTGATAGATTTCGATTAATTCTATTAGACAATATTTTTATAATTATTTAAAATATTATTAATTACTCAATTTAACTAATGTTTTAAAAGGCACGCATGCCGAAATTAAGCAAACAAAATGAGACAGAGGGAGTATTACTTAGAGAAAATTTGGCCTATAGTTTTTATTGGTTTATTTATTTATTTATTTATGATGTCTGGAGTAAATATAAAAGTAGTTGATGTTATTTGGACTAATTTATTTATTGTGTTGTTTGACCGAATGAATTAAGTAATTTGTTTGACTTTGACGGATAAATGACCATATTGCCCTTGTCCGTACGGAGTCTGATGGGAAAGGGCAGCAACGCTTGAAGGATAATTTCGGCTTTTTCCTCACCGTACGGAGTCTGAGAAATATATGGGTCCAAAAAATAAATTAAGTCAAATCAACATGTTTAATTAACCAACAAATAAATAAATAAACAAAAAATAACCATAGGCCAAATACACCCTGTATTATCCCAATTCTTATCCAATCCATAAAAAGGTTTTATATTTTTTTTCCTGTATGAGCTGAGTCCATAATGTTACCGCGAATTCACAATCTTACTGCACTTAATACAATTATCGTTAGAATAAGTATTTCGGTTGAATATTATCCCGTTAAACATTATAATTTATTATATTTATTTACTTATTTTGTTTCTAATATTTTAATTATTTTACATGTTAGTTTAGGTACTATTTATACTCAAATTTCGTTCTTTAATATGGAGGATCACGTGGTAACAATTATAGGATTACCCCGTACAAAATCAAGACAACATTATGTGAACATTACGCGACAACGTTTTAAAAGAGAAGTAGTTATTGACAGTTGGATGTTTTAGTATCCATAATAAAGAAATTCTAAGGACCAAAGGTATAATTCCTGGTTCAAATAATAAGTGTCAAGTAAATAAGGAAAGACATGGAAAAGAGGAACTACATGATGTGTGGGTAATTGTCATGATATAGTTATGAGATCAAAAGAGGGAAAAGGACTAAGGAGTTTGAAATAAATGGAACAGAAAATGAAAGGAACCCTAAGGCGACCAGGGGCAGCTGCAGCATGTGCCTGTAAATAGCAAAGAGTATCAAAGGACAAAGGCTCCAGACAGAAACAAGACTCAACTTTTACTTTGGCCCCATTTGGCTAATATTTATTTTTTATTCTTTTTTTTTTTTGCATTTGTTGTTTAAATCTTAATGTTTTGTAGTTTATTGGTCCGTTTTGATAAAAGGAATCTAATGAGTATAAAATTATGTCCAAAAGGTAAAAAAAAATCACTAAAGACGACGGATAAGTAAAAAAAACTCTATTTTTTTTATTTATTTTTTTCTTTTCTGAACTTTTTTCAAATTTGACCGATGATTGATAACTTTTCTGAAAGATCTTGTCGAGATGAACCAATAAATCAAAAAAAATTGATGAAAAAAAAAATTGCAAAAAAATTTCAAATAAGGACGAAAAAAATTTCAATAAATACCACAGTCCAAATGGACCCTTTGTTTACATATACTTAGTTTATCTAAGTAGAATTGGTATTAGTTTACCAATCAGTTATAAAAATAGCCGTAATTAGTTCATAGTAGTAGCTGTAACTGATAAGCTTGTTCAAAGACCCTTGAAGATAACTTTTCAACGAGATTTATTATTTGAGTGATCATTTTATATTCTCGACTCTTCAACTTTCTTATTTTTTGAGTTCAACCAAAACCAAGATTCAATATTTAAGAAAAATTATATTCGTTGTGATAAGAGAACAAATAAAATAACACTCGGTAATTTTAACTTTTAAACTTCTAATTTTATTCTAAAAAAGATAATTATAATTATTTTTTAGCACATCACGCTCGATTTCACTTCCTTGAAAAAAATAAGCCAAACAATATTTTCTGGCACGTCCAGTGTGACTGAAAGTGTAGATAATGGTCAAAATTAAGAAATAGGGTGACGTTTCTCAATCTAACTCAAAATTAAAGCGGAACGGAAGGTAGACACACTAAGGAATACCTCGAATGACCGCGAAGATAAAGACTAAGGAGACGATACCAGTCAAAATAAGAATACTGGCCAAAACCAACCTGTGGGACATAGCATCTTACTCGAATTTATTACAAAACAACTGGCTGAAACTCGAATAGACCAGTGATGTTGATTGAACTACTACTAACGTGATAAGGGAAACTAGGATAATTTACAAAAGAAAAAAGAAAAAAACTCCATATATCGCTTGGTATTACTTAACCTCCTTAATCATATAATTGTCCAAATTTCTCTCTTGATCTTTCATATTGTAACAAATTAACAATGCCGCTAACGGAAGGAGTTATTTTACTAAATTGTCTCTAACTTAAAAACCCCTAAACGTTGAAAGAGATACCTAGTTCAGACATAAACATTAGAACCACCAAGAAGCATCCGGAGATCAACCAATGCACATCACGATGAGGGGGGTCGTGATCTGATAGTGGAGGTCGCAGCAATGAGAGTGAAGGTGACCAAAGCGCTGTATAAGAATTCACAGGTACACAACTATAACCCTTTTGTTGGTTTGGATTTTAGGTTTTTTTGTGTGAAAAAGTTAATTAGGGTTACTAAATGTTGTGTTTCCATGTTCATTAACATTAGGGGTTGTGCGTGTATGGATTTGCCTTTTATATTGAAAGTTTAAATTTTTATAACTTTGTGAAATTATTTTGTCCCCTAAGTTGTATTAAGTACTGCTTAGGGCTTTCTTGTCCACATATGTTTTAAAAATCTGAGGTAGTCCCTTGTATCTTTTATCTTGTCCACTATTGTTTTTTGTCTTTTATTCATTTTGTCTACTTCTTTCTTTAGGCCAAATATTATGGTTGATGGCAGAGTTGTGTTCGAGATCCATTATAGTGTTTGTCAATCTGCCACAGAAGAAGTATGCAGGTGGGAACCTAGGCACAAGCGTAATTGACACGTTCGATCAAAATAGAGGTAGGCTACAATAGAAATGTATGTGGAGTACTCTAGCGGAACGCATGATAAGGATGCCGAGAGTGATGCCTATCTTAATTCTGATAGTGAGTATGAAGATCGTGAGTATGTGAGTGAATCTAGTGGGTTTGAGTTATTTTGTGATGAAGAAAATGTTTATGAGTGAATTTAGTGGACCAATAATTTACAAAAATTTGAGATCAAAATAATAAAGGCGAAATTTTTTTGAATAGAAATAAAATTTGATTATGAAGTTGGGCCAAATTGGACCTAAATTGATAGTTATGCAGATAACGATCACCAATGATGAAGGTTGCCGGTTTCGGCTTGGACTAAATACAGTGGATTGGGCCCGTTTGTTTTTTGAGTCGCATATTAGTTAGAAAAACTCTATTTTATTATCTCAGTTCTTATCCAATCCATAAAATAGGTTTTATCTTTGTACTTGTAAATGAGTTGAATCCACAATCTTACTGGGAATTCACAATCTTACTCTACTTAAGTACAACTACATAATCAATCCAAGAGTGCTACATACACATCACTTTTGCACATCATTTTTACACATCACTCAAAACTACGTCGTTTTGTGCTGAAAAAGACCCATATATATTTTGAGTGATATAGGTCAAATACAAATACGGTTTTTTCTCAATATAAAACGACGTAGTTTTAAGTGATGTGCAAAAATAATGTGTGTATATCATTTTTGTAATCATTATAATACGTGTTTCGGTTGAATATTATCCCGTTTGATATTAATATTTTTGTTCTACTTGATTTAATTTACTGAAATTAATTATTTTTTATTTTTATTAAAAAATTTGTAGTTGTTATTTTTATGTTGATTGTTGATTCACAAAATCTAAAAATTACAAAGTTATGTTCAAAAATTATAAATTTTCACTAAAGATTAACGGGTTGTTTGATAACCCATTTTTAACACTTAAAATAGAACATGTTAAGTAAAAAAAAATTAAGTCGGTTTGATAACGAAATTTTGAGGAACCTAAAACTTTATGTCTTCAGCAAAAATAAAAGGTAAACAATTAAATAGTTACCTCACACTTAATTAAAAATACTAAACACATTCAAAAGAGTTTTTTAAAAAAAAATTTATTTAGTACATTGCCAACCGCCGCTACTAACCACCACACTACCACTGTTGCCACCTACCGCAACCACTCTGCTAACCACCACCACCAACCATCACCGCAACTAACCACCATCGGTGCTAATCATTATTGTCACCCGCCATCAAACTAACCACCACTGTCACTAACTATCAACGCCACTCGGCACCCAACATCGCCACTAACCACCATACTAGCCACCACTGTCACCCATCACTAGCTACCACCACCTGCCATTTCACCCATCACTAACCACCACCACCTGCAGACCCGGCCCAAGGGGTAGGCCTACCAGGCCACCGCCTTGGGCCCCCCAAATATAGCCCAAAAATAGGGCTCCATTGTTTTTTGATTCTTTTAAAAAAAAAAAGCCCAAAATGTTTAACCCCCAACTACATTTTTAAGTATGGTTCTATTAAAAAAAGGCCCAATTGATTCTTTTGAGCCCATATGTCAGATTTAAGTAAAAAAATCTTTCCAAAATCAAAAAAAGAATGCTAAAGGCTCAATTGATTATTTTGGACCCACAGCTAAAGGCTCCTGTATCCAACTTTTGTCAAAAAAAATTCATATTTTTTAGTTTTACTCCTTAGTTTAAATGTACTATTGAAAAAACTAAAAAATAGACATTAAAAAATATACAAGTTTTATTTTAAAGAGATTTTAGGTAATATCACAATTTTTTTTTTATGTGGAGTAATATAATCATACTTTATGTTGTATAATCCTTAAAAAATATTATGTTGAAAGTCATGTGTAGTGCTCTGAATTTTTTTAAAAAACAAGCAATATACAAGGCCTTATTTTATAATCTCGCCTAGGCCCCAAAATTTGTTGGGCCGGCCCTGACCACCTGTCACCACACTAATCACCATCGCCATATCCACCACTTGCCGCCACCGCACTGCCAACTACTGCCATTAAATGCCATCGCCACCCGTCACCACTGTACCAACTATTACTCCACTGCCTCCGACCACCACCACCACCACGAGGCCTACAACATCAAGAGGGGTTTGGTGTGTCGCAAGTCCTATGGAGGGCTAAATTAGAAAATCAGTAAACTTCAAACTTCATGTCATTGTGCAGACCAAACAATTTAATTAATTTAGTATTTAAATTTCAGTATATCCAAACAACTTTTATGCTTAAAAAATTTAGTATTCAGTTTTCAGTGCTTAATTTTAAGTTTTAAGTTTTTAGCTTTTAATTTTATCGAACAACTCCTAAAAATAAGTCAACACAAACGCTGTTTTCAACTTATTTTTGTTGTTTCTAATTTTTTTAATTTTTGAAACATAATTTTTTAATTTTTTGAAATCTTTTGTTAAAACGAACCAACAATTATAAAAAAATTGACGCAAAATTAAAAAAATTTAAATAAGAAAAAATCAAATAATAATTCAATAATTACAACATGCCGTATTTATTTATTTATTTAGTTTTTAAAATTTTAGTTATTTTACATATTGATTTAGGTACTATTTACACCAAAAATTCATCCTTCAATAAGGGGGACCCCATGGTAACAATTATAGACTACCCATACAAGATCATACTGTGAACATTATGCCTTAATCAATTTAAGAGAGAAGTAGTTATTGACAGTTCGATATTTCAGTGTCCATAATAAAGAAATTTTAAGGGCCAAAATATATATTTCTTAGTTCAAATAAAAACTAAGAAGTGTCAAGTAAAGAAGGAAAGACCTGAAAAAAAAGGAATTACATGCGCATTTCGTGGGATTGAAAGAGGATAAAGGACTAAGGAGTTTGAAATAAATAGAGTGGGAAACGTAAGAAACCCTAAGACAACCAGAGGCAGTTTCAGCTTGTGCCTATATATAGCAAAGAGTATCGAAGAAGAAAGATCCTGGACAAAAAAACAAGACTCGTCTTTTATAAGTACTTAGTTAATCTAAATAGAAGTGGTACTAGAGCATCTGCATTAGCTTCTCTTGAACTCTTCCTGCTCTATTTTGAGAAGTAATTCTTCTACATATGTTTCATATCAGCTTCTCTAAATATTCTTTTTATTTTGTGAATGCTACAGTGGCTCCTTATATTTAAAGAGTCACTATAACTTCTCTATTTAGTGAATGTAAAATCATATCAGGTCATTATTCACGTTTTTTAGAGAGTCTGATGGAGGTAACATTGGAAAATGTAACTCTCTAAAGTAAAAAAGTGAAAATTTCTTCCTAATTTGATCTAAAAAATAGAGAAATTGATGTAGATGCCCTTAGTCTAGCAATTAGTTATAAAAATGATTGTAATTAGTTCGTATCAGTAATTGTAGTTGGTAAGCTTGCTCGAAGACCCTCCAATGTAAATATTCAATTGAATCGATCTACAAGTGGGTGTGGTACACTCGTAGCAGGAGGGCCTTGCCCAATGCTTGCATCTCAATCACTTTAGGACTTCCTTTGGATAAGGGAAACCTGCTGGCTCTGGGCGCCAAGGACCGCCCAATTCGGAAAGAATCCCTAGTCAAGAGCCGGAAAGACACACGGAGGGAACAAAGCCAAGAACTAAACGATTCCAACATGCAAGAACAAGAAACAGAATTCAAAGAAATGAACAAATGAAGAAGAAATCCCTATTAAATTTGGTCCCAGCCGTGTCAAATTATTCAACGTCATTTACAACGTAGTTAGTTAATCAAAGCTGGAAAAAAAAAGAAAAAGAAATAAGTCTTAGATTTCTTCTACAAATCCAAGTACACAATGCACAAGCTGCTTGCATGAGATTGGTAGTTAGTTTTAGGAAGCCAACTAGCTAGTAGCTTTGGCTGCCGGGACGAATAGTTGGGCCATGGCTACCACGGAGACTTGGTTTGTTGATGGGCTCACGGAGGTCGTTTGGCTCAGAAGCAATTGTGTAGTGAGCTATGGCTACTGATACAAGAAGCACCCCCAAGCAGAACAGGGCATAACAATTGCGTCCTAGTTTCCCAACCATTCCCTGGACTACTACTACCTCCATTTCTCTCTCTCTCTCTCTCTCTCTCTCTCTCTCTAAACTTGAAATTCTGTCAATTGAGGAGCGTATAGATAATTCAATATATAGGTGGGTTTGTAGATGAAACAGGGGGCATGGGGTGGAGAGGAGAGCGAAACAGGGGGCGGAGGAAGCAGCACTCTGCTCTGCTGGAAAGACACATGCAGAAACCGTGGGATCGGATGGGACGGGGGTAATTCCGATGTCCCGAGTTTCGTCGTTTTGTTTGCTCAGGAAGTTGGTAAAGCTGTTTGTCGTTTTATATTGGGACTCGCGGAAATTGCTCTCTCTCTCTCTCTGCACACCAAGTTGGTGGTAGGCTGGTAGCGCATGAAGTGCCGGTTTCGTCTAAGTGGGCCGGGGCTTGACTGTTGTGTTGGGCTTACGAATGTACGCAGCCCAAGCATGTACAGCCACGACATCAGGCCCTCCAATTTCTTCGATTTTCAAAAGAGAATTTTAGTTTTGGTTTCATACATATAGATTAATAATTATATGGATCATAAATCATTCGAACAGGGTTCTTAGGCAAATACGAGCTCGACACTTGCATATTTTTCCATGTTCAATTAAATAGTACGAGGCAGGATCACTACAATTATTTATTCAAAAGTTGTACTTAGTAGTTTGCATAATGTTGAACCATTCGATAGTTATTTGATAATTTAATTTTTCTTTCTTGACCCGTGTGCAGTTCGAAATACACAAGTCACGAAGTGGGTCAACTCGTATATGTTGCATTCCTTGCAATACAAATCTTGATCGTCAATGAAATGATAAGTGATGAATACAGATTATGTTAAGTTGATCAGTTATAAACTTAAATAAATGAGACTTAAGGTCCATTTGACCTGTGGTTATTATTGGATTATTCACTGTTTAGTTTTTTGTCCTTATTTGAAATTTTTTTTTAATTTTTTGTTTTTCATCAATTTTTTAATGATTGTTGGTTCGTCTCGACAAGAGCTTTCAGAAAGGTTATCAATCATCGGCTACATTTGAAAAAAGTTCAGAAAAGACAAAAAATAAGTCAAAAACAGCGTCCGTCTTGACTTATTTTCGTCTTTAGTGACTTTTTTTTTAACTTTTGGACATAATTTTATACTTTTTAGATTCCTTTCGTCGATACGAACCAATAATCCACGAAAAAATGACATAAAAATAACAAATACAAAAAAAATTTGAATAAAGACAAAAAATAAGTTAAAATTTTTTTTTTGGCCAAATAGGGTTTAGAGAGTCTAAGTTGTCTAACCTAATCTCTCTTGGAGATAAATAGGACGCAGCATGAATCCCATGACGGAATGGCATGACCCAGAGGACCCAATATTGGCTTACGTAAAGCAGCAAGAATAACTCCAAGCCTTAGGTTAGTTAGCGTGCAACCGCTTTTTTTTATAGCAAGGATTGGGGCAGGAAGTGCAAATTCAGACTTGTAGGAGGTACTATTTTTATTCTGTATGATACGTACCGCTCTATATAATACAGTATTCATAAATATTGCCTTCAAGTATAAAAGGATAACGCAAGTAGTTATGTTAGGTACGCAATTTTCTTCATCTCCACCAAAAAAAAATCTTTAGTTTTTCATTTCACGATGTCCAAATACAAACTTAACTTTGAAACTATCTTTAGTTTCTCCTTTTCACCATATCCAACAATTGGCATCTCCAAAGTCTTGTAATCCCCTTTCTTTCAAAAACTCAGAGCTCAGATCAGATCAGAACAAAAATAGACACAAATAATTAGTGATGTTCAAATCTATTGCGTTACTTTAGCTATAATCAATTGACAAGTTTTATATTTTAACTCTAAAGAATATTTTAACAATTAGTTAATGAAGAAGAAACACCTTGTATATATTAACCAGGAACATGGTAGGGTTTGGCCTAGTAGTTTTGTAGACCGCTTTTGGTGCTGGGAGGACAAGCGGGGGTTTAGAGTTCGACTCTTACATAAAGGAGGTTGGCCTGGTAATAATCTAATCTATTTACTAACATACTAACTCTAAATTTTTTTTTTTCTAATATGTGGGAAACCCATGACAGCGAGGAGTTCTTTCCGGCCCGAGTCATCTTTCTTCTCGGCTCCTTGAAAAATCTCCTGCTTGGCCATATGGACGCCCGCGCTGGAGAGTGGATCCCGCATATGCGAAGATAAGGATCCAGGGCTGAAACGACGGGAGTAAGTTAAAGAGGCTCCAAGTGGGAAAAACTATTGGTTGCGCCTGTCAGGAGGATGATGCCCGATTCTTTAAGGATGAGGATCCCGGAACGACTGGAATGGGTGAGGATAGGCCAATCAATTGATCGGATGATAATGGACCCCGGGAAAAGGGAAAGGGCGCTTAATTAAGAAGGGAGTGAGGAGAAAAGTCAGGTACGGTAAACCATTTTTCCATAATAGTTTTCCTAGCTATTTATTGATTTCCAAAGAACATCATTGTCAGAGCACTAACTTAGGCATCGAAAATGTGTTGGCTGACATTACATCGGTGTCTTTAGTGTCTTTGAAGGTCATAGTCAAAGAGGAGACACGAGGCGTTTATCATTGGATAGCCAAAAGATATAGGTATCCTATACATGCAACACCTGTATAATTAGTCTTTGTTCATGTAAGTTGGTCTAAATCAAACAACAATTATTTTCTTCATCGATCAATTAATTAAAACGAAGTCAAACATCAAAAGTCAAATTAATTATTTCCAAGTCCACAACCATAAAAAGATTGTCTCAAAGGATCTCCACCACAATGACAAGTTGCCTAGTAAATACGAATCCTCATGTCTCATTCAAATTAAATACCCCCATTTATGATCCAACAAATTATTTCCTCTTAAAACCGTCCTTTACTTCAACTTCAAAGAAAGCATGTACTCAATATGCATGCTTATGACTTTTGTGTTACAGACGTTACTGCGCATTCAGGACATCGACGTACATATCTAGTAGGTACGAAGACGGTTTACTTTCAGACTTTCAGTGCTATACCCATTGTTCAACATCAAAGGTTATTCATAGTGATCAAGAAGGAGCTTCTGAGTACACTAGTTTGGAGGTCTCGAATTTGCCTATTGCCAAGTGTTTATCACCCTTTACTTCCATGTATGTAGTCCTAACCAACTAATTGATCTTATTTTAAGATTTGTACATTTATTAAAATGTGTGGTTGAGATGAACTGATATAGCGAACTGATGGTGTAAGAAAATAGTAACTTGTTCCGCAATCTTACTTACTGCACATAAGTTTAGTGGTCAAGGGTGGTTGTCCGGCCAAAGATTCCGACAATCAAGTTAGAATAATTTTTTGGAGGTGGATATATAACTATATGTAAATTGGCAGTAGAGATAATAATGTATCTAATCTCGTGGCAGGATGTCAGTTTTAATATCTCGAGGAAATGATCGATCTGGGGTGGGTATCTTGTCATCAACAACGCCCTCCTTGTAAGTTGGGATGATCGCCGCAATGATCTCAGATGCAATCTTCAGAATGCTGAGTAGTCAGCGGAAGCAATGCTCGGGATTACTTGAGCCATCAGGGGCATCCAATCTCTTTGGGCGACCAAGTATTGGTAATGGGAAAACCTGTTGGTTGCGCCTACTAGTAGGATGATGCCTAATTCTTTGAGGATGAGGATCCCGGAACGGCTGGAATAGGTGAGGATAGGCCAATCGACTATGTCTTTTCATTTCCGCATTTTGGCCACCGGATCGTCCACGTCTAAGGAAACAGAGAAAATACCGAGCAGTTAGTTCTTAGTTTTATTCATTTAGAAACAGAAAAAAAAAAATACTATTTATAAAAAGTGATAATAGTGAGAAATTGTTCAATAACATCATATTGATCTTGAAAAGTAATACCTCTTACAACAATTCTTGAAATAAATATCTTCTCCATCTCTAATTTTTTATTTAATTTTATTTTATGTCATTCTTGAAATTCTTTAGAACGGTAATAAATATCATCACCTCCTCTTTGCTAGGGGTTATTTGTGTGACTTTAACGACTCATTTGTTAGTGGAATAAGTTTTGAAAAAATATCTAACGATATAATGAGAGAGGTAGGCATGATTAATTATACATGGCTTGTTTGGGCAAAAGCAATGTGAATAGAAACTGTATTTTCATAAACAATGATGATTATTTCATAATTAATATCGGTCTTTTACTAAATAGAAGTAAGATTATAGAAAATGATTACTCCCTCCGTCCCGAAATTGTTGTCCATTTCTTGGGATTCTAAATTTTAAGAGGTCAAAAATATTGCACTCCAAAAAATTATCTTTCCAAAACTGCCCCTTAAATTCAAACTACTCCAGGTTTAAAATGGAGGGCGGAAGAAATTTGAATGGGTGGTACAAATCCCTCCAAAAAGGCAGTACAAATCCCTCCAAAAAGGCAGTATAAATTTGAACGGATTTTACTGTTTCACTGTTTTTTTTTTTTTTTTTTGAGTTATCAGGTCAATCCCAAGAAGGGTAAAAATGGCATTTCAAGACATATTGTACATTGACTTTTTGAAATGGACAAAAATTTTGGGACATCAAAAGGTGGGGAAAGTGGACAACAAATTCGGGACGGAGGGAGTACTAAATATGATCAGAAATGAGAGATGATGACTTTTATTCAAATAGGGATGACTAGTTAATACTCCAGATTGTTATAGTTGAATAAGAAAACCCAGCTAATTAAATTTTAAATATGAATGGACCGAATTATTATATCCAGATCCATTCTACAACTGCCTTCTTTTGACCCCTCTTGAGTTTTACAAAACTTTTAGCGATAAATCATTGGACAATCATGTCGAAACTTGATTTTAATACTACTTATCCATTAAGTAGTGTCGTGTATGCAACCTTCAAAACCAAGAGATATATACATATCCTGATCAAGAGGAACGACATCGTAGTCTTAAGTTTGAACAAAGATATATCCAAAGTCATTTGGTACGTATGAATTCCATATGTATAATGTGAAATATGTGTGAATTGAAATACAACGAACACTTGTCATTTCCCGTCAAGTTTTGGTATTATTCACAATGATGTTCCAATTCTATAATTTAGTACCAAAAATGGATAACGTATTCATGTGAACCCATTTGGATGTTATCTCTATATCTAAATGATACGCCAAATTTTACAAAATAAACAATAGAACAAAAAGGAAAAAAATTAAATAGAAGTAGGTTTCTTTACACAGTTCAACTATATCTCGAAGGGCTAGCTATAGCCGACTCAATTTCCCCCAATCTCGTGCCACCATCTCCACAATTATTTTCTCCTCATATCACCAATGGCCACCACCGACATAACTGATCATGAGTACGTAATCATTCCTCCATATCACCAAAATCACGTACTCGTTCTTCTATCAAACGAAAAATCCTTCGGAACACCTATATCAATCTCGTGCTGCGGCAGCGGCGCCACTTGGGTAGAGCTCGGCTCGACCTGGTGCACCTCTCTGTTCTCAATCTGGTCAGTATACGCTAGCTCAATTTGGCGGTGGCGGTGTGACGATGATCCGTCGGCGCCGATGCCACGGCGGTAGTGGTGGTAGCGGTGAGAGGGCGAGGGGGAGTCCTCGGTTTCCCAGTGATCGGCATCGAAGTTGGATTGGCGGGGGGAGGTTTGGACGCTGCTGTCGATCTCGCTCCTGTAGTGGCGGAGGAGGTGCATGGGGGAGAGGTGGTGGGAGGGGGTGGCTGGGCGGCTAGACATTGGGGTTCCGAAGCCGGATTGGCGGTTTTGCTTGATGTGTTTCTTGGCCGTGTGGTGCCAGTTTCGGAGAGCCGTGGCTACTCTTTCGTTGAATATGGTCGGCTTCATTGATGAACCCATCTGTTGAAAAAACAAAATGAAATGAAATTAATGAATGCTTGAGAATAGAGGAATTATTATATGGAAAAGGTTAAGATCACAAATGTATAACATACTACGATGTACGTTATAATTAAAGATACATAGTTAAAATACCTGAGTTACTAGGGCATAGAGAGGGAGAGTGACGTAACTGCAGAGAATCTGGATGACAATCCTGTTCAAAATCGCCATAATTGACATTTGTTAGGAAATATTAAGCAAGCAAATTTGTAATTTTAATGGTCTAAATGGCAGGGAAATTAATCAAGTAATTAATTACCCCATAGTTATTCTGATGATTATATCTTCCAAATGCTCATGGAAACAGGACTTCAATCCAAATTCATACTGAAAATTAATACAAAATAGAGAAAAATATATGTTAGAATTAATAATAATCACACATTAAGATTAAAACCTTTACCCTAATTATGGTTATTTTATAATGTGACAGTATCTAAGAGTCTGGCGGCTTACCCAAGTCCAAGCGAAGAAAGCAAGCTGGAAGGCATTCTGCATACACAGACACCGAAAACCATAGATATCAATTTACGATTTGATATTAAATATTAAAATTTTATTAAGCGAGAATTTAAAAGTGAATAAAATTAAACGGCTATTTTCATATTTAAATGAACCCTAGTTCCCGATAAAATTGATCACTCTGACATTAATTGAGTGTACATTAGTTAATTCGAACATTATGAGATAAATTAAAAAAGAAAAAGTGCATATATGTGTGAAAGTATAGTGTGAGAAGGGGAAAAGGGTACCTGAAAGAGGACAAAATTGATAAGGTAGAGAATGAGGCGGGGACGATTGAACCAGAAAAGGTCATCACCCGGTTGAACAACGGGAACACCTTTCACAACCTCACCTCTCTGTTGAATCCTTATAGCCATCTTGGATATGATCACCTGTAGCTTGGTCCCGACCAAGAGTATGATCTGCACGCGTATTCATCACCAGCCGTTAGATCCCAGTTGTGGCCCCATTAAATATATTAAAAATAAAGCCAAAAGCTTAATACGTGGGTAGATAAGCTTACTATTAAAGGGATGAATGGTAGCCAAAGATAGGAATACCAGCCTGTCCACACAAACACATTAGAATAAAAGGCAATGTCAAACACATAGCCGGAAAAGGAGAAAGCAAAGGATATATATATATATGGGGAAAGATTACATGAAGTAATATTTTTTTAGACCAATATTAGATCAACATTTAAATTCTTTATTCTTGATTAAATTTTAACGATCCGAACCGTTCAATGTGATTAAAACATATTTTTAAGGGTACCCGTGAGAAATCAGCTCAAAATATTATCGGAAAAAACTTGATCCAAATAGTGGCTCGTAAAACAGTTCCTGTCAGCATTTTGAACCAGTGTTTGGATCAAGTATTTTCTGGTAATATTTTGAGCTGATTTCTCGCGGGTACCCTTCAAAATATGTTTTAATCACATTGAACGATTCGTATCATTAAAATTTAATCAGGAATGAAGAATTTAGATGTTGGTATAATATTGGTCTAAAAAAGTGTTGGTCTTTTAAGCTATATATATATATATATATATATATATATATATATATATATATTCAACTGTATTAATGCTTCGGAATGTAGACGATCGGACAAAAATTTAAATATAAATGTGTTCGGAACTGTCTTATCTCTTATACATGCGAGTCTCATAAGCATCATTTTGTGTTCAGATGTATGTGTCTCTTACACTACTAAACTTACACAGACCATGAATGTAATTTTCTGTTGTAAGTTAAGATCTAAAATATTTATTTTGTTTTGAGGCCTAGTTTTTAAAAATTTCCACCGAAAAGGGAATTACTTTATTTCATCAATTTCAATATTTATAAATAGTTATAAAGGCAGACAGGGTATGTTGTTGGTACTCACCATGGGTATTGAACAGCAGGAATATCACAGCAAATAACCAGATTGGCGGACTGTGAAAATTAATTTAAAAAGAAATGTTGTAAGTGAAAATTTAACAAATTAAAAATGGAAAATCAGAAGAAAAAAAAATGTTGAACGGTTAAAGAACTGATTAATTAATCACTAACCTGATACCAACAACCACCTTGAAATCTTCTTCTAGTGATCTATTGATATATTTCTGGAAATCAAATCTTGTATGGCTTTGAGGTGCCAAATGGGCCTGAAATTATTGGATCAGAGCTTCATAAGCTTGATTTTAATTTTTTTTTTAAATAAAAAATTGGCCATTAATAGGCTCTGATCTGTAATTAAGTTTGAAAATGGGGATTATATGTAATGATAGAGAAATTTACCATGATAAACCCATGTCTCAAGGTCAAGTAATCAACTTTTGGGACCGATCTTACAAATTGCCTGAAGAAGCATACCTGAAATCATTTAAAATTAAACATGTTTCAAAGTTGTGCTCGCAAACCAATTATTTGAGAGAGAAAGAGAGAAGAAAAGTTCATCTCCACACATATATATATATATATATATATATATATATATTCATACATAATACACGTATATGACTTGTTTTCATGTTAAAAATGATTGTCTTCTTATAAAAAAATGCTTAAGCTATTTGCAGGTCTTTTTGATATATATTTTTTATTTTCGTAATGTCAGTTTAGAGTTAAAAAGCACAAATTTTTTGTTTTTCTAATTATCGTCTGAAAGTGTAAAAAGGTTGAATGTTTTAGTAAGAAAAAACCAACTTGTTTTTCGGAGGTACCAAACGAAACCTAAGTCACAGATTGTGAAATGAAGAGGTCAAATGAGAAAAAGTCAAACAAAATATGAAAGTCGTCATATGTGTCGTTTTCAAAGTAGGCATAGTTGCCATTGTCCGACCGTCAATATCAAGTTGTAAGTACAATTATGTTCCTTTAAATACGTTTGCCGCGTTAATTTCATTTTCTACGTATGACCGTTCTCTCTCTCCCTCTCTCTCTCTCTCTCTCTCTCTCAACATCTTGTTCGTCTTCAGCTTCCTCTTGTTTATTACGTTAAAAAATCAAACCCAACACCAATAGCGACTTAGTCGGGGTGTAGACTGAGAAATAAAAATAGAGATATACCATTTATGTATGTATATAGTGGTTTAATGATCAAATTAATGGGTAAATAATTTATAAAAAATAATCAAGTTGACCTTTCACACAAATGAAAAGTTGGAAATTAAATAAAGGAAAGAGGGTGCGTGCATAGAAAATTCTGAATCATTAAAAATAAAAATTACAATGATTAAATGGATACGTAATTTGAGGTGCGTGAAGACTTACAAACCAAACGAGGCCGGGAGTCTTAGTCCAGAAGCTCAAGTGCCTTCTCCCAAACGAAGTCTCTCTGGCAAATCTAAACCTCTCTGGATCTGCATCACACCCAGATTAAAACAAACTCATTCCCCAAATTTACACGAACAATTATATAATTCGATGGATCCTGAGATTTTATCCATTATGTATGAATAGGGGCCATGTTTGAACACATACGTAATATGTTCATACTATGTGAATGTATGCATTGACTAATTAATTACCGTGTGAGAACTGGTACTCCGCGGTTCTTGTTTCCTTTTCCCATGCCTTCCAACTTCTCATCTAGAACCCAACAACACGTCAATATAGTTGTACTGTAGAGAGAGAGAGAGAGAGAGAGAGAGAGAGAGAGATAGTATGGATTCTGTACTGATATGTGTTTATATACCTTTAATCTGCCCAAAGCCATGGTGAGAATGCAGTAAAGTACGTGGAAAATGGCTAGCACAAATATGAAGATGTGAAGTTGATGAATTCCATCAGATGACACAAACGGCACTTTTCCCTGAGAAAAACAACAACGTCACATGATTATACGATCACACTTGAATATTCTGGATAAAGGGGTTATCAGTATCTGAACATTGACGATCGCAAATTAGCTGATCAAATGGCTTGAAAAAAAAAATTATGATAGTACATGAAATAGGCTGCTGTGAGCTCTAGCTCTGGTGAATAATCTTTTTATATGTAAAATTTTAGTTTCTCGTTATTTATAGTCCAATTCATTTTTAACCTGTTCCTTTAATATATATATATATATATACATATATATATATATATATAATTTATTAAATTTTAAATTAACCTAAATAAATTAAAATTCTTGATTAATCCACCCTTATCTAGAAGAGCAAATCCAACAGCTAATAGGTATTTTTCATACTCAATAGTGCATTTATAAATTTAGCTAGTCATTTTTCATTTGAAAAGTCCAACAATACTATCTATTTAGCTATTATCTATTAAAATATTTACTAGATATAATTGGCTAAAATTCTCTTTTATTTGCTCTAATAATTATATCAAAATATCTGGATTCACTTTTCGTAGGTGTCTTTGTATCATGTTCTACAGTCATTGGTACATATAAATATCTCTCCAGGTTGTGCTGGAAAAGCAACAGATGCATGAATGTTGGCCATGAATAATGACGTGGCTCTTCTAGTTTCCCTTCACGTCTAACTTTTCCTATTCTCAGAAAAAAAAACTTTTTTCTTTGTCAAGGTTTCAAATGAATGATTACAAAAAAGAATAAGTCTGAAAAAGAGAAATACTAGTACTAGTCATACCTTGACCGCGCATTTGTCAGTCGATGCCGCCGCCAGAACGCGACGGAAACTTCCCTCTGCGGTGGAGGCTAGAAGCTTCCGGCGATTTTCCACTTCTTCATCTTCTGTCTTTGCATATGTTTCCTCCTGTTTCTTACTGCAGGGATGCCACGTGGCCCCTACGCTCTCTGATATGCATATCGTCGAAATTGGTCCTTGTCCTACTGTTAGCAGCAAGGATATAAATCCCAGCAACATCAACTCTTCACCCACCATTTAACAACAAAAAAAAAAAAAAAATTCAAATGTTAGTAAAAAAAAAAAAAATCAAATTAAATCACGAAAAGATATTCTATCACAGACTGATTCAAAATGATGCGATAATAATATTTTTTAAATTATTTTAAAATATTGTAAAATTTACGTCGTTGTGTATCATTTTATAATGTTTTGTATTTTATCATAGTCAAAATTGATAGAGATGAGAATTGAGAAAGGGTTTACCTGATTTGACCTTCTCAAGTGATTCATAAAGGGCTCTCTTGTGTTTCTTCTTCAACCACTGGAAATGGTGCAAGTAGTTTAATTATTAACTCACATACATGAATTATACATGTATATGCATACGTTCATAATACGAGGAGAACTATGATTCTAGAAAAAAATTTCCGAATTCAAAATCAAGTATTATGATTCATTGAAATTTTGAAGCATGCAAACTCAAGTAATTAAAT
This sequence comes from Arctostaphylos glauca, assembly GCA_019985065.2. Taxonomy (NCBI): domain Eukaryota; kingdom Viridiplantae; phylum Streptophyta; class Magnoliopsida; order Ericales; family Ericaceae; genus Arctostaphylos; species Arctostaphylos glauca. The sequence goes on along the minus strand of JAHSPW020000011.1, from coordinate 7,868,894 downwards.
CTAGTCTATTCATTTTGAATTGTGAAAAAAATTCTTGAAAAAAATTTTGAAATGATAGACGTTTCCTCAAAATATAGATGTGGGCATACCTTTCCGATGAGATGGATAATATGTTCGATGATAATAGAAACCGCAACCAAAACAAAACAAACCACCGCAACAGCCCACGTCGGGGTTTGTTCCAAAGACCTTCCTCCGCCTGCCGCCATAATCTCCGCCGCTACTCCCCCGCAAAATTCGCCGGGAACTTCTCTTTCTTAACTTCAGGAAGCCGCTAGAGTTGAAGAAATGAAGCTGACAAAGTTTATTTCATGCAACAGGTACCCACATAGAGAGAGAGAGAGAGAGAGAGAGAACAAATTAAAGGGGTTATGGGAGTTGAGTTGTATATATATAGGGAAAGCCTTTGTGATTGTAATCAAAATTGAAGGAAAGAAGGGTGTGGAAGGGAAGAAGTGGATGACTTTGACTTTTAGACGCGTGAGATTTGTACATGAGAGAGACTGACCGAGTGATGCATTGAAGCTGAGTCTTTAGACATAATCATTTTACACGATAGGGTCTTTTGGCGTAATTTATTTTTTTAGATTTATTTTTTATTTTTTACTTTTTTTTACCTATGTTATTTTGACCTTAATATTTTGTAGTTTATTAGTCCGTCTCGACGAAATTAATCTAAAAATTATGTTCAAAAATTTAAAAAATATCATTAAAAACGACGAATAAATTAAAAAAACTCTGTTATTTATTTATTTTTGTATTTTCTGAACTTTTTTCAAATGTGACCTATTATTTATAATTTTTTTGAAAATTCCTATTGAGATGAACCAATAAACCACAAAAAGTTGACTAAAGACAAAAAATTACAAAAAAAATTCACATAAAAATAAAAAAATTCAATAAATATCATAGTCCAAATGAACCTGTAGTATTACCAATTATTAATGTTATGGATACATATATTTCTTTGACTGCTGTTGTGTATTTTGTTAGCCACTTCAACTTATTCAATTTTTTTAACATAAGACTAATGTTGTAGTCGCACAAAATATGCAAAACAAAATATGCAAGACTAATGAGGTTTTTAACAATTACAGGATCTCCCCTAATATTTTAGAAAATACAATCACCTCCTCTATATTTGAAACTATTAGATCATTATTTCTTTCATTAGTTTTTATTAGTTGCCATTAGTTTTTCTTTTAAATTTAACTATTTTTCTTCTTTCATACTCACTCTCTTAATATTTTTTTAATAATTTTTTGAGAAAAATCCATGCTATTTTTTTCAGATTAGATCAAAAGATGAAAAAAAAATTTGTGCATATTTTTAAAAATTTATTTGCACCAATTCAAAAAAGTGAGCAAAAAAATAAATTAGTGCACAAATTTTTTAAATTAAAATTAGTTCGTACACAATTTTTTGAAATTTTGGCACCAATTTAAAGATCTTGCTTACTTCTTTGAATTGGTGCAAATAATTTTTAAAATTATATACGAATATACTTTAATATTTTGATCTGAAAAATTAGCATGAATTTTCATAATGAAAAAAATTATTATAATATATGGCAAAAAAATAATTGATCCATGCATTAATAAAAAACAAAAATTTATTTATTAATTTACATTAAATTAGGTTGTTCGGAACAATTTAAATGTGTCTCGACTAAAATTTGAAAAAAAATAAAATAAATTTATTTTAAAATAAAAATTTTCATAATGTTACTATTATACTCTTACCGAACAAGTATACAATATTTTAAAAATAAAAGAGGAGACTGTATTTTTTGAAACTTTGAAAAAGATCCCTGTAATTAATAAAAATCTTAGAGGAGATCAGTGCATTTTACTTTGTCCGATAATACGAAAAAATTAGTACGTGGCTCAAATTCATTCTACATGTGGCCCCAGCTTGAATTTTTTGGCTAATTTTTTCTCCTCTGTTTTTGAATTCATCTTTCATTCTTTTTATGTCAAATCATAGAAAATTAAGTTTAAAATATATAAAAATGATCAACTAAACTAGTCCTAATTATTACCATTTTAATTATTGTCAGTTAATCATTTTTCCAGACTCAATCTATTGGAAATTTAGTTAATTTATTGCTCCTGATCTATATCCCACAGATACTGCAAGCCCACACCAATTTTGGCCTTGCGGTCTCAGAATTCAAGCGAAATGAGATGGGTAGGGAACTCCATTATTCTAATAACAAATAATTAATGAGAAATTTTAAGGGCACGTAATTCCTTATTACTAATTATGTGTATTTCATATTCTCATGTCGCAATGCATAAAAATTATCATCAAATTGATTTATTATTTTTTCCTATAAGAAAAATGAATATCTAGAAGTATTATGATGCGAAGAAGAGAGAACAAACTAGAAATGAAGAAAATAGAGATGATCACAAATACTAGGCTTCGACAAAAAACTGACTTCATGACCTACAGGTTAAGAGTCTAGCTACTTGATTGAAGATTTCTAGACGCACAATTAACATGCCTTGTCTTGAAAAATATGTACAATCAATATGCATGTGTGATGTCCCATCTCACATCGAAAGTCTACATGGGTGATCCTAGGTATATAAAGAACCATGTAAACTACTACTAATAACTTGGTTTTAAGCATTTTGGGCCACGTGGTTGGACTCCAACAAGTTATTGGGTCAGTGGTTTACATAGGGCGTTACAAATGGTATCAGAGCGACCCATGTACACGATCGAGTGTGAAGTCGGGACTTTATTTGGTCACTAGAGAACAGACCCGGAGTTAGGCTGTGGTGACCCTAGTATTCGACCCCTTGCGAGGGCGCAAGGTCTTAAAGGTGAGAAAATTGTGATGTTCCGTCACACATCGAAAGTCTACATGAGTCATGCTGGGTATATAAGGAACTATGTAAACTACTACTAATAACTTGGACTTAAGCATTTTGGGCCACGTGGTTGGGCTTCAACAAGTTGTTGGGTAAGTAATTTACATAGGGCATTACAGCATGCATGACTGTTTATCTTTTCCTTCAACTCGATTGTAGTCACAAATGTCGAATCGTTTTTTTCACTCATCTCTTCTAAAATTAATTAGTATTAGTAAATGTTTTAATTTTGTTTTTGTTTTTTTTTTTTACATTTGATATCACACTCGTAACGATGACAAACATTGAGTAACACATATCCTCGAATTGGTCCCGGAGTGGGACTCCATTGGGACCAACTCCACCATTCGATTGGGGTGGACAGATTTTAATTAGAAGATAACGTATATAGTTTAATACGTAAGAGCAAGTGTCTATCCGTTGGTTTCAAAAATGAGTTTGTCGAAGTCATTTTATGGCATGTTACGTTACAGTATTAAAAACTCAAAACAATGGCGTGCATGATTGCTCCACTAATGAAATGTCATTTTTACGTATTAAAACAGCACATATTAATCGGATAAGGAGAGTATGGTACACATCAATTTTATTGTAGTGGGTTTGCGGGCTGATTCGTCACCGAGAAGACAGACCAAATAGTTGGCTGTGTCAGCAACGTGGATTGTAGTCACGATTATATTGCCGAACTGGCCGAGCGACTACGTACTGACGTGAGACTAGAGGCTCGGTGCATTGGCCGTCTCCATGCCGAGTTGACTGACCCGCCACTCCGTCAAGCAGTTAGAACTTTCTAAAATTAGAAGGGCACTCGAATAGAAAATCTCAAGGTTTTGGGAATATTCCTTTTTAGGAAACCCTTATCCTGCAAGAAAACCGCCAAATTTGGCAATGCACAAATAGGAAAGCATCACGTGCTATTCAATTACAATGCTAAGACACTTGATGGTTTATAAATATGGGAATGAAAAGCAAGATCAAGCATGTTATCAATTATAAGTGCAATCGCTATTTTGTTTTGGTCCCACACGTTCTAACTTAAGCATCAGAGTGTCTTCTGGCTGAAAACAGCACAGATGACACTAATTGGTTGTTCCCTGCGTAGGCTACAGGAACAACTTGAATCACGGAGATGAATCAGATCGGATGAGAGAATATTCGCAATCCCCACACCTACTATGCATCAGAATAACATCGTTTTTAGTGCAAAAAATACTGTCCAAACACTACCCTAATTGTTCGAATAATATTTTGTGCACGAAACGACATCGTTTGACACAAAACATGCCATGTTGTGTGCACAGTAAGATCACCAAGTCCATATTAACCATACAATTATTGTCCACCATAAAATGATAACTAACCTTTCTCAATAATTAGATAAAAAATGGCAATGCCAAACTTGTTGCCAACTTTGTCAAAAATTTGGCAGCAAAAATGCACACTGATGGATTAACACTTTTCCAAATTTACAGCCAAATTTTAGTTTCATAACATTCCGTCCCACATAGAAAGTCTACATGGGTGATCCTGGATATATAATAAGTCATGTAAACTACTACTAATAACTTGGACTTAAGTATTTTGGATCATGTGGTGGGGTTTTAACAAGTTATTGGACCAGTAATTTACATGAAACGTTACGTTAAAGCCTATTGAGGAAAATTTTGCTCCTTTAAAAAGGAAAATTGTAGTTGAAAAATCGATAAATTACTTTCAAGATAGGACACAAAAAAAATAAAATCTTGCTTCAAATATTAGTATATTATGATTTGTTTTGACTCTCTTGATTCGGTTTATTAATTGCGATCGGTTTTTGGTGAAATAATAACAATTCTATTCAAAAGAGCAAACTATTACGAAATATGTTTAGGTTTACAAAAGCAACGAACCAACAAGATGCGAGTACACAATTTTCATTAGTTGCTTTGAGTAATCATTTTGGAATAACATATTAAGAATAATCGAAGTAAAACTTAAAATAATCGAAGTAAAACTTAAAAATCTTGTAAATATTAAACAAGTAAATTAAATTATAAAAATTGACCCAGTCTGGAACCAGTGGCGGAACCATGTGGGGGCCGCGGGGGGCCCGGGCCCCCCCAAAAATTTTAAATTTTTTTAAAACCTAGGTATAAAAAAATTAAAAATTAAAAATTATATAAAAAATTACATTTTGCCCCCCCCCCCCCCCCAAAAAAAAAAAAAATTATATTCGACCCTTTATTTCCAAAAAAAAAATTTCGGCCCCCCAAGATTACAATCCTGGTTCCACCCCTGTCTGGAACCAATCTAGGGGTTTGTTTATTGTGAAGAACTCTTCAACAAAAAAAAAAAATCCTTATTTGTTTCTCTTTCCTGCATCTAGAGGAGTCAAAATTGTTTTTTTAAACCCCTATCTTTTCTCTTCCTTTTATTTTATGGGACTTCAATTATTTAGAGTATGCTGATGTCCCTAGTCCATGTGCACGTACTGTGTATGACATGTACATGTATAATTTTTTTTGCTCCTTCTACTATAGTATTATTGCAAGAACGCTATTATTGACCCCTCTATTATAACATCGTTGCAAGAATGTTATTATTACCCCCTCTATTATAGCATTATTGCAAGAATATTATTAGTTGTTGAGCTCGCATTTTTTAAACTCGGAAAATTTTAAATTTTTTCCAAGAGTAAAGCAGAATTTAAGAAATTGATCAAATTTAGACCCACTTAAATTTGAGCCATATATTTTGTTATGATGGTTTTGTTAATGTGGAGTGGCTGCATGCTTGGTGGCCATGCACAGGGGCGGACCTAGGATTTAATACTGGGGGTGACACTACTAACAACAAAATTATAATATTCAACATAAAAAAATACATGTGTTCCAACGACTACTTACTAATCAATTATTTTGTGTGAATTTTCATTCAATTAGAAATAAAATAACGCAATGAAAAATAAAAAAATACATTCAAATATTTTGTATGAACTCTATTCAACTAGAAACAAAATAATGCAACGAATAATCAAAAAAAAACTCGACGTTCTTTCAAATCAATCAAATCACTCAGGATTGATTCTAAACTAAATTTCAAAGCAATTTCCCTTTTAATGTAGATAAGCGACGAGTCGAAGAGAAAATCGTCTTTAATTTTGTTCCGATGTCTAATTTTGATAATTTTCATGGCCAAAAATTAAAGTTTTGCTATTGCGGTAGAAACAGGAAGTGTAAGTACAAGGACTCGAAAAATTAAGTGGTAATTGTTGCTCTCCTAATTTTCACCATCCATTCACACAAGTGAAAAATAGATGACAAAGTTTAATAAATCCCTTATCTCAACTTATGAAGGGGCAATCAGTCACGGATAACAATATTATGTCGGGGAAAAAAATTTGTGTAATTAATAGAATTAATTTTTTTTTTTTTTTTGGTTGAAGTTGGCCACTTGGGGGTGGCATGTGCCACTCCCCCCCACCAGGTAAGTCCGCCACTGGCCATGCATATGAAGAAGTATGGCATGGCGTCTAACGGATTTAGAGGAGCTGTAGTGCATTTTCCTGTAGTGCCATACAGTGCGGGCAAAATGACATATTTTGTCCACTTTGTCTTCAAAACTACATCGTTTTAATCTCCATGTATTTTGATTATAATTTATGTGATAAGATAAAACGATATAGTTTTGAGCACAAATTGGACAAAACTATATCGTTTTGTCCGCAGTACACGTGTACTACAAAAAAATGCACTACAGCTTCCCTTAATCCACGTATAACTGTTTTGGACAATTTCATATATACGTATATGTTGGTCTATATAATACAACTCTAGACTTCAATATTTGACCGTTGACTTTCTATATTATTGCTCCAAGATTTCCTAATTAATGGACATATATAAACAATGGGGAGGAGGTGATGTGGCACAATGAAAAGTTGTAATTCATCCTAGTTGTGTGGTCTCGGTTTGAGACATTAACTTGAGAGGAAAATTTTCGACAAATTACATCCCTTTAAAGAGTGCGTTATGAATTTTTATTGACTTTAAAAAGAAATACGTGATTTATTCAGATAGGTACATGTTTTTAATTATATAACTTTGTTTTTTGTATTAAATAATGAACAAACCGAGATCAAATTAAACATGCAATTTAGATTGTTAATATTAGATTTGTTAAGAGAGAGAATCGAAGTCAAGACAAATAGTCAAATAGATCCATACTTAAATCCCGAATATGATCTGCATCCGACATGATAGACCAACTAGAAGGATGGGAATTAATTTCAAACAACCTGAACTAGAATGAAGCTGTATTAGATGAACCTTAGCCATTTTCACCTCCCTAATAATGGGAAAGGAATTAGCTTCAAACTTTGACATTAAATTAATCCAAAATATTATTATATATGCCCATGTTTCTAAACTATTGAAGTCAAAATACAAGTAGCTTTTTTGGGCTAATATTGCCTATTGGCTTTCACTTTTTACCTAATAAGACCCTGCGGTAAAAATCCAAAACTTCCAGTTAACAAATGGCTGCTTTATTCCATTTTTTTATCTGATAAATAAATCAATTCCTATCAATCATAATCATGTTAAAATATCCCAACAGGCAGTTGCATAGAGAAGTCTTCTTGATGATTCTTTGTTTGTTTTAAAATAATTAGAAAAAAAAATGTAGGGTTCAAATTCAAAAGTATTTTCTGTTTACAATGAGTTGTATAGATATACTGTGGATCACTTAGGTTTTATCGAGAGCCACCCTGTTGAAGATTTTGCCCTTCCTGCACCAATATCCGTGCTCCACCACGAGAATTTTTCCTGCTCCATCGAGAGTCCCTCCGTGCAAGTCCATTCATGGCGCGCAAAGAGTTTGCCCATAGATTGTCAGTCATCGACTCTGATCTAATATAAATTAGATCAACTCAGACTTATTTAAAAGCTAATTAAAGTCTTGTAAATGATGAATTATTTAATATCGTATTAAGACTAAATTTTTATTATATTTATTCGATGTGATATTTGTAAAAACCAAGTCAATATTGGACGGTATTCTCAGTAATATTGTTATTAAAGTTTCTTCAAGTCCAACGGATTACGTGAAAGTCAAAATTAAATAAATTTGATGATAGTAATTGGAGATCGTATGACCCGTGGTACTTGCATCCTCCTGCATTATTTTACTGGCGGATATGAGAAAAAATAATACACAAACGTCCAAATCTTTGAATTAATTAATATGTAAAGCTTGTGTAGTCTTACCACGAACAATACAATAATTAATTTAAACGACCTAGAAGTATGAGCTGAATATAATTTGGGGGCGAATATAATTTATTAGGAAGACCTAAATATAATTTTTTTATAATTTTCAAAATTTATACTTGTATCATAAATTTTTTTCAAATTTTTGGAGGGGCGCCAGGATTTTCTCTCGATCTCCATGTAGTTTCGCCTCTACTTTCAAATTTACAGATACTCCCAATAACATTTGGTAATCGTATATATGATCAAAAATGCTACCAGCAATAAAAAGCATCCCAAACTTCCTACCGATTACCTTTGATGGGTTAAATTATTCGCACAACTAGTTTAATTTTTAAAGGTGCTCGGTGAAAAATTCAAGCTGATTTTCGTTGATGATAGCAAAATTCATATATTATTACGTTCTAAGTACACTATGATGTTAGAACATGTACAATATCATCTGTACATTTTTAAAGTGATGAATTGTCATTCTCAATGACCATGTCTTGTATCAAAATCATATCTATTGAAGTAATTCAATTTTTAAACTGTTATCTTTGATCCATCGGCTTCTTTAATTAGTCCTTGAAATTTGTGGCATGGATATTTTGAAAAGATCGGTGACTATGTCCAATGACTGATAAGTTTGGAATCTAATTTTATTATCCATTAATAGAGTGTTAAACTAAAATAAGGACAAAATTCCGATTGAATTGGTCAACCACAAAATTGATATGCTTCGATGAGAACATCAAATCATGCAACTTGTGGAGCCTAGAGGGCTAGAATTCTACTTGATGTACTTCTAGTCGATCTCTTGAATACTTTTTGTGTGCACTTCAAAACAATCCAAATTAGGTTAGTGCCAACAGGTGTTGAGTTTTTGTCAGACATTCCAATACTTAGGTTAGCTTCTGAAAGAGAAAAAGCAAGAAAGTTTGAGAGTGAATAATGTGAATACTTGAGATTTGAGTGCCCGTACAGTATTCAAAGAGAGCCTGTAACAGATTGCCGGGAGAATTGGTCGGAGATGTTGCCCTGTGTAGTACAAATCACGGTGCCTTTGCCATGTATTTCACGTCCGTGCGGATCTCACGGACATGTCTACATGTCCGGTAACGTTTTGGCCCCCGTGTCTATCCAGACAACTAATCGCAACATGGAGGGAATGCCTCTACGTGAGCATGTCGAGCGTAGAGCCCTCGACTGCACGACTAGAGATTGTAACTTGAACGATTGTCAACCTGATGAGGAAGGTTGACCAAGAGCATGTTCGATCAGGCCTGCAGGCATGTCGTGCGCTTGACATTGACCAAGGTATGCTAGGTGATTTTGTTAAACCTTCTCAGTCCATTAACGGAGGATCCATCCCTGGGCCTGACCCGACTCTAGCCTAGCGCAGATGGACCGAGTGTGATCATGGGTCGAGAGCCCATTGCATTGCGAAGCCGGAATGTCCACTTTTGTTCACCCTCTACCGTGTGGGACCACATTGAGATTTTACTTCGATGATCAAATTCGTCTATTTTGTTATGATTAATTTTTTTAGTTGTCTCAAAAAAATTCAACTTAATCGAATATCGATAAATGTTTGATCTAAAATTTTAATTTTTTCTTTGAAAATTTTAATTTTTAAAGCTTAAAAATTATATTTGTAGGTCAAATTTTAATATTTTCTTCAAAATTTTTTAGTAACAGCTAAAGAAATTAATCAAAATAAAATAAACAATTTTGATCATCGAAATAAAATCTTGAAATAATCTAAACGAAAGAGGATAAAGAAAGTTTATTCACCCTAAAGTGAACAAAATTGAACTCACTACAATAGTTTCCCAATTCTTCTGCTCGGTACTAAAGGATGAGAGGAATTGAAAAATAGAAGGCCAAAAAAGCCCTTTGCCGTGCACCAATGTTAGGCATCCACGTGGCACAATTTTTAGCATTTTGAGGCTTTACTCTATATTCTTTTTTTAAAATCCACTTGGAAAACAGTATATAATTTTATTACTATATATTTCAGCTAAATTAAGTTTACAGAAGAATACACAAAAGAAACACTAACTATTTTTATAAAAATAAGGAGCGAGAAATATTTTCCTTATTTATAACTAAAACCTAGAGTTTTCTTTAACTATTCATTACGTTGATAATAGATTGATTAGAGCAATTCTTCTTTCTCTATTTTGAAGAGCAATTCTTTCAAATATGTTCTACATCAGCCTCTTTTGACGTTTTTCTTATTTTGTGAATACTACAATGACTCTTTATATTTGAAAAGTCATTATAGCTTCTGTAATTAGTTAATGCAAAATTGGAACTGATCACTATTAATTCTATTTAGAGGGTCTGATGCAGGAGATATTAAAAAATATGACTCTATAAAATAGAAAAATAGAAATTTCTCCTTAATTTGGTCCAAAAAATAATAAGACTGATATGAATGCTCTTATATGCGTTGGGTCACCTCTCCACTAATTATCTCTTCTCCGATCATTGTTTAACGCAATATGTACGCCAAGTTGAGTCTCATATTGATGATTACAAGTCTGGCGTTGATGATTAATTGGAAGTTCAACTTTCTTTAATTATTCATTGCGGTCCATTTAGGGTGCAACATGATCAATTGGAAGTTCAACTTTCTTTAACCCGAACCGTATGAAGTTTCTTTGCTGTAGAAAAAAGATGATGTGACTTTTCGTTTATGAATATTTTAGTATAATAACACTTTAATTTGAATTTTTTTAATTTTGTACCACTTCTTTTGACATATTTCTATTAATTAGTAGTTTATAATTTTCCAAATATAGGTTGAGTCGAATCTTTTATTTTATTAATTTCTTTTATGTTTGTTAGTTTATTTAATTAATAAGCAAATTATCCGAACTAGATTTCTAGTAGAATAAGGAATACACTTAGATATTAATAAATATGTGACCATCTATACTATTTTTGAGTTCCTCTCTCTTGTTCATTGTGAATTTCAAGGTTTTTCATATATACGATGTCGTTTTAACGTAATAAAAAAGACTCCTAACGGTCGAAGTCTGTCCAAAAATAGGTCCCCAAGTCTCGGAACAAAAGCCCTACTGTTCGCAATAACATTGGGTCCCCAAGTCCCCATATGTACTGTTGCGTTGCGCCTCTGCTCTAATTACCTCTACTCCGATCCTTGTTTAAAGCAAAATGTAGCCAAGTCGAGTCTCATAGTGATGATTAAAAGTCTGATGCTGATAATTAAAATCTTGCATTTCGTACCCCACAACACATAAATCATCCATGCAAAAAATTAAACCGACAGAACAGCATAACAATCTAAAAATCAGATTCTTCTTAAAAGGGGAAAATTATTAAATTCTCAAGAAAATTATGATTCGATTTCCGATCAATCCGATTCTCTACATGCATGACTTAAAAATGGTTGTGCGTATTTAAATTACAAACTTGGGACCCTTGATATATAGCCAAATTAAAATGGATTGGAGGAGGAGATATTGGTTCTATGATTAATTTCTGATGACTAATTTTCATTGTATCAATTAAAAATCAAAACAAAGCTCAGTATAAAATAGTCGTTCGAGAAGAGTAGAGTCTTCGAATCTATTGACTGATCATTACAGTAATATCAACGGAAATGAAGTTTCCTAGAAGGAACCCAAGTCCTTCATGATTGAAATGATTCCAAGGATAAGGAAAGAATGTGATGAAAAGACCAAGGGAGGCCCCGTCAGTCTTCGGCACTAGGAACCATCCACAAACTGAAACCTCTCATATTCATATATAGAGTCTTCCCAACTGCTGTGTGGTCCAAATCACAGTCTGCTAAATTGATAATTGATGGTTTGCTTATTGAGGAGCTCGGAAATTTCATGTCCCAATTCCTTTAGTGGGGGGGTCAATGTGGTGGAAATCAATTAAATGGACTTGGAAAAAATATGTTAATGGACTCGATAACTTAATTCAATGAATCTGGAAGTATATAGTATTACTACGACCATCAGCTGTAGAACTGGCCACTTGATTCCAATGATATTTTGTTGTAATATGAGGAGAGATTCACTTCACGGCTTGAAAATAAGGTATTTGGATGGAGACATAGTAGGAGTCTTGATGCAGAGCCAATGGAAACGAAACGAATTTGGAAGAAAATGACATCAACACAATTACTTCTCGAAACGAATATGAGGTGACAACCCTTCACTTAACGCTTGAAAATAAGGTATTTGGATGGAAACATAATAGGAGTCGTGATGCAGAGCCAATGAAAACGAATTTGGAAGAAAATGACATCAACACAATTACTTCTCGAATCTTAACTTCAAATTCGAAGATTTTGTCTTAAATCAAATAAAAAGAAATTTGTCATTACTTTAAAAAATGGCAAATTTACGTGAAATTTGACCTTTCAGATGGCACGAGCCAGAAATAATGTTAAGTTTAAAAGGAATTGTGTTGCTTCACCACGTGAGATTTAAAAGCTCATATTGAATTGCGATTATAAAGTGTTTGAATAATATACGTGAAATGTAAGTTTTGTCGAAGATTAGTGTTTGAACGTATAATTTGAAACATATATTTTGTTGTTTTACCGTTTTATATTTGGCTTGCATTATTATATTAGCCAAGTAGTAAATGATATTTTGACATAGATAGATTTGAAAAATGAAACAACAAGGGTATTTGGTTTTTTTAATTTATTTCTTCTAAAGACTGTTTAATTAAAAAAATGGACTATACCACAATGAATTTTGTAGATTCGGTGTCAAAACACTCAAATGAGAAAAAGCAGAATTTATAATTGGGGTTACCAAACACGCCTGGCATTTATTGATTATTCATGACCCTTACAGCTTCTCTTATGGTTTTAGGTTTGCTCTTATGGTTTTAGGTTTGCTCTTATGGTTTTGGCCAAACAAAGAAGAAACCCCAACCTTCTTTTGCATTCCACATGTTTTGCACCATCAAGACTTTCACAGTATTATGGTCCGTATTAATGGTGCTCCACTTTATTGGGTGTTTGGGAACCTTGTTTTTGTCTTTTTTGGACTACAAGTGTTTGGCAACCAAACAACTCGATTATGGGTCTTCGGTTCAAATGCATGCTCGGTCTATTTTAGCTACGTACGAGTTTCAAGCACAAACCAGATCAATTGATATCAAACTGTGTGACTCGGTAAGTATATCTGATGTGCCTCAAGCTCTGCTGGGCGCAAGAGTTCTCCAAACTAGACCAAACTTCCTCTACGGTTAGCACACAGGATGAATCATGAATTAATCTCTCAACTCACACTACTCGATCGTGCAGCTAGGGGCTCGATGCTTGGCACGGCCAAAGCATGGCATGTCCCCCACGTTGCGGGTTGTTGCCTGAAAAGACGTGGAGATGTTGCGATTGTAGGGACATCGGGGCATTAGTGCCTGGTCCTCACGGAAGTGGAACAAGTAGCAAAAGCACTGTGATTTGTGGTCGACAGAGCAACATTTTCAGCATGTGAGTGCTCTATAGGGTTCTCCTATAAATTGATTAAAGACGCTCCATTCTCATGTACGCGAAAACATCACTCAAAACTCTGAAGTTGGTTTATCATTCTCACCATAAATTTGAATTAAGCATCAGAGTGTCTGCTGGAAATTCAACTCCAGTTAGCACTAATTTAAGATTAAGTTTTTTGTAGTAATGCTAAGGAAGAGCAAGAGATTCTTTGAGAAGTCAATAAGTGAGATTTCAAACTGATCCACGCCACAATTTGAGAATTAGTTTCGAAGAAAATTTTAAAATTCTCATTTTGCTTACGTATTTAAAGACTAATTAATTATTTATAATATATTGTTCATAATTTAGAATTAAGAAAGAAATTAAGGCAAATGTAGCCTAACTCTCAAAAACCCCTTTTCTTTTACTTCATAGGGAAGTTTAAACATAGAGAGTTTGAACATAGAGATTGCATGGAGAAAATCTCGAGTTTGTCTGAGAAGGAAAGACAAATTTAAGTACGTATGAACTCTAAGGCAAGCAAATAATTTCCTACTCACATGCCCTAGTGGTCCTCATAATTGTGACCATCACAAACTTATCATTCAGACACTAGTTTATAATCTCCTATGCACATGCTCTAGCGGTCCAAATTCGAGTCCCAAGGTGTGCATGCGTGTTTGTTTTAAGTGTACGATCGATCTAATTATTTGTATTCTAGAATAAAATTATCGTTATAAGGTGACAAAGAGTATTTTCACTCGTTATATGAGTTGTTGGCAGACGTTATGCGTGTCTATGTTATAAATCATTAATCATGATGGGACCATCTAAAACCATCACAAACTTATCATTCAGACACTAGCTTATAATCTCCTATGCGCGGTCCAAATTTGAGTCCCAAGGTGTGCATGCGTGTGTGCGTTAAGTGTACTATCGATCCAATTATTTATATTCTAGAATAAAATTATCGTTACAAAGTGACAAAGAATATTTTCACTCGTTATATAAGTTGTTGGCAGACGTTATGTGTGTCTATGTTATAAATCATTAATTATGCTGGGACCATCTAAAACTATACAAATTTTATGTGCTCGGTGTCAAGGACCGCATGTTTAAATTTTCATTTTCGTCCTACTGGTCCAGTGGGATTACTTAACACAAGAATATTTATATATTTAAGGGTATGTTGGTTTGACAAAATCGGAATATCGAATCGATTCAATAGAATGATCATGCAAATAATTTATAGTCCAAATCCTTTGCGTTAAACATCCATTAAAATTTATATCCCACACAAATGTGGTTTATAATTAATATTATATAATGTATGGTTTTACTAAACCCCAGATTATCAATTTGACGAAATTAAGTATCTATTTGCAATTATTTTCCTCAAAGAAATGGTTCCTTAGATGATCCCTCCCAAAACAGTAACATCATCTTTGAACTTGAAAACTATATCAATTGAAATGCTTTGGGGTGGACCATTCAATTTTTTATTTTTGTCCGCTATTCAAAAGGACTTGATTGTCATATCTTTAGAAGCTCTAACTTTTATAATTTTATCTTTTATGTAAACACGTAAAGGTATTTATGACATTTCAAACTTAATACCACTATACTTAATTTTTCAATAAATGAGAACGCCCCATGTAAACCACCGACCCAGCAACTTGTTGGAACCCAACCACGTGGCCCAAAATGCTTAAGTCCAAGTTGTTAGTAATAATTTACATAGTTCCTTATATACCCAGGTTCACCCATGTAGACTTTCGATATGGAACGAGACATCACAATCTCTCCACCTTTAAGACCTTGCGCCCTCGCAAGGGGTTCATACTAGAGTCACCACGGCCTAACCCCGGGTCTGTTCCCTAATGACCAAACAAAGTCTTGGCCCCACACTCAATCGTGTACACGGGTCGCTCTGATACCATTTGTAACGCCCCATGTAAACCACTGACCCAAAAACTTGTTGGAGTCCAACCACGTGGTCCAAAATACTTAAACCAAAGTTATTAGTAGTAGTTTACATGGTTCCTTATATACCCAGGATCACCCATGTAGATTTTCGATGTGGGACGGAACATCACAGAGGTAATATCTACTATTTCTTCTAAAAATTTTGTTTTATTTAACAAATAATTTAAAAGGAGTTTTAATAACGTTGTCGGAAATTGGAGCGTTACAAAAATTCTAAAAGAGACAAATATTTTTAGATTATTTTTGTCATTTCTAATTTTTTTAAAATTTAGCTCATATTTCTTGCCTTTTCTAAAATCTCTTGTCAATAAACCCATAATCCTCAAAATTTTACGTAAAATATAATAAATTAAAAAAGTGGATAATTTTTTTTTTTTTAAATCGTCAAATCCAACCATGCTGGCGAGCCCAACTCAGATTATTCGAACGGATGTGGATTAAAGTATTCAGTGTAAAAAGCCCCAAAGTCCAAGAAAAAAATTATGGATGCTCAATTGAGGCCCAAATGAAAATACAAAAGCTCCTGTAATTTGCTGTATTTAATACCATGTGTCCCAGTTGGGCATTAAGAAAATCTATTTTATTTATAAAGGAAGAGCATAATTTGCTGGGATTGTAAGAAAATCTATTGTATTTTATAAAGGAAGAGCATAATTTTGTGGGTCCGTAAGAAAATTTATTTTATTTATAAAGGAAGACCATAATTTGGTGTCGTCTTTATGAAGCTTTGTTATGTTTTTTAACTTGACAAAATTAATCTCCATAAAAATTATTTTGTGAGTACGTAGAAAATCTATTTTATTTTTAAAGGAAGACCATAATTTGGTGTCTTTTTTTTTAAAGCTTTTTCATGTTTTTAAACTTGACAAAATTACTCTCTATAAAAGTTATTTTCACACACTAAAAAAATGGTAGAGAATTAATTGCTGAGGGTTGACAAAATTGATATTTCTAAAATTATTGAAAAAAAAATACTCACTCCTCCTCTAAGATTTAGCTCACTTTTTCACATTCATTATCACAACATTTCTAAAAATCAATAGCCACCTCTCTAAATGCGTATAATCTTCCACTTCCATCAATTTTCATCTCTAAATTTCTGTTTGGGTCTATTATGGGTCTTCGATTCAAATGCATGCTTGGCCTACCTTTGCTATGGACGAGTTAGGCCAAGCCCAGAGCAGATTAGTTGATACCGAACTGTGAGGTTTGGCAAGCTCTCATTCGGTGTGGCTCAAGCCCTGCCTAGCACACGACTTCAGACCAAGTCAGACCTCCTCTATGGTCAACACATTGGATGAATCATGGATTCTTCTCTCAACTCACACTATTCGGCCGTGTCATCGAGGGCTCGATGCTCAACATGGCCAAAAGCATGGTGTGTCCCCCAAGTTGTATGCAGTTGGCTAAAGAGACATGGGGACTTTGTAGTTGCAAAAATAAGTGGGTGCATGTTAGCGCTCGATCCTAGCGGATTTGGAATACGTGGCTTGCGGTCTAGTGTCCTGTTGGGTTCTCCTATAAATAAAAAAGAACACTTCATTCTTAGGTATGCGAAAACATCACTCAACCTCTTAAGTTGATTTATCCTCATTAAAAATTGACTTTAGTATCAGAATTGTCTGCATGAAATCCAACTCCGGTTGACACTAACTCATGATTGTATATTTTACAGCAAGACAAAGGAAGAGCAAAAGATTATTTAAAAAGTCAACAAGTGGGATTCTAAACTCTACAACCACAATTCGAGAATTAGTTTCAAGGAAAAATTTTAAATTCTCATTTTGCATTCTCCAACCACCTTCGTCTCTAAAGACTAATTTATCCCTTATATTATCTAAAAAAAGTTGTACATAAATCTTAAGCAAAGACAACATGATTAACAAACACATCATAATCTGTTCTCTAAATATATTACCAATTATACTACTTCGTCGTAAAATTTATTCACCATATATCAACAAAATACTTATAGAAGTACTTTTCTAATTATAATCTAAAATGTATAATCCATTGTTCATAATTTAGAATTAAGAAAAAAATTAGCTCTCAAAAAACCCTTTCTTTTACTTGATAAGGGAGTTTAAATGTAGAGAGTTTGAACATGGAGAAAACCTCGAGCTTATCTGATAAGGAAATGCAAATTTATGTACGTATGAACTCTAATAAAAGCAAATAATTTCCTACGCGCATGCTCTAGTGGTCCTCATAATTGTGACCATCACAAACTTATCATTCAAACACTAGTTTATAATCTCCTATGCACATGCTCTAACGGTCCAAATTCGAGTCCGAAGATGTGCATGCGTATGTGTTTTAAGTGTACGATCGATCCAATTATTTGTATTCTAGAATAAAATTATCGTTACAAAGTGACAAAAAGTATTTTCATTCGTTATATGAGCTGTTGGCAGACTTCATACATACGTGTCTATGTTATAAATCATTAATCATGCTGGGACCATCTAAAACTATACAAATTTCATGTAGTCAGTGTCAAGGACCGAATGTGTTCATTTTCATCCAATTGGACCAATAACACGGGGACATTTATATTTTTAAGGGCATGCGTGTGTGCATTAAGTGTACTATCGATCCAATTATTTATATTCTGAAATAAAATTATCGTTACAAAGTGACAAAGAATATTTTCACTCGTTACATGAGTTGTTGGCAGACTTTATGCGTGTCTATGTTATAAATCATTAATTATGCTGGGACCATCTAAAACTATACAAATTTTATGTACTCGGTGTCAAGGACCGCATGTTTTCATTTTTGTCCTACTGGTCTAGTGGGATTACTTAACACAAGAATATTTATATATTTAACGGTATGTTGGTTTGACAAAATTAGGATATCGAATCGATTCAATAGAATGATCATTGCAAATAATTTATAGTCCAAATCCTTTGTGTTAAACATCCATTAAAATTTATATCCCACACAAATGTGGTTTATAATTAATATTATAGAATGTATATATGGTGTTACTAAACCCCAGATTATCAATTTGACGAAATTAAGTATCTATTTGCAATTATTTTCCCCAAAGAAATGGTTCCTTAGATGATCCCTCCCAAAACAGTAACATCATCTTTGAACTTGAAAACTATATCAATTGAAATGCTTTGGGGGTGGACGATTCAATTTTTGGTTTTTCTCGGCTATTCGATGGGACTTGATTGTCGTATCTTTAAAAGCTTTAAATTTTATAATTTCATTTTTTATGTAAACCCGTAAAGGTATTTATTATAACATTTCAAATTTGATATCGCTACAGTTAATTTTTCAGTAAATGGGGTAATATTTGCTATTTCTTCTAAAAAACTTGTTTTATTTAACAAATGATTTAAAAGGAGTTTTAATAACGTTCTCGGAAATCGGAGCTTAAAAAAATTCTAAAAGAGACAAATATTTTTAGATTATTTTTGTCATTTCTGATTTTTTTTTAAAATTTAGCTCATATTTCTTACCTTTTTTAGAATCTCTTGTCGATAAACCCATAATCCTCAAAATTTTACGTAAAATATGATTAAAAAAAAAAGTGGATAATTGTTTTTTTTAAATGGTCAAATCCAACCATGCTGGCGAGCCCAACTCAGATTATTCGAACAGATGTGGATTAAAGTATTCAGTGTAAAAAGACCCAAAGTCCAAGAAAAAAATTATGGATGCTCAATTGAGGCCCAAATGAAAATACAAAAGCTCCTGTAATTTGCTGTATTTAATACCATGTGTCCCAGTTGGGCAGTAAGAAAATCTATTTTATTTATAAAGGAAGAGCATAATTTGGTGGGATTGTAAGAAAATCTATTTTATTCATAAAGGAAGAGCATAATTTTGTGGGATCGTAAGAAAATCTTTTTATTTATAAAGGAAGACCATAATTTGGTGTCTTCTTTATGAAGCTTTGTCATGTTTTTTAACTTGACAAAATTAATCTCCATAAAAATTATTTTGTGAGTCCATAGAAAATCTATTTTATTTATAAAGGAAGACCATAATTTGGTGTCTTTTTTTTTTTTAAGCTTTGTCATGTTTTTAAACTTGAAAAAATTACTCTCTATAAAAGTTATTTTCACACACTAAAAAAAAGATAGAGAATTAATTGTCGAGGGTAAAATTGACAAAATTGACATTTCTAAAATTATTTTAAAAAAATTATCCACTTCTCCTCTAAGATTTAGTCCACTTCTTCACACTCATTATCACAATATTTCTAAAAATCGTATAATCTTCCACTTCCATCAATTTTCATCTCTAAATTTTTGTTTCTGTCTAATATGGGTCTTCAATTCAAATGCATGCTCGGCCCACCTTTTCTACGGACGAGTTAGGTCAAGCCCAGAGCAGATTAGTTGATATTGAACTGTGAGCTTTGGCAAGCTCTCATTTGGTGTGGCTAAGGGCCTAGCACACGACTTTAGACCAAGTCAGACCTCTTCTACGGTCAACACATTGGATGAATCATGGATTCTTCTCTCAACTCACACTATTCGGTCGTGTCATCGAGGGCTCGATGCTCAACACAGCCAAAAGCATGGTGTGTCCCCTAAGTTGTAGGCAGTTGGCTAAAGAGATATGGGGACTTTGTAGTTGCAAAAATATGGGGGTGCATGTTAGCACTCGATCCTCACGAATGTGGAATACATGGCTTGCGGTCTAGTACCCTGTTGGGTTCTCCTATAAATAAAAAAGAACACTTCATTCTCAGGTATGCGAAAACATCACTCAACCTCTTAAGTTGATTTATCCTCATTAAAAATTGACTTTAGTATCAGAATTGTCTGCATGAAATCCAACCCCTGTTGATACTAACTCATGATTGTATATTTTATAGCAAGACAAAGGAAGAGCAAAAGATTATTTAAAAAGTCAACAAGTGGGATTCTAAACTCTACAACTACAATTCGAGAATTAGTTTCGAGGAAAATTTTGAAATTCTTGCATTTTCCAACCACCTTCATCTCTAAAGACTAATTTATCCCTTATATTATCTAAAAAAAAGTTGTACATAAATCTTAAGCAAATACAACATGATTAACAAACACATCATAATCTGTTCTCTAAATATATTACCAATACTACTTCGTCGTAAACTTTATTCACCACATATCAACAAAATACTTACAGAAGTACTTTTCTAATTATAATCTAAAATGTATAATCCATTGTTCATAATTTAGAATTAAGAAAGAAATTAGCTCTCGAAAACCCCTTTCTTTTACTTGATAGGGGAGTTTAAACGTAGAGAGTTTGAACATGGAGAAAACCTCGAGCTTATCTGATAAGTGCAAATTTATGTACGTATGAACTCTAATGCAAAAGCAAATAATTTCCTGCGCACATGCTCTTGTGGTCCTCATAATTGTGACCATTACCAACTTATCATTCAGACAGAATCACACAAACTTATAATTTCCTATGCACATGCTCTAGCGGTCCATATTTGAGTCCGAAGGTGTGCACGTGTATGTTTTTTAAGTGTACGATCGATCCAATTATTCTTATTCTAGAATAAAATTATCGTTACAAAGTGACAAAGAGTATTTTCATTCGTTATATGAGCTGTTGGCAGATTTCATACGTGTCTATCTTATAAATCATTAATCATGCTGGGACCATTTTAAACTATACAAATTTTATGTAGTCAGTGTCAAGGACCGAATGTCTTCATTTTCATCCTACTGGACCAATAACACGGCGACATTTATATTTTTAAAGGCATATTTGTTTGATAGAATTTGAACATCGAATAGAATGATCATTGCAAATAATTTATAGTCCAAATCCTTTGCCTTGAAAAATCCATCAAATTTTATATCCCACACAAAAGAGGTTTATAATTAATATTCTAGAATGTGTGGTATTACTAAACCCCTTGCTATCAATTTGACGAAATTAAGTATCTATTTGCAATTATTTTTCTCAAATAAATGGTTCCTTGTATCAATGGAAATGCTTTGGGGGTGGACCATTCTATTTTTGGTTTTTTCTCGGCCTGTCCAAAAATTTGGCCCATAACCTAAACCTGCCTAAATCAGATTAAACCCAAATCACTTCCCCTTCTCGAAACACTTTCCAGTGCTGAAAAGGCTTATGTGTGGATACTCTCATCACTTCCCTTTGTATTCTTATCATGGCCCAATTTATTTACATTTATTTTTTCCCTTTTTATTCAAAAGAACTTAAGTTTGATTAATTTTTGTCAAATTTTTATAAATTATTAATTCGTTTTGACAAGAGGAATTTAAAAAGTAAAAAGTTAAGAAAAAATAATTCAAAATTGACAAATATTTTTAAATTATATATATATTTACTAAAATTTTTAAAATTTTGACTCAATGTTTTATCTTTCTGAATACTTTTGTCGAACTAATAGTTTGTAAGATTTTGAACGAAAAATATAAAAGTTAGGTAATTACAAAAACATAATATATAAAAGAGAAAAGTCAAACACGAGTTGGGTCTATGTTGTGCACAATAAGCGTGTTATGCGTTAAAAACAATATCGTTTTAACACATCAATACTGTTCGGGACAGCTAAGACTGTGTTTGACAGTATTATTTGCACAAAATGACGTCATTTGCCACTGGCTCCCGATCAAACCCAACCATGTTGTGAGGCGAAATCAGATATAAGGACATTCACATCAGTTTCTCTTTTTTTCTGGACCAAATTATAGAGGAATTCTCATTTTTCTACTTTAGGGAGCCACATTTTTAATGGCTCATGCATCAAACTCTCTATTCTATTATTATTTTATTAAAATATTCTCTATTTTTTTCCTTTCATATTCAATTAAAAAATAAATGAAGAAAAATGGGATAAATTTTAGAAAAGTTACAGTAACTCCTCTAATATAAAAAATCAAGTAACATTCATAAAATATGAAGGAAGATAAACAATGTATCTCTTTGGCCTAACTTATTTTTTCGAATTTATTTTTTGTTTCTATTCTTTTTTTTTTTTGTATTTATTGTTTTGACCTCAATGTTTTATAGTTTATTGGTCAGTCTCGATAAAAAAATATAAAATTATGTCCAAAAGTTAAAAAAATGTCACTAAAGATGACGAATAACCTAAAAAGTTACTCTGTTTTTTATTTATTTTTGTCTTTTTTGAATTTTTTTAAATTTGACCTATTATTTATAACTTCTCTAAAAGCACTTGTCGAGATGAATCAAGAAACCAAAAAAAATTAGAAAAAAAATCTAATAAATATTATAGTCCAAATGGATCCGTATTAAAAAAATTACTCACAAAAGGGAAAAGTAGAAGTGAAAAAGAAGCTAACGTACGTGGATGCTATAATCCATTCATGCGGGCTCCCTGTTTGCAGACTTGCGGTGTGTCTCCCAGTTGGGCCGTAAGAAAATAAATAAAGCGTGATGGGTCCTGTTGGGAGCGTCTCTAACCACCCACCACCCACTTCACAAGCTGTTCCCGCCCTTTGATCAATTCAAACTTCAAAAAATTGCCAAATCCTCCTTTAATTTAAAACACAAACTCGATCGATCGAGAGAGAGAGATATAGAGAGAGATTTGCCTCATTTTACTGTTTTAAACGCTTTCAGAAATCACAACTGAAACTAATCCTTACACTGCAGTGCAATGGAAATTCAGGCCACCCCATTTCCAGGTACCAGTTTTCTCAAATAATTCAGTCTAAACGTACTGTTCAAAACAAAAATCAATCTCAATTTCTTATAATATCTATGCATATATACATGTACATATAAAATTATATGTCTGAGTGTTCGCTAAATTCTTCAATGTACTACATAAACTCAGGAAAATCAAAGCCCATGAAACCGAAACCGAACAAGAAAACACTCCAAGCACCTAGAGGAAGTGCCAAAGAACCGCCCATTCAAAGGTAAAATCGACCCATTGATCCACCTACTTGAAATTGTTCTCTCTAAATCCCAAATCTCTGACTTCAAGTTTCTGTGTTTTACAGTCTAAGGCGAGTATTCGGCACAACTCGAAACCCAAATATTCCTACACAAGCATTAGCCAATAGCAATGTCATAAAACCCAAATCGGACCTGCCCGGGAAGCCCCTGACGAAAAACCCATCAATTCAGGTCTCCCCGAAACAACCAGAATCAACCTCAACCACTCCCGTTGAGAAGAAATCCCCTGAGAGAAACAGAGCAAAGCTGAATAAGAAAAAAAAGAGTGTGGGGTTTGTAGAACCAATTGGGAAAAGCACTGCCGTAGTTTCGCCGGAGGGAGATGGGATAGGGCCTCGGACGCCGGTGGTGGATTCGACTTCTTTGGCTAAGCTGAAAAGGGTTCCGGGTACGCCGTACCAAACTGCAGAGAGATGCAGCAAGTGCCGGTTCGATAGGCTCGAGACCTCGGCTTACTGGCTGGGTCAGATCAAATTAGCGGAGTCTGTGGGGAAGCATTTCGTTTCGGCTGCCTTCTTCCGACTTGCCCTCGAATCTAAAGCCGAGGTTAGAACTTTCTGTTCATATTCGAGTATTGTTATTGAAAATGTCTAAGAACACAAATTATTTGTGCACATTTTAATATATACGTGTTTGAAACAGTTGGGTGCACGCGGGCTTGATGTTATTATCAAAGACCCATGTGCTTCTGACAATTTCAGACACATCTATATCTGAACCTACGCAAATAGTTTGTATTCCAAGATTTGTTCGTGCCGATTGCTACCGAACGTCATACACATCATTAGTCATTTTTTTTTAGTCAATTCCATTGCACCATGATGGATGATATTTTCTTGTTGGAGGTGGGATGGGAATTTCAAGTTTGAGATGGCTTCTCTAGACTCTAGAGTTGTTAGTTTGGTAACGGATTGTAATTGCTGCTTACTGCCGGTTTGGGATTTTTCCAAAAATTGTTCCAACACTTCTTTAGCGTAGGCGTAGGCGTAGGAGAGTAGTTCCTTCTTATTCCCTTATGAGGCTCTTATTTTATAACGGTAGGAACAATTGGGTCCATCTCGGATTTTCTTTCGATGATTCATACTACTTATTTTGAAGACATTATCATGTGAAAAGGTAATTAAACATTTCTATGCCTCTAGTTGACCAGATTTCTAAAGATAAATGTAATTCAAGTTGGCTGTATTTTCCAGCAAAACCCATCCTCTAATCTTTAAATTAGAAATCCCCTAGTGCCCATGAAGCATAATATCGACATATATCTTCTTATGGAAATTTACTTGTTTTCAGCCCATTCGGAGCCTTCGACTTGAGCTGAAGCGATACGTGGCACGACACGAGTACGTATCCAGAGAGGCAGAATGGCGAGATGTTACTGTTGGTTATGGGTTGATCCAAGCTGAAGCTGATACTAACAGTGGCAGCAAGACTCTTGATCATGCACAGAAGGACATCAAGGAGGAGGAACAAGCAATGGCACCCGTGGAAAACTTAAAAGAAAATTAGACTTATTTTCTGTCAAAAAATACCTCAAACAAAGAACCCATTCGTGTGAAATAGTTGATGAATTAGTTTTCGTTTGTTCTGTAATGTTCTTAATTTGCAAGGTCTTTTGCAGTGTGAAATGTATTGGGTATTTCGTTATGCTTTTGTTTTGTATGAAGCCGATAGATTTATGTGAGGATTCCAGTTCTTTCAAGATATACAAGAACTAGGAAAAGATTTGGCTTTCTGTTTAGGTTATTAGGTTTGTGTTTGGGAAACCTGATTTGATTTTGGACATTATTTCCTTGACTATGAATGAAAGGGTTTGACCTGCTCAGTCAGGTTGTAGGAGTCCAATGGAGCTTAGTAGTTAATACTCTTGAAATTTAGACAGAAGCATTATGATAATTGGTGTTGTAAAGCGTTAAGTTATAAATTTGCACCCAATTGTATTTTGGAGAAATCGCGTAAAATCTCTTCTTTGTGATTTCGTTCCTTCTCAATTGTTTCTTCGTAAGATTATCCATTTGGCCTTGCTAAATTTTTCAAATTACTTTTTTGCTTTTATTATTATTATTTTTTTTGTATTTGTTATTTTGGTTTTAATGTTTTGTGTATTATTGATTCATCTTGATAAAAAGATTTTAAAAAGTATAAAATTATATTTAAAAGTTAAAAAAATGTTATTAAAAATGATAAACAATATTAAAAAAAATTATGTTTTGGGTTATTTTTATCTTTTCAAACTTTTTTCAGATTTGGTCTAGCATTTATAACTTTTTTAAAAGCTTTCGTCGAGATAAACTAATAATTCATAAAAAGTTGAATAAAGACAAAAAATTACAAAAAAAAATTCACATAAAAATAAAAAAATCCATTAATTTAGTCAATCCAAACAAAGATACTTTTTCTGAACTCAACTAATCCAACATCCAAAATCAACTCTAATGCAAGTTCCAAAGAACGAAAAAAACTCAACCTCTTACGCACTATCAATAAGATTTTTTTTTTATAAAAACTAGAGTATATTCTAAAAAATGTCAACCGATTGAACCTAAATGTAGGGAAAAAGTGAATCTAATGTAATAAGGGTGAGTTTGGTTGAGTGTTTTTGAAACGATTTTTTAAAAAAAAAAACTCTGAGATATTGTTTCGTATAAGTGTTTCACAAAAAATTTGGAAGTTAAATTTTTTTGATATTTTCGAAGTGTTCTCTCTCTCTCTTCTTTTTATAAGAAAATGAATATTGTATTTAAAATAGAACTTTTTTTTATGTGCTTTGTATACATATTTTGCTAACAATTTTTTTTATTTTAAAATTTTGAATTCGCATTTAATCTTGAAATATTTTTTTAAGTCAACAGTAATTTTTTAAAAATTTTTTTGAAAATAAAATTTAAAAAACACGATCAAAAGATGATCAAAGAAACAGCGTCGTACACGATCAAAAAGGAATCAAATATGATTATTTAATGCATTAATCATTAACAAACATGATGATGTAATGATAATCAATTATTGGCAAAAAAGCAAACAATGTTTGGGAAAAAAATTTCCAAACATAGTTCACAAAAAATTTCTGGGAAAAACCCAACCGAACACACTCTAAGTCGTATGACTTTCATTTTTTAAAAAAAAAATTAACTCGGGTTTATTTACATACTTCATTTTTTTGACCAATTGAAAGAGAAAAATTGACTCGTACAAAGTAAAACGATGCGACAAGTTTTAAAAACTTAAACTTTGATGATAAAAAAAGAGAAAGCGAGAGAAAATCGACGGAAATAGTGACATCCAAAACTTGTATAATATAATATAATACAGTAACTTGGATGATGACATTTCAACCTTCAAAGCCATGTCAATAAACGTTGGACTTTGTATTTTTTTTTTAATTTAAAAAAAGCTCCAATCTTTGTACATGAGGTTGTCTACTTTTTGTCCACCTTAGTTGGTGATAAGTGGGACACTCCGACGGGACATTTTACATTGAGTTCTTTACTATATGTTTGGATTGAGAGATTTGGAGGAGAAGCGAGAAATTTTAAGGTAGATTTTGTGTTTGGTTTATATTTTTGGAAGAAAAGTGAAGGTTATGGAGGGAAACGAGGGGATGAAGAGTATAATCATTTTAAGCAGATCACTTTACTTCTGAAAACGAGAGGAAATGAAAAAAAAGTGAAGTGAAGTAATAGCTTTTATTTATAATCTTGATTATATCTTTTGATTAAAAAAAAAGTGAGCAATTAATTAAACTGAAAGGTTAAAATAGTAAAAGAAACTATAACATTTATTTTCTTTCCATAACCAAACATGAAAAATATTTTAAAATTTTACTTTACTCTATATAAACCAAACAAGTAAAAAATGTGTCTCTCTCATTTCCTTCCCCTCCCTTTCTCTCACCTCTCTTTCCCTCAACTCCCCTTCTCTCAATCCAAACTAAGTGTTAGTGTTCAGACTATACAATTTCAATCAATCAAAGGTTAATTGGTACTTTCTTCCTTCTAAATTCATAGTTCTTCTTGGGAATTCTAATTTTTTGGAAAAACATAATAATTATTGTAAAAAGTATTTTTTCTAAATGTATCTTTGATTTTATTGATGTATACAGTACACGTTTTATTTAAATAAAGAGATAAAAAAAATTAATTAAGTTTCAATTGTTATTTTTGGAAAATGAATTTTGACGTCCTAAATTAAAATAATTGACTATGAAAATGAGACGGGGAATACATGAGAACTATTAGGCTAAATTATAACAACATTCCTAATTGTCTGAATATTACACAAAGTGTCCTTGTCTCTGTTTTAATATAAGATTTGCAACTAAATTATTATTTTTGTCTTTGTTAAAATTTTATATGCATTTGTTATTTTTACATCAATTTTTTATGATTTATTGGTTCATCTAAAAAAAATCTGAAAAGTATAAAATTATGTTCAAAAGTTAAAAAAATACTAAATACCAAAAATAAATCCAGACAAATCTTGTTTTGACTTGTGTTCGTCTTTTTTGAATTTTTGAACAGAATTTGTTACAGAATTTTGAAATTTCTTGTTGAAACAAATTAGCAATCCACAAAAATTAACACAAACACAAAAAATTATACTTAAAAAAATTCAAATAAAGACAAAAAAATCAAATCATAATCCGATAATTACCACAATCCAACTAAAGGCAAGAATGACTCAAGATGTACACCACCATGGCCTTCAAAAAATGAAAACACTACCACTCCTAGTATCATAATGACATCAAATCCCATTATCCCACGTGACCAAGTCAAATGACATACTACAGTCGCCTATTACAACCTCACATGACTAACAAATAACAATACGTTTTAGGATTACCTTACTATCAACAGGCGTCTCCACAGACCAGACAGTATCTAATATAGAGTAAAAGAGTGCAATTTATTTTAACACGTGACTTCGCCTTCAAAAAGAAAATAAAATGAAAGTTGAGTAATATTGTGACTTGCATTTAAAATCTCAATTATAACCTACAAAAATAAATATTAATGGGATAAACAATACAAGTTATTTGCACAAACTCTAACACCAAAGAGAATGTAACGTATATAATTTCAAAGTATATATGGCATTACTGCGTAGCAGTACTTGTTATGTATACAAACTCTCGATAAATATTCAATTTAAAAAGTGTGAATTAATTAACTCTCATTCTAAGGGAAAAGTTCAAGGTTTTAATTTCCTTAGTTTAGCAAGATCAAAACTTAATAAGACGGTTGATGAAACGGATTTATGATCGTCCCCGGCTGACCTGCAAAAAGAACTTGACACCGGTGTGGTATCTTGCCAACACCCCTCCGATGCCTAAGTTAGCTTGAGGATGGAGGAATAAAGTAGAAATACTGTTATGGGTCAAATTGGGCAGAATGTTCGTACCTTGTACCATAGAGCTGCCTCCATTTATATAGAGACCTTGTTAGAGACAAATTAGGAAGGGACGTGGTCCACTCCTGATTTGGCGGAGTAAATCAAGGCTAGTGGCCTTTGATTTGGTAACTGAATCCCCAATGATCACCCTTGCCTTAAATAGCGGGAGCAGGCGAAGATGGTGCGCAAGATGTGGAGAGATCTCTGGGATCTTCCTTTTCTTGTGGGACGATCCGTTTTAGGCAGATAGATCCCAGGAAATGCGGAGATTGATCTGGTAGAGTAGTTCGGCCAATGATCTGGGCTGAGCAGAGCAGACAGTGGCTGAGCTGAGCATACCAGGACCCTGGCTGAGCTGAGCATACCAGGACCCTGGCTGAGCTGAGGATATCGAACTGAGCAGACCAGAAAATATCTGAGGTGAATGGCTTACTGACCGACTAGAATATTAACCGGCTCAGCCTGCCCGTCATGACCTATCAGCTACTCCCCTATTTCCGAACGGTTGGCGTGCTTTAAGAGAGGAAATATCAATGGTCTGATGCATTGAATCATGACGGCTCACGCTTTGCCTGGGTTCATACGCCGCATTTAATGCTGTGTCAGAAACGTTTGAGTGCTTGGAGACGGCGTTTAATCTGGGAGTGCCACGTGTGTCTAATCAACGGCTCACATTTGAAGGCCCATTATGGAGGGCTCTATAAAAGGGGGCTGTTAAGACTTATCAGGGTTTTTCCTCTCGTCATTTCCACAGCATACCAGGTTTCCAAGGACTTCTACCAGAAACTGCTTTCTGCCATTCGCTTCAGACTGTCGCCGTTCCCGTAATCTAGGTACGCTTGGGTCGTTTTCTTTTTCGATTCTGGCTGGTAACAACTTTGTTCCAGACCCTAGAGGTTTAGGACATTCCTGGGCCTTCTTTTTCCTCCGGCTCTGTCGTTACCTGTACCGCCATTCCGACTGCCCTGTATTAGGAGAGTTCGCCTACTCCCCAGCCGCTTCACTATATTACCAGGACCTTTTTACCATCATTAAGCCAGCCATCCCTGATTTCCATAGAATGGGCTCTAGAAAACCACAGATTAGGATGTCTGTACCAACTCCTTCGCGAAGGGACGCCACCCAGGCTGACCATCCAGAACCAACGAACCCCGTAGATCGTCCAGAGCCCCGAGGCGTAGCCTTACATCTCAGGCCCATAGAGGCTGATCGGATAGCCTCGACAGTGACCGAGGCTGACCTCGCCGTCCTGAGGGTGAAGTACCAAATCCCAACCTCAGTTCATCTGAGAGTCCCTGGTCCGGACGAGAGAGCGAACGCCCCCAGGTTCAATGAGCTGAGCCTCTACATAGCAGATTTCGAGGCCGGGCTGAGGCTTCCCTTCCATCCCTGCATAAGGGAGGTTCTCTGGTTCTTGGGGCTTTCCCCAGGACAACTCTTGCCCAATGCCTGGCGAATCCTGGTCAGCTGCTGCGTGCTCTGGGCAGCTGCCACGGAGGACAAGGCAAGGCTGACCCCAGAAGCCTTCCTGTACTGCCACGGAATAAGCATGGCTGCTCAGGGGTGGTGGTACTTCTCCAGGAGGGACAGCTCAGCTCCTGCAATCGAAGGCCTCCCCTCATCCAACAAGAGGTGGAAAGACAAGTTTTTCTTCCTCTCAGGGGAAGGATGGGAGTTCCCTGCTTGGGAAGAGCGAACGAGCGCTTCCAAGATTCGCATATTCTGGGGAGAAGTCTGCCCATCCCGTGAGCACCGACCTCCCGCACCTGTTCAGTTTTCCTTCCACTTTTATCTATCATGCTCTTCCTGTTTAACCTTTCTTTATTGTGTCTTGAGCAGGAAAACAAAGACCCGCGATCTCGGCTGAAGTCAGAGAGCAACTGAGGGCCGTGGCTGAGTACCCCGAGCGTGACCACAGAGTTCTCATCACTCCGGAAACTCTAGCGATCTACCTTCTCGGTCCAGAACCCACGCGTGAGGCCCTTGCCTTAGAGAGAGGTATCTCCTCTTCTATGTTCTTCTGTTAGATGAAGCCATCTCACTCAGACCTTTTGTTTGTTTTTATCAGAGGACGAAGGGATGAAGCTGAACGCCGACAAGCTGGCCGAAATGATCGAGCGTTCGGAGCGGGCCAATACCAAGCCCAAGAAAACAAAGAAGAAGAAGGCTCTGGTTGACCCTTCCACATTTGTGGATTCGGGTGTGACTGCCCAGAGGCGGCAAACTCAGGCTCCTCCTGCCAAAAGATTGAGGAGGGACGAGGCCGAGAAGGTCGTCATCCCAGAACGGCAGACCGCTCTCGACGAGCAGGTCATACTTGATGAGGAGGCTATCGCTACAGCCTCCGAAGTGGAGGCTCCTGCAGCCCAAGACCTTGCTGAACAAACCCAAACTCAGCAGGGTAAGAAAAGGAAAAGCAGTGAAGCCTCTGCGCCCGACGCTGAACTGCCAGAGCCTGCCCCAGAACTGTCCATCATGCTCAGTAGCAGGTACTCAATTGGCGCAATGCATGAGCTGGCGACCGCGAAGGATCGCGAAATTCTAAGGAGCAAACCTTCCGAAGAGAAGCGTGCGCGGCTCCTCGTCCTCTTGGCCAAGGTATCCATCCTTCCCTCCTCTTTCACATACTTTCTCAATTATCGACCAGTTCTAATCTTTGTTTTTACTGTGTGGTAGGCGTCAATCCTCAGCTCCGACTTGGTGCAAGAGGCGGTAAACGATGAGGACACGGTTGCTGAGCTGGAGGAGAAGCTCAGACAAGGTGAGAAGCTGGAGTTCGAGCTCAGAGAGTCCAACTCCAAGCTACAGGAAGAGATTTTCCAGCTGAGGGACGAGAACTCAGTCAAGGTGGCTCAGCTTGCGAGCTTAACAGAAGTCTCTTCTGCCCACGAAAAGCGGGCATCCCAGCTGGAGAACAAACTGACCCTGGAGGAACGCCAGGTGGCTGATCTGAAGAAGAAACTGGCAGATGCCATGTTGGGTATGACGTCCCAACAAAAACACGTCCGAGAGTTGCTCCAGAGATGCGATGAGCAGGGCCGGTTGCTCTCAGAACAGGACGTGAAGATCAACTCACTGACAGAACAGGCTCGGTCAGCCCAGATGGATCAACTAAAGGACTCTCCGGAGTTTATAGATCTGATGACCGAGTACTTCTTCGGGGGCTTCATGTCCCTGAAGAGGAAGATCAGTTCTGCTCATCCTCAGCTGGACTTAAGCGCTTTCAAGCCGGAGGCAGGGGACGTCGGCCTGGAAGAGTTCGATGAGGAGGAGGCCTCCGAGGAAGAAGAAGAGGGGGACGATGGCCATGCTGGGGCCTTACTCAGGGAGGGGACAACCGACCGTGGTCTACTCAGGATCACACAAGGTGAAGAAGGCTCGGCCATCATAGAAATCCCCGAGGATGACGAGTCTCAGCTTCCTCTGCCCGTGGTTGACCGCGCCGTTGTCATGGCTGAGGGGATCTTGGAGCGCGCGGGGGATGCCCTTATCGAAGAAATTGCCGATGAAGTCTTCAAGGAACCCTCTCCTGCAGCAGACCAGGTGGCTGACCCTTCAACTCAGGAACCACCCCCTCTGGCTGACCAGTCTTCGGCCCCGGAAGACAATAATTAGTTTTTTCTTTACTTTAGTTTTTTCTTGTATCTTCCATTTGGTTTCACAATGCTTGTAAGAAAAACACTTCGGTGAATAGAATGAGAAATTCCATACGTTATGCTTCAGCTGAGTGAATAACTTTCTCTTTTTTTTTTCTTTTCTGTCTCTGTTTCTGTATGCGATGTCTTGACATATATCTTAAGAAATATAACTCAAGAAACATAACTTAAAGTGGAATAATTTCCTTGTCGCAACACGTTGATTGCCCCTGAGGCTTGATTGCTGGGTAGGCAAAGCTGCTCGGGTACATAATCTCGGAGGACCTTGCTGAGCATTCGAGGATGCTCAGATACCTGGTCCCGGAGGACATGTCTGAGCAGTCGAGGCTGCTTGGGTACATGGTCCCGGAGGACATGTCTGAGCAGTCGAGGCTGCTTGGATGCATGGTCCCGGAGGACATGTATGAGCAGTCGAGGCTGCTTGGATGCATGGTTCCGGAGGACATGTCTGAGCAGGCGAGGCTGCTTGGATACATGGTCCCGGAGGACATGTCTGAGCAGTCGAGGCTGCTTGGATGCATGGTCCCGGAGGACATGTCTGAGCAGGCGAGGCTGCTTGGATACATGGTCCCGGAGGACATGTCTGAGCAGTCGAGGCTGCTTGGATGCATGGTCCCGGAGGACATGTCTGAGCAGTCGAGGCTGCTTGGATA
The DNA here is from genome assembly GCA_019985065.2 of Arctostaphylos glauca. Lineage (NCBI taxonomy): Eukaryota > Viridiplantae > Streptophyta > Magnoliopsida > Ericales > Ericaceae > Arctostaphylos > Arctostaphylos glauca. The sequence goes on along the minus strand of JAHSPW020000011.1, from coordinate 7,835,702 downwards.
CATTTGGTTATCTTCAGACTTAATTCAGACAACTTCATAGAAGTAACAATCTGTCCATCTTGACTGGACTTGTAATAAATTTGATGATTCCTGTTTACATATCAAGACAGGACAACGAAATAACAATGAAATAAGATAATAGGGACAAACACTTGGTAAATATTATTGAAAGTACTTCTTTAAGTGCTCTGCATTCCAGGGTTGGGGGAGCTTTTTCCCTGACAATGTAGCTAAACGGTAGGCCCCAGCCTTCACGTGTTCAGTTACTTGGTAAGGACCTTCCCAATTTGGCCCCAGATGTCCAATCCTCATCCCTGTGGGATCTACTTTCTTTAGTACCAACTCCCCAGTTCTGAAACTTCTTTCCCTGACCTGGCTGTTGTAGAATCTGGCCATTTGCTGTTGATAAGCGGCCATTTTAATGGCTGCTCTTTCTCTCTTCTCCTCTAGGAAGTCTAATCCCTCCAAGAGTCCTTGTCGGTTCTCTTCCTCTTGGAAATCCCGAGTTCTGTGGTTGAGCAACCCAATTTCTACAGGGATTACTGCCTCCGCCCCATAAGCCAAAGAATAAGGGGTTTCTCCAGTCGCTGTACGGGTGGTCGTTCGATAAGCCCACAGGACACTGGGCAACTCCTCTGGCCAGTCTCCCTTCGCAGCTTCCAACTTCTTCTTCAGGTTTTTCTTTATTGTGCGGTTTGTGACTTCAACCTGTCCATTGGCTTTAGGATACGCTTTGGAAGCGTAATGGACCCGTATTCCCCTCTGCTCACAAAATTCCTGAAACTGGGCATTATGGAACTGTTTGCCACGATCAGTGATGATCACCCTGGGTAATCCAAACCTGCTGATAATGTTCTTCCAGATGAAGTCGATGGCCTTCTTCGTAGTGATAGTGGCAAGGGGTTCAGCTTCCACCCACTTGGTGAAGTAGTCTACAGCTACAATAACAAATTTGTTCTGCCCCTTGCCTATAGGAAGAGGCCCAATTAGATCCAATCCCCACTGGGCGAACGGCCAGGGAGAGGGGATTGGAGTTAACAAAGTGGGAGGATGGTGAAGAATGTTTCCAAACTTCTGGCATTTCTCACACTTCTGGACCATCTGCATTGCGTCGCTCTGCATGGTAGGCCAGTAATATCCTGTTCGGACCAATTTCTGTGCCAATGCTCTACCCCCAGAATGATTTCCACAAGATCCTTCATGGACTTCCCTCATAGCGTATTCCGCTTCCTCCTCAGTGAGACATCTCAGCAATGGGAATGAATAACTCCTGCGATACAAGACTCCCCCTAGGCACAGATATTTAGCTGCTCTCAGCCTCAGCCTTCTAGCTAGGTCCCTATCAGTGGGCAGCACGCCACTCTCCAGATAACCAACAATAGGATCTGCCCAAGAGTTCTTGTAACTGACAGCAACTACCTCCTGAACAGGCAACTCCACACTTGGTTGCTCCAGCCTGTGAATTGGGACGAGACGACTGAGGGTTTCTTCTCGAGCTGTGGCCAGTCGTGCAAGCTGGTCTGCTTCTGCATTCTCCTCGCGAGGGATCCTTATTAATTTCAATATATCAAAAGCTTTGTGGAGACGCTGGACCCGGTCTAAATATAGCTTCATCCTATCCTCCTTGGCTTCATAATCTCCCAGGACTTGCCCCACCACTAATTGGGAATCACTGCCAACGGTAAGCTCCTTTATCCCTAAGGATTTCGCAAGCTTGAGCCCGATCAGAAGTGCCTCGTACTCAGCCTCATTATTGGTGGCCTTGAAGTTGAACCTGACGGCATAGAGAAGTTTGAGCTTGTCTGGAGAAATTAAGATGATACCTGCCCCGCTGGCCCCTGTATTCACAGAACCATCAACATAGAGAACCCAACCTACTGACTCTTCGGGCTCCGCGCTGGGTGGTTCACTTGATGGGGAATTTGAAGTATCTGAGGGTGAGAATTCAGCCACAAAATCAGCAAGGGCCTGTGCTTTGATGGCTGTTCTGGGACAGAACTCTAAGTCGAATTCGCCCAGCTCCACTGACCACTGAATCAGCCTCCCCGACGTCTCGGGGTTGTGCAGGGTTTTCTTGAGCGGCTGATCGGTCATAACTTTGATGGGATGGGCCTGAAAGTAAGGCCTCAGCCTCCTTGCTGCTGTTACCAAGGCAAAGGCCATTTTTTCTACCTTAGGATATCTGGTTTCAGCACCCCGCAAGGCTCTGCTCGTATAGTAGACTGGATGTTGCACATTGGCTTCTACTCTGATTAGCACCGAGCTCACTGCACGGGGCGAGACAGCCAGATAAATGTATAGGTCTTCTCCCTTCCGAGTACGGCTGAGGAGAGGAGGAGACATAAGGTACTCCTTCACCTCCTGAAAGGCCATTTCACACTCTGGAGTCCAATGGAAGGCTTTCTTCAGGACCTGGAAGAACGGATGGCACTTATCGGTGGCCCTGGACACAAAACGATTGAGGGCCGCGATGCACCCAGTGAGTTTCTGTACCCCCTTAACTCCCCTGGGAGATTCCATATTAAGAACGGCGCTGATCTTCTCAGGATTGGCCTCTATACCCCTCTGGGACACCATGAACCCCAGGAACTTTCCTGAACTGACCCCAAATGCGCACTTGCTGGGGTTGAGTTTCATCTGATATTTTCGCAGTGCCTCAAATGTTTCCCTGAGATCTTCCACATGATTTGATCTCCTCTGACTCTTGACCAACATGTCGTCGACGTAAACCTCCACATTGCGACCTATTTGTTCCTTGAACATCCGGTTAACCAGTCTCTGGTATGTGGCCCCTGCATTCTTGAGTCCAAAGGGCATCACCTTGTAGCAGTAGAGGCCTCTGGCTGTAATAAAGGACGTTCTCTCCTCATCCTCAGGGTGCATCTGGATCTGATTATAGCCCGAGAATGCATCCATGAAGCTGAGCAGCTCATGGCCAGCTGTGGAATCGACGAGAAGGTCAATCCTGGGTAGAGGGAAGCTGTCTTTAGGGCAGGCTTTGTTAAGATCCTTGAAATCCACACACATCCTCCATTTTCCCTTCGGCTTAGGGACGAGCACCACATTGGATATCCACACTGGGTATTTAGCTTCCCTGATAAACTGAGCCTCCTCCAATTTATCTACCTCTGCAGCAATGGCTGTATTGCGCTCTGGAGCAAACGTGCGCGTTTTCTGCTTCACTGGGCGATGAGCACTGTCCACATTCAACCGATGAGTGATGACACTGGGGTTTATTCCTGGCAAATCTCGGTGTGACCAGGCAAAAACATCCGCATAGTCCCTTAGAAATTCCACCAGAGCACTCCTCTCTTCTGATCCCAGACCTGAACCCAATCGGAACGTCTTCTCAGTCTGCCCTTCCACGACAGGTACCTCGACGAGTTCCTCAACTGGTTCTCCTTGCTGAAGCTTCTCCTCATCCCTTGTGTCAAGCCCACTGACCGAAAGTGCTTCCCTTGTCTTTATCGAAGTGATATAACACTCCCTTGCTCTCTTCTGATCTCCTCTGACCTCTCCAACACCACCAGCTGAAGGGAATTTGAGTTTCAAATGAAATGTGGAAACCACTGCTTTGAACTTGTTGAGGGTCTGCCTACCCAATATCACGTTATAAGCTGAAGGGCAATCCATCACCAGGAAGTCCACCAAGGCAGTGGCATTCCTTTGCTCATTTCCAATCATGATGGGCAGGGATACCACGCCCAAGGGATGGGCTGTCTCCCCCGAAAAACCGACTAGAGGAGACTGCACAGGCCGAATACTATCTCTCCCCAGCTGCAGCTTCTCAAAAGCAGGTAAGAAGAGGATATCTGCTGAGCTCCCTGTATCCACGAGGATCCTCCTCATTGTCCAGTTGGCGAGGAGAGCCGTGATCACCAACGGGTCATCATGAGGATAGAGTACTCCTTCCTCGTCCTCTGCCGCGAACTGGATGGCTGAATCCGTCACCCGCGTGCGCTTGACTGGTCTCTCGGCATTGAACACTTCCCTGACATAGGTTCTCCGAGCAGCCCTGGTATCTCCACTAACTCCTGGCCCCCCAGAAATCGTGTTTATTTCCCCTGTGGGGCGATGAGGAGGCGGAGGGGGAAGAGTCCTTTCACGCCTATGATCAGCCGGCCCAGCAGCTTGTCCTGTCCCTTGATTAAACTCTCCTTCCTTGCGAACAAACCGTTGGAGACGTCCTCGTCTGATCAACCCCTCAATCTGCTGTTTCAGCTCAATGCAGTCATCCGTATCGTGTCCATGATCACGATGGAAACGACAATACTTTTGGCGAGAGCGTCGCTCAGCCGGTGTCTTCATCTTTCCTGGCCACTTGAGCTCAGGATACTCACTTATCTCCTGCAGCACCTGATTGACTGTTGCGACCAGGGGAGTATAGTCTTGGAATCTCCTATCTGGCCTCCCCCTCTGGGGAGAATCTCGTCTGTCCATTCTCTTCCCTCTCGGGTAGTCCTCAATCCTAGGCTGCCCGGTTTCTTTTCTTCGTTTGCTCGGCTGAGAAGGCCCCGTCTGGGGTGCAGAAGCTTCCTTTTCGCGATTGCGATGGGCGGCAAGGGTATCCTCTGCGTTCATCTGTCGCTGAGCCCGCATCATGAGCTCAGCCATGTTGGTCGGCGGCTCTGCAGATAAGGAAAACAAAAACTGTCCTGGTCTGAGACCTGACATGTATGCCGCGATGGCCACCTGATCATCAGCATTATCCACCTGCATAGATTCCTTGTTGAACCTGGTTGTGAATTCCCTAAGTGTTTCCCCCTTAGCTTGCTTAATATTGAGCAAGTAAGTGGCTGGCCTCCTGTATCGCTGACCAGCAATAAAATAACTTACAAAGAGGCGACTGAGCTCTTTGAAAGTACTGACTGTGCTGGGAGCAAGTTTGTTGAACCACATCCGAGCGGCTCCTCGGAGAGTGATGGGAAAAGCCCTGCACATAATGGCGTCAGGCACCGCCTGAAGGTGCATAAGGGATTTGTAAGTTTCCAGGTGATCAAGAGGGTCTCTGGTCCCATCAAAGATATCAATCTGAGGGACTCTGAATTTTGGTGGGAGGGGCACCGCCATCACATCAACAGTGAAGGGAAGTTCAGTGGTCTGTACCAACTCATCCACAGAGGCTGGAGCTTTGGCCTTCATCTGCTTCGTCAGGTTGTCCAACTGTGTCTTCATATGGCGCATCTGATCGGTCGTAAGACCTTCAGGAAATGAGGAACCGGAAAAAGTTCCGTAGTGCGGTGCTGCAGCATGGCTGCTGGTCTCCCCATGCCCCCCAGTAACGTCAAAGTCTACGCCGGCCATTCCTGGGGCAGGGGGATCAGCTATCGGGGCCAGTGGCGGTGGTGGATTTCTAGCAGGGGGTTCAGGTTGTAGGCGCTGCAGTAAGGCCTGATTCTGCTCCAGAATGCGCTGCATCCCTTGCGTCAACGTCACCACGTCCTGACGGAGGGCCTGATAATCAGCGGCGGTTGCAACAGGTGGAGCAGAATGAGCATTGTTGTCGTTGGAAGCCATGGATCGAGTCAAGACCATAAATCCGATCAATCAATAAATTTCTAATCGTTCCCACAGACGGCGCCAACTGATGAAACGGATTTATGATCGTCCCCGGCTGACCTGCAAAAAGAACTTGACACCGGTGTGGTATCTTGCCAACACCCCTCCGATGCCTAAGTTAGCTTGAGGATGGAGGAATAAAGTAGAAATACTGTTATGGGTCAAATTGGGCAGAATGTTCGTACCTCGTACCATAGAGCTGCCTCCATTTATATAGAGACCTTGTTAGAGACAAATTAGGAAGGGACGTGGTCCACTCCTGATTTGGCGGAGTAAATCAAGGCTAGTGGCCTTTGATTTGGTAACTGAATCCCCAATGATCACCCTTGCCTTAAATAGCGGGAGCAGGCGAAGATGGTGCGCAAGATGTGGAGAGATCTCTGGGATCTTCCTTTTCTTGTGGGACGATCCGTTTTAGGCAGATAGATCCCAGGAAATGCGGAGATTGATTTGGTAGAGTAGTTTGGCCAATGATCTGGGCTGAGCAGAGCGGACAGTGGCTGAGCTGAGCATACCAGGACCCTGGCTGAGCTGAGCATACCAGGACCCTGGCTGAGCTGAGCATACCAGGACCCTGGCTGAGCTGAGGATATCGAACTGAGCAGACCAGAAAATATCTGAGGTGAATGGCTTACTGACCGACTAGAATATTAACCGGCTCAGCCTGCCCGTCATGACCTATCAACGGTCTTATCTTCAAATAATATTAAAGAAGTTGATGTTACAAATAAATATTAAAATGTTATGAGTTGCCAGAAAAGTTATGAATCCAAGACTTATATATGTTAACAAAATAAATTTAAAAATAAAAAGACCGTGACCAAAAAGATTTAAAAAGTTCACGAAGAATGAAAAAAAAGTTTAAAAAATAGATTTTTTACTATTTTTAGTGTGATTAAAATCTTTGTGTTTGAATTTCTTTTAACTCCAATCCATATTGTTATATATTTATCAAATAAAACTTTAAGTTGTTAGCTTTTCCCTATCCCTATCACTTAATCTAAGACAACCATAAGTTGATAAAAGAAAAAAAGGGGAAATAAAACAAAGTTCTGGTTGGTGTCAGGGAGTATTGGGTTTATTTGGACTGTGTTAATTATTAAATTATTATCTTATTAGTGTTTTGTCTTTATTTGAAATTCTTTTATAATTTTTTTGGTTGTATATTAAATTTTTTATAGTTATTGGCTCGTCTTGACAAGAAAAAATTCAGAAAAAATAAAAAATAAACCAACACAAGGTCTTTTTTGACTTATTTTTTTATCTTTAGTGAAATTTTTTAAAATTTTTGACATAATTTTATATTTTTAGATTTCTCGAGACGAATCACTAATCAACAAAAAAAAAAAAACAACAACAATAATTTTTTTAAATAAAGACAAAAAAATAATTAATTTAAATAAGTTTTAAAAATTTTAAATTTTTTTTATGTTTAATCGAATATGGGCAGAAATCACAATGCTCGGTCGTAGTTCTAGAAATAAATTAAATAATTATTCACGTTGAGTTCTTCCGAATAAAGCACCGCCTCAGTTAAATTCCTATTTCCCTGGTTGACTGGTCAAATTGATATCATAACCATAAACAAAGCTATAAGTTTATCTTTGGACAAATTACACCCACCTCCCCTAAAATTTCTTATAAATACATTAATCTCTAGTATAATTTAAAAAACTAATCTGAATTTTTTATTTTTATATTATTATACGGTTACCTTTCATATCATTAAAGTCGGTCAACAGCTGTTAGTTAATCTATTGAGATTTCAAGATTTTAATTATTTTAGCAAAACGAATCATAACATGATCCATATCACGTTCAAAATAACATGTGTTAAATTTAAAAAAAAAATTTAAAATCAAAACTCGAATAAAATTGGAAAAGCTCTATTCAAGATTTAGTTTTAATTGTTTTTTTAAAATTCAATACAGACTGTTTCGAATGTGCTAAGAATTATATTGCTTCTCCAATTGGGAAAAAAAAATCTCAAATTTAAAGTTTTAATAGTTTGAATAACGACGTCTAACTAATTTAATGAGAGAGAAGATAATTGAATAATAATTTAAAAATAAGAGATATCAAATTAATTTCTAAAATTATTACAAAAATCACTGTCTTTATATATAAAAAAAAAAACTTAAAGGAGGTGAATGTAATTTACCGTTTATTTTCTGTTTGTATTGTTTTCAAATAGAAGAGGATCCGCGTGAACTCATTGATTTGCAAAGGCTGTTATGAATTATTTTGGGTAAAATGCACTGACCTCCCCTGAGATTTCTTACAAATACAAACACCACCCGTAAGGTTTCAGAAAATCCAAAGAGCTCCCCCTACTTTACAAAATATTAGTCCGTTTTCCCACTCAAACTAACTTCTGTTAAATTCTAACAGTTTTAATTTGAAATTCCAAAAATACCCCCCTAATTTTCATGAAAAAGAAGAAAATCTCTAAAAAAAACTCCATCTCCCAAAACATTTCACAAATTATTTTTTTTCTCCCCATATGAAAATGTTATAATCTTTATTTAATTTTTTTTATATTTATGAATTTTACGTTTAATTTTTATAGGTTATTAATTCTTCTTGACGAAATAAATTTAAAAATTAAAAACTTCTGTCTAAGAGTTTAAAAAAAGTTCAATAAGAATAAAAATAATTTAAAAAGGAAAATTTTTGTAGACTGTTTTTTTCTTTTTCATTTTTTTGAGCTTTCAAAAATGGGCACAAAATAATTCAAAAAGAAAAATAGAAAAGTACCAAAAAAGAGTAAAGTAGCGATAAAAAAAGTTTGAGTTTGATAGGTATATTTAACAAATAGGAGTATAACTTAAATTAAGATTATAAGATTGAACATTTCTTTTTGTTAAATACGCCTAATAAATTTTTTTATTCGCGCTACTTTTTTTTTTGGGTTTTAAATTATTTTGTGTCTGTATTCGAAAGCTAAAAAAAAAATCCAAAGAATTTGTCCATTTTGAATTATTTTCGTCTTTAGTGAACTTTTTTTTTAATTTTTAGACTTAATTTTTTAATTTTTAAACTCATTTCTTCTAGATGAATTAATAATCTATAAGAATTAAATGCAAAATTCACAAATAGAAAACAAAATTAAATAAGAATTATAAGATTTACACACAGTGAGAATATAAAAATGACATATAAAGTGTTTTGGGAGATGAGAGGTTTTTTTCAAAGGATTTTCTTCTTTTCGTAGACATTAGGAGGTATTTATTTTGAAATTCCAAATTAAAATATGTTAGAATTCAACAAAAGTTAGCTTGAGGGGAGAAATAGTCTAATACTTTGTAAAATGGGGGAGGATTTTGCATTTTTTGAAACCGAGATCAGTGCATTTTATCCAATTATTTTTTATTTTGTTGGGGTCCACATTTCGAACTGTTGTAAACTCAAAAGATGGCTTAAAAAAAAAATTATACATATATATATATATATATTATTATTATTATTATTATTATTGTTGTTGTCAAAGACACGGCGTAAATTTCATTGTTTATACTTTATGTAGTCTTTCTTTTGTGAAAAATTAGAAGAATACAACGTGCACATCACGATACAGATGTATTCAGAATCGTTGAATGCATGTAGAGTCTACTATAATTTTGCGAGCTCTATGTGTATCCGACAGTTCCAAACATCTGTACCCAGATGTGCACGAAAAATTTGTGTTTCTAAACTTATTGTTCTCGTATTAGTATTTAATTTTTATGTTTTTTTATTTTTTGGTGGGTGGCCTACTTCACACTCCTCCACTAAATACACGTGGTTCATCCTCTTCTATTTTCTAGAATCCTAATTAAGGCATGCAACTGGTAGGTTAAGGAAACCCAAATCAGCGTTTGTACAGTCTTAATCTGGAATTCAATGAATCAGTTCTTGGCAAGACAATGGTTGATTATTAGGTTTTTTTAGCTAAATTATTTAGTATTGATGTTATTTTTTAACCTCTCTTTTTTTTTTAAAATTTTTTTATCAAGTTTACCTCCAATTTTTTAGATTAATTATTCACCTTGATGAAAGACATCTAAAAAGTAAAAAATTATGATCACAAGTCTAAAAAATTCACTAAAGATTAAAAAAAAAAACAGTTTCATAGCTTCATCTTTTGTATTGAAATTTGAAAAGAATTTTTGGAATTTGTCCTAATTCCGATTTTAGAAAAATCTCAAAATTTAACATAGATTATTTTGAACATGGTAGAAATTATATTGCAGTTTATTTTTTACTACCGGCGTTTGACTTATTTTAGGAAGAAAAAAATTAATTGCATAATAATTTTAAAAGTAAGAAAGTTCATAAAAAGAGGTTTTTATATTTGTAAAAACCTCAGTGGAAGTGAGTGTAATTTACCCAACTATCAATTGGGAATAAAGTGAATTAAATTGGCATGTGCCATCAAAACCCTGCATGTAATGATCAAAAGCTTCAAAATCTTGGAGTCATTCCTCCAAGTCAGCTACCAAATGTCTCATTCTAGAAAAAGCCCAAAATTAACCCCAAAGTCTCTTATATTCGCCCTCCCAAGTAAATAAACTTTGACAAGTAAATAAAATAGTATTTCAATAATTTTGTGTATTATAAAAAATATATATAAATAGACAAAAATATTGTGTGAAAATCAGTTCCCTTCTGCTTTGTTATTATACACCAGGAATAGAAAGTAAAGAAAAAGAAAAAACAAGGTCCAATAGGAAATAATTAAATTAACCTCGCAAGTCAAAACAGAGGGTGGACATAGAACTATCTAGCTAGTTGGGACCTTCACCAGTGTCATCAATAAGAGAGTGAAAGAGAGAGAGAGAGGAAAGCAATTGTTGAACTTGTCCCATTCTTGACCATTGACTTTGTCTTCATATCTTCCCTTTCTCTCTCATTTCACGCCTGGTCTTCCCTTCCTCTGCACAACCCATAAATATATAGACCTACTTCTCTCTTTTGATGCTTATCAATCAATCAAGCTAATTTGTTGGACAACAGATTCCAAAGCATGGCCGCCGGTGGAGGATCAGCAACCACCACTCGGTCTCTTCAAGAAACACCCACTTGGGCTTTGGCAACAGTTTGCTTCATATTCATCTTTGGTGGACTTCTCATTGAATACCTCATCCATCTCCTAGCTCATGTCAGTAATTTAACAAATTCATAACCTTGTTCTGGACCTCCTCAAACAAATATCTTCTCCTCTCTCTCTCTCTAGATCTCTCTCTCTCTATATATATACATATAGTATTATTTCTTACTTATGTTTGGCTGTTTGGAATTGCAGTGGCTAAAGAGAAGTCGAAAGAATGCCTTGTACGACGCAGTAGAGAGGCTAAAGTCAGGTTTGTTAATTTACTTAATAATTGTACTTTTTTTTTTTGTATTAGTAGTACCTTTTTTTGTTAATTTCTGCGACATAAAATTAGAAACTTCTAAAATTGCACTGAAAACATACCTGTAGTTGAATTTGAGTATAGGTTCTAGTGTGGGCTATGTGAAAATAATTTGGTCACACGTTTCATTTTCTGTTTTTGCAGTTTAGCCCCAGCTAATCCAAATCTTTCTTTAATTGGCCATGATTTCTACTTCTTAATATGAACTCATGCTTCCTCAATTACATAGTTGGGATCCAAACATGCCCTTAATGTTTTCCTCTCTTTATCCTTGTAATACCAAGATTACCCTTCTCATGTTTGATGGATTTGGTGCAGTTTTGATGCTGTTGGGGTTTCTCTCCCTACTACTAGCTGCAACACAAAGGCCCATTGCCAAAATCTGCATACCAAACAGACTGGCAGATTCTATGCTTCCATGCCGTAAAGCAGTTCAAACTAAAACAACCAAAGCCATAGGATATTCCTATGACCATGTTTGGTCTGAATATGAAGCTAATCTTTCACATTGGGGGAGACAATTAGCTGCGGCCGATCCTTCTACCTCTTCGGATCATTGTGGTTCTAGGGTATGTATGTATTCTCGTCTTTTGTTCCACGCAATGAAGAATATTAAAACATCACGTGGCGGTATGTTTTCTTTCTTGTTTTAGAACGTCGAATTGGATGTTAGGCTGGCAAAATGTTTTTTAATTTCTTGTCCATATGAACTAGCAAGGCTTAGTGTCATAAAATGTTTAATGTTATTCCAGGGGATGAGTTCTCTGATGTCAGCTCAAGGGATGAATCAGCTGAGTATCTTCATATTTGTGATAGCAGTTATGCAGGTTTTGTACAGTGGCATTACAATGGGACTAGGAAGAGCCAAGGTACATGTTATACCCCGCTTTCATAAATACATTATACCTTCATATATACACGCACGCGCGCACAATTAGCATATTCAAGTCCTTCACCATATTTTTCATTTTGTGTTTATTTGTACCGTCTCGTTATCACTACTTCAATTGAATTATTCTTTCAGTGATAAATTGAAAAGAAAATATTTTAGATACAGACATTCGAATATATAACTATTCGGACGTGTCTTATGTACGTAAACTGTCCATGTTTATTGTTTTCACCCAACGCATATCAGATGATTCTGTTTGGATACGTGTCTGAAAATCAGTTACATTGCTCAAGTGAAAATAGAAGGTATGAATATGTTTAGCTGTTTAACTGCTGCCAAATTAAACAAAAGACCATGCATGTACTGAGGAGTCAACCCCATAAGTACAAACCCATAATTTCCAACACATATTTGGTAGTTGGGAAACAGTAAACTAATCATGCAGCACAATCTGTAAAGACTTTGACCTTTTCATGAGTTAACTTCCAGAAGTAGACAAATCTCTAGAACCCCTTTTTCCCGATGCTCACAAATTCTAGACTTGTTTCACATTTACGCGCTTTCTTATTCCGTTCAGATTATTAGCAATGATTCATGGGTTTTTTATTTAATTTTTGAGAGATCTGTTGACTGACCACACTGTCCACTAACAACGGATCTAATTAAAGTTTAAATAAATTTCGTATGGACTAGTTTTATAAAAATTTATTAGCATTAAGAATGTTTCGAAATTAAATCTTACGAATGAATAAAATCTTATATCGCATGTCTTAACCACTAGATCCATGACCCCAAAGCACTTGCCATGTGTCCCTTTACTTTAAAAAACAAAGCTAGTTTTCATTCAAATTTTGCCAAAATTATTTAGACTAAATATCCTATGCTTATTTTTAGATATTATACATACACACACATATGTATATGTAGAGTAAGCTTCTATTGAGGGATCCCTCATTTTGTTAAAATGAGGACCTCTCATTTCTGAATCAAATATTGATAATCGGAACCGTTCAATGTGTTTAAAACACGTTTTTAAGGATACCCGTGAGAAATCGGCTCAAAAAAATACCAAAAATGACTTGATCTAAGCAGTTGTGCATAAATGCTGACAGGACTAGTTTTATAAAAAATTGTTTCGATCAAGCCCTTCTCGGTAATATTTTAAGCCAATTTCTCTTGAATACCCTTAAAAACGTGTTTTAAACACATTGAACGGTTTTGATCATCAATATTTGATCCGAAAATGGGAGGTCCTCATTTTAGCAAAATGAGGGATCCCTCAATAGAAGCTTACTCTGTATGAGTAAGCTTCTATTGAGGGATCCCTCATTTTGCTAAAATGAGGACCTCTCATTTCTGAATCAAATATTGATAATCGGAACCGTTCAATGTGTTTAAAACACGTTTTTAAGGATACCCGTGAGAAATCGGCTCAAAAAAATACCAAAAATGACTTGATCTAAGCAGTTGTGCATAAATGCTGACAGGACTAGTTTTATAAAAAATTGTTTCGATCAAGCCCTTCTCGGTAATATTTTAAGCCAATTTCTCTTGAATACCCTTAAAAACGTGTTTTAAACACATTGAACGGTTTTGATCATCAATATTTGATCCGAAAATGGGAGGTCCTCATTTTAGCAAAATGAGGGATCCCTCAATAGAAGCTTACTCTGTATATGTATATGTATATGTATACTCCTCCTTTCTACTTTTAGTTTGTAGAGTAATTTTTGTTTCGTGTGGTTGATTATAGATGAGGCGTTGGAAAGGTTGGGAGAAAGAAACACAGACACTTGAATACCAGGCAGCTAATGGTATGCAATTGTGCTGATAATCAATCTCATATGTCATATATATATATGTGTGTGTGTGTATGTATGTATGTAATTAGGTTGGATTGGATTAATTTTGTTAAGCACTAATATTGGTAATCGACCTTCCCATATAGTAGACTTGTGATTTGTAATTTGTTTCCTTATAGTCCTACAATTTTCCAATATAGTCCAGACATTTAAAGTTATATATATTTCATCCACCGAATTTAAACAGTAAGCCCCGTGAATTTTTTCTATTTTTAGATCCAGAACGATTCAGATTTACGAGACAAACGACGTTTGGGAGGCGACATATGAGCAACTGTACAACAACACCATTCGTGTTATGGATTGTGAGTTTAAATTTGTGCTATCAAACTATAAATACTATAAATATTTCAAATAAATTATTTATTCCGTTATTCAGTAACACAGACTTCTCATAATGATAGTGAAATTGTGCAGAAATGTTTTTTCAGACAATTTTTCCATTCGGTAGCCAAAGTTGACTATTTCACGTTGCGTCATGGTTTCATTTCGGTTAGTATCTCATTCAAACTCCATTAAATTTGCTAAGAAATATAACGAAATTAAATGCACATAACACTAGACTTCAACGGGTCTAAATATAGATGAAGACAACATGAAGAAAAAATACAAAATTTTGTTGTTGTATTTTGAGTGAATGTAAGAGAAAAAGAGTATGTATGACCTTTTGCATCAAATAGTAAATTAATTGTTTAATTTTTGTAGGCGCATTTATCGACAAATAACACGTTCAACTTCCAAAAATACATACGGCGGTCGTTGGAGGATGATTTTAAAGTTATAGTCGGCATCAGGTATACAATTTTTGTTTCTTTTCTAATCCGCCGCGCAAATATCGTGTAGTAATATTTCGATGTGTGATTAATTTCCAAAAATTTTATTAATCTTTTATTATCTTTATTTAACGAAATCAACTTATTTATATGTGTGCAGCCCTTTCATGTGGCTTCTGGTTGTTATCTTCTTGCTAGTGGATGTCCATGGTGAGCATGAACTACTCGTATGTCATTTTTGTTTACTTTCGTGACTATTGGGAATAGTCGCGAATTCTTCTATATAAGGGGGTTCCTTCCATTTGTTTTAAAGGACTTTTGGGGGAGACACATATATAGAGTTCTAGATTGATTTTTTCATTTATTGTTTCGAGTTTTGAGTCTTCATATGAGAGAGTACAAGTTCATTATTTGGTTCGCCAAGCCCCATCGATTGGAGTGCTACTTCGGTGGGTTCGATCATTTTATCCTGGGAGACAAGCGCCCATTCAAATAGTGAGCACCGTAGCGAGGGCAAAATTTGTCTTAAGGACATAGTGTTTACACTAGACTTGATCATTTCCATGCGATTTTCAGGTTTTATCTTTATATGATTTTGTTATCTTTGATTTCGTTATTTATGTCACGGTAACACAAAAAGTATACACACAATTTTTCTAACAATATACACATATATTTAGAGTGATAATTAGGCTTTTGGATTATTTTACGCATATCTCAATTAATTTTAAAACTCTAAAATTAATGACCTGATAAATTTTCAGTAGCTCGCCATGTATTTTTTTTGACCTTAGGATGGAAAAGGTGAGCTTCGGAAGGCAGATTTAAAGGTTTAGTTTCTAGGAGTATTTGTCTGATAGCTTAAAGTCTCCAAAGTAATTTACACACGCCTCAATTAATATTTTGAAGACCAATTTCACCGTTTGAAAATTAGAGAAGTTAAAAAAAGACAATAATAATCTCGTTACTCATGACTCTCATACTCCTACTAAACCAACCATTTGGAGTTCTCGTAATTTATCCTGTGTCTATTTCCAGTAATAATTCGTTTCAATGGGTGTGTATTGAAACAGGTTGGCATGTATACCTGTGGGTGTCGTTTCTCCCACTCATTGTAAGTATTTATTCAAATAACGAATATAATTATCCCCACATAGTTTGACACAAAGAATAATTTGAGACTAATCAATAATAGCTCTTTTATTAGAAAAAAAGTGAACAATAATAACAACATCGATCATTCTGTATAAAATCTCTGTCTCCATTTTGTTACACATTTATGAATCTTAGATTTTCTGACTTGATCTGCTCACAATATCGTGTTTCAATTTCTTCTATATATATGTCGACGATTAATATTTTCAATTTTTTTTGGGTTCAAATTTATGTAGGTAGTGCTAGTTGTTGGAACTAAACTTGAAGTAATTGTTGCGAAAATGGCAATACAACTGAAAGATCAAAACAGTGTGGTGAAAGGAACGCCAGTGGTCCAGCCCAATGACAATCTCTTTTGGTTTGGAAATCCAGAATTCGTATTGACCCTTCTCCATTATGTACTATTCACGGTAATAATTTAATTGTTGATTTATAAAAAGACAATTAAATAAGAAATGTAACTCTTTTTGTTTCTTTTATAATTAATTAACATTAAACTGATTAATTGATTGTTCTTTGCAGAATGCATTTGAACTTGCCTTTTTCGTTTTCGTCACGGTATGAATTTATCGCGGCTTACTTCTTTTCTTCAAATTAACCTTTGATTTATTTAGCTAATATTATCTTTGAATGATTTTCAATTTTTATTTCAGCTGCAATATGGGTTTCATTCTTGTTACCATGAACGTATGGAGATCGTTATTATTAGAGTGGTATTGGCGTAAGTACCTAATAGACCTTTTCTCTCTCTCTCAAACACACACACACCCAGAGGCTTGTTTCAAGGGAGAATGATTTGGTTCAAATTTTCACTATTTAATAATTAAATTAAGCTTTGGCTTATTTGAACTGCTTCCGTTCGTCTAACACTTGCATTTTCAAATGATGGTTATAGGGTGATGGTTCAAGTCCTTTGCAGTTATATTACTCTTCCCCTTTACGCCCTTGTAACCCAAGTAATAATACTCTCTCTCTCTCTCTCTCTCTCTCTCTCTCTCTCTCTCAAAGTTTATCCCTTTTGGGAGTTTTAGGCTTTTGGCTTTGATTTCCAATGTTGTTCGTGAAATCTCCCTTTTAAAACTATTTAAAATTATTTTGAGAGGTTTTGTTTCACTTTCGAAATAACTAGCAAAACCATTGAAAGATAATATTAAAAATAAATTCATAAAATTTTCCTTTTTCCCATGGATAAAATAGAAGTATTAAAAAAAGGGACGGAAACCAATTCATGTGAATGAGAGTACTAATGCTATAGTGTACAAATGTGAGAGAAAACCACATTTCTCTCTTTTGACACCCACTTTCCGTCTTTTCTCTCTCCCTCATATTTGTGCAACATTAGTATAAATAATTTGTACCCATAGAAAAAGGATAAATCTACTAACACGTCAAGTTGTACATCAAAGTGTACATCATGCCAACGTGGCATATTCTTATAAGACAAAATGTAAAAACGGGTCTCATGAATTTTTATATGTATTCAAATTAATGAACAACACATACATATGATATACAACGTAATGTGTTAGTAGCATTCCTCATAGAAAAATTGTATAAATGAAGTGTTCTCGAACCTTGATGTCTTTGTTTTGTGTAAATAGATGGGAACGCATTTTAAGAAGGCACTGCTAGAAGAGCAAACGGCGCACGTGATAAGGCAATGGCACGCAGGAGTGAAGGATAAGAGGAAGAAAGAAGGAAAATCAACCCGACGAGATCAGGACTCCGTATGGAGCACTACTAGCCGTACAAATACGCCGGAAATCTCTTCTCATCACCGGACACCGACTCTGGCCGAGTTCGCCTCCCGCCGATGCACCGAAGATACGAACAGCCGTAGAAATTCACCGGAAATCTCTTCTCATCACCGGGCACAGACTCTAGCCGACTTTGACTCACGTCGACGCACTGGTGATAATGATCAAATCAATGAAAACAGTAACTGTGAAATTGTTGCAGAGCCCAACTGAGATTTCTTCGTTTGATCATGAGGTGCGGATAAATTTCCTGGAGAAGAGAGAAGACATTAATGCATGAAGGTTTGTGACAGATTGAACGAGGAAAAATACAAAGCTTAGGCATTTTTCGACTATATGTATTTGTACACTTGTAATTCTGAATGCATTCTACTTTTGTACATTTATCATCTATATATGATCTATGGATTTTGCATAGTGGAGCCTAGACTCTCATTTTGACACTTCTCGTTGAATTTTTATTTATTATTCGTTATGCTGCAAAACAATTTAAACTATGTATCAAATAAACACAATTGTAGAATAAATTTCTGATAGATTCATTCATTGTAGTCTTACAATAATATAGTACAAACATTTACAAGGAAAGAATCAAGGATATTGACCATATCAAATCAAATCCTTAATTTTAACACTCCCCCTCAAGTTGGAGCATGGATATCGCACATGCCTAACTTGTCTAAAGAGACATCAAAAACATTGCTGGCTACAGCTTTAGTAAGAATATCGGCTAGTTGATCTTCAGACTTCACGAATGGAAAAATAATGATCCCAGCTTCAAGTTTTTCTTTGATGAAGTGCCTATCAACTTCTACATGCTTCGTCCTATCGTGTTGAACTGGATTATGAGCAATTGCTATAGCTGAAGTGTTGTCACAATACAACTTCATTGCGTCCTGATAGTTAACACCCAATTCCCTAAGCAAGTTCCTCAACCATAGTAACTCACAAACGCCAAAAGCCATCCCTCTATACTCAGCTTCTGCACTTGATCTTGCCACTACTGGCTGCTTTTTACTCCTCCGAGTCACAAGATTTCCCCCTACAAAAGTAAAATATTCTGATGTAGATCTTCTGTCATTAGCTGAACCAGCCCAATCTGCATCAGTGTAACCTTCTACCTTCAAGTGATTATTCTTGGTGAACAATAACCCTTTACCTGGAGCAGACTTCAAATATCTTAAAATACGTTCCACGGCATCCATGTGAGATTTACGAGGATCATGCATAAACTGGCTCATTACACCCACTGAATAAGCAATATCTGGCCTTGTGTGGGACAAATAAATCAATTTTCCCACAAGTCTCTGGTACCCTTGCCTTATCAGTAGAAGTTGCATTCAAATAGTGAAACAACTTATGATTTTGTTCAATAGGAGTATTTGCAGGCTTACATCCAAGCATACCTGTTTCAGTTAACAAATCAAGAATGTATTTTCGTTGAGATAAGAAAATACCATTCTTTGAGCGCGCTACCTCAATCCCAAGAAAGTACTTCAAGTCTCCAAGTTGTTTTATTTCAAACTCCAAAGCTAAGTATTGCTGTAGGCTCTCAATTTCATCTTGATCATCACCTGTCACCACCATATCATCAACATAGGTAATCAAAGCAGTAATTCTACCATTTTGGTTCTTCAAAAACAAAGTGTGATCTGAGTTGTTTTGTTTATATCCAATGTTCTTCATAGACTTGGTGAATCTGTCGAACCAAGCTCTTAGAGATTGCACACCGTTGGAATATTGGAGTATTTCTCTATACCGGAGGGGGATCCATATACACTTCTTCTGTAAGATCTCCATGCAAGAAAGCATTTTTTTACATCAAATTGAAGAAGTGGCCAGTCCCGGTTAGCCGCCAAAGACAGGAGCACTCTAACTGTATTAAGTTTGGCAACAGGTGCAAAAGTTTCTTGATAGTCAATCCCATAAAACTGCGTATATCCTTTTGCAACCAACCGAGTTTTATACCTTTCAATTGTCCCATCCGCCTTATGCTTGACCGTAAACACCCATCTACATCACACGGTTTTCTTTCCCTTTGGTAGACGCACAAGCTCCCAAGTATGATTCTTTTCAAGTGCTGCCATTTCTTCTGCCATGGCTTTGATCCATTTATCATTTGCTAAAGCTTCCTGCATTTTACTAGGAATAGGAACAGACGATAACTGTAGCACAAATGACGCATATGACTTGGATAGTTTTTGGAAAGACACATGATTACTAATGAGATATTTAGTTTTGCATTTAGGATCAGGCTCATATTGAATGGGTGGGATACCACGATTAGAACGAGCTGGAAGACGATATTGAGACACTTGAGATTCAAAAATAGTACCATCATTGAAAATATGATTAGGAATAGTGGATACCTCTAAAGAAATCTCAGGAGAAGATTGACCCAGTGGTTGTGTTGGATTATCAAGAGACATTGTACTATCATGGAGAGGATTATCTTCGATGTTTGAAGTTGTTGGTTCAGCAATTGGTAACTCTTCCCTTTCATCTGAAAATTTACCCTTGTCTGTAGAATCTCCAGACAAAAAAATATTTTCTGAATTTCTAGGAAAAAATGCCTCCACTTCTTCATGATTTATCACTTTTTCCTGATTCTCCCCCTGAAGTGAAAAATCTGTAGTCACTGGCCTATAAAACAGTTCTTTCTCATGAAAGGTAACATCCATGGAAACATAAAGCCTCCGAGAAGATGGATCATAACACTTGTCCAATCAAGAGAGATCGAGTAAGAGGGAACATGACCCCCAATCAAGAGAGATCGAGTAACTCCCAATAAATGTCCATTTTTTCGCTCTGCAATACCATTTTGTTGAGGAGAATCTGTACAAGTTGTTTGGTGAATAATCCCTACTGAGTGCATGAAATCCAACAATTCTTGCTTTATGTATTCTTTGCCATTATCAGAACGAAGGACTTTTATTGGAATGCCAAACTGAGTAGTCACCATTTGATGGAACATGCAAAAAATTGAGCAAACCTCACTCTTGCGCTTAAATTGATAAAGCCAAGTCATTCGAGTGCAATCATCCATAAAAGTTACAAACCACCTCATCCCATTAAGAGTAGAAATTGGTGCCGGTCCCCAAACATCCGAAT
This sequence comes from Arctostaphylos glauca, assembly GCA_019985065.2. NCBI lineage: Eukaryota > Viridiplantae > Streptophyta > Magnoliopsida > Ericales > Ericaceae > Arctostaphylos > Arctostaphylos glauca. The sequence continues at coordinate 7,815,200 of JAHSPW020000011.1, read as the reverse complement.
GAACTAATGAAAAATGTAGATTTGTTTTGCTATTACTCAAATGGAAAGTAGTACGGTGGCTTTTCGCCATCACACAAGTTTCGCAAATAAAATCTGAAAGATTACATCTACTAAATAGTGAAGGAAATAATCTCCTAAGATAGTCAAAAGAGGGATGTCCTAGTCTCTTATGCCACAACCAAATTTCCTCCTTTTTCTTATTCACCAAATCTTCAGTCACCACATGAGCTTGCCCATTTTTGTTGAGATGTTGGAACCCATCCTCCAGATAGTACAATCCTCCAACTTGTCTACCACTGCCGATCTTCTCCTGAGTATGAATGTTCTGAAAGACACAGTGAGTAGGAAAAAATAGAGCAACACAATTATGAGATTTGGTTAATTGATTTATGGAGAGAAGATTACAATTTAATGATGGCACAAATAAGACATCTTTGATAGCTAATGTGGGAGATAACGGAACTGTACCAACTCCAATAACTGGAGATGATACACCATTGGCATTGGTAATGGTGGTTTTGGAACATTTGGGGGATAAGTGACTAAATCTATAACGATCACAAGTCATATGATCTGTTGCGCCAGAGTCAATTATCCAATCACTATTTCCAATAAAAAACATACCAGTCTTAGCAGTAAATCCAAGAGTTGTGGCTAGATTCCCTTTTGAATTAGAGTCCTCCTCCTTAGCATTGGAAGACACATAAGACGCCTTTTTGCCATTTGGATGCCAATCTGGATACCCATGGAGTCGAAAGCACGTATCCACCGTATGACCAGTACCATTACAATGAGTACACTTTCGATCCTTTTTTGAAGTAGGAGTTTTCAGAGAGACCATTACAGCCCCTTCGCAGCGGAATGGTATGAACAGAAAGAACAATTGTAAATACAGGACCAAACTTCAATTCCTAGGTTAAAGAAGAGGATATTGAAGAAGGCTCTGATACCATGTCAAATAAACACAATTGTGGAATAAATTTCTGATAGATTCATTCATTGTAGTCTTACAATAATATAGTACAAACATTTACAAGGAAAGAATCAAGGATATTGACCATATCAAATCAAATCCTTAATTTTAACACTATGTTAGTGTAACTAGAATTGAGTTTCCGATGTACACTCCGATGTTTAAATTAATCTCTAAAGAGATGAAAATCAATTTGAAAATTTGAGAGTGAGAGTTGTGCGTACTTTAGGGTGAAGTTTTCATGCATGGAGTATTTATAAGGTGAACTCTCAACAGATTACTGAGAACATCGATCAAAAATGTCATGTCATATTGCAAATTATGGTGCTTTTTGGAATTTGTCGTAATTTTGACTTTTGAAAAATCTCAAAATTTAACGTAGGTTATTTTGAATATGGTAGAAATGATATTGCAATTTATTTTTTACTACCTGCGTTTTATTGATTTTACGAAGAAAAAAATCAATTGCATAATAATTTTAAAAATAAGAAAGTTCATGAAAAGAGGCTTTTATATTTGTAAAAACCTCAGTGGAAGTGAGTGTAATTTACCCAACTACCAATTGGGAATAAAGTCAATTAAATGGGCATGTATCATCAAAACCCTGCATGTAATGATCAAAAGCAGTGGCAGACCCAGAATTAAAATTTAGGGGCAGCGACGAATTAAGTCGTCACTCTTTACTATTCACTCATTATCACGGTTCGTCTCAATTCTTTCTTATTGTGTAGATTTATTAATTAATTTAAATAATAAAAGATCATTTGATGGTTCACGGACATCGCAACGAGATGCATATATTTTTTTTTCACTACATATGACGTGAGTATAAATTTTACATAAATATGTTATAAAAATAGGAACTAAAAACACTCAAGTTGGTGTTCGGAAGCACCGAATGAGATTTTCTAAACAAAAAAATTTACACATTTAAAAAAAAATCATTTTTTTTCAAAATGGGAGTGGCACCAGCCACCTCCCCTCCACTATGGTCCGCCACTGATTCAAAAGCTTCAAAATCTTGGAGTCATTCCTCCAACTCAGCTACCAAATGTCTCATTGTGGAAAAGCCCAAATTAACCCCATGATATGCTCTACCCAAAAGTCTCTTATATACGCCCTCCCAATCATAATCCATCCATTCAGCAGTTGATCGATCCCCCAGTCAGCGCAAACTTCAACCTCCCAACTTCCTTGGGCAACAAGGTCTGCCAATATTATAAACTTGATTAATTATTTCACATTTATATGACGTACGACCAATTTTAAAAGTCTAAACAATCCTGACTTATTAATTTTGTTTATATTTTAGAAAAATTATATAACTATTTAAATGTATGAAAGATGTGCGTTAAGTTTGATCCATTCAATTTTTATCATACGCCACACATCTCACTTGTTGCGATTTTTTTAGGGTACTAGAGTTTCTGCTTTGTTATTATAAACTAGGATTAAAAAGTAAAAAGAAAAAAAAGAAGAAATAAGGTCCCATAGGAAATAACTAAATTAACCTCGCAAGTCAAAACAGGGCGCACATAGAACTACCTAGTTGGAACCTTCACCAGTATCATCAATAAGGGCCCGATTGGATGGGGGGAAAGCCCCCCTCCAAAAATTATCACCCCTTATTAGGGGTTTTGGCTTGGTTTGGATGGGGGAAAAGTCCCCCTCCAAAAATTATCACCCCCTCTTATCCCTTATTACCCCCTCTTATCCCCTATTACCCCCTCTTATATTTCACCCCCTCCCAAAATTATATTTTTCTCTTTTTTATTATTAACTAAATTTTTCTATTTTTCTCTTTTTTATTGTTAACTAAATTTACGCGAGCTAAATTATATATTTTTTCTTTTTAACTAAATTTTTTATTGTTGATTTATATTTTTTTGTTATTTTTTTCTTTTTTTTGTTAATTGGTAAAACAAAGTTAAAAAACCCTTAAATTATTCAAAAATAGTCATTTGAGAGGCTGATTGGATAAGGGATTATAGGTCTCATTTGGGCTATAGTTTTTATTTATTTGTTATTTTGTCTTTATTTATTTATTTATTTTTTGCTATAGTTTATTAGTCCCCATTTGGATTATAGGCCCTATTTGGATTATTTTTTGCTATAGTTTATTAGTCCGTCTTGATGAAAGGAATCTAATGAGTATAAAATTATGTTCACAAGTTAAAAAAAAATCACTAAAGACGACGAATAAGTACAAAAAATTCTATTTTTTGATTTATTTTTGTCTTTTCTGAACTTTTTTCAAATTTAGCCGATCATTGATAACTTTTCTGAAAGCTCTTGTCGAGATGAATCAACAAATCAACAAAAATTGATGAAAAATAAAAAATTACAAAAAAATTTCAAATAAGGACGAAAAAAGGGGGATAAGTTATTGAGGGGATAAGATAAGAGGGGTATTATTTTTAAAGGGTTGGCCCACATTGATGTGATATTTATAGAGGGGGTAATAAAAAGTAGATAGTTTGGATGAAGTATTAAAAAAATGGGATAAAATAGTACTTATTTGAATGGAGCATAAAATAGGGGGATAAGGTTATTTTGTATTTGTAATGAGGAAGAAGGGGTATTATCCAAGAATAATTGGGCACCTCCCCCCTACCCAAAAATTATCCCCCTTTATCCTTCTCTGGGGGATTATTTTTGGAGGGGTGAAAAATTATCCCCCTGCATTTTTTGCTCCCAAACCATGCTAAACATGTCACGTCGATCCTTTTACCCCCTCCAAAAATTATCCCCCTTCTTTTTTCCCCATCCAAACGAGCAACAGTTTTTTTCCTTATTCACCCCTCTTATCCCCCTTTATCCCCCTTTATCCCCTATTTAAACCCCCATCCAAACCATCTATTTTTTTATCCTCCCTCTATAAACATCACATCAAAGTGGGCCCTCCCTCTAAAACTAATACCCCCTCTTATCTTATACCCCCTCTAAAAATTATCCCCCTGAAAATATAAGCCCATCCAAACGGGGCCTAAGAGAGAGAGAGAGAGAGAGAGAGAGAGAGAGAGGGGGCTGTTGTTGAACTTGTCCCCCAATTTTGACTATTGACTTTGTCTCCATATCTTCCCTTTCTCTTCCGTTTCACGCTTGGTCTTCCCTTCCTCTGCAGTCTGCACAGCCCACAAATACATAGACCTGCTTCTCTCTCTTCAATCTTGAAGAGTTTCCGTCTATCATTTCTGCTTCGGAGAGTTAGATCTCTTCTCTTTCTCTCTGATTTGCTGTTGTTTGATCTTATTTGTGTCGTGTCTGTGCATATGTGTGTGTGCATGAGTGAGGAGTTTCGTGTACTACTTATTCTCGTTAATTTTTTATTATCATAATCTTGATCTGTAACCATGATTATATGTTGTGATCAGAATTGTTCTCTGTTGTTCGTTTGAATTATTTTATATGTATCCGTTCAAATCAGTCAAAATTACTATTTTCTGTTATAAGAATCCGTTTAATCTGTTTATGTTGGTCTTTTGTTGAACGGATTTGATGACCTTATGAGGTTGAATATCTATGGGATTTGTTTCGCTTAGAGTTTATCTGATGCATCATGGCCATGGGTATCGGAATTTTGAGTTTTCTTTATAAATTTTGTGATAAAGATGGATAATTTGTTCTGCTCTGACTACGCGCTCAGAGAATTTCAGAGAATTGAATTTGTGGAGCTACTAAAGTGGGTTTATCCATCTATTGATGGATACCTACTACTCATTTGGAATTTACATGATCGGTTGGCCTTTGGAAAATTCACATGAATAATATTTCATTTGTGGTTGCTATTTTTTTTTTTTTGAAAAGCAAAGAGAATATATTGGAAGAAAAAAGAGAATATACAAGCCAGAGGAGTTGGAAGAACCCAACTCGACCTCTACCGAACCCTACCTAAAAAAGAAGCAAAATAGCATAAGTCCAATTCGTTTGTGGTTGCTATATTTTTATGTTTCAACAAGTTATGCAATTCTGTTATTTTTCCAATTTTAATTTTTAAGTAGATACGTTCTCACCTAAATAAGCATTAAGTCCTGCCTTTTTTCGAGTGTAATCACCTCTTTGTATTGGCAGTTGTAAGGTTTGTGCGTCTATAATAACTCTGTTTTTCCTTGCGAACATATTCGCCAGTAGCTGTGCAGCATTAACCTAATTATAGTGGTTTTGTCACGGTTTACTTTCTTTCCCTTGTACCTATTTACTAATTAGAATACTTCTGTTTTGTTGGTTGTGATCCAATTTTGTTAATATATTAGAACCGGCATGGATAGATCATATAAAATTCCAAGGATTTGGTCTGACTGTGTTTGTTTTAATTTGTTCTTGCCTCAGCCTTTTTGTTAGAAGGTCGGAATGGGCAAGGAAAAGTTTCACATCAACATTGTGGTTATTGGCCATGTTGACTCTGGCAAGTCCACCACCACTGGTCACCTCATCTACAAGCTTGGTGGTATAGACAAGCGTGTTATTGAGAGATTCGAGAAGGAGGCTGCCGAGATGAACAAGCGGTCCTTTAAATATGCTTGGGTGTTGGACAAGCTTAAGGCTGAGCGTGAACGCGGAATTACAATTGACATTGCTTTGTGGAAATTTGAGACCACCAAGTACTATTGCACTGTCATCGATGCTCCTGGACATCGTGATTTCATCAAGAACATGATCACTGGCACCTCTCAGGCTGATTGTGCTGTCCTTATTATTGACTCCACCACTGGTGGTTTTGAAGCTGGTATATCTAAGGATGGTCAGACCCGTGAGCATGCTTTGCTTGCTTTCACTCTTGGTGTCAGGCAAATGATCTGCTGCTGCAACAAGGTGAGCTTCTGATTTAGATGCTATTTGGTAATAAGCATTCTTTCTCTTGTGTAGTTTTGGTAGCAAGGTTGGATTACAAACTTACAATTATTACTTTCATTGACATATTATGTAGATGGATGCCACAACTCCGAAATATTCGAAGGCGAGGTATGATGAAATCGTGAAGGAAGTTTCCTCCTATCTAAAGAAGGTTGGATACAACCCTGACAAGATCCCATTTGTCCCCATCTCTGGTTTTGAAGGAGATAACATGATTGGGAGATCTACAAACCTCGACTGGTACAAGGGCCCCACCCTCCTCGAGGCTCTGGACATGATTTCTGAACCGAAGAGGCCCTCTGACAAGCCACTCCGCCTCCCGCTTCAGGACGTATACAAGATTGGTGGCATTGGAACTGTCCCAGTGGGACGTGTTGAGACTGGCATTATCAAGCCCGGTATGGTCGTTACCTTTGGGCCCACCGGACTCACAACTGAAGTCAAGTCCGTGGAGATGCACCACGAGGCTCTTCAGGAGGCCCTTCCGGGTGACAATGTGGGGTTTAACGTGAAGAATGTTGCTGTGAAGGATCTTAAGCGTGGATTTGTGGCTTCCAATTCTAAGGATGATCCTGCCAAGGAGGCTGCAAATTTTACTTCTCAGGTTATCATAATGAATCACCCTGGGCAGATTGGAAATGGTTATGCCCCGGTGCTTGACTGCCACACATCCCACATTGCGGTCAAGTTTGCCGAGCTGTTGACGAAGATTGACAGACGATCTGGCAAGGAGCTGGAGAAGGAGCCCAAGTTTTTGAAAAACGGTGATGCTGGTATAGTGAAGATGATCCCCACCAAGCCTATGGTTGTGGAAACCTTCTCTGATTACCCCCCTCTTGGTCGCTTTGCTGTGAGGGACATGAGGCAGACTGTGGCTGTGGGTGTTATCAAGAGTGTTGAGAAGAAGGAACCTTCTGGAGCCAAGGTCACCAAGGCTGCGGCAAAGAAGGGTGCCAAGTGAACCGTGCTGGTTTGGTTTACTGTAGGTGGAGTCTACTATTATAAGAATAAAAGGTGTCGTTTGAACGCAATACTTATCAGTTCTACCATTACTAGTTGGTCGTCTTGTTTTGTATGTGGTAGCTTTCTGCCTTGTTTGTCGTGCAGCCGTTCCCAGAACTGGGTGCTTGACAGGCGGTGGCAGATCCTATAGCATGAGTCGTATTTATATTAAGGTCAAGTTTGCATTATATATCGTGTTTTGATTTGAGATGCTTTGGTTTGTATTTTCCAATGCGTCTCAAAGACTTTTGCGTGTCGCGTTGTTATGGATGACATTGGTATAATTGGATTCTGGTTTTCTTTAATTCTTCCTCTCAGCGTTTGTGGGAATGTTTTTCTATCTATCCATGAAATCTTGACCAGTAACCGAGCTAAGTGATATCAAGTTATATTATTCAGTAACAGACTGCGGCCAAGATGATGCCCGTGAATCGGTGAATGCAAATGTTGGTTTCAGACAAACGCAAGGCTAAGCCTTTTGTTGATTTTTATTGTCTGTTATTGCAATCCATTTATTGATGGTGATTGTACAAGGCATCTCCTGTGCTCCATCCCTGTTTCAGTGCTTCCTTGTTTAGAAACTAAAAGGTGATGATGCATAAATAAAGTACGAAAGCAGTTATTTCGGTTGAAATATTTTGGGCTTTTTGACCCCTTACCATCTTACCACAATTAATCGCTCATAAGGTCCTTCCTAGGCATGTCGCAATTCTTACCAACATTGTTCTCGGTGAATCTAAAGTTACCAAAAATCTGCTTTTAAGTCATATATTTAGAAAATATTTACTTTGGGCTGATTTAAAAATAGAACTCTTCTTAGAAGAAAAGTTATCTTGTAAAAATAAATTTAGAAGCTAGTAACTGATAATTTAGTGGAGAGAGAGAGAGAGAGAGAACAGTAGTAGCATCCCCACTGTTTTTTCCACCTACACAATGTCACAGAAAATTTGATACCATCTATTCAGAGTTAAATTTCTCAACAGATATTGTCAACTTGGCACATTCACAATCTCAAGTTGTCAAAGTAACTATTTTACACTCGGTTTCGGTACACGTTCTAGCTTTTAAGAACCAATTTGAGAGGCCGTTGGGCGTGGAATGTTATCTCATTCATCATAAAATTCTAAGGCACCGGGTCGTGACTCTAGTGAGTACAAAACGGCACGAGTTCGAGTCACAAAAACCATCAGTCTAAAATGGGGGAAGGAAAGTGTAACAAATTCATTAAAAAAAATGTGGAACATACTGTAATGAATTCATAGAAGAAAATTTGGAACACGAGGCCTTTGAAATGTAAATTTGGAACACAAGTGTCAAAAATAAATGGAAAGCTTAAGAAAGTAATTGTGTACGCACAACCATGATCCATCTCTACCTTGAGGGTGTGAAGTTATTCAAATTCAAGCGAAAAACTAAAGGCTAAGGAAGCTGAACAAATTTCAAAATTTGCCTTTAAATATGAGAAGAGATCGACCAAGATGCTATCAGAAAAAACACATAACTCTATAGAACCATCTTTTTTCATTTATACATAGTTCTTTCTCAGTCACATTTGCAGACGTAGTTGTACTTATTTATGTGTTTATGGTAGCCGGTAGCCATGTTCAAAGCAATTGGAGTATGTTCCGACTTCTCGAATGTAAATTTTTTGTCATTAAGTTTACTATTTGAAAAAACATTTCATTTTTCTCTCTTGGATTTTCATTTTTAAAATTTTTTTTTTATTCATGTATCAACACTTTAAAAAAATCATCTTCGTTAAGGTAAGAGAATGAATAATACAAATGTTTGATAATTGTTGGTCGTAAAATGTCCTAGGAATATTTTATGAAAAAAATATATTATATGTCTTTTCGAATAGATTTGCACACAATTTTAATCTTGAGAATATATTTGGGTCAACAATGGGTATTTATAATGATACTCATAGTCACATGAGACAACATTTCGAGAATAAATTGAAGTTCGAGGATGAAATTGGAAAATTTGGTAGGGGCCTTTAAGTGGAAAATAGTAGGGGCCTCAAAATAATGTCAAAGCCGAATTCTCAGAATTATTGGGCCAGAGTAATGGTCGGGCCATAATTTTCATTTTGGGTCTCAAAGATTCACGGGCCGAACGGTTCGGATCCGGTTGAGCTTTAACTTCGGTTTTCTTGTCAGAGGGGAAACCCCAAGTTCATCTCTCTATTCCAGATCAAAACCTAATTTTGCTCTACTTTTTTTCAGCAAAACTTCCCAAATCGATCGATCAAATCAAACTCAGAAATGAACGTAAGTCTCTGTAGTTCTTTCTGCGCATTGAGTCTTACACAAATTGTTGTTATTAAAAATTTCATTTCCTTTTTGTAACGTTATGCAGTTGGTAGATTCGAATCAAGCTAAAAGCGACTCATTGAACTCTGAGGCAGCATCAGAGAGGACACAGTATGTCTTTGTCTCTATATCTACACGTCTGTAGCAAGAATTATCCGGCTAGATGTAGATTGAACATCGGTTTCATTTTTGTTTTCATCGACTACAAATGAGTAGTCTAGTTTTAAAATTGCCTCTAGCCGCATTATCTTGGGTTTGGATTATTGTTTAGGTTTGTTAAGCGAATAGGTTTAATACCTGAGTTGGATTTATTTATCAGCAGTTTAATTCCGACTTATGCCTCCTTCTATTGACGATGTTCTTGCAACAGGACAGCGTAAAAACCACCAATTACTTAGCAGGAGTTCCTGATTACAATTTCCTATAGCTCTTAATTATACTTGGCTGGACTAAATTTATCTTTTGTTCTGTGGTTAAAGTGCATCGTTTCAAACAAAAAAAGATTTTGTTTTGCTATATATTAGCACAACTCTTGACGTATACCCATGTATGTATGTGATTTTTAGTCCATAACGGGGACTGAATATTGTTCCTTGCGACCGTGTTTATTCCCATCTGCATGTGGGTTTGGATTATGGAGATTGCAGATGCTCTGTTGTCTTTTGACGTTTCTGCTTGGCCTGGAGCAAGGGAACTTAGCCTCTAGATATCTTCTGGTTGCATACGCGGGGCTTCTGTGGGAACCTATTTTTGCTAGAACTTTTCTTGATTGGGAGTTGGAAGATGTCAAGGCATATATGGATCTTCTTCATCAGTTCAGTGGTATTGGGGTGGGGGAGGACCAGGCGACCAGCTCATAGGGGAAGGGAATGTGGTGTCTTAACTGTTAGATCCTTTCATTCCTTGCTTGGTGGGGTTAGAAGGAAGAGGTTTCCTTTGAAGCAGGTTTGGAAGATTGACATTCCCACAAAGATTCCCCCCACCCCAATTGTATGGACTGAATCTTGGTGCCACTATTATGCTGTGGGGTTTTTGTATGCCTAGCAGAGTACCAGGTGTTGTATGTCCAATAAAGGGGAGAAATTGGTGCAAAGGCCAGAGTTGTGGAATGCGGAGAATGCTATTGTCTATTTCTGGTTCGAGTTGGATGATGCCGGCTTCGATTTTTTGTTTTTTGAAAGAGCCATGCCATGTCAAGATGGAAGGACTAAAAGGCCTTGGAGGATTGCGCCCTTATGTGTGTGGTGTTGTTTATGTAGAGGAAAATAAAAGAACCTTTGAGAATGCTCATATTGGCATTGTGATGTTAAATTACGCTTCCTGACGTTGGTTCATTTTTGGCTTGAGGGTTTTTCCCTTCTGATGTAGTAGGGTGACACCACCTTGCCGTCCTTTTCATATTGCTTATAAAAGAAGAGGGGTAATTGAATCCATTTTTGGTTCAACAGGGAAATGATAAACAATTAGGGCCCATGAAGTGGGTGACCGTGCAGTGATTGGCTTATGAAGGTTTTCCCTCATTTATGAATTAGAAAATAATAGGTGTTTGGTTGTCAAAAACAGGAAGCCAAATATACTACTATCTCTTACTTTTAAAAAGAAATTTTAAAGTCAATAAGTTGTTACAAATTAATTTGTTGTCGGATTTATGGTGGGGAAATTTGAATACTGTTGGGTTTGAAGGTTACACAACTTTTTGGATTACCTAATTTGGCATTGCATAGATTTTTGGAGTTTGAAATCCTAATTGACATGGTTGCAATGGGGACTTCACATGATCTGCCATAATTACTGAAGACAAATGTGGGAGATTGGTGGAGGCCCTGGTGGGTGGCACTAGCTATTGTTGCTGCTCGTAGTATTACGGGTTGAAGTTGAACTACTGAACCAGGTCCCATAACATTCACCTGAATGTATACTCACATAATTATAAACAATTGTGTATGGTGCCCATTGCAGATATCTTTGTCCAGTCTGTTAATGATGAACTGAGACTTGGAGTGTTAATCACTAATGGATGACTATTGGTACAGGTATCCATATGTCACAGGTACATCAGTGATTGGTATCAAGTACAAGGATGGTATTCTGATGGCTGCTGATATGGGAGGTAGTTACTTAACTTGTCCATTCCTGATTTTTCATGACATATATTATCTTGCAATTAAGTTTATTACTTTTGTAAATGTCACCAACAGCTACGTGATACTCTGATTGTATTAGATACAGATATGGTTGAGGGATATGTGTACAACTGGTTGAACATACACTAAGCTTGTATTTTTGGTAATTCCATTTCACCATATAATTATGAATGAAATGCTGTACTGCAACTTGTAAAGAAATATGAAGGTGTATTCACTTGTCTTAAGATTCAGGAAATAGATGAATCTTCCACGTAGACACATATCTGTACCCCGCGTTGCATGGACTATTCCAAATATAAAATACTCCACACTCAGATGAGGTTACAGGCCGTACAGCCATAAGTTATCTGTATATTATATGTTTACTTGGACATTCACCTAGCAAACACATTTCAAAACATGAATTTTGACAAAACTCCTATACTAGGTGTGGACTGCCCTAAGGCACCTTGAAATGCCATTTATCTTAGAAAATGGATAGCTGGGCGTGTCCCTGTGTCTTTAAGACGAAGGTCAGAGGAATCCAACACCCAGACATGTTCCGGCACCCGAGACCCATTCCCGAAGCCATGTAACATAGCCTGCAGCCTATAGTTGTACCAGAGTCCATAAAACATAGGTAGAGATAGAACCGTTGAATCTTTGGTCCTCGTGTGATAGACCATACTTCTGCCTTTTGAAAGCTTCCTTGTTGCGCTTATGATGAAGTCCGTAATTTATATATGTTTTGGTCGATAACATGTCTAACACAGGTTCCTACGGATCTACCCTGCGTTACAAGAGTGTGGAGCGTCTGAAGCCTGTTGGGAAACACTCCCTCCTTGGTGGGAGTGGAGAAATAAGCGATTTCCAGGAGATTTCACGTATCATTGATGAGCTTGTGTAAGCATCGCACCTTCAGAAAGACTTAGCAATTAGTAATTGCTGAAACTTTTATTCTTTGTTGATTTTTATTTTTGGTTGACCTGGTGTTTCAATTTGGCATTTATTGAAGAAATTAGTCGCATCTTCCTCCTATTTCATTCTTTGTCCTTTGTTACTGTCACCTTATGGAGGATGGCAGTGCTTGTATTGTTGGTTTTAGAGTGTTGCTGACTGTTTCTTTCTCCATACTTCATGTGGGCAGCTTGTATGACAACATGTGGGATGACGGCAACTCATTGGGGCCTAAAGAAGTGCACAATTATTTGACTCGGGTAATGTACAATCGTCGCAACAAGTTCGACCCACTATGGAATTCTCTCATACTTGGAGGAGTGAAAAAGGGTCAGAAGTATCTTGGAATGGTAATTCTTGCTTAATTAGTCTTCCTGGTGCTTAAGGATAACTTTTCTGCATTCGGGGATATGAATGATTTGGTTTGTTAAATGTGATTCAGGTCAGTATGATTGGTGTTCATTTTGAGGATGACCATGTGGCAACTGGATTTGGAAATCACCTTGCAAGGCCTATTCTTCGCGATGAATGGCACGAGAATCTGAGTTTTGAGGATGGTGTTAAGCTTCTGGAGAAATGCATGCGTGTACTTCTCTATCGCGATAGATCTGCTGTCAACAAGTTTCAGGTATAACTTTTTTCTTTTCTCCGCCAAATTTGCTGGATTACTTCTTTTGTTCCATGCTACCGGAGGATATTCTACTGAAGTTATTCTAAAATGATATTCGACATGTTCACATAAAGAATGCTTTCCAATTGCATTCCTTGTCTGCTGAGGCTGCTGGACTTGAATTTTTTTTGTATTAGATCCATGTTGCATCTTCTTGGAATACCTATTCTCCGTGTTGAATGGCAAATGTTCAGTTTTCCTTTGCTTGTAATTCTGTCAATCTTTCAAATGGTGATTGCATTAATTCAATTTGTGGAGCAGTTGTGAATGCAAGAATTTAAATTGTTCTTTTGTAATCTAGTTTCTGTGAAAGTTTAATGATTATAATTACAAACAATATATCTGTCAGGGTCTTGCAATTAATTAGCAGTACATGATCTCTGTGTGTGCGCGTGCGAATAAACTTTTTTACTCCACCATATTCTGCATGGGTTCTTAAGCATGTTAGTTGACTTGGGGTTTATCATCACGTGGGTGCATGACCAGCTGGACTTGCAGTGATATATGCTGCAATCTTAGAATTTTATCAGGTGAATATCACCAATCAATGCCATTGAGCCAGATGATATGAATATTCCTTTGCGCGCTTACGTGGCAGATCCTTGAGAAGTTCTATGTAACCTTGCGATGTGTATTTACTGTTAGAATACAAAAACTGCAGAAGGTAAGTGCTTCTAATGCCCACATTGAATGAGGAGTTCTCGTCTAGAGATACGGGGACAAAATTTGTTTCCTCTCTTCTGTAGGGTATTTAAGCTTTCCGAATTTAGTTGTAATGGGAAGTTATTCCGCTGAACCAACTAAATTATTAGTTTTCACATTACTTTGACGTGTTGTGCTCAAGTTATTGGAGAAATTGTCTTTTTCCACGACAATGAGATTCTCTTACAAGTTAATCTGTTGTGTTATTCTGCACATCATAATTGGCTCTTTTATCTGATGTCTGATATCTGGAAATTGCAGATATCAAAAATCACGGAAGAGGGCACGACAATTTATCCGCCATACGCCTTGAAGACTTTCTGGCATTTCTCTGCTTTTCAGAACCCTACTGCGGGCGCTGAAGGGTCTTGGTAGTGCTGAAATACATGGCTTGAATATCGAAAAACATACTGCACTTTGACTTGATGAACTTAAATTTGATTCATCTTTGTTTTGATTTTGTAGCTCGTGTATTATTAACTTGATTTCTATGTCTTCAACCGAATTGTTTTGAAGTTTTTTATCTTGTGAACTTATCTGCTGCGTTCATTGTAGTAATGAAATCGACTAGTGCCATCAATATCCATTTCAGAACTCCTGAAGAATTTCTCCGTCCTCCCATGGAGTTTCAGGCTCACAGGTGAAATTGTAGTGGAGCATGCCATTTAGGTTAGAGAAAGAAGTCATGCTCCCGGAGTCCTTAACCCCTGCACTGCTCCCTTGCCTATGCCACCATTGCCATCATCACCCCTCATCCACCACACCACCACCCCTTCCACTACTATTGCTGCTGCCACCACTACCATCTCTTCCTAATCCACTTCCCACCAACTCTTTGCCATCACTTCTCCATCAATTCCACCACTACCATCACTGCACCATCATTGCCGTCCACCTCAACCACAGCCATCAAACGTCACCACCCTAGTAATGGAGAAAGGTAGGGTATGTATTCTTTTTACCAAATCACAGTAGGCCTGCAAATACCCATACATGAATTTGAAGGAAGGGTGTATCATATGGTGGATTCATTATCTTTACATTGGTGCTTTGCTCGACAATCTCAATTTGTTAATTGGTAATCAGTGTGGAGGATGAGCGATCATTTGACAAGGTGAGGCAATTTTGTTGAATCCTCTCCTGGTAACGTGAGTTAATGTCCCAATTTGAGGATAATTGGTTCATATGACGCTTGTGGTGGTGGTTGTTATCTAGTGTATTCGGGTCATACAACTTGTGTCTGTTTCTAACTGATCAGATGTTTCTTAGTTTTATCATGAGAGAATTTTTTTCTCAGTCTTGTATGAGCAGTTGACTGGGAAGTACTGAATTCGAGCTGATAAAATAGAATCAAAACTTTTCAAAGCTAACCTACTTAACAAACAATATTAAAAAATAATTAGTGAATATTAGAGAATTTAAAATTCTAAACAAATAGAGAAGAAAACAAAAAGGCCGGATGGCCAGAGGAATAATAGGAAACAAGTGGCGCATTATGGCGAACCCACTCATCGATACATTCAGATTCTTTTTCTGAAAAAAAAAAAAAAAGAATTAGATACTTTTTCTGAAATTCTATCCAATCATATAGGGCACTAGGGTGAAACTAAAGTTGTAAAAATCCGGGATTTTGTTATGCATAGTCAGAGTATATTACACTAGCACTGTTTTGGTCACTAAAATACCATCAAAACATTATTTCACCATGTGGGTAGCATTTTGCGTGTCAAAATAATATTATTTAGATGCACAATACATCATATTATGAGTTCAAAACACGTCTCTATATCTAAATCTATGCATACGGAGTGTGTTTCTGGACTTGCTCTTGTATTATATCTTGATGCTCTGTGTAGTATACAGAGAAGAGGGGGGAAAAATTCGTACAAATTTTGGCCCGAATAGAAAACCAGACTGAACAGACTGTTTGATTTCGTTTTAAAGGTCTCCAGTTCAGTTTTGTTTTCATTTTTATGAGATAAAACAAAGTTGTGGTTTGTTTCGTAATGTTTTAAACCGAAACAAACCGAACGTAAGATATCATTTATAGTTTTTTTATATATTTAACACAAGAATAAAATATTTATTTTGTTTTTAAAGTATGCCTAAATTTTTTAAAATGTTATTAAACTATTGATGAAACGGATTTATGATCTTCTCCCCGGCTGACCTGCAAGAAGAACTTGACACCGGTGTGGTATCTTGCCAACACCCCTCCGATGCCTAAGTTAGCTTGAGGATGGAGGAATAGTACAGAAAGACTATTAGGGTAAAATTGGGCAGAATGTTCGTGTCTTGTACCATAGAGCTGCCTTCATTATATAGAGATCTTGTTGGAGATAAATCAGGAAAGGATGAGATCAATCCCTGATTTGCTGGAGTAAATCAAGGCTAGTAGCCCTTAATTAGGTAACTGCATCTCCCACGATTATTCTTGCCTTAAACAAGGGGATCTGGTGGAGATAGTGCGTGAGATGTGGAGAAATCCATGGGATCTTCCTTTCCTTGTGGGGTGATCTGATTTAGGCAAATAGATTCTGTGAATTAGAGAGAATGACCTATCTGAGCAGATCAGACTATGGCTGAACTGAGCAGACCAGACAATGGCTGAGCAGAGCAGACCAGACTATGGCTGAGCTGAGCATGCAAAGGATGGCCGAGCTGAGCTGCTTGCCGACCGACCCGAATACCAACCGACTCAGTCCACACGTCATGACCTATCAACTATCAATTTCATTTACGTAGTTCCTAAACTATCGATTTGGTCTTTATTTAGTTCAATTACTGACATTCGTCTAAGATTCGTTAATAACCATTAAAAGAAAACTTAACTGCAATTATCATCTCGAATCTTACTAAAATCGGGTTCACACAACAGAAATGAGCTTGTTTATATCAATGCTGATGAGATTGGACGGATGAGTGCTCTAATGAAGGTCTCTTTTTTTTTTTTTCTTTTTCTCCTTTCCTATATTATTGTTGTATTTATAGAGTCCACTCTTATCTTCCAATTTTGGTAAGGTTTGGGTTAGTAATTTGCTTAAGAGCATGAATTTGTTCTTTTCTTAGGTTGTGTTTTTCACCGCATTTACATATTTTGATTATTTCCATGTATTTATTTCTGTCGTGGAGTTGGGAATTCACGAGTTGGACTTCTCACTTGAACTTTGTGAACCTCTCACTAAACTGCAAAACCACATCACTAGGTTAGTGCCAATCGAGATTAGATTTTCGGCGAGTACTTCGACAATCAAGTTAGCTTCTGAAAAAGAGAGAAAATAACTTGAAAGCAGTGAGAGTGAATGTGCGCATATGTGAGGTCAGAGTGCCCTTGGGTATTTATAAAGTGAGAACCCAACAGCCTGTTTGAGGTTTTGGCCGAGAATGTCGCGCTGTGGTTCAAGGATCACTGTGTTGTTGCCATGTGTCTCACCTCTGTGCAAATTGGACGGGTGTGTTTGCATGTCTTAGTAACTGCTTTTCCCACGTCCATTTGCATAACTGTTTGAAAAGCAAGAAGTACGCCTCCACATGGTTGTACCAAGCACATGCCTCCATGTCTTGGTAACTGTGGGCGAAGGCCATGACTTGGAAGAGATCGACCCATATGACGATCACCAACCAAGTGGAGGCATTTCTTGCTCTTGGCACCGATTGAGGCATGCTAGGCGGGCTTGTCGATCCTTTCGGCCAAGTGTTAGTGGAATCATTATTGGGCCTATCCCAACTTGGGCCCAACGCAAATGAGTCGAGAGTGATCAGAAACTAAAGGTCTATTGTTGTATGAATCTGACCCACCACATCAGCTTATGCAATTGGGGGGTTTTGTTGTTGAAGTACCATCTAATTTTTCATTTTTTTGTTTGTTTGTAAGCATTCATGTTTTTTCCCCCCCTTTCTTTAACCGACAGAAGAAACCCATTTCTGCTCGTTTTGTAAATTTATTTAAGGTGTATAAGATTTAAGTGTAAACCCATTAAGAGCTAACTCGGTCAAGCAAAGCATAAGCTATTTGTTTTTTGTTCATAGAGATTAAAATTGCACTTAAGTTCCCTCCTAACGGACTAAAATTACAATTAAACCTCCTTCAAATGGTTTGTAACGGATCTTCGTCGAATCTCAGTAATTAAACTAAATAAAATTTGAATTGGCAATTTACGAACTCAATAAATAAAATTGATAGTTTAGTGACATTTTAAAAAATTTGAACATAATTTAAAGATGAAATAAATATTTTACTCTTTAAAACAACTTTTAAGGTCATCGTATGTTCTATTTTTCTCTTATACATTTTGTGACTAAATGTCATCTTTTTTCATTATAATAGGGTGCTGTTTGAACATGAAGATACTAGAATTTTATTTGTTAATTATTGTTAGCCTAAATTTGAAATATTATTCTTAAAAATGTTCGTAGTTTCTAGTCGCCATTTCCCTTTTTTTTTCTTCCAACTGAACAGAACTTCCACCGTGGAAAGCGTGCGAAGACATGTCACCTACACCGACTTGTGGACATGTTCGGTAATGGAGGGCTTTTACGTCATTATAAAAGCATGCTAGAGAAGCCCTATCCGTCACTCTTGTGTCCTCCATAAAAGCACTCTCGAAATCCTAGACCTTTCTCAATCCTCCAATTGCTTCCCGGAGTTCTCTGCACTTCGTGTGGCCAAGATTCTTCAATCTTCAAGAGTTTCGGTCTATATTTTCTGCTTCGGTAAGTTAGATCTCTTCTCTTTCTCTCTGATTTGCTGTTGTTTGATCTTATTTGGTTCGTATCTGTGCATATATGTTTGTGCATGAGTGAGGAGTTTCGTGTACTAGTAATTTTTATTATCATAATCTTGATCTGTAACCATGATTATATCATGTGATGAGAATTTTTCCCTGTTGTTCGTTTCAATAATTTTATGAGTTTGTAAGTATCCGTTCATATCAGTCAAATTTACTATTTTCTGTTATAAGAATCCGTTTACTATTCTAATCCGGTCAGTTTTATTTTTTTCGAGTATCCGTTCAAACCTGTTTCTGTGGGTCTTTTGTTGAACGGATTTGATGACCTTATGTGGTTGAATATCTATGGGATTTGTTTCGCTTAGAGTTTATCTGATGCATGGGTACCGGAATTTTGAGGGGCAGCTATTCTTCTTTATAGATATTGTGATAAAGATGGATAATTTGGTCTGCTCTGACGGATTTGCGCTCAGTAACTCGCCTGTGTTCTTTTCTTTTTCGTCGGGATTGGAATCCATAAAAGTGATGTGGATTGATTCACTTTATATGTTTTCTGGTGTAATCTTCTTCTGTCGATATTTGAACGGAACACATTTGGCACCTCTGGATATGATATTTTGCTTCTGTTGATGTTTGAACGCAACTCTTCCTTTGTTTGGGCTGTGTAAATTGTAAACTGAAATTATCAATTATAGATTGATAATATTGAGAATTTCAGAGAATTGAATTTGTGGAGCTAAAGTGGGTTTATCTATTTATTGATGGATACCTACTACTCATTTGGAATTTACATATTCGGTTGGCCTTTAGAAAATGCTCACGAATAATATTTGTTTGTGGTTGCCACAATGTACTTTAATGTTTTTTCTATAGTAGTAGTTGCTATATTATTACGTTTCAAGAAGTTATGCAATTCTCTTATTTTTCCAATTTTAATTTTTCAGTAGATACGTTCTCACCTAAATAAGCATTATGTCCTGCCTTTTTTCGAGTGTAATCACCTCTTTGTATTGGCAGTTGTAACGTTTGGCGTCAATAACAACTCTGCTTTCCCTTGCGAATATATTCGCCAGTAGCTGTGCAGTATTAACCTAATTATAGTGGTTTTGTCACTGTTTACTTTCTTTCACTTATACCTAACTACTAATTAGAATACTTCTGTTTTGTTGGTTGTGATCCTTAATAATAGATCCAATTTTGTTAACATATTTAGAACCTGCATGGATAGATCATATAAAATTCCAAGGATTTGGCGTGACTGTGTTTCTTTTAATTTATTATTGCCTCAGCCTTTTTGTTAGAAGGTCGGAATGGGTAAGGAAAAGTTTCACATCAACATTGTGGTTATTGGCCATGTTGACTCTGGCAAGTCCACCACCACTGGTCACCTCATCTACAAGCTTGGTGGTATAGACAAGCGTGTTATTGAGAGATTCGAGAAGGAGGCCGCCGAGATGAACAAGCGATCCTTTAAATATGCTTGGGTGTTGGACAAGCTTAAGGCTGAGCGTGAACGTGGAATTACAATTGACATTGCTTTGTGGAAATTTGAGACCACCAAGTACTATTGCACTGTCATCGATGCTCCTGGACATCGTGATTTCATCAAGAACATGATCACGGGCACCTCTCAGGCTGATTGTGCTGTCCTCATTATTGACTCTACCACTGGTGGTTTTGAAGCTGGTATATCTAAGGATGGTCAGACCCGTGAGCATGCTTTGCTTGCTTTCACTCTTGGTGTCAAGCAAATGATCTGCTGCTGCAACAAGGTGAGCTTCTGATTTAGATGCTACTTGGTAATAAGCGTTGTTTCTCTTGAGTAGTTTTGGTAGCAAGGTTGAATTACGAACTTACAGTTATTACTTTCATTGACATATTATGTAGATGGACGCCACAACTCCGAAATATTCGAAGGCGAGGTATGATGAAATCGTAAAGGAAGTTTCCTCCTATCTGAAGAAGGTTGGATACAACCCTGACAAGATCCCATTTGTCCCCATCTCTGGTTTTGAAGGAGATAACATGATTGAGAGATCTACAAACCTCGATTGGTACAAGGGGCCCACCCTCCTCGAGGCTCTTGACATGATTTCTGAACCGAAGAGGCCCTCTGACAAGCCACTCCGCCTCCCGCTTCAGGACGTCTACAAGATTGGTGGCATTGGAACTGTCCCAGTGGGACGTGTTGAGACTGGCATTATCAAGCCCGGTATGGTCGTCACCTTTGGGCCCACCGGACTCACAACTGAAGTCAAGTCCGTGGAGATGCACCACGAGGCTCTTCAGGAGGCCCTTCCGGGTGACAATGTGGGGTTTAACGTGAAGAACGTTGCCGTGAAGGATCTTAAGCGTGGATATGTGGCTTCCAATTCCAAGGATGATCCTGCCAAGGAGGCTGCAAATTTCACTTCTCAGGTTATCATAATGAACCACCCTGGGCAGATTGGAAATGGTTATGCCCCGGTGCTTGACTGCCACACATGCCACATTGCGGTCAAGTTTGCCGAGCTGTTGACGAAGATTGACAGACGATCTGGCAAGGAGCTGGAGAAGGAGCCCAAGTTTTTGAAAAATGGTGATGCTGGTATGGTGAAGATGATCCCCACCAAGCCTATGGTGGTGGAAACATTCTCTGATTACCCCCCTCTTGGTCGCTTTGCTGTGAGGGACATGAGGCAGACTGTGGCTGTAGGTGTTATCAAGAACGTTGAGAAGAAGGAACCTTCTGGAGCCAAGGTCACCAAGGCTGCGGCAAAGAAGGGTGCCAAGTGAACCGTGCTGGTTTGGTTCACTGCAGGTGGAGTCTACTATTATAAGAATAAAGGGAGTTGTTTGAAAGCGATACTTATCAGTTCTACCATTGTTGGTTGGTCGTCTTGTTTTGTATGTGATTGCTTTCTGCCTTGTTTGTCACGCAGCCGTTCCCAGAACTGGGTGCTTGACAGGCGGTGGCAGATCCTATAGCATGAGTCGTATTATATTTAGGTTATGTTCACGTTTATATAGTGTGTTGAGATTTGAGATGCTTTGGTTTGGGTTTTCCAATGCATCTCAGAGACTTTTGCGTGTCGTGTCGTATGGATGACATTGGTATAATTGGATTTCTGGTTTTTTCAATTCTTCCCCTGTGAGAATGTTTGTCTGCCTATCCCAATGACCAAGGTAAGTGATATCAAGTTAAATGATTTTCATCGGCTCTTATTCAGTGAGAGACTGAGGCCAAGCTGATGCCCGTCAATGCATATGTTGGTTTCAGACAAACGGCTGTGGCCGCATTGAAAGCCGAGTTTTGGTGTATCTTTTTGAGGGAGCATAAACTGCAGTTATATAATAATAGAGCAACTGATACAAAGGACCTGAAAATCCAAGCAAATACACAAAAAGCCAAGAGTCGCAGGCCCGATGGTTATTGGAATCCATTCATTGATGGAGATTGTACAAGGCATCATCTATCTCCTGTGCTCAATCCCTGGTCCACTGCTTCCTTATTTAGAAACTAAAATGTTATGATGCAGAAACGAAGGGCGAGAGCGGGCATTTGGGTCCAAATATTTTGCACTTTTTGACCCTCTACCATCTTGTTACCACAATTAATCGCTTATAAGTCCTTCCTATGCCTGTCACAATTCTTACCAACAATCTTTTGGGTGAATCTCAAGTTATGGAAAACTTGCTTTTAAAGCATATTTTTAAAAGATATATATACTTTAGGCCGATTTAAAAACAGAACTTCTCTTTTTAGAAGAGAAATTGTAATCTTGTCAAAAATAATTTAGAGGCTGTTTACTGATAATTTAGTGCCATTAGAGTTGATTATATACATATGGGTGTTATCAAAATTTGTCACCCACCGAATGGAAATCGCTGAGGAATTGCTTATTGGAGGCTACATGCACCCACATCTCATAGTTTTAAGGGTAAAATGCACTGACCTCCCCTGAGGTTACTGACAAATGCAGGGACCTCCCCTGAGGTTTTGAAAAATACAATGACCTCCCTTGCTTTTGAAAATATTTGATCGTTTCCCCCTGGTGCTAACTTCCGTCCAAGAATGGATGGATTATGCTGATGTCATCGTAATTGATTTTCTAAGTTCCTAAAATACCCTTTAAATGTTAATAATAAAAAGAGTAAAATGCATTGACCTCTCTTGAGGTTTTTAACTATTGCAGAGACCTCCCGTGTGGTCTAAAAAAATGCACTCACCTCCTCTGCTCTCCAAAGTATTTCACTCTTTCCCTACTTTCATTAATTTCTGTTAGATTTAGATTAGTTTATGATGATGTCATCAGAATACTTTACTTAAATGTCAAAAATATACTTACTTATGGCTATAAAAAAGATTCACATTCTCCCCACAACACACATTATAGGTTGGTCTTCTCATCTCACTAAAGACTAAAGATATTTTATTTTATTTAGTTAATTTTTTTAACAAATGCATTAATAAATTTTTTTTTATTTATCAATGTAATTTTATTTTTTTCAGTCATAGATATATCATCTAGTACTGGAATGCAATTGATTGTGTTGTAACTTTTTTTTTGCAAAGGCGCTTTACACATATCCTTACGTCACTAAAGAGTAAATGTAGTATATATCTGAAGATTTCAAAAATATAAACTGAAATCAAATTTAAAATTGTCTCGACTAGAGGTTTCAAAAAATAAAAAAATTTGAACTAATTTGGAAAAAAATTATTTGACTTATTTTTTATCTTTAATATTTTTTAGTTTCTGGACATAATTTTATACTTTTTAAATTCGTTTCGTCAAGATGAACTAATAATCCATAAAATTGACACAAAATTGAGACGTCAAATTTTTATAAATTATTGATTCGTCTTGACAAGTAATTTCATAAAAGTAAAAGAATATGAACTAAATTTTTAAAAAAATAAGAGTTTTTTAAACTTATTTTTCGTCTTTAGTAAATTTTTTAAACATAATTTTATACTTTTTTTAGATTCCTTTTGTTAAGATGAACCAATAATTTACAAAAAATTGAGGCAAAATTGACAAATACAAAAAAACTTAAACAAAGACAAAAAAAAATTACAAATGAAAAAATTAGGTCGAATTAGGCATAAAGAGTCGGTTCTATTTTTTTGGCTTCTTTAAGATTTTTTGCGATATAAATTATAACAGAAAAATTTTAAGTGCGGGACTCGCTATTTTCAGTAAGTTAACTCCCAAAAAAATATCAAAATTTAATTTTTTAATTATTTTTTTATGATTTCCTAACAATTGAATAGGAAAAAAATAATAACAAATACGTGTTAAAACACCATTCAAACCAGCTTTTATAAAAAAAAATTATTTTATTTTAAAAATAATAAAATTCATGAGTTAAAATTCATCAGTGTATTTTTTAAAACTATAGGGGAGATCCCTGCAATTATTAGAAACCTCAAGGGAGGTCAGTGCATTTTATCCCATAATGAAAATACTCCTTAGCATAGTCAAAGGGTAAAATAGACATTTTACAGCCAAAATTAACGCCGTTGGCTTTAATTTCACGACAGGGGAAAAGAGGGTAATAGTTTCAAAAGCATGGGAGATCACTGTATTTTCTCAAACCTCAGGGGTGGTCAGTGCAATTGTCAGAAACCTCAGGGGGAGGTCAATGCATTTTATCCTAGTTTTTTAAAGAAGTCCCCTTTTTAAAGAAGTCTCGATGCAGACCCTACCATATAAGAAAGCCTAAGCGTCTTGATTCGGAAGAAGAAGAAAGTTCTCCTCTCGCTTTTAATGGTTGAGTGGTTGGGTCAGGAGGAGAGAGATTGAAGAAAGACTAGGATGCCCATTTAATGACTTTTCTAAAGTGAAATTTCAGAAGAGAAACAGAATCAATGAATCAATCAGCAATTCACTAGGCAAGAGAAGCAGGCTAACTAGATTCCCAAATAGGGTAGACCCTGCAACCAACCAACTCCAATTCTCCCTATTGTATCTTTAGAATTGGCCATTGGCTTGATGTACACAATTGGGGCAAACCTCATTGGGGCTATAGAACCACAGAGCAAGTATGCTCAAGAGAGACGCACTGAATTTTTTCTGGGTAAAAAGCCCGAGCAAGAGCAAAGAGAACCTTTCTCAGGTCTCTACTGATCTTGATTTGACAACAGTTTAAACAAATTATCCATCTAAGGTTGAAAAGTAATATATATATGTACATATGTATATAAATATGTGTTTGGGGGAGAGAGAGAAAATAGTATTAGTATCCGTACCATTTTTTCCCCACCCTAAGGGCCCGATTGGATGGGGTATTATTTTCAGGGGGATAATTTTTGGAAGGGGTATAAGATAAAAGGGGTATTATTTTTGGAGGGATGACCCACATTGATGTGATATTTATAGAGGGGTATAAAAAAGTAGATGGTTTAGATGAGAGATTAAACAAGGGGATAAAGGGGGATAAGAGTGGGTGGATAAGGAAAAAAACTGTCGCTCGTTTGGATGGGGGATAATTTTTGAAGGGGGTAAAAGGATCGACGTGACATGTTTAACATGGTTTGTGAGCAAAAAATACAGGGAGATAATTTTTCACCCCTCCAAAAATAATCCCCTAGAGAGGGATAAAGGAGGATAATTTTTAGCCCCCCCAGGTCCAAAAATTATCCAAGAGGGGAGGGATAAAGAGGGGAGGGGGTATTATCCAAGAATAATACCCTTTCTTCCTCATTACAAATACAAAATAACTTTATTCCCCTATTTTATCCTTCATCCAAAATCAAGTACTATTTTATCCCCTTTTTTAATACTTCATCCAAACTATCTACTTTTTATTACCCTCTCTATAAATATCACATCAATCTGGGCCAACCCTTTAAAAATAATACCCCCTCTTATTTTACACCCCCTCAATAACTTATCCCCCTAAAAATAGGGTCTATTTGGACTGCGATATTTATTGAAATTTTTTTCGTCCTTATTTGAAATTTTTTTGTAATTTTTTGTTTTTCATCAATTTTTTTTATTTATTGATTCATCTCGACAAGAGCTTTCAGAAAAGTTATCAATCATCGGCTAAATTTGAAAAAAGTTCATGAAAGACAAAAATAAATCAAAAAATAGAGTTTTTTGTACTTATTCGTCGTCTTTAGTGACTTTTTTTAACTTTTGGACATAATTTTATATTCATTAGATTCCTTTCATCAAGAGAGACTAATGAACTACAAAATATTGAGATTTAAACAACAGATGCAAAAAAAAATGAATAAAGACAAAAATAACAAATAAATAAAAACTATAGTCCAAATGGGACCTATAATCCCTTATCCAATCGGCCCCTCAAATGACTATTTTTGAATAATTTAAAAATTTTTTAACTTTATTTTACCAATTAAAAAAAATAATAATAACAAAATATAAATCAACAATAAAAAATTTAGTTAAAAAGAAAAAAATATAATTTAGCTCACGTAAATTTAGTTAACAATAAAAAAAAGAAAAAGAGAAAAATTTAGTTAACAATAAAAAAGAGAAAAATATAATTTTGGGAAGGGATGCAAATCTAAGAGGGGGTAATAATTTTTGGAGGGGATAAGAAGGGATAATAGGGGATAAGAGGGGGTAATAATTTTTGGAGGGGGCTTTTCCCCATCCAAACCATGCCAAAACCCCTAATAAGGGGTGATAATTTTTGGAGGGGGATATCCCCCATCCAAACGGGCCCTAATGTCACAGAAAATCTGATACCATCTCTTCAGAGTTAAATTTCTCAACACATATAGTCAAACTGGTACATTCACAAGCTCAATAACTGCTTTATAGTACAATGTGTACTTCATCAATTCACCATTTTCCTGTACACATTCTAGCTTGTGAGAATAAATTTGAGAGGCAGATGGGTTTGCAATGTTATTTCATTCATCATAACATTCTAGGGCAAACGGTCGTGACTCTGGTGATTACAGATGATAAAGCTTGCTGTTGACAGGTTTGAGTCACGAAACTACGAATCTAAAATGGGGAAGGGAGTGTAAAAGATTCATTGAAGAAAATGTGGAACATAAGAGTAATGAATTCATAGGAGAAAATCTAGAACGCAAGGCCTTTGAAATGTAAACTGTCCACCGAGAAAATATCCATTACAACTATGTTTCTTGCAGAAAAACAAACGACATAATGAAGTTACTTCAATTCAACGCAAAATATTCTTCTCACCTACAAGTTTTTTCTGTTTAGGTGCCAGTTGTCTGTCAGTGGCAACTAATATGTGACTAAAAGGAGGATATCCACCCAAAACTTTGTGATTGACAACCACCTGAGGACGAAACTTTCAGTGATTTCCTGCTTGACGGGTGCAGTCACAACTCTTTCTCATTCTCAAGCTGTGAATTCGTCGCTGCCTTTTCTGCTTGTTCCAGCACAAATGTTTTAAGCGACTCCAAATCCCTAGCCCCTGATTAAATCCAGTTTTGGAAATTCAGTGAGTAAAACTAGTACACAAAAGGAAATCTTGCAAGTGAGTGATATAAAAGAATTCATACCGAAGAAACTTTGCATGCAAGAAGGGACAGTCGCCGCACCCCACCCCCCCCCCCCCCCCCCCCCGCAAACACACACACACACACACACACAAAAAAAAAAAAAAAAAAAAAAAAAAAAAAAAATATATATATATATATATATATATATATATATATATATATATATATATATATATATATATATATATATATATATATATATATATGATTTTTTGGTACATAAATACATACACGCAGGGGTATTTACCTAAAACTAATCAATTTTCTACATAAACCTATTCAAAATTCAAATCATTTTACTTTTATCCCTCCAAAGATAAAATTTTTAATCATTTGGCTCCTCTTATAGCACAATTCCTGCCCTGCCACCGCATGCGAGTGTCAACTGTCAACAACATGCTGATAGTGGATAATGCCCTTGTTTTTTGCTTAAAGGAATCTAAACTACAGAGGGGAAAAGCAGGCAAAGGAATCATTTATTAGTCTTAGTTCTACTCAATATAGCAATTTTGGTGGCCGAAATTACAATAGAGCCAAAAGGTCCAACTCAGCTAGCATCTAGGGTACTTTAAATGCAACTTGTCATGATCAGGCAATCTAACCACAACCTCTACTCCAAACTATGAAAGAAGTTGAAAACAAACGGAACAATCGTAGCATCTCATCAGTTTAAATGGGTTGTACTAGAAACCGTGAACCAAAAGTCAAAACTACCAGAGATATTGTATTCTTTTACATGTTATCATGCAATCTAAATACAACCTCTACTCCAAACTACAAAAGAAGTTGAAAACAGACGGAACAATCATAGCATCTCATCAGTTTAGATGGGTTGTGTTAGAAACTGTGAACCAAAAGTCAAAACTGCCAGGGATTATGTATTCTTTTAGATGTTACTTCTTTTTCAAGAATCTTTCAGATTTTACTTCATACGCAACAGAAGTTGTCACATCCCACGAAAATAAACATAAAAAGACAAACCCAAAATAATAACTAAAGAAAGAAGGACAAAGAAGTCTCTCCCTGGTATGTATATTGTATGTGGGGTGAAGGCCAGTTTGCACGTTTTGACCGATGAACCTTGTGCAAGATCTGTTTCGCAAAGTCTTGACTAGTGAGGGACAATTTATGCATCATCAACAATGTCATACAGTCCAACCATGTTTAGTCAAGACTCGCCAAGGCAGGGGTGGAGGTACTCTATGGCAAGAGGAGTCATTTGACCCCAGTGAGTTGGATATTTTAGTAGTTTAGTAAATGTTGTTTGTTATTTTATGCAACTTTGATCCCACAACTCTTATATAATTGCCCCATGGATCCCATTAAATTACAACTCTAAATTTTTGACCCAACTCTTACAAAATTATAGCTCCACCCCTGCTCCAAGGGATATCCATGGAAGTCCAAATGTCTTCCCGACGTACAATTTCCTTTGAATTTTTTACCAGGGCACATGAACTCTTTGCAATGCTTGATATATTTGTGATGGACAATCAAGATGGGTAAGGATATAGGGTGCGTGTCTGGCATATATGGTATGATGCCAGCTCAACGGAAGGATAAAGGGCATTGGTTGAGGAGGTACAAGGGGTATGCAGTTGTCTCTGCCCAGCTTGAGATCCTGTCTGTGGAACTCCAACTGGTATAAGAGTTCGAGGTGTCAGAGGTGAAGCCAATAGGATGTCTAGAAGACATGCAATTTAGGTGTAGGAGGAGCAGTAAGCAAGATGTTCTTCCATATGAAGGGTCTTCGTTTGAGATTGTTTAAGATGCAAGTCAACCAAGGAAGAAAAAACCAAGCAATTTGACCATTTCTCAGCCCTAGCCACCAAGCATGAGGCCTTAGATGTTCCATGCACGTGTTAACAATATTGCTTGTGGTCCCCATTTTGCGAAAGTGCCACTTAGGGGACCTCTAGACTTTGCTCTAGACCTGGTCCAACACAAAAACAAGAGGGTTTCATCACAGAGTACCAAGAGTGCCTCTGGAAAACTGCCCCTGAAAAAAATAGATCTAAGGTATACCCACATACCTATACTCACTGCTAAAAGGATACCTCTTCTAGTGTGAATTTGACTTCCTGCCCAGGTTCCTCTTGGGTTCTCCTTGAAATTTTGTGACGCAACAAGCAAGCACGAAACATTGAAACTGCCTAAGCCAAATTTGCCTCCACGATGAGAAGCAAGTGCGTATTTTTACAATTTTACCCCTTCCAACCTTAAATGTGCATTAGGCTGTAGAATTAACGTTCTCCTTTTGTGGGTTGAGTCCAATTTCAAACCCTCTTTTTTCATCTCCCAATTTAGATGTTTTCATACTGTGGATAATTTTTCTAAGGCTCTATGTTGTGATTTCACTCATGCATAACAAAGCCTAAATGCCCCGACTAATGTTCAAAATGACACGCTCATTTATTGGTGTGACAAGTATATCAACAAATACAGCAAAGATGTTAGGACAAGACAAAATGAAATCTTAGAGCTTCAGAGCTACATGATTGTTAACACAAATGGACGTGATCTGTTGGTGTTTCAATAATACTTAGAAAAGTTTATTTTGCAACTTAAATGTACCTTCGTATTTTGCGACTTCCTCTCCATTATAAAAGAGCTTGAATGTAGGATATGAATGAATATCAACTTTGGAACATACTGGTTTACTCGTACCACAATCAACTTGTCCAACCTCTATCTCATCCTCGGCTTCCATCTCTTTCCCCAGGTCCTCCCACAATGACCCCAAATTTTTACTGCAAAACCACTTTAATCATCAGTAAGACCAAGTTTTTTGTGAAAACGACAAGAGAGAAATTCATTTTATCCATGGGGTGGACAAGGGTGGAATTACTACCAGTGTTTACACCAAGGAACACAAAATCGCACGAACCATGCGGTGTCTTTCTCCTTCACCTACTTGAGACAGACAAAGACAAGCAAAGTTTAAACATGGTTTTAACAAGCAAGTAACAAGTTGTGCTAAAATCTTTCATTTGATTGACGATAGAGAGAACAATAAATTCATCTTATCATGGAAACAAAATGCCTATCACGTAATATTGACCTTAAATATCACATGCTATCTATACTAGAAGTGTACATAGTGTCATAAATTGTTATCCAAGCCACGAAGAACTTCTTAATCAAACTAATATGGCTCTGGAAGAGGATCATGTGAATATGAGTTCGTAACACAACAGATTTATGCAAGAATCCAAGTAGATGTTTGACATTGTAACACAATACGAAGCCAAAAAGCTGGCCCTAATGGGTATTTATGTTTTGCACATCACGTAACAATTATGTATGCAACAAGAGTGCAGTTTCAAAACATAAGGAACTGCTCACTACCAGCAGCTAAAAAAAACAGCTTAATACAACATACCCAGATCTCCAAAAAAAACGATTTTAAAGATTCAAAATTTCTGCGGGATTATGTCATCCTCAACAAATAAGATTTAAAAAACCAACAAAAAAAGTGACAAGAAGAAAAAAAATCGCCTAGTACAAATACAGATAGCATCCCAGTATACAAACACAAGATCAAATGAACACGGAAAAACCTAATTGAGATCCAGGAGAGAATCTAAAAAAGGGTTTTCGGAGGATTTGATTCACCTTGTCAGTGAAGGTTTCTTCTGTTAGGGTAATAACCTCAGCTTCAACAACTAGTAAATTGAAAACAAGAAGGAGAAATGGTATCAGAATCAGAAAACGGTGGGCGTGGAGTTTCATCGCAGCTCCGATGGCTTCAATCTCCCCCGAAACTCAATGATCGATTTGTCTCCAATTTGCGAAACTCGTCGGTTTTGCTACTTGCTGGATCCCGGCGGCGGTTAGACCCGTCACTAACGGGCCATCAAAATTTATGTGGACCAACAAGCCCACTCAAAGTCGTGTAAACATAGAACTCGGATTGTCTTCAGTTGGGCCCATACCGAATTTCATTCGGCAAAATTTTGAGAAATAATGTTTGTCGACAAAACATACTTATTATGGTTGCATATTCTTCACACATGTAGGTAGGGCTGAAAACGAACCGAGCTCATCGGCTTGGCTCGGTTCGGCTCGATAAGAACTCGATTCGGCTCGGCTCGGCTCGGCTCGTTTAGTTAATAAGTCGAGCTTGAGCTCGAGTTTTAGGCTCGTTTCATAAACAAGCCGAGTTTGAGTTTCGAAAGCTCGGTTCGCTCATTTTAGAGACTCAGCTCGTTTAAAGAGACTCGTTAAGTAAATGAATTTAGTCCAGCTCGGCTTGGCTTAGCTCGTTTACAAACAAGCCGAGCTCGAGCTTGAATTTTTGACTCGTTTAGTTAACAAGCCGAGCTCAAGCACTCCAAAGCTCGGTTCGGCTCGACTTGTTTTGGAGTTTATCTCATCGAAAAATAGTTAGGCACTCTCGAGTCTTACTTCTGATTCATGCATACAAGTTCTGTAATCGGAGGTGATTGTTCAATCATGAATCTTCTGACAATCAAGTTAAAACGTTGTAAGAGAAGATAATTCGTATGTAGACCGAGAATGAAAATGAATATGTAGTTGGTCTTGTGACCAAGGTGAGTTTTAATACATTGAGAGGTGGAGTGATTCCAGGTGGACAAATTGCCCTCATCTATGCTCGTATCCCATCTTGAGAGATTTGTGCCTTGATTTCATCTGCCATTTCTAAGATAAGGGGGGGAGATCAAAGGTGTCGTCTCCAAGATCGTCCGAATAGTCAAGGGCAGGCGTGTGGAGCCACCCCCGCCCTTCATTGTTGCGCAATCCAAGAAAGATCTGAGTAGAAGCCGAGATCGACTAAGGGTGCACATGGTTGGTCAGTCAATTATGTCTTGACCCAAAAAACTCTGGTCGATCTGGGAGCTTGTTAAGTGGCCGGTCAGTGTAGAGTCCAATCTGGTCTCATCAAAATTAATTTATTTTTAATTAAATTATTTTTGCGTTTATTAATTTTGCTTCAAGTTTTCATAGATTATTGATTCGTTTGATGAGAAAGATTAAAAAATAATATGTCAAAAGTCTTAAAAAGTTCCCTAAATATGATACTAATTAAAGTAGACCATTTTTGGGATAATTTTTGTCTTTTTTAGATTTTTTCAAGTTCGATTAATTACTTTTTACTTTTTTAATATTTTTGATCGATTCAAAACAAATATTTTTTTTATAAATAGACGAAAAATAATTAAATAATAGAATTAGGCCAGATTTAATAGTGTGTAATCTAAGAGTTTATCCCTTTCTTGATATCCAAAACACTCATGTAGGTAAATATTAATCATGTCCAAGGGAAAATTAATAGAAGCTTCCACATAGCAAAGTAAAATTACTTGAATTGAAGACTAGATAAACTATTTTTCTAGTTTAATTTACTAATATGGTCATAATTTATAGATACAAAAAGCCCAATCAAAAGGGCCTTGGCTCTGCCTATATAGATGGGCCACATTTTGAGGCGTATCATTATATTTAGGGGTACTTAATGTTGAGTCCTATCTCTAAAACTAACCTAGTGTTACATCCTAGACACTTTTCAACATTAATTTTGCATCCTAAAATTCAAAAAATACCAAAAAAGACCCCTAAAAATAAATAGAGCACTAAATCAGGATTGTCCTAAAAATAAGGGATGTGTTCACCAACTTACCTTTAATATTACATTGAATGTCCAAATCATCAAACGGTTTCTTTTCTTAGCTTCGGTAATGTCCTAAACGTACGGGACGGTTCGTCTCCCTCTGTTCGTCCGCCAGGAGCTCCATCCACGACCACTGTTTGGCCGTCCAATCTCGTCCTACGGTCCCGTCACCGCGACAGCGACTGAAGACCGGCGATTGAAGTTTGGTGGACTGGGTGCTTCGTATTCTCCCGCTGTTTGTCCGCCAAAAACACTGTCGAAGACCACTGTTTGACCGTCGCATCTCGTCCTACGATCTGGTCACCACGACAGCAGCAACTGAAGACCCAACTGCGATCTATCCTGATTGCAGCAATCTTCTCGTTATGCCTACAAATCAGTATCAGAACGTAGTCCATTGCCACTATCCTGTATTTCATGAATGAGAACAACAATGTATAGAAGTTAAAATCTGAAAATTTACATGAACAGTCGTATTATGGTAAATTTGTGTTTGATGGTTAATTTGTATATCCGAGAAACTTTACTACATCCCCGACTGTACCATTTTGATAAATTTCAGAACATGGTTAATTGCATACCATCTATCAAACATGGTAAATTTACATATCATCTAACAAACAGTCGTATTATGGTAAATTTACATGAACAATCGTATTATGGTAAATTTGTGTCCGATGGTTAATTTGTATATCCGGAAAACTTTACTACATCACCGACTGTATCATTTTTATAAATTTCAGAACATGGTTAATTGCATATCATCTATCAAACATGGTAAATTTACATATCATCTAACAAACACAGTAAAATACAGGATATGGTAAAAATTTGCACATCATCTATAAAAAAAACATGGTAATTAAATTACATATCATCTATCAAGACATGGTAAATTCACCAAACATGGTGAACTGCGCAGCATCTAAAAAAAACATGCTGACATGCACAATCCATTCTCAAAACATATACTACGAACCAACTAAAAACGACAAAAATAAAAATTCTACACTAACCGTGTGCTTTTTAGCAATCTTCAACAAAATTTCTTCAGGTTTGGCGATGCGATCTTTGTCCTAACTTTCAACCCTCAATGTTTTTCATGATGAGTAACAAAGAAATATACTTTGTGTGACTATGTTTCAAAATATCTGAAGATATGGTAAGGAAAATCCTAAAAAATCCTTACGATTGCATAGAAAATCAAATCTTCAGTGGGAAGATTCCAGCAAAATTGCAATCATATTGACCAAATACAATATTTCGATTTCTTAACATGAAATATTTGACGAAGATTGTGGCCCGCATCACCAAAACCGACCCGTTCCCAGCAGTTTCCAGAATCCGGCGGCAACCTGCTGTTCCGGCGGTGGCCAATAGTTTCCGGCGGTGGCCAACAGTTTCCGGCTGGGGTCCTGTAGGTTAACTGCTAAACAAAACTCCGGCGAACATTAAATTTGGCGACGTGGTTTCCATAATCAATTAAATCTTTTACCTTATTTAATTCCATAATTACAGCCATATTTATTGTCCAATTACAAACATACCAAATCAATACAAAATATTTTATGAATCAAAAAGGATAAGAGGGTAATCTACCATCACAAAATAAGGGCAAACATGTCAACCAAGCTAAATTGGGGATGATAACATAAGTTTAAAAAGTGTATGGGATTCAACCCTACGTAGTGTAGGTAAAAAGGACCCTATTTAATTTACCCTTATATTTATGGTCTAAATTAAGGTTGACAAATGAGTTCGAATGAGTCGAGCAGTAAATTATTCATGTTTACTTTGAAAATTGAATGAGAAAAATAATTTAAGTTAAGTGAGTCAATTCAAAATTTTAATTAAGTCGATCTTGAGAAATTTTATTTTTTTGTAAGTATCATGAGCTGAATCAGTTGAGTAAGAGTTTATTCAACGCTTGTTTACACGTTTAATGATTTTTAAAAGTGTCCAATTTTAATTTGTTTATGCAACGAACCAATCTTAAAATATCGTTTACCATTCAATGAGTTAAAAAAAAAAATTAACCACATTTGCACACAATGACGCGGTGCGACAATTCATTGAAACTATACTCAAGTTATTGTTAATGTTGGGAGTTTTGGCTAGATTTGGGTGTCTTTCACCTCAACAGGAGTGATGTCCATCTGAATGCTTGTTGGCAAGTCAACCCGTGAACTTGTTGAAAAAATCGTCCAAACGATGGTCCGGATGCTCGACGAAGAGAATATTTGTTCGGACAATGGTCATGTTTGGTCAAATGCTCGTGACAATGTTGTTTTTGTTTGGACGATACTTAATTCAAATAGATTCCCCGACAACAAAAAACTCTATATAATTCATCGTAGGGTTTCAAAACAGATGTAGGAGAGAAAAACACTTCTTTTTTGGTAAGGAGATTTGAGAGTTTTTCTTTATAACTCTTTGAACATTTCGTTCTTCTTGATTAGATTCACTCGGTGTATTTTGAATCACGCAAATCTTTATCTTTCCAGTATTTGATCTTCTCTCCCTCTCGTTTCTCAATATTTACGCATAAATTTGATTGTTTTCTTTATTTTTGCCAGGCTTCCCCACAAACAAATGCCACAAAAAATTGGGAACAAGAAAGCCATGGAGTTGGGAAGAAATGCAAAACGCCATTTTATTCCGTCATTCACAATTCTGAAGCCTCAATGACATGAACAAAACGAAGCCAATTCCGAAAACCAAACCCAACGGAAACAAAAACGAGATTGAAAGCACAAAAAATGCTTCCAAAACAACTCCTACATTATTACTCAAAAAAAAGAACCCGACTCCTACCACCCTCATCTAGTAAATTCCCTCTAAACCGATAACCATCTCCTCGCAAAGCTCCTCATCACCTCTGGAATCCTCTGATCATTATCCATGACTTTCTCCTCCGAAGCAGATCTCGCCGGCAGAATGATTGATTCACTTTGAGCATTCACGATTTTCTTCAGCCTCTCTTTGCTCACACCAAAGGCAGCAGCAAAAGTAGGCCCCCTCATGCTTTGTAGGACGGAGTTGGACCCCACCAGGAATTGGGGCCGGTTCTTGCGGGCGGAGGTGGTGAATCCGAAGAACTCGAATGGGCCAGACCTAGACGCAATTTGGCAGAACGGGAAGTAGCGAGGGATCCAAAAAACGTCGCCTTCGCTCACCTCGGCATTCATGGCTAAGGTTCCGTTTGGAAACACAATTTGGATTCTACCAGTTCCTCGAAGGACGATGCCGTACTCAGTTGCTGTTGGATTTAGATGTGGTGCCATCATTGATCCCTATATTAAAAACCAAAAAACAAATAGTTAGCTAATTTTAAGACCAGAAAAGGTGTACATTTTGATGGGAATGTTATATGTTATTCCGAGAAGACAAACCTTGAAATTATTACGAGATGATATATAACAAGGGAAAGTCTTTGTTCCCATAAAACTTTTCAAGAAAACTTTCATAATTCAAAATGAATGGACTAGATTTGATTGAGGCTTTCAAATCCCAATTAATCCTACCCCTTGATTTTGAATTCGAAAATATTTTTGGAGAAAATTTTTTAGGGACAATAACACTCCTCTTTATAACAATACTTAATCTACTTCTACACACAATTTTAGTAATTAAAAATAGTGAGTAAATTTACCGCAGTAAGATTGACTAGATAAAGGCCAACTCCAGA
Source organism: Arctostaphylos glauca (assembly GCA_019985065.2). NCBI lineage: Eukaryota > Viridiplantae > Streptophyta > Magnoliopsida > Ericales > Ericaceae > Arctostaphylos > Arctostaphylos glauca. The sequence continues at coordinate 7,779,051 of JAHSPW020000011.1, read as the reverse complement.
GTGCCTAAGTGGCGAATAATCGGAGTCGTCAAGAGCAACACTAGTGCCGTAATCATTTTCAAAGTCTGGATTCCTGTCAAAGAGGTTGTACGATTCCGGCTTCTTGCTTCTCCCTACACGTACACCATTTCCACTCACTTCCTTTCCAAAAACAGAGTTCAAAAGCTTCCTAAGACACCACATCATGGGCTCCTCCTCCTCCTCCTCTTCCTCACCTGCTTCTTCTTGGAAATGAACTCCCATTCTCTTCACACTTTGCACTCTCTCATAATGCTTCATTTCCAAGAATTGGGTCCAAACTCTTGAGTTCGAGTGGGAGTCCGACAACGATATGATTGGGCCGGATTTTTGCCGGGTTAAGATCTGTCTCACTTGTGATTCCGAGACCTGCAGTATATATGGATTAGAGTCTTTTTTTTGTCTTCTGGATTTTCCCTATATAATGATGTAAAGGTGAGGATCTATATGCTCGTTTAATTTGTTATAGTTTGCATACATTAAGTGCGGTTGAAAGGGTTGAGCTATCGAAACCCGCAAGTATAGATGTTGGATATGAGCCTCCACCGATGAAGAAAGACTGCAGAAATATATGGAAAGAGCAATCATTGTAGTAAAATTTACGAGAGCTAATCAAAGTCAGAAGACCAAGAACATATACAAAATGAGAGAGAGAGAGAGAGAGAGAGAGAGAGAGAGAGAGAGAGAGAGAGAGAGAGAATATGGTATTAATTTACTTGGAAGGTGCCCCATCCAATGCTGTCAGATTTGTGAACGCTGCAAATGACATGAAGTCTTTGGGCATTGGCAGTGTTGACCACATAGAATGTGGATCCAGCTGAAATTCTATACACATCTCCACGTTTCAATCTCTTCTCCACCAAATCGTCTCGGTAGATTGATCCAACATTTGCTTCCCCTGCAACCAACCTCATAATTAGTCAATATATCGAATAAAATATTTAAAAACTGATACTCATACGAAAATTATGCGTCAAGAGATAAATAGAGAGAGAGAGAGAGAGAGAGAGAGAGAGAGAGAGAGAGAGAGAGAGAGATTGATGTATATTACCCCTATGAACAAAGAGGATCAAGTCAGAGTCAAGGTACTGAGGAATGAAGAGGGAATTGGGCTCCATGGTAACAAAGCCAACATGAATATTGGGTCTATCCATACTCCACCCATTGGAGCCCTTCACCACCTTCATTTCCCCTGCATCAGTCCTCACCACACGCTTCATGTCCTGCAACAAGAACCTCTCTTCCCTCTGTCCTCCTTGGTGATCATAATAACCATTCACCCTTGCCACTGAATAGCACATGGCCACCAGTACTAGAAGCAATATAACACATGTAACTTTCCCCATCTCTCTCTCTCACTATTTCTTCTATTTGTTCTGTGAATAAGAAAATTAAGTTTTGTGTGATGATTGATGGGTAGAGATGTGACTGATTTATATAGGGAAAAAGGGAGAGAGAATTGTGGGTTGTTGTTAATGATATGCGTTATTCAAGCAGTTTTGTTTGGAGTTTTGGTGGCATTGAAACCGTATACTCCACCCTTGAGATCTGATGAGAAATACCAAGTCAGTGATTATAACCGAAAATAAGAAAAAAAGTAAAATATTCACTAAAAGATTACAATTACAAAGTTTAGTAGACCATGCCCAAACAATTTTTAGATTTTGAAAATTTTGTATCATAATTTTACAACCGATGTCATTGTTCTACACTTCTTGATAAACCAAAATCAAGAGTGAGTGAATAAATAAATGAAATTTATATTAATTTTTACCGCGTATATGTTGTTATGCAACAGAGTTTAGGATAAAATATGAAAAAATTTAAAAGGAGACTAGTGTCCCACTATGTCCAAAGGGTCCCTTTTTTAAGACCCCGACCTGAAATTTGAACATTATTGGGATACAATCGTGGTAAAAAATTAAATTAGAAGTAACTAAATTAATTTGGGTGTTAAGATAATTTAATTGGGGTTAATTTTAATTTCATTGGCATTCGAGAATTTATTTCGATAGTGTTTCTGGAGCGCGGGTAATTTTCGGAGCTCGTTTGGACGTTAACGGGCAATGCCACAATTCTTGGGGAGAATTTGGAATTAGTTCATAAGTAGGAGGCACACTGTAATTAACTCCTCCGAGTTTTGTTAGATGTACGTTTAAATTAAAAAAACCTTAGACATTAGGCTTCCTTCTTGTACTGACACCAAGGTGGTTGCACCACCTCATGCTTCCCAACCATAAACCATTTAAAGGCCATGGAAGCTCCTCTCCCCTTACATTTACTACGTGAGAGAAGAGAGAGAAGGGAGAGAGAGAGAGAGAGAGAGAGAGAGAGAGAGAGAGAGAGAGAGAGAGAGAGAGAGGGAGGAGACACCATTGAAGAAGAAGGAGAATCAAGGTTGAAGAAGAAATTCTAAGTTCAGATTCCTTGGATTCTTCCATGAGATAGTTGTAAATTCCTAGTTTTTACTTCATATATATCAGGGAAGTTACAGACTTAATTTAGAATTTTGGCGGTGTATATAATGAGATACAGCGAGCTGCCATGGAAACCAGTTGAAGGAGTTTAACCAGTTGGAATATTTCATCTCATCCGGATGAACTACCACAATGGAATTAATATTACAGCGGGCTATCTCATCCGGATGACTTATATTTTCCATCTGGATGACCTAACTTGCAAAGGTTTACAACAGACTTTTCCATTTGGATGACCTATACTTAGTCAATTGGATGAACCTTGTAATTTGGACAAGAAGGATTGTGATATCCTACTTTAACCTGATGAACCTTAATCTAAACCTGTTGAGCATCTATGCAATCCGGAAGTTGTTTTGACTTGTCTTACTTAGAATCGACATAAAAACTTGGATTTCCATCTATTTATGATATTATATGGGTATTAGACCTAGAATGTGACTCGGACATATTGAACCTTATTCCAACTTTGGGAATTGAGGCAATATAAGTTGTAAATTAGAACCTAGTTTTTGATACTCGATATTCTATTGATGATAGGATACTATTGTGATGTCAAGGATGAGGTTAATCGTTGAATCATACATTGCCAAGAAAGATGAGTCTAGATGTGCATTTTTACTCGGATGTCTTAAAGTTGTGTACAAGCACGAAGGATTGCTTATCATTATTCAAAAGCCTATTTGTGTTCAAATCTAAGCACGATGATAAAGTAATCCAACTATCATGATGCCATGTAGTAATTTGCGATTTTTGACATAAAGATGATCATGTAATGACATCTTGTAACACGGTAATACCCTGAGCACTAGGCATCGAAAAAGTGATGATTTGGAATCAGGGAGGGTTCCACTTCCAGGTGGCATCAAATGACGTCATGGCAATTATTGAATTATATTAAGGGTCGCTCCCTACTTAAGTTTTGGCTTATATCGTTGCTTAATTTTGAGTGTCGAAGCATGAGATATCATAGAACTGTGATAACTGAATAACCTATGGGTTACAAAAACTGTAATACACTTTGATATGTACTCGGCCACAACCCATTGATTGAATTACGTACATTGATGATATAATGTTTTGATTAAATGAGATTAGGCCATGCATGGCAAATCTGTAAGGTTTGTATATCTAGATTCATACTAGTTTTATGCTAATGAATGCTCCAAACATGCGTTGAGGACAGACTCATGAGACTGCTGCACCTTTTTGATTTTCCAGTTGTATGAATGTCTGTGGACCTATGAATGTCAGGTTACCACACGTCTTTGTGGTTTATTTAGTTTCATGTTTTTGCTTTTCTGATTAACCTTTAACGTTTAACATAGAAGACAAAAGAGCGTCCATAAACTCTTATTTATGCAGAGACTTTATTGAGTTAGACTCACCGACTGGTCACTAATCTACTCCATTTCAGGATGGGTCGTGACAATTTTACTTCTACTTCACTCGACAAACTACATGAGTACAAGTATAATAGTCTCACTCTCACTCCGACAAACCTTTAAACCTAGCCTTCCGATTTCTAAATTTTCTGTTTCTCTTCAAATTAAAATAACAAATACATTTAGAAATATCTGATTTAATCCATTTTTCGTTCTATGTAATTCTTGCCATACGCTACTGCTGAAAAATGTGGAGTTTGAAAGGTTTTAATCCATTTACAGGAAATCTTTCTCATTTAAAGAATGCCAACACCGATATTAAGGTAAATGCCAACAAACTTTTCACAACAAGATCTTATGGACTTGGAATGTTAGTGGAAATTTGCGTTGGAAATTTGTATTGTGAATTTTACTATGGAGATGTGACAGTGGAATTAGAGTCTAGAGAAGAACCTAGTTAGCCATATTTTTATACAATCATGCGATGCGACAATTCATTGAAACTGTTCTCAAGTTATTGTTAATGCTGAGTTTTGGCTTGATTTGGGTGTCTTTGACCGGAAGTGACGTCCATTTACATGCTCGTCGCCCAGTCAAAATGTGAAATTTTTAGAAAAATCTTTCGGACAATGGTTAGGTTGTCCGGACGCTAGAAGCCTCTAAAAAATTTGTCTAGACAATGTTTAGGTTTGTTTAGACTCTCGTGACGATGTCGTGTTCTTCTGGACAATGCTTAAGTTCGATACAAGTGTAGACAACGAATAACTCTATATAATTCGTTTCAGGGTTTCAAAACAGACGTATGAGAGAAAAATACTTCACTTTAATAAGAAGATTTGGGAGAGTCTTTCTTTGAAACTCTTTGAGCATTTAATTCTTTTTGATAAGTGAATCCGTTGATCGATTGACTGCTCGTGAATTAGGTTTGCTTAGTGTATTTTGAATGATGTAAATCTTTTATCTTTCGAGTATTTGATCTTCTCTCTCTCTTCTTTGGTTTGTTTGTTTTTCAATTTTTACGCATAAAGAAATCTGATTGTTTTCTTGATTTGTTTTTATAGGCTTCCACCCAACAAATGCCACAAGAATTTGGGAACAAGAAATCCGTGGAATTTGGAAGAAATGCAAAATGCCGTCTTAGTCCCTCATTCAAAACTCTCAAGCCTCAACACATGAACAAAACGAAGCCAATTCCAAAAACCAAACCCACCAAATCCAAAAGACTGAGATTGAAAGCACAGAGCTAGAAAACGCTTCCAAAACAACTCCTAAATTATTACCCAAAAAGGAAAAAAAATCCAACTCCTAGTGCCCTCATCTAGTAAATTCCCTCAAAGCCCATAACCATCTCGTTGCCAAAGCTTATGATCACCTTTGGAATCCTCTGATCATTCTCCATGACTTTCTCCTACGAAGCACATCTCACCGGCAGAATGGTAGATTCACTCTAAGCATTCACGATTTTCTTTAGCCTCTCTTCGCTCACACCAAAGGCAGCGGCAAAGCAGGTCCCCTCATGCCTTGTAGGACCGAGTTGGACCCCACTAGGAATTGGGGCTAGTTCTTGCAAGTCGAGGTGGTGTATTCAAAAAACTCGAACGGCCCGAACCTAGACGTGATTTGGCAGAATGGGAAGTAGCGGGGGATCCAAAAAACATCACCTTCACTCACTTTGGCATTCATGGCTAAGGTCCTATTTGAAAACACAATTTGGATTCTGCCAGTTCCTTGGAGGACGACGTCGTACTCTGTTGCTATTGCGTTTAGATGTGCTCTCAGAAAGAATGGAATTGATTGTACGGCTATCCCAACATGCTTACACAGGATTTTCAAAGAGTGAAGTGTAATGGCTCAAAGATGTAACATGAGGCTATGTCAAGAGAATATGCCAGATTAATTTATGCAAACATGATACCACAAACATTCTAAATCCGAGTTGCACATGGGATCAATCGTAGGACTTTTTGGCTTGTAATGATCTTGGTTTATCAAGAAAATTGGTAAACGAAGTTGGTGACGGCTGAAAATTGGCTTATGGGTAACTACCCCGGTCACCGTCATCAAACAGAAATTCAAGAACGCATGTACCAAAATATGCAAAGTGCATCCAAAAACAACACCCACTAATGTATCAACCATCCAATCAATAGCAATGATGAAACCAAAGAGGGCCCCGCACCCGATGGCCTTTTGCCCAATCCTTTCCGGGCAATTTGTTTCTTCCCCATAGTGAATAACAGTGGGCAGGGGTGGTGGTTTGGTGGGATAGCAGTTGGCTTCCCCTTCTTCGTCTCTCTCTGTTCTCTGTATCGCACGGGTTTGCTGAACATAAAATGGATTTCCAGGTTTCTTCTTCTTTTTTTTTTAATGAAACCCATCTGACCGGATGAATTGGAACTGACCCGATGAATCCGACAGGTCAGATTAACATACTGACCAAATTGGGCCGAAAATCTGACTGGAATAAAACCAACCTGACCAGATGGCCTGACAGGTCAGGTTTGCTCACTGACCATTTTTGTCCAAGAATCTGACTAGATGGCTGGGATCTAACCCGATGGATCTGACGGGTCAGATTGACTTGCTGGAAATTTTTTTTTTTTTTTTTTTTCAAACTCCTTTCTCCCATCTTGATCCTTTCTTCCTCATTAAAAATTCGTTGCAATCTTTCATCGAACCACCCTTATATCTTCCGGTTTCCTAGGTTTTCGAAAAGATTTGGGAAACTTGGCACAAATATCATGGTCTAGGTGACTCATATGTGGTTTGATCAAATAAAAATAGCCTAGTATCACTTCCCACATGCTTCACGGATTATCAAATGATATAATGCATATGTTAACACAAATAATATATGGCACAATTGGAGATCAAGAAACGAAGAGTTCAAATTTTTCAATTGGATGCCGCACCTAAGTCTTCATTAACACAGATCACTTGATTCACATGCATCAGTTTATCCTTGTGTCTTTTCAGAACATTTCAGCTTTTCACAAATGATGCGAATGCAACACATTAATCTTAGTGACACATGACTCTCATTCCTATGTTTAGCGCATATATGGTGATTCGTGATTCGCACAAGGGAAGATGGACTCATAAATTTTAAAATTTAGACAGAAGCATTTGGATAATTTAAAGCAAGGCCTAACATAGGGACTAGCTACTCCCCCCAACTTGAATTGTGCAATGTCCTCAATGCACGAAGACATATTAAAATGAAGAGAAGGAAAGATAGTACCTGCACCGAAGATGGTCAGGAAGGTAGGCCTCCCCCCAACTTGAACTATGAAACCTGCAAGTGTTAGGCCTGAAAAACCAGATTTAAATCCACCACTTTCTTCACGCGAAAGGCACGGGTACTACTTTTCTCCCTGTTCGAAGACTGTGTTTCCCTATTTGTTGGAAGGACAGTATGCAAAGGGTTCAACAATATCTTGAGAAGAGGCGCCATCATCTAATAGGCTACCTCTCCCTTTGGGAGCGACCCCAAATTCCTTACCCACCACTCTACTTTGAAGCTATCTCCATAGAGCTTGGCACTAAAGCCGGATGGTTCAGACAGATTTCTCATTGTTCGATGCGCCTGCCGTCAGACCCAACCTCCTAGGTACTCCATACATAGCTGCGACAGGTGGCTATACCGGACCAGCTGAGCCGTTCGAGCACGGCGAACACTGGAGGTATCTCAAACTCCATGGATTTATAGTCTCCTAGACTCATAAAAGCTCACTGATCCGAATAAACAGGATCAACCAAGTCTTCCTCATATTTTGGCAACATATGAATTTTTTGCAAAATAGACTGCAAAGCAAAATTGGGCAACAACACATTAAAATTAACCCATGTGAGTTATTTAAATAATTCGAGCGCAGAATTTTTAATGGAAAAGTTCCAAATAGATGAGGTACATGCGGATGTGCTTGGTCTACTAGAGAGATCATGGTGTGATTATAACCTGAGTGGCCATCTTTCCTTGCAAAGAAGCAATCAGTAAAAGGCGGAGAGAAGTGATATTTCCTTGCATGCAAATTACAAGCTTGTTGATGCATGCTCATAACTTTCTGTATTCTGCTCCCCCAATGGTGTTCTTGAATGGAAAAAATCACAACAAAATGGCATCCTGCCTCACTAAAGGGAGTATCTTTCGATTCTTCGAGAAAAAGTTGGGATGCCAAGGATGGAGATTGGACACTTGTCAAAAATAATGGTGGTTTATTTGGAGGTAACTTTTCAAATGTGGGTTCCCAATTTTCTGTGCCCATGATTTCTTCTTTTGCGAGGAGTGAGTCCAAGTATTCTACCTCATTTGAGTCTAAAAATGCGGCCTCTTCAGTAGTGAGACCAGTTTCAAGAGGATCAGGTACTAGGGGTAGTACACTCAACGGACTAGTTATCGATTTGTTAGAAGAAAGTATTTCAACAGTGGGTTCCCACCTTTTCGTGTCCATGACCTCTTCTTTCTCGAGGAATGAGCACATATTATCCACCTCATGTAAGTCAAGAAAAGTAGCCACTTTAGTAGTGAGGTAATTCTCCGAAGGGTCGGGGGATACATGAGAGTCCCCTTGTGCTTGGTCTAAGGCATCACGATGATCCACATCATGAAACTCATTATCATTGTCCTTAATTTGACTCGCAACATTAAGCATAAGGTTCAACTCAGTCATCTGGTAATGGAAGGCTTGCGTGTTCTGCTCCATGATTTTGGATTGCCCCTGTATGATTATCAACATGTCTTCTAAACTCGGCTTATGAGCTGATTGGTATGCCTCAGAAATTATAGAAGGTTCCTGAGGTGCATATTGTTGCCAATTATTAGGCGGGTACCATAGTGGGTCCCGCCCTTCAGAGTAGAAATCATGAGTTTCAAAATTAGATGAGTATAAATAGTCCCTCATGGTCCTCGGAGGTATAGTATTATTGGCCTCCAGTAGGGCAGCCATCACATTGTTGGGGAGATTTTCAGTTCGAATAAGGCGATTGATGTGGCTGTGAGTGTAAACACTCATGCACAAAAATCACCCCCCAATAAAGAAATAGAACAAGAAAAGAGAAAGAAAAAAAAACTGCAAGTTACGTACCTTGCCTTGGCTGTTCCCCGGCAACGGCGCCAAAAATATGATCGACCGGCAAAAGCGTCGCTGATGCGCCGGCCAAATCAATATTTAATATTTAAAACTGATCCTTGGCTCACAAGTTTAGAAAACCAGTAGAGCGGCAAGATAGAGTATCGATCCACGAAGAACAGCAGGAAGGGGAATCACGAAACTTGGAGTTGTAGCGTTTCGGACGCTAACCTTTGATTGGTTGGATTTTATAGCTAAAGTTGTAATTAAAACGAAAATAGAAAACTTAATTGATTAAGAAAATAGGCCAGATCCGTGAAATCCTTCCATCCTAGATTTTAGGTAACAATATCTTTAATTCAAAAGATGTATTCGAAATTGATTCTTGTTCAATAAAATTAGGTCAAATCATAGGAGGACATCGACCCAAGTATTATTCGTACCAAATTAATGGCGACGATTAATCAAGAGCATAACACTCCTTGTTTGGTTCGAAAAATAAGAACTTGAATCGATTTTTGAATAAACGGTGAAAAAGAATGAGAAGATATTGAAACCCTAAATCATGGGATGAAATTCATCCTTGGATCTTGCCTAGAGATTTAGCCTAGCATATTTAAACTAAAAACAGAATAATAAATTGAAAACATTTTACTAAAATTAATGAACGCAATAAATTTCTAACAATCTTACCGGAAAACTTGAAAGGAACTTGAATTAATTGAATGAACTTGAACAGAATAATTGCCGAAAAATTTATTGCTAAGAACGTATATGATAAATCCTAAAAAGAGATAACAACTAGAGATTCTAAAGAGATAGATCAGATCCTAGACTAAAAGAAGAGATACTAAAGAGATGATAAAATGATAGACTAGGTCTCCTAGGTCCTTAAATAGAGAAAACCTAGGAGAGAAATTAGGAAAGAGATTCTAGGAGAGAAATTAGGAAAGGAATCATAGGAGAGAAAATAGGAAAGGAAGGAATCCTAGGAGATAAAATAGGAAAGGCTACCTAATTCAAATAGGACACTATCTAGAAAGATTAATTAAAAATAGGAATTTACAAAATAAATAAATCTAATCGCGAGCAAGCCTGACTAGAAGGTTCCAGTCAGGTTTCATCAGGTCAGGTCCGATTTTCTTCTTTCTTGATTCTTCTATCTTTTTTTTCGTATTTTCTTCGAACTTCGCGTCATTCTTGGACTCAGCACTTCTTCCAATTGTACTTCTATCTTTCCTCGGGTGTCGAGACTTCCTCCGAACTTTTGGATTTCACAATTTCATCGGTCTAACACCTCTTTTAACATAGAAAACCTGAAATTGGACAAAAGCTACCAAACATGCATTATCCAATAAAATTGATAATTAAGTACCGCACGTATGCTAAATAAGACATGTTGAACCGGTTATACGAGGTGTATTACGGTATCAACAGATGTGGTGTCATCATTGATCCCTACATTGAAAACCCAAAAAAAATAAAAAATAGTTAGCTAATCACAAGTCGCCTTCATAAAGTTTTCATCTTAAAATAGTAAAATCAAGATTTGTCATAAAATTTGGCTTACACAAGTCGCCTTCATAAAGTTTTCATCTTAAAATAGTAAAATCAAGATTTGTCATAAAATTTGGCTTAAACTGTAAAATCAAGATTTGTCGTCAAAAAAATTGCTTCAAAAATAGTAAATTTATAAAGATTTGTGGTGATAACTTTTGTTTCATAAAATTTTCTGTCCTGCATGATATTACCAATACAAAAGGAAGTGAGAAAAATTACAGCACTAAGATTGACTATAACATATAGGCCAACTCCAGAGTGCCTAAGAAGAGGGTGGGTTTGTTCCGACAGTGCTTCCCCTGCGAAGTCAACATCAGTATATGCAATAATAATTAAATTCGTATTTCTAGGGAATTATAAAGCTAAATTGGCCGTTCTTTTAAGATATCTCAAAATATTTTTCACCGTTTTTATGTGTGATTCTTTCGGATCTGCTTGAAATCTTGTACGTATACCAACCCTCAATAAAATATCAAGTCTACTAGTTGTTAAGTATAGTAAACCTGATCAAATCAATCAAAAGAGAGTGGTCCAGCCAAACACCTTTTTCCTAAGCTAGGATAGAGCTGACGAGTGACAATTGCCCTATCTCTTAACAAAGGGGCTTTAGATACCTTGGCATGTCTTTTAATCGACATTTTTACTAGATTCGTCTTTGTCAAGCTTGACAACTTGACCCATAGGAATTTTATTTTCCTTCGCATCATCAGTCATGCCATGTTTCTTTAGAAGCTCTAATGTGTACTTAGTTTGTTCAAAGTTGTTAGGCTCGATTTGTGAGACAAATGCAAAATGTGAACCGACATTAGCATGTGATCAACCTGTGATTATTTCAAATTTGGAATCTTCAGTGATTTGGTCACCTAGAGTAATTTACCATGACCTTAGGTTGTTTCTATTTCTCTTCAATTATGTCATGTGAAAGATCTTAGTAGAAGCCAAGACCGACTAAGGGTGCGCATGGCCGGTCAATCAGTTATGTCTTGCCCCAAAAAACTCTGGTTGGTCTGGGAGCTTGTTAAGTGGCCGGTCGGTGCAGAATCCAATCTGGTCTCATCAAAACTAATTTATTTTTATTTAAATTATTTTTGCGTTTGTTAATTTTGCTTCAAGTTTCATAGATTATTGATTCATTTGATGAGAAAAATTAAAAAATAATATGTCACAAGTCTTAAAAAGTTCCCTAAATATGATACTAATTAAAGTAGACCATTTTAGGGATAACTTTTGTCTTTTTTAGATTTTTTCAAGTTCGATTAATTACTTTTTACTTTTTTAATTTTTCTGATCGATTCAAAACAAATTTTTTTTTTTTTATAAAATAGACGAAATATAATTAAATAATAAAACTAGGCCAAATTTAATAGTGTGTAATCTAAGTTTATCCCTTTCTTGATATCCAAAACACTCATGTAGGTAAATATTAATCATGTCCGAGGGAAAATTACTTGAATTGAAGACTAGAGAAGCTATTTTTGTAGTTTAATTTACTAATATGGTCATAATTATAGATACAAAAAGCTCAATCAAAAGGGCCTTGGCTCTGCCTATAGATGGGCCACATTTTGAGGCGTATCATTATATTTATGGTCTAAATTAAGGTTGACAAATGAGTTCGAATGAGTCGAGCAGTAAATTATTCAAGTTTACTTTGAAAATTGAATGAGAAAAATAATTTAAGTTTGTTATTGCAAATATCATGAGTTGAATCAGCTGAGTAAGATCTTATTCAATGTTGGTTTACAAGTTTAATGAGTTTTAATAAGTTTTCAAGTTTAATTTGTTTATGTAGCGAACGAATCTTAAAATATCATTTACTGTTTGATGAGTTTAAAAAAAAAATTTAACCACATTTGCATACAATGATGCGGTGTGACAATTCATTGAAACTATACTCAAGTTATTGTTAATGTTGGGAGTTTTGGCTAGATTTGGGTGTCTTTCACCCGAACGGGAGTGATGTCTATCTGAATGCTTGTTGGCAAGTCAACCCGTAAACTTGTTGGAAAAATCGTCCAAACGATGGTCGGACGCTCGACGAAGTCTCTAGAATATTTGTTCGGACAATGGTTGTAACGCCCCGAATTTCGGACACGTTAATAAAAAGAGTAAAGTAACTAAAATACCATCATTATATTGAAATATGAGTTTGATACATGAGATCGTCAAAATACATTTCAGAAGAGACTGTTTACATTCAAAAAGACTTTAAAAGTAAAGTCAGAGCAGTCTAAACTAGTCTAAGTGATCCACGGCTCGATCACGTCTTCTGCGGGGTAAGCGCCATCATAAGGTGTAAAGTCGGGTCCGGCTCCATCATCGTCAATACCTGGTTATGAAATACCAGGGGCAGGAGGAAGTTGCACCATGAGTTTTGACACTCAGTAAGTTTCCTACCCTTAAGTTTCCCTTTTAATGTTTTAGAGCATTTAAAAGAATATGCAATGTGTAAATGTGTAGAAATAATCAAGGTTTGGTAGTATCATACAATAAATGTGAACAGTGATAGATACAAGATTTAACCGAATTAATAGAATTGCAGTTATAACTAACACAGAGTATATCAATTCAAAATCTTTCACAGTACTCGACTTTAATCAATATTCCAAAGCATGACCACGTCATATAATTCAAAAAGGTTTTTCTAACATCAATGACATCGTCATATATTTCGAATAGGCTTCTCTCAATCAATAAAGTCCAAATGGTGCTCCCGAACGATAACGATCCCGACCGCCCAACTAACCGATGCTTCCCAACCGCCCTGCGCCCCAACCGCACTGCTCCCGATCGTCATGTTCCCAATCAAGATGCTTTCCCTAACATTATATCCTTTTCTATCGCGCCGGACAATATAAGTTTAAAGTTTACACTAGAAGATCGTTAGACTAGAAAAGGCACGATAGGGCTAGATATAATTTCGGCTCAAGCGAAATTTGGCTAAACGCACGACACGGCTAAATTACAGCGCTTGGGTGATACAAAAGCTTGGGTCTATCACACCCTCTGGTTAAAGTCAAAGCTCGGCTCATGTCGCATCACGGCTACAAGACACGCATAATATTTCCACGGGGAATAATCCACAACAACTAAACGTATATTATTATCAGTGTGTTTACGTTCGGGTATCCACGGGACACCCTGAGTCAAGTAACCATAGCAATAATCAGGATAATCTCATGCTCGACTAATATTCAACTATTAAAGAGAAATTGCATAAGAATAAGATAGTTGTGCAAATAAAATTTTAAAATAATATCATAGTGATAAAATAAATAAGTTTACTTATAAAATAAATTAGAGTAAATTTGTAATTTAAGTATAAAACTGTGATTTAATAAAATAGGGACAAATCTGAAATTTTATAATAGGATCAATGTGTAATATTATAATTAATGATACTGTATATTTTAAACTTGGGGTGCAATTAGTAGTTTATACAAATTAACTTATCCTCATAATTAAACTAATAACTACGGAAAAATGTAATTTTGTTTTAACAAAATAAAACAGAGGCTTCATCTGAAATTATCCGGCCGGACTGCCTTCGCACGTTCGGCACCATTTTCTTCCTACAGGACCTCGTAATACTCTCGAACATTAAAACGGACACTCCAGAGTAAGAATCTTACAGTGGTTCGAAGCTTTGATCGCGTATCTGGTTCGCGGAGTGGCTGCTCTTCTTCTCCTTCCTTCCTTCCTCTTCTTCTTGCTGCTTATTCCGGGGTGAAGAAAAACAGAGAGGGGGGTTTCCTATTTATAGCCGAACCTTGGGAAAAACACGGACGGGGGAGAGGAATTCAGGGGAGATCCGACGGTGGGGGAAAAATCATGATGGTTATAGGGGAGGCTGTGGCAGGGGTAGCTGGTGATGGAGGTGACGGGAAACGGTGATCTGACGGGGAGGAGGTGGGGTGGTCAGAGAGGAAACGTGGGGAAGAAGCTCTGTCTTCTCCGTTCCCCAGCGCGCGCGCGCACACAGATATACGCACATATATATATATATATATAAAATATATTAGTTTAAATATATATAATATCATATCCGGGCAAGAACCGGGCAAAACCGCCCAAAAACCGGCCGGAAAACCACCGAACCGGACCAAAAACCGGCCAAACCGGACGGAAAATAAACCGGGCAGCCGGCCGGGCACGGCCCAGGAGCCGGGCACGGCCCAGGCGCCGGGCACGGCCCAAATGCCGGGCACGGCCCAGGCCCAGCCCAAAAACTGCCCGACCCGGCCCAGGTCAGCCCAAACCCGTCCAGGTCAGCCCAAACCCGGGAGAGAGAGAGAAGGGAGAGAGAGAAGAGAGAAAAAGAAAGAAAAAGGAAAAAAAAAAAATTCCGGGTACGCAAACGCAATAAAAATAAAATAAATTTTAAACGTGGAGTATAAAAATTTTTCGAACTTATTTATTTATTAAAAATATTACGGGTTATTACAACCTATCCCCCTTAACAAATTTCGTCCTCGAAATTACAAAGTGTCAGAAATAAAAAGGTGTGGGTGATTGGCTCGGATAACATCTTCTCTTTCCCAAGTAGATTCTTCAATGTTGCGATGACGCCATAAGACTCGAACAAGACGGATGGTCTTTCCTCGTAAAGTCTTCTCTCCATGGTCAATGATGCGTATCGGCTGTTCTTCGTAAGTGGTGTCCTCATCGATGATGACTTCTTCCCAATTGAGGATATGGGTTGGATGTGCCATGTACTTGCGAAGCATGGATACATGGAACACATTGTGCACACGATCGATCTGAGGTGGAAGTGCTAAACGATAAGCAACTTCTCCGACTCGCTGCAATATCTCAAATGGTCCAATATATCGTGGCGATAACTTCCCTTTCTTTCCAAATCTGATGATTCCTCTACGCGGTGAGATTTTCAAGAAAACGTGGTCTCCAACGTTGAAAATCAGAGGTCTGGTTCTTTTGTCGGCGTAACTCTTCTGTCTACTCTGTGCTGTCAGAAGTCGCTGTCGGATAAGTTTGACTTTCTCTGTGGTCTCTCGTACAAGATCTGGTCCTAAAAGACTAGTTTCTCCAACTTCAGTCCAACATATAGGTGATCGACATGGGCGTCCGTAAAGTGCTTCGTACGGTGCCATCTCGATACTCGCCTGATAGCTGTTGTTGTAAGCGAATTCTACTAAAGATAGATGTCTCTCCCAATTACCTCGAAAATCTAGGACACACGCTCTAAGCATATCCTCCAAGGTCTGTATGGTTCGCTCTGACTGCCCATCTGTCTGAGGGTGAAAAGCTGTGCTCATACGAAGATCTGTTCCCAAGGCTTTCTGTAAGCTCTGCCAAAAAGTTGACGTGAATCTTGGGTCTCTGTCTGATACAATTGATACTGGTACACCATGCAGTCTGATGATCTCCTTGATATACAATCGGCTGTACGAATCCATTGTGTCAGATAGCTTGATTGGTAAGAAGTGTGACGACTTAGTCAAACGGTCAACGACAATCCAGATGGCATCGTGTCCCTGAATTGACTTCGGTAGTCCTGTCACAAAATCCATCGATATATGTTCCCACTTCCATCCTGGTATAGGCAACGGCTGTAGCGTTCCTCCAGGTCTCTGATGTCCTGCCTTGACTTGCTGACATGTGAGACAAGTGGCTACGTACTTGGCCACATCTCTTTTCATTCCGCTCCACCAATAAGTTCGTCTCAAGTCCTTGTACATCTTATTCCCTCCAGGGTGGACAGCAAAGTTTGACTTGTGAAACTCTTTCAATACTGATTCCCTGAGCGTACCGAAGTCTGGCACGAAAAGACGTCCAAGATATCTCAATCCTCTGTCTGCTCCAATAGTCCATCCTGCTGATGATTCTCCTTTAGCTAGTCGGCTCTTGACGAGATCTGACTCCGAATCAAGGGTCTGTACCTTCAGAATTTCTTCATGAAGTACCGGCGTAACTATTACTGCACACAGATAAGCTTCTCCTTGCTGTTCATTCTGCTGGAGTCCGTACTCCTGTATCTGGTTCATTAGTTTCCACTCTCTGACTGCCAAACTGGCAACGTGTCCTCGAGACTTGCGACTAAGTGCATCTGCTACTACATTAGCCTTTCCCGGGTGATAGGACAAGGTGAAGTCGTAATCCTCTAGATACTCCATCCAACGTCGTTGTCTCATATTCAGATCCTTCTGAGTGAATATGTACTTGAGACTCTTGTGATCCGTGAAAACTTCAAATTTCTCGCCGTAAAGGTAATGACGCCAAATCTTAAGCGCGTGTACCACAGCGGCAAGCTCTAAGTCATGAGTCGGATAGTTTTGCTCGTGTATCTTCAGCTGGCGTGATCCGTAGGCTATGACCTGTCCTTCTTGCATAAGCACACAGCCTAATCCATCCTTTGATGCATCACAGTAGACGACGTACCCAATATCTCGTCGTGGAACGATAAGAATAGGGGCATTGGTCAATCTATTCTTCAACTCTTGAAAAGACTTCTCACATGCATCGCTCCAATCGAACTTGATTCCCTTCTGAGTTAGCCGAGTCATTGGTTTGGCTAAAGCCGAAAAGTCCATGATGAATCGTCTATAATAACCGGCTAGTCCCAAAAAGCTACGAATCTCGAAAACTGAAGTAGGCTTCTTCCAATCCTTGATGGCCTCGATCTTGCTGTCGTCGACGGAGATTCCTTTCTCTGACACAACGTGTCCTAGGAATTTGACTTCTTTCATCCAAAAGTCACACTTGCTAGCTTTGGCGTAAAGCCGATTATCTCGTAGAATCTGAAGTGTGGTCCTTAAGTGTTGCTCATGTAGCTCTTCCGTTACTGAGTAGATCAATATGTCGTCGATGAATACTACCACGAACTGGTCCAAGTACTGAGTAAAGATCTTATTCATGAGGCACATGAATACTGCTGGTGCGTTGGTAAGTCCGAAAGGCATCACTAGAAACTCATAGTGGCCATACCTTGTTCGGAAAGCTGTCTTCTGAATATCAGAATCTCTAACTCGCAACTGATGATACCCGGATCGTAAATCAATCTTTGAGAAACAAGTTGCTCCTCTAAGTTGATCAAACAGGTCATCGATTCGAGGTAGTGGATATCGATTCTTGCTTGTGACTCGATTGAGTTGTCTATAGTCAATACAGAGTCGAAGTGTTCCTTCTTTCTTCTTCACGAACAGTGCTGGAGCTCCCCATGGTGAAGTGCTCGGTCGAATGAATCCTTTCTCTAGAAGCTCTTGAAGCTGAATCTTCAATTCCTTCAATTCGGCTGGTGCCATTCTGAATGGTGCCATGGATATTGGTGTTGTTCCAGGTAGAAGTTCAATGGTGAAATCCAATTCTCGAGTCGGCGGTAGTCCAGGTAGCTCATCGGGAAATACATCAGCGTACTCACAAACTACGCGTGGTAATCCCAATTCCATCCGATCTTCTTCTCCTAATGTCAGACTAGCTAACCATCCGGTTAGGTTGTCATGCCATCGTGATCGGGTCTTCGATAGTGACAAAAACTCTTGCCTATCCCCCTTAAATTTGAAACAAGTTCCATCTAAGGAGTAGGCCGTCACTGTTTTCTGGTGACAATCGATAATAGCGCGGTGAGTGGACAACCAGTCCATGCCTAAGATGACATCAAAGTCGGCCATGGCTATGACTCGAAGGTCACACGTTAGGCGCAATCCTGAGACTTCTATCTCACAGTTCTTACAAACTAAGCCCACAGAAACTAGTCCTCCTAAAGGTGAGGTAACACACATAGGAGTTTCTAGTTGTTCAGGTACAAGTTCTAAAGTACTAACACATGCTGTTGATATAAACGAATGCGAAGCACCCGTATCAAATAAAGCTGTAATGCACGAGTTAAACAGTACTAGTGTACCTTGTATGACCGAAGGATCATACACTTCTTCTTCTGTGGCTTCAGCTTCTTCTTCTCCTTGGAGGGCAAAGATCCTTCCTCCATTGTTCGGCCTGGGCCCAGTCGGTCCTCTGTTCTGTCCGGTTTGATTGTTCTGCCCGGGCCTCTGCTGGTTGCCAAAATTATTCCGTGGCTGCCACTGTCCTTGTGTATGCTGTTGAGGTCCTCCAGCTGGAGTGGTCCCCACTCTCTGTTGGTTAACTCCAGTGGCATTGGATGGACACTGAGTTTTGATATGACCTTCTTTGCCACAACCAAAACAAGTGACAGAATTCTGCTTCCCCGGGTGATGTGGCGTGGAATAAGGAGTACTCCTCTGTTGAAACTGCTGGTTCTGCTGGGGTGGTGGCTGATTGTAGTTGCTGACATTGTTGCGGCTGACAGTGTTGTTGCGGTTAAAATTTCCAGTGTGGTTGTTATTGAAGTTGTTGCCGTAAGACCTTTGCATGGGGTTCTCTCTTGAGGTTCGCATTGGTCCACTTAACTGTGTTCGATTTCGGCTATCAAAGATTCTCCTTGAATCAGATGCTTCTTGCTCTACCAGTAGAGCACACTCTACGACTCCAGCGTAGGTCTGTTCTCTTTGAGTTACTACACCCTTCCGGATGTAGGGGCTGAGTCCCCACTCAAATTTCCTGGCCCTGGTGGCGTCAGTTGCCACATGCTCAGGGGCATGTCGAGAAAGTTCTTCAAAGCGGGCGGCGTACTGAGTAACCGTACGGTTGCCCTGTTTGAGGTTCAGAAACTCTAGGACCAAAGCCTGTTTCACAGGGGTAGGAAAATACTTAGCCAAGAACAAGGTCTTGAAAGTCTCCCAGTCCATCATATCATCATCGTGCGTTGTCTTCACTAGGTCCCACCAGTAATCTGCCTCTCCTTGAAGCTGATACGTTGCTAGAGCCACTCGATCTCCATTGTCGGGAACTTGCATGATGTGTAGTAGCTTCTGAGTCTGCTTAAGCCAAGCCTCTGCAGCTCCAAGACTAACATCGCCGGTGAAGACCGGTGGTCGTCTTTTGCAGAACTCATTGAGCAAGATACTACGGTTGGGTTGCCCATAGTAATGTGGAGTTGCATATGGTTGGTATTGTTGAGGAGGCGGCGGAGCTGTACGATTAACTGAGATAGGGGGTGGAGGTGGTGGTTGATTGTGTTGGTTGTGTTGATTCTGTCCAGTTGTGTCACTCGTGTTTGCTCCGTTACGTGTTTCTACCATATTTCTACATTTAAACAATCATAGGCCTAAATAAGAACGAGTAAAGAACACAATTTATAAAAGAGAATACTTCATTAAACTTAAGTCATTTAAACAAAGCTAGGCCGAATCATGCATACTACAAAGTGAATGTATGCTATGATTTATACGTTGTGGAGTGTTTTACAAAGGTTTTTCTAGTTAAGCTCGCAAAATAACACTCTTTACGCTACGCAAATCTGTCACTGAAAAAGACGGGGATAGTCTAGGCGGAGGTGAGATTCACGCTCTCGGGTGGTCTCAATGCAGCCGAAACATCGCCAGTAAGTTTTGTAACTCCAAGAGTTACGCTCCCACGGATTCTGCAGCTGACGATCTTCAATCATAAAAGGGCGCTCTATGTAGACAAACCGATTGGTGAAGTCCAAATTTCCTTCAGGATCCACGATCCTACTTTCGTCATCCGGCCTTGCTATCTGCACCCATGAGCGGGGCGCGGTGTTTCCCACTTTCTCTACAAAACCGACGGGCAAGCTCAGTAGGTAGTTGCCGTTGGGATCTTGGTCTAGGAGCATCACCGGTCCCAAGAAATAAGGCTCCGAACGCACTTTCCAAGAGCATCTCTTTGCTGGTGAGATCTTCACATATACCATAGTGCCTGCCTCAATGTCAGGGGTCCAACCCCACTGCCTCCACGTTTCGACATCCATTGGTATCTTCTCGGGTTCAGGTGTCGGTGGTTGTTCGACATCGCTTTCTGGGTTGGCATCCTCGGCTTCTTCGTACGCTCTGATTTCTGCAAGGTAAGCTTCTTCGCCGTCGTTTTCCTCGTCGCTATGTACTGGCTCGTACTGGATCCACTGTGCTGCTTCCTCCCAGTCTGGTAATGGCTCTGGAGACGCTGGTGGTATGTATCCCGGTGCGTCTTCAGGGAATTCCATCTCTGGTGCCTCGAAGGGGGGAATATATTCGTCATCTCCTGGAAAAGGAGGCTCTTCAGGATCTTCATCCTCGCTGTTGTCGTCGTTAGCGCTACTATAGTCAGTGCTGCTATTGTCAGTGCTGCTATCGCTGTCGTCTGAATATGGGACCAATTGTGGCCCCTCCACTGGTAGTCCGTCCATAAGCTCGTCTTCCGAGATATCGTCGTCTGAGTATTGCGGTCCGCTCCTATAATCCATCTGTAAAATAATTATAAATTAGACTTATGTATATCGTATCATAAAAGGAAAAAGACAAATAAAAGTCTAATTACTCGGAGTAAGAACGCTCGAAAGTGTAAGCTACCCAAGTCTACCCAAGGTCGAGAGGTGGTGAAACCTAAGCTTTGATACCAAGTTGTAACGCCCCGAATTTCGGACACGTTAATAAAAAGAGTAAAGTAACTAAAATACCATCATTATATTGAAATATGAGTTTGATACATGAGATCGTCAAAATACATTTCAGAAGAGACTGTTTACATTCAAAAAGACTTTAAAAGTAAAGTCAGAGCAGTCTAAACTAGTCTAAGTGATCCACGGCTCGATCACGTCTTCTGCGGGGTAAGCGCCATCATAAGGTGTAAAGTCGGGTCCGGCTCCATCATCGTCAATACCTGGTTATGAAATACCAGGGGCAGGAGGAAGTTGCACCATGAGTTTTGACACTCAGTAAGTTTCCTACCCTTAAGTTTCCCTTTTAATGTTTTAGAGCATTTAAAAGAATATGCAATGTGTAAATGTGTAGAAATAATCAAGGTTTGGTAGTATCATACAATAAATGTGAACAGTGATAGATACAAGATTTAACCGAATTAATAGAATTGCAGTTATAACTAACACAGAGTATATCAATTCAAAATCTTTCACAGTACTCGACTTTAATCAATATTCCAAAGCATGACCACGTCATATAATTCAAAAAGGTTTTTCTAACATCAATGACATCGTCATATATTTCGAATAGGCTTCTCTCAATCAATAAAGTCCAAATGGTGCTCCCGAACGATAACGATCCCGACCGCCCAACTAACCGATGCTTCCCAACCGCCCTGCGCCCCAACCGCACTGCTCCCGATCGTCATGTTCCCAATCAAGATGCTTTCCCTAACATTATATCCTTTTCTATCGCGCCGGACAATATAAGTTTAAAGTTTACACTAGAAGATCGTTAGACTAGAAAAGGCACGATAGGGCTAGATATAATTTCGGCTCAAGCGAAATTTGGCTAAACGCACGACACGGCTAAATTACAGCGCTTGGGTGATACAAAAGCTTGGGTCTATCACACCCTCTGGTTAAAGTCAAAGCTCGGCTCATGTCGCATCACGGCTACAAGACACGCATAATATTCCCACGGGGAATAATCCACAACAACTAAACGTATATTATTATCAGTGTGTTTACGTTCGGGTATCCACGGGACACCCTGAGTCAAGTAACCATAGCAATAATCAGGATAATCTCATGCTCGACTAATATTCAACTATTAAAGAGAAATTGCATAAGAATAAGATAGTTGTGCAAATAAAATTTTAAAATAATATCATAGTGATAAAATAAATAAGTTTACTTATAAAATAAATTAGAGTAAATTTGTAATTTAAGTATAAAACTGTGATTTAATAAAATAGGGACAAATCTGAAATTTTATAATAGGATCAATGTGTAATATTATAATTAATGATACTGTATATTTTAAACTTGGGGTGCAATTAGTAGTTTATACAAATTAACTTATCCTCATAATTAAACTAATAACTACGGAAAAATGTAATTTTGTTTTAACAAAATAAAACAGAGGCTTCATCTGAAATTATCCGGCCGGACTGCCTTCGCACGTTCGGCACCATTTTCTTCCTACAGGACCTCGTAATACTCTCGAACATTAAAACGGACACTCCAGAGTAAGAATCTTACAGTGGTTCGAAGCTTTGATCGCGTATCTGGTTCGCGGAGTGGCTGCTCTTCTTCTCCTTCCTTCCTTCCTCTTCTTCTTGCTGCTTATTCCGGGGTGAAGAAAAACAGAGAGGGGGGTTTCCTATTTATAGCCGAACCTTGGGAAAAACACGGACGGGGGAGAGGAATTCAGGGGAGATCCGACGGTGGGGGAAAAATCATGATGGTTATAGGGGAGGCTGTGGCAGGGGTAGCTGGTGATGGAGGTGACGGGAAACGGTGATCTGACGGGGAGGAGGTGGGGTGGTCAGAGAGGAAACGTGGGGAAGAAGCTCTGTCTTCTCCGTTCCCCAGCGCGCGCGCGCACACAGATATACGCACATATATATATATATATATAAAATATATTAGTTTAAATATATATAATATCATATCCGGGCAAGAACCGGGCAAAACCGCCCAAAAACCGGCCGGAAAACCACCGAACCGGACCAAAAACCGGCCAAACCGGACGGAAAATAAACCGGGCAGCCGGCCGGGCACGGCCCAGGAGCCGGGCACGGCCCAGGCGCCGGGCACGGCCCAAATGCCGGGCACGGCCCAGGCCCAGCCCAAAAACTGCCCGACCCGGCCCAGGTCAGCCCAAACCCGTCCAGGTCAGCCCAAACCCGGGAGAGAGAGAGAAGGGAGAGAGAGAAGAGAGAAAAAGAAAGAAAAAGGAAAAAAAAAAAATTCCGGGTACGCAAACGCAATAAAAATAAAATAAATTTTAAACGTGGAGTATAAAAATTTTTCGAACTTATTTATTTATTAAAAATATTACGGGTTATTACAACCTATCCCCCTTAACAAATTTCGTCCTCGAAATTACAAAGTGTCAGAAATAAAAAGGTGTGGGTGATTGGCTCGGATAACATCTTCTCTTTCCCAAGTAGATTCTTCAATGTTGCGATGACGCCATAAGACTCGAACAAGACGGATGGTCTTTCCTCGTAAAGTCTTCTCTCCATGGTCAATGATGCGTATCGGCTGTTCTTCGTAAGTGGTGTCCTCATCGATGATGACTTCTTCCCAATTGAGGATATGGGTTGGATGTGCCATGTACTTGCGAAGCATGGATACATGGAACACATTGTGCACACGATCGATCTGAGGTGGAAGTGCTAAACGATAAGCAACTTCTCCGACTCGCTGCAATATCTCAAATGGTCCAATATATCGTGGCGATAACTTCCCTTTCTTTCCAAATCTGATGATTCCTCTACGCGGTGAGATTTTCAAGAAAACGTGGTCTCCAACGTTGAAAATCAGAGGTCTGGTTCTTTTGTCGGCGTAACTCTTCTGTCTACTCTGTGCTGTCAGAAGTCGCTGTCGGATAAGTTTGACTTTCTCTGTGGTCTCTCGTACAAGATCTGGTCCTAAAAGACTAGTTTCTCCAACTTCAGTCCAACATATAGGTGATCGACATGGGCGTCCGTAAAGTGCTTCGTACGGTGCCATCTCGATACTCGCCTGATAGCTGTTGTTGTAAGCGAATTCTACTAAAGATAGATGTCTCTCCCAATTACCTCGAAAATCTAGGACACACGCTCTAAGCATATCCTCCAAGGTCTGTATGGTTCGCTCTGACTGCCCATCTGTCTGAGGGTGAAAAGCTGTGCTCATACGAAGATCTGTTCCCAAGGCTTTCTGTAAGCTCTGCCAAAAAGTTGACGTGAATCTTGGGTCTCTGTCTGATACAATTGATACTGGTACACCATGCAGTCTGATGATCTCCTTGATATACAATCGGCTGTACGAATCCATTGTGTCAGATAGCTTGATTGGTAAGAAGTGTGACGACTTAGTCAAACGGTCAACGACAATCCAGATGGCATCGTGTCCCTGAATTGACTTCGGTAGTCCTGTCACAAAATCCATCGATATATGTTCCCACTTCCATCCTGGTATAGGCAACGGCTGTAGCGTTCCTCCAGGTCTCTGATGTCCTGCCTTGACTTGCTGACATGTGAGACAAGTGGCTACGTACTTGGCCACATCTCTTTTCATTCCGCTCCACCAATAAGTTCGTCTCAAGTCCTTGTACATCTTATTCCCTCCAGGGTGGACAGCAAAGTTTGACTTGTGAAACTCTTTCAATACTGATTCCCTGAGCGTACCGAAGTCTGGCACGAAAAGACGTCCAAGATATCTCAATCCTCTGTCTGCTCCAATAGTCCATCCTGCTGATGATTCTCCTTTAGCTAGTCGGCTCTTGACGAGATCTGACTCCGAATCAAGGGTCTGTACCTTCAGAATTTCTTCATGAAGTACCGGCGTAACTATTACTGCACACAGATAAGCTTCTCCTTGCTGTTCATTCTGCTGGAGTCCGTACTCCTGTATCTGGTTCATTAGTTTCCACTCTCTGACTGCCAAACTGGCAACGTGTCCTCGAGACTTGCGACTAAGTGCATCTGCTACTACATTAGCCTTTCCCGGGTGATAGGACAAGGTGAAGTCGTAATCCTCTAGATACTCCATCCAACGTCGTTGTCTCATATTCAGATCCTTCTGAGTGAATATGTACTTGAGACTCTTGTGATCCGTGAAAACTTCAAATTTCTCGCCGTAAAGGTAATGACGCCAAATCTTAAGCGCGTGTACCACAGCGGCAAGCTCTAAGTCATGAGTCGGATAGTTTTGCTCGTGTATCTTCAGCTGGCGTGATCCGTAGGCTATGACCTGTCCTTCTTGCATAAGCACACAGCCTAATCCATCCTTTGATGCATCACAGTAGACGACGTACCCAATATCTCGTCGTGGAACGATAAGAATAGGGGCATTGGTCAATCTATTCTTCAACTCTTGAAAAGACTTCTCACATGCATCGCTCCAATCGAACTTGATTCCCTTCTGAGTTAGCCGAGTCATTGGTTTGGCTAAAGCCGAAAAGTCCATGATGAATCGTCTATAATAACCGGCTAGTCCCAAAAAGCTACGAATCTCGAAAACTGAAGTAGGCTTCTTCCAATCCTTGATGGCCTCGATCTTGCTGTCGTCGACGGAGATTCCTTTCTCTGACACAACGTGTCCTAGGAATTTGACTTCTTTCATCCAAAAGTCACACTTGCTAGCTTTGGCGTAAAGCCGATTATCTCGTAGAATCTGAAGTGTGGTCCTTAAGTGTTGCTCATGTAGCTCTTCCGTTACTGAGTAGATCAATATGTCGTCGATGAATACTACCACGAACTGGTCCAAGTACTGAGTAAAGATCTTATTCATGAGGCACATGAATACTGCTGGTGCGTTGGTAAGTCCGAAAGGCATCACTAGAAACTCATAGTGGCCATACCTTGTTCGGAAAGCTGTCTTCTGAATATCAGAATCTCTAACTCGCAACTGATGATACCCGGATCGTAAATCAATCTTTGAGAAACAAGTTGCTCCTCTAAGTTGATCAAACAGGTCATCGATTCGAGGTAGTGGATATCGATTCTTGCTTGTGACTCGATTGAGTTGTCTATAGTCAATACAGAGTCGAAGTGTTCCTTCTTTCTTCTTCACGAACAGTGCTGGAGCTCCCCATGGTGAAGTGCTCGGTCGAATGAATCCTTTCTCTAGAAGCTCTTGAAGCTGAATCTTCAATTCCTTCAATTCGGCTGGTGCCATTCTGAATGGTGCCATGGATATTGGTGTTGTTCCAGGTAGAAGTTCAATGGTGAAATCCAATTCTCGAGTCGGCGGTAGTCCAGGTAGCTCATCGGGAAATACATCAGCGTACTCACAAACTACGCGTGGTAATCCCAATTCCATCCGATCTTCTTCTCCTAATGTCAGACTAGCTAACCATCCGGTTAGGTTGTCATGCCATCGTGATCGGGTCTTCGATAGTGACAAAAACTCTTGCCTATCCCCCTTAAATTTGAAACAAGTTCCATCTAAGGAGTAGGCCGTCACTGTTTTCTGGTGACAATCGATAATAGCGCGGTGAGTGGACAACCAGTCCATGCCTAAGATGACATCAAAGTCGGCCATGGCTATGACTCGAAGGTCACACGTTAGGCGCAATCCTGAGACTTCTATCTCACAGTTCTTACAAACTAAGCCCACAGAAACTAGTCCTCCTAAAGGTGAGGTAACACACATAGGAGTTTCTAGTTGTTCAGGTACAAGTTCTAAAGTACTAACACATGCTGTTGATATAAACGAATGCGAAGCACCCGTATCAAATAAAGCTGTAATGCACGAGTTAAACAGTACTAGTGTACCTTGTATGACCGAAGGATCATACACTTCTTCTTCTGTGGCTTCAGCTTCTTCTTCTCCTTGGAGGGCAAAGATCCTTCCTCCATTGTTCGGCCTGGGCCCAGTCGGTCCTCTGTTCTGTCCGGTTTGATTGTTCTGCCCGGGCCTCTGCTGGTTGCCAAAATTATTCCGTGGCTGCCACTGTCCTTGTGTATGCTGTTGAGGTCCTCCAGCTGGAGTGGTCCCCACTCTCTGTTGGTTAACTCCAGTGGCATTGGATGGACACTGAGTTTTGATATGACCTTCTTTGCCACAACCAAAACAAGTGACAGAATTCTGCTTCCCCGGGTGATGTGGCGTGGAATAAGGAGTACTCCTCTGTTGAAACTGCTGGTTCTGCTGGGGTGGTGGCTGATTGTAGTTGCTGACATTGTTGCGGCTGACAGTGTTGTTGCGGTTAAAATTTCCAGTGTGGTTGTTATTGAAGTTGTTGCCGTAAGACCTTTGCATGGGGTTCTCTCTTGAGGTTCGCATTGGTCCACTTAACTGTGTTCGATTTCGGCTATCAAAGATTCTCCTTGAATCAGATGCTTCTTGCTCTACCAGTAGAGCACACTCTACGACTCCAGCGTAGGTCTGTTCTCTTTGAGTTACTACACCCTTCCGGATGTAGGGGCTGAGTCCCCACTCAAATTTCCTGGCCCTGGTGGCGTCAGTTGCCACATGCTCAGGGGCATGTCGAGAAAGTTCTTCAAAGCGGGCGGCGTACTGAGTAACCGTACGGTTGCCCTGTTTGAGGTTCAGAAACTCTAGGACCAAAGCCTGTTTCACAGGGGTAGGAAAATACTTAGCCAAGAACAAGGTCTTGAAAGTCTCCCAGTCCATCATATCATCATCGTGCGTTGTCTTCACTAGGTCCCACCAGTAATCTGCCTCTCCTTGAAGCTGATACGTTGCTAGAGCCACTCGATCTCCATTGTCGGGAACTTGCATGATGTGTAGTAGCTTCTGAGTCTGCTTAAGCCAAGCCTCTGCAGCTCCAAGACTAACATCGCCGGTGAAGACCGGTGGTCGTCTTTTGCAGAACTCATTGAGCAAGATACTACGGTTGGGTTGCCCATAGTAATGTGGAGTTGCATATGGTTGGTATTGTTGAGGAGGCGGCGGAGCTGTACGATTAACTGAGATAGGGGGTGGAGGTGGTGGTTGATTGTGTTGGTTGTGTTGATTCTGTCCAGTTGTGTCACTCGTGTTTGCTCCGTTACGTGTTTCTACCATATTTCTACATTTAAACAATCATAGGCCTAAATAAGAACGAGTAAAGAACACAATTTATAAAAGAGAATACTTCATTAAACTTAAGTCATTTAAACAAAGCTAGGCCGAATCATGCATACTACAAAGTGAATGTATGCTATGATTTATACGTTGTGGAGTGTTTTACAAAGGTTTTTCTAGTTAAGCTCGCAAAATAACACTCTTTACGCTACGCAAATCTGTCACTGAAAAAGACGGGGATAGTCTAGGCGGAGGTGAGATTCACGCTCTCGGGTGGTCTCAATGCAGCCGAAACATCGCCAGTAAGTTTTGTAACTCCAAGAGTTACGCTCCCACGGATTCTGCAGCTGACGATCTTCAATCATAAAAGGGCGCTCTATGTAGACAAACCGATTGGTGAAGTCCAAATTTCCTTCAGGATCCACGATCCTACTTTCGTCATCCGGCCTTGCTATCTGCACCCATGAGCGGGGCGCGGTGTTTCCCACTTTCTCTACAAAACCGACGGGCAAGCTCAGTAGGTAGTTGCCGTTGGGATCTTGGTCTAGGAGCATCACCGGTCCCAAGAAATAAGGCTCCGAACGCACTTTCCAAGAGCATCTCTTTGCTGGTGAGATCTTCACATATACCATAGTGCCTGCCTCAATGTCAGGGGTCCAACCCCACTGCCTCCACGTTTCGACATCCATTGGTATCTTCTCGGGTTCAGGTGTCGGTGGTTGTTCGACATCGCTTTCTGGGTTGGCATCCTCGGCTTCTTCGTACGCTCTGATTTCTGCAAGGTAAGCTTCTTCGCCGTCGTTTTCCTCGTCGCTATGTACTGGCTCGTACTGGATCCACTGTGCTGCTTCCTCCCAGTCTGGTAATGGCTCTGGAGACGCTGGTGGTATGTATCCCGGTGCGTCTTCAGGGAATTCCATCTCTGGTGCCTCGAAGGGGGGAATATATTCGTCATCTCCTGGAAAAGGAGGCTCTTCAGGATCTTCATCCTCGCTGTTGTCGTCGTTAGCGCTACTATAGTCAGTGCTGCTATTGTCAGTGCTGCTATCGCTGTCGTCTGAATATGGGACCAATTGTGGCCCCTCCACTGGTAGTCCGTCCATAAGCTCGTCTTCCGAGATATCGTCGTCTGAGTATTGCGGTCCGCTCCTATAATCCATCTGTAAAATAATTATAAATTAGACTTATGTATATCGTATCATAAAAGGAAAAAGACAAATAAAAGTCTAATTACTCGGAGTAAGAACGCTCGAAAGTGTAAGCTACCCAAGTCTACCCAAGGTCGAGAGGTGGTGAAACCTAAGCTTTGATACCAAGTTGTAACGCCCCGAATTTCGGACACGTTAATAAAAAGAGTAAAGTAACTAAAATACCATCATTATATTGAAATATGAGTTTGATACATGAGATCGTCAAAATACATTTCAGAAGAGACTGTTTACATTCAAAAAGACTTTAAAAGTAAAGTCAGAGCAGTCTAAACTAGTCTAAGTGATCCACGGCTCGATCACGTCTTCTGCGGGGTAAGCGCCATCATAAGGTGTAAAGTCGGGTCCGGCTCCATCATCGTCAATACCTGGTTATGAAATACCAGGGGCAGGAGGAAGTTGCACCATGAGTTTTGACACTCAGTAAGTTTCCTACCCTTAAGTTTCCCTTTTAATGTTTTAGAGCATTTAAAAGAATATGCAATGTGTAAATGTGTAGAAATAATCAAGGTTTGGTAGTATCATACAATAAATGTGAACAGTGATAGATACAAGATTTAACCGAATTAATAGAATTGCAGTTATAACTAACACAGAGTATATCAATTCAAAATCTTTCACAGTACTCGACTTTAATCAATATTCCAAAGCATGACCACGTCATATAATTCAAAGTGCCTAAGTGAGTAAATAGTGAGTAAATTTACCGCAGTAAGATTGACTAGATAAAGGCCAACTCCAGAGTGCCTAAGTGGCGAATAATCGGAGTCGTCAAGAGCAACACTAGTGCCGTAATCGTTTTCAAAGTCTGGATTCCTGTCAAAGAGGTTGTACGATTCCGGCTTCTTGCTTCTCCCTACACGTACACCATTTCCACTCACTTCCTTTCCAAAAACAGAGTTCAAAAGCTTCCTAAGACACCACATCATGGGCTCCTCCTCCTCCTCCTCTTCCTCACCTGCTTCTTCTTGGAAATGAACTCCCATTCTCTTCACACTTTGCACTCTCTCATAATGCTTCATTTCCAAGAATTGGGTCCAAACTCTTGAGTTCGAGTGGGAGTCCGACAACGATATGATTGGGCCGGATTTTTGCCGGGTTAAGATCTGTCTCACTTGTGATTCCGAGACCTGCAATATATATGGATTAGAGTCTTCTTTTTTTCTGGATTTTCCCTATATAATGATGTAAAGGTGAGGATCTATATGCTCGTTTAAGTTGTTGTAGTTTGCATACATTAAGTGCGGTTGAAAGGGTTGAGCTATCGAAACCCGCAAGTATAGATGTTGGATATGAGCCTCCACCGATGAAGAAAGACTGCAGAAATATATGGAAAGAGCAATCATTGTAGTAAAATTTACGAGAGCTAATCAAAGTCAGAAGACCAAGAACATATACAAAATGAGAGAGAGAGAGAGAGAGAGAGAGAGAGAGAGAGAGAGAGAGAGAGACAGAGAGAGAGAGAGAGAATATGGTATTAATTTACTTGGAAGGTGCCCCATCCAATGCTGTCAGATTTGTGAACGCTGCAAATGACATGAAGTCTTTGGGCATTGGCAGTGTTGACCACATAGAATGTGGATCCAGCTGAAATTCTATACACATCTCCACGTTTCAATCTCTTCTCCACCAAATCGTCTCGGTAGATTGATCCAACATTTGCTTCCCCTGCAACCAACCTCATAATTAGTCAATATATCGAATAAAATATTTAAAAACTGATACTCATACGAAAATTATGCGTCAAGAGATAAATAGAGAGAGAGAGAGAGACAGAGAGATTGATGTATATTACCCCTATGAACAAAGAGGATCAAGTCAGAGTCAAGGTACTGAGGAATGAAGAGGGAATTGGGCTCCATGGTAACAAAGCCAACATGAATATTGGGTCTATCCATACTCCACCCATTGGAGCCCTTCACCACCTTCATTTCCCCTGCATCAGTCCTCACCACACGCTTCATGTCCTGCAACAAGAACCTCTCTTCCCTCTGTCCTCCTTGGTGATCATAATAACCATTCACCCTTGCCACTGAATAGCACGTGGCCACCAGTACTAGAAGCAATATAACACATGTAACTTTCCCCATCTCTCTCTCTCACTATTTCTTCTATTTGTTCTGTGAATAAGAAAATTAAGTTTTGTGTGATGTTTGATGGGTAGAGATGTGACTGATTTATATAGGGAAAAAGGGAGAGAGAATTGTGGGTTGTTGTTAATGATATGCGTTATTCAAGCAGTTTTGTTTGGAGTTTTGGTGGCATTGAAACCGTATACTCCACCCTTGAGATCTGATGAGAAATACCAAGTCAGTGATTATAACCGAAAATAAGAAAAAAAGTAAAATATTCACTAAAAGATTACAATTACAAAGTTTAGTAGACCATGCCCAAACAATTTTTAGATTTTGAAAATTTTGTATCATAATTTTACAACCGATGTCATTGTTCTACACTTCTTGATAAACCAAAATCAAGAGTGAGTGAATAAATAAATGAAATTTATATTAATTTTTACCGCGTATATGTTGTTATGCAACAGAGTTTAGGATAAAATATGAAAAAATTTAAAAGGAGACTAGTGTCCCACTATGTCCAAAGGGTCCCTTTTTTAAGACCCCGACCCGAAATTTGAACATTATTGGGATACAATCGTGGTAAAAAATTAAATTAGAAGTAACTAAATTAATTTGGGTGTTAAGATAATTTAATTGGGGTTAATTTTAATTTCATTGGCATTCGAGAATTTATTTCGATAGTGTTTCTGGAGCACGGGTAATTTTCGGAGCTCGTTTGGACGTTAACGGGCAATGCCACAATTCTTGGGGAGAATTTGGAATTAGTTCATAAGTAGGAGGCACACTGTAATTAACTCCTCCGAGTTTTGTTAGATGTACGTTTAAATTAAAAAAACCTTAGACATTAGGCTTCCTTCTTGTACTGACACCAAGGTGGTTGCACCACCTCATGCTTCCCAACCATAAACCATTTAAAGGCCATGGAAGCTCCTCTCCCCTTACATTTACTACGTGAGAGAAGAGAGAGAAGGGGGAGAGAGAGAGAGAGAGAGAGAGAGAGAGAGAGAGGGAGGAGACACCATTGAAGAAGAAGGAGAATCAAGGTTGAAGAAGAAATTCTAAGTTTAGATTCCTTGGATTCTTCCATGAGATAGTTGTAAATTCCTAGTTTTTACTTCATATATATCAGGGAAGTTACAGACTTAATTTAGAATTTTGGCGGTGTATATAATGAGATACAGCGAGCTGCCATGGAAACCAGTTGAAGGAGTTTAACCAGTTGGAATATTTCATCTCATCCGGATGAACTACCACAATGGAATTAATATTACAGCGGGCTATCTCATCCGGATGACTTATATTTTCCATCTGGATGACCTAACTTGCAAAGGTTTACAACAGACTTTTCCATTTGGATGACCTATACTTAGTCAATTGGATGAACCTTGTAATTTGGACAAGAAGGATTGTGATATCCTACTTTAACCTGATGAACCTTAATCTAAACCTGTTGAGCATCTATGCAATCCGGAAGTTGTTTTGACTTGTCTTACTTAGAATCGACATAAAAACTTGGATTTCCATCTATTTATGATATTATATGGGTATTAGACCTAGAATGTGACTCGGACATACTGAACCTTATTCCAACTTTGGGAATTGAGGCAATATAAGTTGTAAATTAGAACCTAGTTTTTGATACTCGATATTCTATTGATGATAGGATACTATTGTGATGTCAAGGATGAGGTTAATCGTTGAATCATACATTGCCAAGAAAGATGAGTCTAGATGTGCATTTTTACTCGGATGTCTTAAAGTTGTGTACAAGCACGAAGGATTGCTTATCATTATTCAAAAGCCTATTTGTGTTCAAATCTAAGCACGATGATAAAGTAATCCAACTATCATGATGCCATGTAGTAATTTGCGATTTTTGACATAAAGATGATCATGTAATGACATCTTGTAACACGGTAATACCCTGAGCACTAGGCATCGAAAAAGTGATGATTTGGAATCAGGGAGGGTTCCACTTCCAGGTGGCATCAAATGACGTCATGGCAATTATTGAATTATATTAAGGGTCGCTCCCTACTTAAGTTTTGGCTTATATCGTTGCTTAATTTTGAGTGTCGAAGCATGAGATATCATAGAACTGTGATAACTGAATAACCTATGGGTTACAAAAACTGTAATACACTTTGATATGTACTCGGCCACAACCCATTGATTGAATTACGTACATTGATGATATAATGTTTTGATTAAATGAGATTAGGCCATGCATGGCAAATCTGTAAGGTTTGTATATCTAGATTCATACTAGTTTTATGCTAATGAATGCTCCAAACATGCGTTGAGGACAGACTCATGAGACTGCTGCACCTTTTTGATTTTCCAGTTGTATGAATGTCTGTGGACCTATGAATGTCAGGTTACCACACGTCTTTGTGGTTTATTTAATTTCATGTTTTTGCTTTTCTGATTAACCTTTAACGTTTAACATAGAAGACAAAAGAGCGTCCATAAACTCTTATTTATGCAGAGACTTTATTGAGTTAGACTCACCGACTGGTCACTAATCTACTCCATTTCAGGATGGGTCGTGACAATTTTACTTCTACTTCACTCGACAAACTACATGAGTACAAGTATAATAGTCTCACTCTCACTCCGACAAACCTTTAAACCTAGCCTTCCGATTTCTAAATTTTCTGTTTCTCTTCAAATTAAAATAACAAATACATTTAGAAATATCTGATTTAATCCATTTTTCGTTCTATGTAATTCTTGCCATACGCTACTGCTGAAAAATGTGGAGTTTGAAAGGTTTTAATCCATTTACAGGAAATCTTTCTCATTTAAAGAATGCCAACACCGATATTAAGGTAAATGCCAACAAACTTTTCACAACAAGATCTTATGGACTTGGAATGTTAGTGGAAATTTGCGTTGGAAATTTGTATTGTGAATTTTACTATGGAGATGTGACAGTGGAATTAGAGTCTAGAGAAGAACCTAGTTAGCCATATTTTTATACAATCATGCGATGCGACAATTCATTGAAACTGTTCTCAAGTTATTGTTAATGCTGAGTTTTGGCTTGATTTGGGTGTCTTTGACCGGAAGTGACGTCCATTTACATGCTCGTCGCCCAGTCAAAATGTGAAATTTTTAGAAAAATCTTTCGGACAATGGTTAGGTTGTCCGGACGCTAGAAGCCTCTAAAAAATTTGTCTAGACAATGTTTAGGTTTGTTTAGACTCTCGTGACGATGTCGTGTTCTTCTGGACAATGCTTAAGTTCGATACAAGTGTAGACAACGAATAACTCTATATAATTCGTTTCAGGGTTTCAAAACAGACGTATGAGAGAAAAATACTTCACTTTAATAAGAAGATTTGGGAGAGTCTTTCTTTGAAACTCTTTGAGCATTTAATTCTTTTTGATAAGTGAATCCGTTGATCGATTGACTGCTCGTGAATTAGGTTTGCTTAGTGTATTTTGAATGATGTAAATCTTTTATCTTTCGAGTATTTGATCTTCTCTCTCTCTTCTTTGGTTTGTTTGTTTTTCAATTTTTACGCATAAAGAAATCTGATTGTTTTCTTGATTTGTTTTTATAGGCTTCCACCCAACAAATGCCACAAGAATTTGGGAACAAGAAATCCGTGGAATTTGGAAGAAATGCAAAATGCCGTCTTAGTCCCTCATTCAAAACTCTCAAGCCTCAACACATGAACAAAACGAAGCCAATTCCAAAAACCAAACCCACCAAATCCAAAAGACTGAGATTGAAAGCACAGAGCTAGAAAACGCTTCCAAAACAACTCCTAAATTATTACCCAAAAAGGAAAAAAAATCCAACTCCTAGTGCCCTCATCTAGTAAATTCCCTCAAAGCCCATAACCATCTCGTTGCCAAAGCTTATGATCACCTTTGGAATCCTCTGATCATTCTCCATGACTTTCTCCTACGAAGCACATCTCACCGGCAGAATGGTAGATTCACTCTAAGCATTCACGATTTTCTTTAGCCTCTCTTCGCTCACACCAAAGGCAGCGGCAAAGCAGGTCCCCTCATGCCTTGTAGGACCGAGTTGGACCCCACTAGGAATTGGGGCTAGTTCTTGCAAGTCGAGGTGGTGTATGCAAAAAACTCGAACGGCCCGAACCTAGACGTGATTTGGCAGAATGGGAAGTAGCGGGGGATCCAAAAAACATCACCTTCACTCACTTCGGCATTCATGGCTAAGGTCCTATTTGAAAACACAATTTGGATTCTGCCAGTTCCTTGGAGGACGACGTCGTACTCTGTTGCTATTGCGTTTAGATGTGGTGTCATCATTGATCCCTACATTGAAAACCCAAAAAAAATAAAAAATAGTTAGCTAATCACAAGTCGCCTTCATAAAGTTTTCATCTTAAAATAGTAAAATCATGATTTGTCGTCAAAAAAATTGCTTCAAAAATAGTAAATTTATAAAGATTTGTGGTGATAACTTTTGTTTCATAAAATTTTCTGTCCTGCATGATATTACCAATACAAAAGGAAGTGAGAAAAATTACCGCACTAAGATTGACTATAACATAGGCCAACTCCAGAGTTCCTAAGAAGAGGGTGGGTTTGTTCCGACAGTGCTTCCCCTGCGAAGTCAACATCAGTATATGCAATAATAATTAAAATATTCGTATTTCTAGGGAATTATAAAGCTAAATTGGCCGTTCTTTTAAGATATCTCAAAATATTTTTCACCGCTTTTAAGTGTGATTCTTTCGGATTTGCTTGAAATCTTGTACGTATACCAACCCTCAATAAAATATCAAGTCTACTAGTTGTTAAGTATAGTAAACCTGATCAAATCAATCAAAAGAGAGTGGTCCAGCCAAACACCTTTTTCCTAAGCTAGGATAGAGCTGACGAGTGACAATTGCCCTATCTCTTAACAAAGGGGCTTTAGATACCTTGGCATGTCTTTTAATCGACATTTTTACTAGATTCGTCTTTGTCAAGCTTGACAACTTGACCCATAGGAATTTTATTTTCCTTCGCATCATCAGTCATGCCATGTTTCTTTAGAAGCTCTATTGTGTACTTAGTTTGTTCAAAGTTGTTAGGCTCGATTTGTGAGACAAATGCAAAATGTGAACCGACATTAGCATGTGATCAACCTGTGATTATTTCAAATTTGGAATCTTCAGTGATTTGGTCACCTAGAGTAATTTACCATGACCTTAGGTTGTTTCTATTTCTCTTCAATTATGTCTTGTGAAAGATCTGAGTGGAAGCCAAGACCGACTAAGGGTGCGCATGGCCGGTCAATCAGTTATGTCTTGCCCCAAAAAACTCTGGTCGGTCTGGGAGCTTGTTAAGTGGCCGGTCGGTGCAGAGTCCAATCTGGTCTCATCAAAACTAATTTATTTTTATTTAAATTATTTTTGCGTTTGTTAATTTTGCTTCAAGTTTCATAGATTATTGATTCATTTGATGAGAAAAATTAAAAAATAATATGTCAGCAGTCTTAAAAAGTTCCCTAAATATGATACTAATTAAAGTAGACCATTTTAGGGATAACTTTTGTCTTTTTTAGATTTTTTCAAGTTCGATTAATTACTTTTTACTTTTTTAATTTTTCTGATCGATTCAAAACAAATTTTTTTTTATAAAATAGACGAAATATAATTAAATAATAAAACTAGGCCAAATTTAATAGTGTGTAATCTAAGTTTATCCCTTTCTTGATATCCAAAACACTCATGTAGGTAAATATTAATCATGTCCGAGGGAAAATTACTTGAATTGAAGACTAGATAAGCTATTTTTGTAGTTTAGTTTACTAATATGGTCATAATTATAGATACAAAAAGCTCAATCAAAAGGGCCTTGGCTCTGCCTATAGATGGGCCACATTTTGAGGCGTATCATTATAGTTATGGTCTAAATTAAGGTTGACAAATGAGTTCGAATGAGTCGAGCAGTAAATTATTCAAGTTTACTTTGAAAATTGAATGAGAAAAATAATTTAAGTTTGTTATTGCAAATATCATGAGTTGAATCAGCTGAGTAAGATCTTATTCAATGTTGGTTTACAAGTTTAATGAGTTTTAAAAAGTGTTCAAGTTTAATTTGTTTATGTAGCGAACGAATCTTAAAATATCATTTACTGTTCGATGAGTTTAAAAAAAAAAATTTAACCACATTTGCATACAATGATGCGGTGTGACAATTCATTGAAACTATACTCAAGTTATTGTTAATGTTGGGAGTTTTGGCTAGATTTGGGTGTCTTTCACCTGAACGGGAGTGATGTCTATCTGAATGCTTGTTGGCAAGTCAACCCGTAAACTTGTTGGAAAAATTGTCCAAACGATGGTCCGGACGCTCGACGAAGTCTCTAGAATATTTGTTAGGACAATGGTCAGGTTTGGTCAAATGCTCGTGACAATGTTGTTTTTGTCTGGACGATACTTAATTCAAATAGATTCCCCGACAACAAAAAACTCTATATAATTTATTGTAAGGTTTCAAAACAAATGTAGGAGAGAAAAATACTTCTTTTTTAGTAAGGAGATTTGAGAGTTTTTCTTTATGACTCTTTGAACATTTCGTTCTTCTTGATTAGATTCACTCAGTGTATTTTGAATCAGGTAAATCTTTATCTTTTGAGTATTTGATCTTCTCTCCCTCTCGTTTCTCAATATTTACGCTTAAATTTGATTGTTTTCTTTATTTTTGTCAGGCTTCCCCACAAACAAATGCCACAAAAAATTGGGAACAAGAAAGCCATGGAGTTGGGAAGAAATGCAAAACGCCATTTTATTCCGTCATTCACAATTCTGAAGCCTCAATGGCATGAACAAAACGAAGCCAATTCCGAAAACCAAACCCAACGAAAACAAAAACGAGATTGAAAGCACAAAAAATGCTTCCAAAACAACTCCTACATTATTACTCAAAAAAAAAAAAAAAACCCGACTCCTACCACCCTCATCTAGTAAATTCCCTCTAATCCGATAACCATCTCGTCGCAAAGCTCCTGATCACCTCTGGAATTCTCTGATCATTCTCCATGACTTTCTCCTCCGAAGCAGATCTCGCCGGCAGAATGATTGATTCACTTTGAGCATTCACGATTTTCTTCAGCCTCTCTTCGCTCACACCAAAGGCAGCAGCAAAAGTAGGCCCCCTCATGCTTTGTAGGACGGAGTTGGACCCCACCAGGAATTGGGGCCGGTTCTTGCGGGCGGAGGTGGTGAATCCGAAGCACTCGAATGGGCCAGACCTAGACGCAATTTGGTAGAACGGGAAGTAGCGGGGGATCCAAAAAACGTCGCCTTCGCTCACTTCGGCGTTCATGGCTAAGGTTGCGTTTGGAAACACAATTTGGATTCTACCAGTTCCTCGAAGGACGATGCCGTACTCAGTTGCTGTTGGATTTAGATGTGGTGCCATCATTGATCCCTATATTAAAGACCAAAAAACAAATAGTTAGCTAATTTTAAGACCAGAAAAGGTGTGCATTTTGATGGGAACGTTATATGTTATTCCGAGAAGACAAACCTTGAAATTATTACGAGATGATATATAACAAGGGAAAGTCTTTGGTCCCATAAAACTTTTCAAGAAAACTTTCATAATTCAAAACGAATGGACTAGATTTGATTGAGGCTTTCAAATCCCAATTAATCCTACCCCTTGATTTTGAATTCGAGAATATTTTTGGAGAAAATTTTTTAGGGACAGTAACACTCCTCTTTATAACAATACTTAATCTACTTCTACACACAATTTTAGTAATAAAAAATAGTGAGTAAATTTACCGCAGTAAGATTGACTAGATAAAAGCCAACTCCAGAGTGCCTAAGTGGCGAATAATCGGAGTCGTCAAGAGCAACACTAGTGCCGTAATCGTTTTCAAAGTCTGGATTCCTGTCAAAGAGGTTGTACGATTCCGGCTTCTTGCTTCTCCCTACACGTACACCATTTCCACTCACTTCCTTTCCAAAAACAGAGTTCAAAAGCTTCCTAAGACACCACATCATGGGCTCCTCCTCCTCCTCCTCTTCCTCTTCTTCACCTGCTTCTTCTTGGAAATGAACTCCCATTCTCTTCACACTTTGCACTCTCTCCTAATGCTTCATTCCAAGAATTGGGTCCAAACTCTTGAGTTCGAGTGGGAGTCCGACAACGATATGATTGGGCCGGATTTTTGCCGGGTTAAGATCTGTCTCACTTGTGATTCCGAGACCTGGAGTATATATGGATTAGAGTCATTTTTGTAAAGGTGAGGATCTATATGTTCGTTTAAGTTGTTATAGTTTGCATACATTAAGTGCGGCTGAAAGGGTTGAGCTATCGAAACCCGCAAGAATAGATGTTGGATATGAGCCTCCACCGATGAAGAAAGACTGCAGAAACATATGGAAAGAGCAATCATTGTAATAAAATTTGCGAGAACTAATCAAAGTCAGAAGACCCAGAACATATACAAAATGAGAGAAGAGAGAGAGAGAATATGGGATTAATTTACTTGGAAGGTGCCCCATCCAATGCTGTCAGATTTGTGAACGCTGCAAATGAAATGAAGTCTTTGGGCATCGGCGGTGTTGACCACATAGAACGTGGAACCAGCTGAAATTCTATACACATCTCCACACTTCAATCTCTTCTCCACCAACTCGTCTCTGTAGATTGATCCAACATTTGCTTCCCCTGCAACCAACCTCATAATTAGTCAATATATCGAATAAAATATTTAAAAACTGAAAGTCATACGAAAATTATGCGTCAATGATAGTTTGAGAGATAAATAGAGAGAGAGAGAGATTGATGTATATTACCCCTATGAACAAAGAGGATCAAGTCGGAGTCAAGATACTGAGGGATGAAGAGGGAATTGGGCTCCATGGTAACAAACCCAACATGAATATTGGGTCTCTCCATACTCCACCCATTGGAGCCCTTCACCACCTTCATTTCCCCTGCATCAGTCCTCACCACACGCTTCATGTTCTGCAACAAGAACCTCTCTTCCCTCTCTCCTCCTTGGTGATCATAATAACCATTCACCCTTGCCACTGAATAGCACATGGCCACTAGTACTAGAAGCAATATAACACTTGTAACTTTCCCCATCTCTCTCTCTGTCTCTCTCACTATTTCTTTTATTTGTTATGTGAATAAGAAAATTAAGTTTTGTGTGATGATTGATGGGTAGAGAAGTGACTGATTTATATAGGAAAAAGGAGAGAGATTTGAGGGTTGTTGTTAATGATATGTGTTATTCAAGTAGTTTTGTTCGGAGTTTTGGTGGCATTGAAACCATATACTCCACCCTTGAGATTTGATGAGAAATACCAGGTCAGTGACTATAACCGAAAATAAGAGAAAAAGTAAAATATTCGCTAAAAGATTACAAGTATAAAGTTTAGTAGACCAGGCCCAAACAATTTTTAGATTTTGAAAATCTTGTATCATAATTTTACAACCGATGTCATTGTTCTTCACACTTCTTGATAAACTAAAATCAAGAGTGAGTTGTTTAAATAAATGAAATTTATATTAGTTTTTACCGCGTATATATTGTTATGTAACAGAGTATAGGATAAAATATGAAAAAATTTAAAAGGAGGCTGGTGCCCCACTATGTCCAAAGGGTCTCTTTTTTAGACTCTGACCCGAAATTTGAACATTATTGGGATAAAATCGTGATTTCAAAAATTAAATTAGAAGTAACTAAATTAATTTGGGTGTTAAGATAATTTAATCGGGGTTAATTTTAATTTCATTGGCATTCGAGAATTTGTTTCGATAGTGTTTCTGGAGCGCGGGTAATTTTCGGAGCTCGTTTGGAGTCTTTGGACGTTAACGGGCAATGCCACAATTCTTGGGGAGAATTTGGAATTAGTTCATAAGTAGGAGGCACACTGTAATTAACTCCTCCGAGTTTTGTTAGATGTACGTTTAAATTAAAAAACCTTAGACATTAGGCTTCCTTGTTGTACTGACACCAAGGTGGTTGCACCACCTCATGCTTCCCAACCATAAACCATTTAAAGGCCATGGAAGCTTCTCTCCCCTTACATTTACTACGTGAGAGAAGAGAGAGAGAGAGAGAGAGAGAGAGAGAGAGAGAGAGAGAGAGAGAGAGAGAGGAAACACCATTGAAGAAGGAGAATCAAGGTTGAAGAAGAAATTCTAAGTTCAGATTCCTTGGATTCTTCCATGAGATAGTTGTAAATTCCTAGTTTTTACTTCATATATATCAGGGAAGTTAGAGACTTAATTTAGATTTTTGGAGGTGTATATAATGAGATACAGCGAGCTGCCATGGAAACCAGTTGAAGGAGTTGAACCAGTTGGAATATTTCATCTCATCCGGATGAACTACCACAATGGAATTAATATTACAGCGGGCTATCTCATCCGGATGACTTATATTTTCCATCTGGATGACCTAACTTGCAAAGGTTTACGACAGACTTTTCCATTTGGATGACCTATACTTAGTCAATTGGATGAACCTTGTAATTTGGACAAGAAGGATTGTGATATCCTACTTTAACCTGATGAACCTTAATCTAAACCTGTTGAGCATCTATGCAATCCGGAAGTTGTTTTGACTTGTCTTACTTAGAATCGACATAAAAACTTGGATTTCCATCTATTTATGACATTATATGGGTATTAGACCTAGAATGTGACTCGGACATACTGAACCTTATTCCAACTTTGGGAATTGAGGCAATATAAGTTGTAAATTAGAACCTAGTTTTTGATACTCGATATTCTATTGATGATAGGATAGTATTGTGATGTCAAGGCCGACGTTAATCGTTGAATCATACATTGCCAAGAAAGATGAGTCTAGATGTGCATTTTTACTTGGATGTTTTAAAGTTGTGTACAAGCACGAAGGATTGCTTATCGTTATTCAAAAGCCTATTTGTGTTCAAATCATGCTTAAGCACGATGATAGAGTAATCCAACTATCATGATGCCATGTAGTAATTTGCGATTTTTGACATAAAGATGATCATGTAATGACATATTGTAACACGGTAATACCATGACCACTAGGCATCGAAAAAGTGATGATTTGGAATAAGGGAGGGTTCCACTTCCAGGTGGCATCAAATGACGTCATGGCAATTATTGAATTATATTAAGGGTCGCTCCCTACTTAAGTTTTGGCTTATATCGTTGCTTAATTTTGAGTGTCGAAGCATAAGATATCATAGAACTGTGATAACCGAATAACCTATGGGTTACAAAAACTGTAATACACTTTGATATGTACTCGGCCACAACCCATTGATTGAATTACGTACATTGATGATATAATGTTTTGATTAAATGAGATTAGGCCATGCATGGCAAATCTGTAAGGTTTGTATATCCAGATTCATACTAGTTTTATGCTAATGAATGCTCCAAACATGCGTTGAGGACAGACTCATGAGACTGCTGCACCTTTTTGATTTTCCAGTTGTATGAATGTCTGTGGACCTATGAATGTCAGGTTACCACACGTCTTTGTGATTTATTTAACTTCATGTTTTTGCTTTTCTGATTAACCTTTAACGTTTAACATAGAAGACAAAAGAGCGTCCATAAACTCTTATTTATGCAGAGACTTTATTGAGTTAGACTCACCGCCGACCGGTCATTAATCTACTCCATTTTAGGATGGGTCGTGACAATTTTACTTCTACTTCACTCGACAAACTACATGAGTACAAGTATAATAGTCTCACTCTCACTCCGACAAACCTTTAACCCTAGCCTTCCGATTTCTAAATCCTCTGTTTCTCTTCAAATTAAAATAATAAATACATTTAGAAGTATCTGATTTAATCCATTTTTCGTTCTATGTAATTCTTGCCATACGCTACTGCTGAAAATGTGGAGTTTGAAAGGTTTTAACCCATTTACAGGAAATCTTTCTCATTTAAAGAATGCCAACACTGATATTAAGGTAAATGCCACCAAACTTTTCACAACAAGATCTTATGAACTTGGAATGTTAGTGGAAATTTGCGTTGGAGTTTTATACAACAAACGAGTGATAAAACTACCATATTTGTATTGTGAATTTTACTGTGGAGATGTGACAGTTAGTGGAATTAGAGTCTAGAGAAGAACCTAGTTAGCCATATTTTCATACAATCACGCGGTGCGACAATTCATTGAAACTGTTCTCAAGTTATATATTGTTAATGCTGTGAGTTTTGGCTTGATTTGGGTGTCTTTGACCAGAAGTGACGTCCATCTGCATGCTCGTTGCCCAGTCAAAATGTGAAATTGTTAGAAAAATCTTCCAAACAATGGTTAGGTTGTTTGCTTTCATGTTAGGGTTTGTTTGCTTTCAATGGCCATTCATGGAGGCTAATTAGGCGGTTGGTGGTGGATCAGGTGGTTGGTGGCTCATCAACTGGCTTGTATATTTAAATGTTGTTCACTCTTGTTTATTTAATACACCTTTTCTTAGCGAAAAAAAGACAATGGTTAGGT
This sequence comes from Arctostaphylos glauca, assembly GCA_019985065.2. Lineage (NCBI taxonomy): Eukaryota > Viridiplantae > Streptophyta > Magnoliopsida > Ericales > Ericaceae > Arctostaphylos > Arctostaphylos glauca. The sequence goes on along the minus strand of JAHSPW020000011.1, from coordinate 7,735,321 downwards.
TGTCCGGACGCTAGAAGCCTCTAAAAAATCTGTCTAGACAATGTTTAAGTTTGTCCAGACTCTCGTGACGATGTCGTGTTCGTCTGGACAGTGCTTAAGTTTGATAGAGAACTCTATATAATTCGTTTCAGGGTTTCAAAATAGACGTATGAGAGAAAAATACTTCACTTTAATAAGAAGATTTGGGAGAGTCTTTCTTTGTAACTCTTTGAGCATTTAATTCTTTTTGATAAGTGAATCCGTTGATTGATGGACTGCTCGTGAATTAGGTTTGCTTAGTGTATTTTGAATCACGTAAATCTTTATCTTTCGAGTGTTTGATCTTCTCTCCCTCTCTTCTTTGGTTTGTTTGTTTCTCAATTTTTACGCATAAAAAAATCTGATTGTTTTCTTGATTTGTTTGTTATAGGCTTCCACACAACAAATGCCACAAGAATTTGGGAACAAGAAAGCCGTGGAATTTGGAAGAAATGCAAAACGCCGTCTTAGTCCCTCATTCACAACTCTCAAGCATCTGTTGGAAAAATGGTTTGGCAAAACATAATTTTAGCTAAGTTTAAGCTAAAATAAAAGTGAATTCCACATAATTTTATGTCTGAATCTAAGTGGCAATGTGTTTACATACACATGTAGCTTAAGATTGTATATTTGGTTGGACAAAACCATTTATATGTGAATTAAAAATTGAAATTAAAGTAGGCTCCAAAGATTGGTAATTTTGGGTGAAAATGATGTTAGTCCCGCATAGGAAAAATGTGGAACTTTCATGTGGCTTATATAGCTTAACATTGGTTAAGGGTTTGGGTCCCAAGGGCACCCCACTTTTGTGGATGGGGAAGAACTTAGGTAGCATGGGCTTTGGCCCAAACTACCACACGCGCGTGCGCCGCCGCCGCCGGGTAGGAGTGGCAATGGAGCGGATATTAAGATATCCGTATCCGATATCCGAACGTTAGCCGATGACTATATCCGCTCCGATATCCGTTGGAGATTAAAATTGGTGCACCGTAACCATATCCAATGGATATCGGTTAATCTCCAAACCTAATGGATATCCGTAATTTTTTGCGAATCCGCTCAGATTTCTCCCCAATCCGATCCGAATGCATAAAATAATGGAAATGGTACTCGGGTAGTGGCCAGTGGACTACTGCGCTTACCTGCTTATGCCTTATGCTACTGGGCTAACAAAAAATAGTTTGTTAAGATTTTATATTATGTATATATTATATTATATATTAAGAGTTTTAGTTATATATATATATATATGTTCGGTTTCGGTTCGGTTCGGATATCCGTTCGGTTATTTTCGGATATTTAACAATAACCGTATCCGATCGGATATTGATTTGCTTCCTCCATAACCGCATCCATGGAGAAAATTTTAGTTACGGTTCGGGGAAAAAAATCGGTTACGATTCGGATATCTGTTGGATCGGAGCAAAATCCCATCCCTACCGTCGGGTTCGGGTTCGGGTCATTTGGATAATATTCTTTTTGTTGGAAATTCATTTAATTAAATTAATTATTAAATTAATTAAATAAAAATTTTATTTATTTAGATCCGGTTAACTCGTTGGTCCGTTTCTGACCCGCGTGGCCCAATAGAATTATGACCGTTTGGTTTTGGGCGCGGTTCCTGACCGTTATGCCCAACGGATGCGTCCCTTGGACCGAACCAATACCACTTAACTGAATCGGTTTATCCAACCGAACTGGTGCACCTATTACCTGTTTTAGGCCGAACCAATGCAACTCTTAGATAGAGTTGCACCTTTTTGCAGCATATAAATAAAGGCCAATCAGTCTGATTATTTCACTTCGTTTTTCCCTGAGACCTCTTGCATTCATATCATTTTGCGCGCATTATATCTGTTCTTTGAGAGAGAGTCCAGTACATATTCTGGTTCGACAGACTAGTGGTTTACAGTGCTGCTACCATTAGTGTTGATCGTTGCATCCTGGGAGACAGACGCCAAATCAACTTGAAGCACCGTAGCGAGGGCGTATTTTGTCTTAAGGAGATTGTGTCAAACACAAACCTCGATCAGTAGTAAGTTTTCGTGTTCTGCCGTCTCGTTTCCACAAATCGATTGATCGCTGGAATTCGTTCGGAAAAACAAGTAAGTTTTCTGCCATATTAGTTTATTTCTATTTTTCTGTCTTACTTATATTTTACAAATTATTAATAGCCTAGATAACAGCATCAATGGCATGAACAAAACGAAGCCAATTCCAAAAACCAAACCCAACAAAAACAAAAGACGAGATTGAAAGCACAGAGCTAGAACACGCTTCCAAAACAACTCCTAAGAATCCAACTCCTAGTGCCCTCATCTAGTAAATTCCCTCAAAGCCCATAACCATCTCGTCGCCAAAGCTCATGATCACCTTTGGAATCCTCTGATCATTCTCCATCATGACTTTCTCCTACGAAGCACATCTCGCCAACAGAATGGTAGATTCACTCTAAGCATTCACGATTTTCTTTAACCTCTCTTCGCTCACACCAAAGGTAGCGGCAAAAGCAGGCCCCCTCATGCTTTATAGGATCGAGTTGGACCCCACCAAGAATTGGGGCCAGTTCTTGCAAGCCGAGGTGGTGTATTCAAAAAACTCGAACGGCCCGAACCTAGACGTGATTTGGTAGAATGGGAAGTAGCGGGGGATCCAAAAAACATCACCTTCACTCACTTCGGCATTCATGGCGAAGGTCCTATTTGGAAACACAATTTGGATTCTGCCAGTTCCTCGGAGGACAAACGTCGTACTCTGTTGCTGTTGGGTTTAGATGTAGTGTCATCATTGATCCCTATATTGAAAACCCAAAAAAAAAAAATGAAAAAAAATAGTTAGCTAATCACAAGTCGCCTTCATAAAGTTTTCATCTTAAAATAGTAAAATCAAGATTTGTCACAAAATTTGGCTTAAACTGTAAAATCAAGATTTGTCGTCAAAAAAATTGCTTCAAAAATAGTAAATTTATGAAGATTTGTGGTGATAACTTTTGTTTCATAAAATTTTCTGTCCTGCATGATATTACCATTACAAAAGGAAGTGAGAAAAATTACCGCACTAAGATTGACTATAACATAGGCCAACTCCAGAGTGCCTAAGAGGCGAATAATCGGAGTCGTCAAGAGAAAAAATGTGAGAGAGAGAGAAGGAAAGAAGAAGAGGGTGGGTTTGTTCCCACAGTGCTTCCCCTGCGAAGTCAACATCTGTATGTGCAATAATAATTAAATTCGTATTTCTAGGGAATTATAAAGCTAAATTGGCTGTTCTTTTTAAGATATCTAAAAATATTTTTCACCGCTTTTAAGTGTGATTCTTTCTGATCTGCTTGAAATCTTGCACATACCAATGTAACCAACCCTCAATAAAATATCCAGTCTACTAGTTGTTAAGTATAGTAAACCTGATCAAATCAATCAAAAGAAAGTGGTCCAGCCAAACATCTTTTTCCTAAGCTAGGACAGAGCTGACGAGTGACAATTGCCCTATCTCTTAATAAAGGGGCTTTGGATACCTTGGCATGTCTTTTAATCGACATTTTTACTAGATTCGTCTTTGTCAAGCTCAACAACTTGACCCATAGGAATTTTATTTTCCTTCGCATCAGTGATGTCATGTTTCTTTCGAAGCTCTATTGTGTACTTAGTTTGACCCATGAAAATGTCATCTGTTGATTGTTTGATTTGAAGTCCTAAGAAAAATTTCAATTCTCCAATGATACTTATTTCGAATTCAGCCCGCATCAGCTTAGCGAAGTCTTTGCACATGTTATTATCAGTAGATCCAAAAATGATATCATCAAATAAGATACAGTTTGTACTCTTCTTAATAAATAGAGCCGTATCGGCACAACTACTAGAAAAACTATTTTGAATAAGATATCCACTTAGACGTTCATAACAAGCTCTAGAAGCTTGTTTTAATCCATACAAGCGTTGGATAACTTGTAAACATGGTCAGCGCGATTAACATCAATAAAATCAAGAGGTTGTGTAACATAAACTTCTTCATCCACATTTCCATTCAAGAAGGCACTTTTAACGTCCATTTTATAGGTAATGAAATTCTTATAGCATGCATAAGCTTATTAATAACATGTAAATAGATTTTAAACGTGCAACTAGTGTAAATGTTTCTTCATAATCTATTCTTTCTTCTTGGTAAAATCTTTGAGCTACTAATTAACCTAGTTTATTCTTGGTAATTACTCCCTTATCATCAAGTTTGTTTTTGAATACCCATTTGGTTCCAATAATAGGGTGATCCGTAGGACGTGGAACTAAGTTTCAAAGCTCATTTCATTCGAATTGATTTAGTTATTCTTACATAGAAAGCATCCATGATTCAGTTTGTTCAAAGTTCTTAGGCTCGATTTGTGAGACAAATGCAAGATGTAACATTAGCATGTGATCAACCTGCGATTATTTCAAATTTGGAATCTTCAATGATTTGGTCACTAGAGTGATCTGTCATGACCTTAGGTTATTTCTATTTCTCTTCAATTATATCATGTGAAATCAAAGAAAACATATCATCATCATTATTATCATGAAGATTTATGCACAATAAGAATAATATCACGAATTTCATCAAATGTAGCATTTGGTAATTCTTCTACCACTAATTAATCTTCTAAAGTTGATGCCTTGGTTTGGAGATGGAGTTATAAATATTCATTTATTCTTTCTCACTTATGTCAGCCTACTCAAGATGGGAGCATGTGCAATATGCATTCTATGGGGTTGACAATTCGTCCACATACGCTATTCGCAAAGTTACATCTAAGTTGGAATTTTGAATCAACTAATGTCATTGCTTCCCAATATTCAATGGAAGAGTTTTTTACAAAAAAAAATATTTGTAAAAAATCTTTCTCTACTAAAATTTTCTGTCAAAGAAAGCCGAGGGAATGGAATTGAAGAAATTAGAAACAAAAAACACCGTATTATTTTGTTATTAACAACTCTCGAGACTCAAGGGCGTTTGACCAAACAAATTAAAACAAAATCCAAATCATAAAATGAAACAAAAGAGAACAAAAAACAAAACTGAAAGCACAAAAATACTTTTAAAAACCACTCCTAACTTCCAACTTAGTAAATTCCCTCAAAGCCCATAGCCATCTCATCACCAAAGCTTCTGAACGCCTCTGGAATCCTCTCATCATTCTTGTTCACTTTTACCTCCGAAGCAGATCTCGAGGGCAAAATGGTAGATTCGCCCTGAGCATTCACGATTTTCTTTAGCCTCTCCTCACTCACTCCGAAAGCAGCTACAAAAGTGGGACCTCTCATGCTTTGGAGGATGGAGTTGGACCCCACCAAGAACTGAGGCTGGTTCTTGCGGGCCGAGGTGGTGAATCCAAAGAACTCGAATGAGCCGGACCGAGACGCGATCTGGCAGAATGGGAAGTAGCGGGGGATCCAAAACACATCGCCTTCGCTCACTTTGGCATTCATGGCTAAGGTCCCGTTTGGAAACACAATTTGGATTCTGCCAGTTCCTCTAAGGACGATGCCGTACTCGGTTGCTGTTGGGTTTAGATGTGGTGCCATCATTGATCCTTATATTAAAAAAACAAGAAATTGTCAGCAAGTTCATTGATACAACAATGATGGAATGAGAGGATATCCACCCCGGTCTAATTTCTAAAAAACCCAAGTCACCTTCATAAAATAATTTAATAATTTCTTGGTTAGGATTTTGTCTCTTGAATAATATGATCAATACCAAACTATGGTGGTGAAAATGGGTAATTACCGCGGTGAGTTTAACTAGATAAAGGCCAACACCGGAGCGCTTGATAGGCGAATAATCAGACTGATCAACGGTAACGCTAGAGCCGTAGTTGTTTTCGAAGTCAGGCTTTTTGTCAAAGAGGTTATATGATTCAGGCTTCTTGCTACTTCTTCGTACACCATTTTCACTCACTTCCTTTCCAAAAACAAAGTTCAAAAGCTTCCTAAATAACCACATAATTGGTTCCTCCTCTTCCCCAACTGCTTCTTCTTGGAAATGCATTGTTGCCATTCTCTTCAAACATCACACTTTCTCATAATGCCTCATTTGCAAGAATTGGGTCCAAATGTTTGATTGGTGCAAGTCCGAGTGTGTGTTTGACAAGGATATGATAGGGCCATACGTTTGTCTGGTCAAGATCTGCTTCACCACCAATGAAGAAAGACTGAAGGAGCATATGGAAAGAACAAACATTTCAACAAATTTTGCATAAACTAATCAAAATTAGAATGTGCACAAAATGCAGCATTGAGAGAGAGAGAGAGAGAGAGAGAGAGAGAGAGAGAGAGAGAGAGAGAGAGAGAGAGAGAGAGAGAGAGAGAGAGAGAGAGAGAGAGAGAGAGAGAGAGAGAGAGAGAGAGAGAGAGAGAGAGAGAGAGAGATCATTTGGGATTCATTTACTTGGAAGTTGCCCCATCCAATACTGTCCCCAAAGACTTCACATTATTTGCAACATTGAAAGATTAGACAGTATTGGGAATCCAATATTGTCTGATCTTTCAATGCTGCAAATAACGTGTGAAGTCTTTGGGCTTTGGCTATGTTGACCAGATAGAAAGCGGAACCAGCTGAAATTTTATACACATCTCCACACTTCAATCTCTTCTCCACCAACTCGTCCTTGTAGATTGATCCAACATTTGCTTCCCCTGCAACCCACCACATACATCGTCAATATCTTCAATATAGCATTTCTTCTTTCTGAACTTGCAATAAAACATTTGAAAACTAACATTCCTACAAATTCATATAGAATTTAATGCGTCATTGACAATGTTAGAGAGGGATGACTATTACCTCTATGAACAAAGAGGATCAAGTCAGAGTTAAGGTACTGAGGGATGAAGAGGGAATTGGGTTCCATGGTAACAAACCCAACATGAATATTGGGTATGTCCGTAATGCACCCTTTGGAGCCTTGCACCACCTTCATTTCCCCGGCATCAGTCTTCACCACACGCTTCAAGTCCTGCAACAAGAACCTCTCTCCCGTTTCTTCCCTCTCTTCCCTCTCTCCTCCTTGGTGATCATAATAACCATTCACCCTTGCCACTGAATAGCACATGGCCACCAGTACTAGCAATAAAACACTTGTAATTTTTCCCATGTCTCTCTCTCCCTCTCTTTCTCTCCCTATTACTTCTTTCATTCTCTTTGTTCTGTGAATAGGAAAATTAAGTTTTGTGTGGTGATTGATTGGTATAAGTGACCGATTTATATAGTGAAAAGGGGAGAGAGATTTGAGGGTGGTTGTTAATGATACGTGTTATTCAAGCAGTTTTGTTTGGAGTTTTTCTGGCATATTGGAATCATATGTGTATACTTGGTTGTGATATGGGGGGAAATATCCAATCATCTGTTCACCTGTAATGACAAAGTCTTTACTTTCCTATTCATCGGGATTTATGCATGACTTTTTCTCTCTCTTTAGCAACAGAAATGGAGACACCTCATACCTCATACTTCACTTGTGTAGGGCTGCAAACGAGCCGAGCCGAGCCGAGCTTTGGAGTGCTCGAGCTCGGCTCGTTAACTAAACGAGCCAAAAATTCGAGCTCGAGCTCGGCTTGTTTGTAAACGAGCCGAGCCGAGCCGAGTTAAACTAAGCTCATTTACTTAAACGAGCCTCCTTAAACGAGCCGAACCTCTAAAACGAGCCGAGTTTTTACGAGCCGAGCCGAGCTTTCGAGACTCGAGCTTGGCTCGTTTACAAAACGAGCCTAAAATTCGAGTTCGAGCTCGGCTTGTTAACTGAACGAGTCGAGCCAAACGAGCCCTTATCGAGCCGAGCCGAGCCGAGCTCGCGAACAGCTCGGTTCGTTTGCAGCCCTACTTGTGAGTATGGAATGTGATTGCTTGTGAAATGGTACACTGCATCACTCTGATTTTTCCATGAAAATTTATTAGTTGCTTATAGAAAAATGCCATGTAATTTCCTGATTGCTTCTATCGGTGAGCATTTATGTGAAACTCATACACTTAATTATGAACTGTATATGAACTCATCATATTGCCTTCAAAAAGTTACTAAAATCTTAGATGATATTATCTAGTTCAATTGAAATAAGAATATCGATTGCTTTATATTAATTGTTATTGGTCACTCCAAAGCTTTCATGGCATAATTTTTACTCCATCTACCGAACCATGGATGCCCGTATTCGACCTCATGAAGCAATCGAAGATCCATTGATCGCTTTTTCAACACATCCCAAAGGTTCTTTTCCAAAGAATTTGCCAATTCCTCGCTGTTTTTTCAATTTAGGGGTCATTATCTCTTACCGTTTAAGTTTTATTTAATGTCAGTTTTAGATCCAAAAAGTATATTGTTAGGGTTTAGATTGAGTAGTTTTTCAAAAAATAAGTTTTTGAAAAACAAAAATTTGCTTGTGTGATCTGACCAATTTCTAGAACATTGTTTATTTTTTAGAACAGTCAGAATTTGAATTTTAGTAAGTCGCTTGAGCAAGCTTTGGTTGCTTAAGCGACTTGTTCAAAAATTCAAAATTTACAGCACATTGATAATAATGACTGGGACTCTGTTTTAAGACTGTAACTCATCCAAAATGCATATACACACTGCATATGTATCCACTGCACTTGATTTATGTCCATGGGTCCCCACGAGATCTCGTGAGAGCAGGTCGATCATCTTTGACCATGTTATTATATCGATAATGTTAATCTGGTTTTTGCACGTGGTATAGTAACGTCGCACTGTAGGTTTGTGTGATTTTGTTCATAATGGTAAAGTTGGATGTTTCGAGTACAACCGTCATGCTGCTTGAGGTATTGTTGGATAAGCGAGATACAACCGTACTGCTGTCAGTTTGAATACCATACAGTCGTCATTATGTTGCTTAAATTTCAGTTGTACATTTGGGATTGATTGGGAAAAACCTAGAAATACGTTAGAGACACTAGTTTGAATGCCACCCGAACAAGGAAGTGGAGGGTGTTGGATGAGCATTATAAGTAATAGAACTATAAAACCCTGTAAGAGTCATTAAGTGTGATGCATTTTTCACCAAACATGGTGCGTCTCTAAATAAAGTGTACACACACACACACACACACACACACACACACACACACACACTGTTACGACAAATACGATAAACAAGAAGAAATAATCAACAAGAAAATGGAAAGACACAGAGATAAATTTACGTGGTTCCGAATAAGAAATAGCTTAAACGTACGTCCATGGGAGAAGAGAGATTTCTTTCACTATGATCAAGAGATATTACAAGGGCCGGCTATGTTCCGAAACCCTAATGTGAGGTGCCCAATCAATTTAGATCTCAACTAGCTTTAAGAGATATCTTTTAGGGAACCATGTCTATCATATTTATAGGAAATCTCAAAAAATATGGAAGAATATCAATCCCTAAAGAATAGGAATATAAATCCCTAAATAGTAGGAAAATATCCTAAATAGACTAGGAAAACAAATTTCCCAAACTTTTCTAGGATTCTCGCGGGTACACCTTACTACCGGTAATACAACACCTATTACCGGTAGTTAAACAAGCTGTCCAAAAATCAGTAGCTTTTACTACCGGTAGTACCACTACAAGAAAATTGGAATCTCCCAACAGTTTTAATAGCAATGGTCTAAAAAACCGTTGGTAAAAATAAGGTCTAGTGACGTTTTTAAAAGTGTTACTAGAATTGGGTACCTAGCCATGGTTTTTTTTGGGCCTTTGGTATATCCAATTGCTCTCGCAACAGTTATATATGGGCCGTTACTATAGCCCATCACTGTAGCTAGCCTACCCCTTTTTTCCCCCTAACTTCTTTTATTCGGCTCGCATTTTTCCCTCTAAAAATATTTTACCTTCCATTCAGTACACTCTCCTGCTCCAAGACAACGATGGAGATCCAAATCTCGCTCTCTCTCCCTCCCTCGATCGTTCACGGTAATCTCTCTCTCTCTTGCCCGTGCGCTCACTCGCTCTGTGCGTGTGCGATTCTCTCTCTCTCTCTCTCTCTCTCTCTCTCTCTCTCTCTCTCTCTCTCTCTCGCAGCGTGTGTGCGAACCAGTGTGCGTGTGTTCATGTGTAACTATGTCCAGTGTGTGTCTCTCTCTCTCTCTCTTGCGCTCGATCTACTTGTTTTTTGATTTTTTCAGTTTTACAGGATCTCGATTCACATAGCTCTCAAACTCGGCATACTGAACCCGCTTTATATGTTTTTTACTGTCATTATAAGTTAGCCCCTAATTATCTTGCTTACAACTCCTCCGCCTTATATATATTGTTGTGCCTTCGAAACACTTTAGGTACTTCTTCCCTGCTTCTATGTGTTTTACTGTCATTATATTGTTTTGCCTTGCTTTTCCCATTTCTTAAGCATTTCTGTTTTTTAAATGCATTTGAGGATGTTTCTTATGTGTATATAGTCATGGAGTAAGTGTTTCAAGTTTCTCTTTTTATTGAATGATGATGGTGTTCATTTGATTGCTTGAGCCAAATTGACAGTAACACCGATGTACTTGTGGACTTCATAGAGTTTGTCGAAGCAACATTACATGTCCATCAATTGTAGGAACATAACTCAGTAAAAATTTTAGTGCTCACAACATGTTCGACAAAATGCCACCAAGAACTTCTGAAGAAAATTTTAGTGCTCACAACACTGTTGATGGTTGATGTTCAATTCCTCTTTTTGCCTGCATTTATGAAATTTGAGAATTGACATGCTATGAGAAGGCTCTCCTATTTAAAAGTTTTGTGCTTGATCCCTTTCTACTTTGAAATGTCGTCAAGGGTGGCTTTTTCATTCCTAGAAGAATCTATTCTTGTTCACAGGCTCAAAATGATGACTTTGCTGCCATCTTTAACCTTAAAGATTATAAAGGTAAGTCTTGCTTAATTGCGGTGTCCGCGGTCTTTTTATTTTTTTTGTTTGGTAAATATCACCTGATTTATGATTGGTTTACTTTCATGAGTTATCTTTTTTTTTTTTTTTCTGTGGGTCATGGATGTAATTTAGGCAGTTTCTTTTGGGTGCCCTGTAGTTGTTCTATGTATCTTTTTTGATAATGGATTTTAGTTCTAGAAACCAGTGATGGTGTCTTTTGTTGTTTGCACTGAGACTACAAGTCTAATGTGGAAATCAGATGACTCCACATGTGATTTAACACTGCCAACATGGGGTACCACTGAATTGTCCAATCTTGCCCAAAAAACACATTAAAAGTTTATATCTGCACAAGAAAGAACTGTGAGTGGAAGTTGGCCTGAGTGAACTTAATGTGTGGATAAAATCTTAGTGATCTACTGATATGTTTCTTTCACCCCTTAATGTCGCTCAGGCTGATGCCTTTGTCAAATCTGGTATAAATTCGTTGCGGACACGTTATAATTAATCCAAGTTTCTTATAGGTATATCATCTTTTATTTCATTGCCCAAAAGTCTTATATTGGATATATATGGTTTTTGTTTATTTTTCTTGGCTGGTTATGTTAGGTAACAAGTTTATGTGGTCAGAGATTTAACCTCGGCATTTATTTACATTAAAATGTGGTTTCGTTGGCGCATATAGAACAGCTTCCCAGCCACTACCATGATCCCTGCTTCTTGGATGGGTTGCCCAAATTTCTGCTAGTATGATTGCAGTAATACTTAGAGATATTGGTAAACCTGTTTCTAGAGTTATTTTTTTTCATTCTTTTTAGTGTATATTGACCTCCTCTTCACATCGTGGGAACTTCAACAGTCATAACGACCTCTATTTTGGCATCTCCAGAAATTGCTACAGATGCAAATTATGTTGCAATTTTAGGCGTTATTGGCCATGAGGTGTGTTTTCTATGTTATAAAGAACATAAATGTAAATTCTATTTTTCGTGATCAGGTTAGGGCAAAAAATCATTTTCAAGTGACTATTTAAACCAAGATCCCCTCGCTGTCTTAGGAATATTATATGTTTGTGCTATTAGGAAGCTGGTTGGATCTTTGAAGAAGATGGTACCACTTATAGAAGGTACATGGCGTTTTCGCTCATTTTCTCTATCTAGTTTTGGTAATGCTTGATGATAAGATTTGTGTCTTACTATATGTTGTTATATGTCTTACTATATGTGTCTTACTATATGTTGTTATGCACCTGGAGTTTCAGTTTACAGATTTGCATGGCTAAGGGTCTTACTCGTTTCTTAATCTCTCTCATTCTTTGTTTGTAATTGAAAAACAATTGTATTGGATAATTATTGGTTATTTGATCTTATTATTACTTGTTTGATTAACTTTTTAACTCTCGATTAGGTCTTTATTGCGGTTTGAAGGTGGAGATTTTCAAGACTTCAAGATTGAAGAAGTGACTGAAGCTAATAGCTACATGCAAAGTAACAACAACTTAGAAAAAGTGAAGCATATTCCGCAAGACTAGATAGTTATTGAGCAAGGCAGAATTCTGATATTCTCTCAATTGTGTTATTGTTTCTTTCCATTATGAGTTATGTGAGCTTTTTTTTCGCATAGCGAGGTTTGACAAGTCCTCTGTCTGATATCGCAGGCAGTGCTGATGATAACGCCCTGCCTCTGTTGCCACTAGAACTTGCAGATCCATCGACCGACGATTATCTCCAAATTCGACCAGTGGGTTGTACCCAAACTAGTCCAATTACAGTTTTGTATTCATGCCCTAACCTTATCTTCTTGATGAAGGGAATCCTCCATTATTGTGAAACTTTAGTGGGTTGTACCCAAACACATATCTTATTACAAGAATTTTTATGTACTCTTGAAATGTGACATGTTTATGTAATGGAATTTGATTTCGATTTATAAGTTTTTATTTTAAATTATGAATATATTGAGTGTTACTTTTAATAAGAGCACGTATAATATATTTCAAATTATAGGGAAATAATTGGACTAGTTTGGACTATAGCGACGTTTTCAAAAACGTCTCTAGAAACGTAAATTAATTTGTACCAACGGTTGTAATGTCGCTAAATAAACTGTCAGTAAAAAAAGATTTGTACCAGCACTTGTAAAAAGCGTTACTATAACCCTACAGCGACGGTCATCTTGTGACGCTTTAGCTGACATTTTTCCAACCGTTGGTATAACCTTCTCGGATCTATAACAACACTTTTTTGGATCTTTTGTGACGGTTTATAGCGCTGCTAAATCTAAAATTTCTTGTAGTACCAACACTAACTACTGGTAGTACCAACACTACTACCGGTAGTACTGGTCACTGCCCAAAAATTGAATTTCCTATTACCGGTTGTTCCAACACCACTACCGGTAATACCACCCCAAATACTTTGCTTCTCCAAATTCAAGGTACTTTCCAACACACACACAAATGTGAGGTAGAGAGACGGCACTTGAGACAGATCAAGTGGCAATGTTTCAAGAAGAAAGAATAACTCCATCTCCACCTAAACAAAAAAATATCTCGCACTATTGAAAAACAAAATTAATATTTTTTAGATGGACTCATGAACTGAAGCTAATGGACAGAAAATGAAACTAGAAAATGAAAAATGTTTTTGACTCATTTCTCATTGTCGAACCGAGATACAATGAAGCACGTGCATAGGATCTTACATTAGATACAAAAGAAAAACAAATATCTAACATCCCCTTGGTTGCCGATTTGGAGCATCTCTAAAACACTAGGCAAATGAGCCTTATTAGAAAAAATGGCTAGCTCAATATATTTTTCTCCACTCCAATGAGGTCTCGATCTATATGTCTAGGCATTTTACCTTAGCTTTTCTTAGCTAGCTATATTTGACTAGCCTGGAGGCACTAGGCAAATGGTAGAAATGGTCCATATTACTACTCCATCCCAATTTATAAAGTACAAATTCAACATTGATATATGGATGGATGCATAGCAAAAATAGAAAGTGGGATTGGACTAGGTAGATTAAAAGATGAGTAGGCAAAATAAAAATCTTGCACTTTTTTGTACCTTTGACAAGTAAAAATAAAGAGTAGGGTTAGAGATGCTTTTACTCAATTTTTTTTTCATTCTGAATTTATTGTTGCTTCCAATTAGAGACTGTTGGGCTGGACCACTGCTTTGGAGATCCTATGCAATTGATTTTCCTTGTATGCAATTAGTATGGTGTGATGGGTGATGAAACAGTTTTAGTCGCCTGCTCGACTAATCTACAAAAGAACTTGACACCTGTGTGGTATCTCATCAACACCCTACCGATACCTAAGTTAGCTTTACGGTGGAGAAAAAATATGTAGAAGAAAGATAAGAACTGTATTGAGTTGAACAAAATATTCGTACCTTGTACCATACGGAGCCCTTAGGTTATATAAGGGTTCTCCTATATTTTAGCATCTTGGCGAATTTATAGGACGTGGTTAACTCTATCCTCATAAAGAATAGGTCAATTGGTCCTTTTATGTCTATCTCTATTCCAAACGTATATATCTGTTTGCGCAAAATTAGACCTTGTCTTCTGCATAAATAGGAGTATTATTTGGAGAAGCCTCCCACGTGTGCAATAGAGAAGTATAAAGAACCTCGTCACCTTCATTTTGCGCTGCTCAGATATTTTGTTAACACGGACAAACTAAATTGAACGTTATCCGAGAAGAATGCATAGTTGGCTGAGCAGAGCGTATGGCGAACTGAGCAGAGCTCATGGTGAACTCAGTTCGTCGATTATTCTGCTCATCAATGGGTTTACAAGATTCTTGCTAATTAGGTATTTGTCAATAGATTAAAATGTATTATTCCTACTGTTATTGGAGATACGTACCTAGGCTGCCTTTATTAGCAGTAGGCAAATTTTAGATGGGTCCTCATTGCAAATGAACTCATCTATTCTTGGACGCATGATGGACAGTATTTTGAAAAGACATACGTCTGTGTTAATTTGAAATTTCTTATGGATATATATCATGACTAAATTGTGTTTTGGCTCTAAATGGTGTTTTTGGATCTATGTATGAATGTGTGTCAACTGCATCTTTGTCCATTCTCATCAATGCCTCTCCATCTTCTGGATTCAACTTCAAGTGGGGCCTTAGACAAGGTGACCCTTTGTCTCCGCTCTTGTTTAGTTTGGTTACAAAAGCTCTGAATATTCTATATGAAAGAGCTATCTCCGTTCTCCATTATTGATTTACGTCTTTGTCAAGCTTGACAACTTGACCCATAGGAATTTTATTTTCCTTTGCATCATCAGTCATGCCATGTTTCTTTAGAAGCTCTATTGTGTACTTAGTTTGTTCAAAGTTCTTAGGCTCGATTTGTGAGAAAAATGCAAGATGTGAACATACATTAGCATGTGATCAACCTGTGATTATTTCAAATTTGGAATCTTCAATGATTTGGTCACTAGAGTGATCTATCATGACCTTAGGTTGTTTCTATTTCTCTTCAATTATGTCATGTACAAAGAAAACATATCATCATCACTGTTATCATGAAGATTATGCACAGTAAGAATAAAATCACGAATTTCATCAAATGTAGCATTTGCTAATTCATCTTCCAAAGTTGATGCCTTGGCTTGGAGATGGAGTTATAATTATTCATTTTCTTTCTCACTTATGTCAGCCTACTCAAGATGGGAGCATGCGCAATTTTCGGGGGATCCTTTGTCTAAGCTTTTGTGGAAAAACATTTCCCCTCCTAAAATGGAATTGTGTGTGGGGATAGCTATGCATATGCATTCCATGGGGTTGACAATTCGTCCACATACTCTATTCGCAAAGTTACATCTACGTTGGAATTTTGAATCAACTAATGTCATTGATTCCCAATATTCAATGGAAGAGTTTTTTACAAAAACAATATTTGTAAAAAAAATTTCTCTACTAAAATTTTCTATCAAAGAAAGCCGAGGGAATGGAATTGAAGAAATTAGAAACAAAAAACACCGTGTTATTCTTTTATTAACAACTCTCGAGCCTCAAGGGCATTTAACCAAACAAGTTAAAACAAAATCCAAATCATAAAACGAAACAAAAGAGAACAAAAACAAAACTGAAAGCACAAAAATACTTTTAAAAACCACTCCTAACTTCCAACTTAGTAAATTCCCTCAAAGCCCATAACCATCTCATCACCAAAGCTCCCGAATGCCTCCGGAATCCTCTCATCATTCTTGTTCACTTTCGCCTCCAAAGTAGATCTCGAGGGCAAAATGGTAGATTCGCTCTGAGCATTCACGATTTTCTTTAGTCTCTCCTCACTCACTCCGAAAGCAGCTGCAAAAGCGGGACCTCTCATGCTTTGGAGGATGGAGTTGGACCCCACCAGGAACTGAGGCCGATTCTTGCGGGCCGAGGTGGTGAATCCAAAGAACTCAAATGAGCCGGACCGAGATGCGATCTGGCAGAATGGGAAGTAGCGGGGGATCCAAAACACGTCACCTTCGCTCACTTTGGCATTCATGGCTAAGGTCCCGTTTGGAAACACAATTTGGATTCTGCCAGTTCCTCGAAGGACGATGCCGTACTCGGTTGCTGTTGGGTTTAGATGTGGCGCCATCATTGATCCCTATATTAAAAAAACAAGAAATTTTCAGCAAATTCATTATGATTAAAATACAACCATGATGGAATGAGAGGATGTCCACCCGGTCTAATTTCTAAAAAACAAAAGTCACCTTGATAAAATACTTTAATAATTTTTTGCTTCGGATTTTGTCTCTTGAATAATATGACCAATACCAAACTATGGTGGTGAAAATGGGTAATTACCGCGGCTAGTTTAACTAGATAAAGGCCAACACCGGAGCGCTTGATAGGCGAATAATCAGATTGATCAACAGCAATGCTGGAGCCGTAGTTGTTTTCAAAGTCAGGCTTTTTGTCAAAGAGGTTGTACGATTCAGGCTTCTTGCTGCTTCTCCCTACTCCATTTCCACTCACTTCCTTTCCAAAAACAAAGTTGAAAAGCTTCCTAAATGACCACATAATTGGTTCCTTCTCTTCCTCAGGTGCTTCTTCTTGGAAATGCATTGCTGCCATTCTCTTCAAACATCGCACTCTTTCATAATGCCTCATTTGCACGAATTGGGTCCAAATGTTTGATTGGTGCAAGTCCGAGTGTGTGTTTGACAAGGATATGATAGGGCCATACTTTTGTCTGGTCAAGATTTGCTTCACTTGTGATTCTGAAACCTGCATTAATACAAATTGATTAAGGTTTTCTTGGTTTTTCCATTTATTGATGTCATGATGTATCGATTGTTTTAAGTGTTATACTATGCATACGTTTAATGCGGTTGAAAGGGTTGAGCGATCAAAACCATCAAGTATAGATGTTGGATAAGAGCCACCACCGATGAAGAAAGACTGCAGAAACATATGGAAAGAACAAACATTTCAGCAAATTTTGCAGAAACTAATCAAAGTCAGAATTTGCACAAAATGCAGCAGAGAGAGAGAGAGAGAGAGAGAGAGAGAGAGAGAGAGAGAGAGAGAGAGAGAGAGAGAGAGAGAGAGACAGAGAGAGAGAGAGAGAGAGATCATTTGGGATTCATTTACCTGGAAGTTGCCCCATCCAATACTATCTGATCTTTGAATGCTGCAAATAATGTGAAGTCTTTGGGCATCGGCTGTATTGATCAGATAGAAAGTGGAACCAGCTGAAATTCTATACACATCTCCACACTTCAATCGCTTGTCCACCAGCTCGTCCTTGTAGATTGATCCAACATGTGTTTCCCCTGCAACCAACCACATATATCGTCAATATCTCCAACAGAACATTTTTTTTTCCTGAACTTGCAATAAAACATTTGAAAACTAACATTCCTACAAATTCATATAGTTTTAATGCGTCATTGACAATTTTAGAGAGAGATGACTATTACCTCTATGAACAAAGAGGATCAAGTCAGAGTTAAGGTACTGAGGGATGAAGAGGGAATTGGGTTCCATGGTAATAAACCCAACATGAATATTGGGTATGTCCGTAATGCACCCTTTGGAGCCCTGCACCACCTTCATTTCCCCTGCATCAGTTTTCACCACACGCTTCAAGTCCTGCAACAAGAACCTATCTCCCTTTTCTTCCCTCTCTCCCCTCTCTCCTCCTTGGTGATCATAATAACCATTCACCCCTGCCACTGAATAGCACATGGCCACCAGTACTAGCAATAAAACACTTGTAATTTTTCCCATATCTCTCTCCCTCTCTCTCTCTCACTATTTCTTCTATCCTTCTCTTTGTTCTGTGAATAGGAAAATTAAGTTTTTGTGGTGATTGATTGGTAGAAGTGACTGATTTATATAGTGAAAAGGGGAGAGAGATTTGAGGGTGGTTGTTAATGATACGTGTTATTCAAGCAATTTTATTGGCATATTGGAAGCTGTGTGTATACTTGGTTGTGATATGGGGAGAAATATCGAATCATCCGTTCACCTGTAATGACAAAGTCTTTGCCTTCCTATTCATTGGGATTTCTACATGACTTTTTCTTTCTCTTCAGCAACAGAAACAGAGACACCTCATACTTCACTTGTGAGTATGGAATGTGATCGCTTGTGAAAGGGTACACTGCATCAATCTGATTGTTCCACGAAAATTTATTAGTTGCGTATAGAAAAATGCAAGTAATTTCCTGATCGCTTCTATCAATGAGCATTTACGTGAAACTCATGCACTTAATTATGAACTATATATGAACTCATCATATTGCCTTCAAAAAGTTACTAAAATCTTAGATGATATTATCTAGTTCAATTGGAAAAAGAATAACGATTGCCCTATCTTAATTGTTATTGGTCACTCCAAAGCTTCCATGGCATAATTTGTACCCCATCTACCGAACCACGGATGCCCGTACGCGACTTCATGAAGCAACTGAAGGTCAATTGATCGCTTTTTCAACACATCCCAAAGGTTCTTTTCCAAAGCATTAGCCAATTCCTCGCTATTTTTTTCAATTAAGGTACGGGTCGTTATCTCTTACCGTTTAAGTTTCATTTGATGTCTTCAATTTCAGTCTTAGATCTAAAAAGTATACTGTTAGGGTTTAGATGCAGTTTTTCAAAAAATAAGTTTTTGAAAAATGAAGACTTGCTCGTGTGAGCTTCGACTTCTTGAGCGATCTGACCAATTTTCAAAACACTGTCTATTTTTCAGAACAGTCAGAATTTGAATTTTAGTAACTTGCTTGAGCAAGCTTAGGTCGCTCAAGCGACTTGTTAAAAAATTTAGAATTTACAACATACTGATGGTATGATTAGGACTCTGTTCTGAGACTCTAACTTGTCTAAAATGCATATACACGCTGCACAGGTATCCACCGCACTTGATTTATGTCCACGGGTCCCCACGAGATCTCGTGAGAGCAGGTTGATCATCTTTGACCATGTTGTTATGTCAATAATGTTAATATGGTTTTTGCACGTGGCATAGTAGCATTGTACTGTAGATTTGTGTGATTCTGTTTATAATGGTAAAGTTGGATGTTTTTCGAGTACAACTGTCATGCTGCCCGAGGTATTGTTAGATAAGCGAGATACAACTGTTGTGTTGTCTGTTTGAATATGTTGCAGCCAGCATCGTGCTGCTTAAATTTTAGTAGTATGGACATAACATGTGAATTTGGGATTGATTGGGAAAACCTAGAGATACGTTAGCGACATAGGTTTGAATGTCACCTGAACAAGGAAGTGAATGGTGTTGGGTGAGCATTATAAGTAATAGAACTATAAAACCTCGTAAAAGTCGTTAAGTGTGATGCAATTTTTTCACCAAACACGGCATGTCTCTAAATAAAGTATATATATAGGTTCCACACAAATGTGAGGTAGAGAGGGAGCACTTGAGACAGATGTGACAGTGTTTCAAGAATAATGAATAACTCCACCTAAGCAAAAAAATATCTCGCAATATTGAAAAACAAAATTCATATTTTTTAAATGGAACTCATTAACTGAAGCTAATGGACAGAAAATGAAAAATGGTTTTGACTCATTCTCATTGTCGAATAGATATACAATGAAGCACGTGCGTAGGATCTTACATTAGATACAAAAGAAAAACAAATATCTAACATCCCCTTAGTTGCTAATTTAGAGCATCTATAGGCAAATGAGCTTTATTAGAAAAAATGGCTAGCTCAATATATTTTTCTACACTCCAATGAGGTCTCGATCTATATGTCTAGGCATTTTACCTTAGTTTTTCTTAGCTAGCTATATTTGACTAGCTTGGAGACACTAGGCAAATGGTAGAAATGGTCCAAATTATCACTCCGTCTCAACACTACAACAAAAATGCATATTCTCCACACTTAATTCCCCGCACTTTTAAAAAATCCCAAGAATAATTATAAAAAAAGCCTGCTGTTTTTATGTAAAATTAATAATAACAACAAAAGGCCATACATTGAACAAAGCGGCAGAAATATGACAAAATGAACAAATGAAACATTTCACATATGACAAAATCAGTTTCAAAATAAACAAAATCAGTTTCAAACTTTTCCCATAAGCCGGTAAATATTAGCGACATTTATAAACGCCAATATTAGGAGTACTGGCAACGTTTTTTACAAACGCCGGGAATTGTGAAAAAAACGCTAGTAATATATTTTCGTGGCGTTTTTGTGACTTTTGCCAGAGTTTAACAAACGCTGAGAATACTATCTTTTGTTGTAGTGCAATTTATAAAGTACAAATTCAACATTGATATATGGATGGATGCATAGCAAAAATATAAAGTGGGATTAGAGTAGGTAGATAAAAAAATGAGTAGGTAAAATAAAAATTTTGTACTTTTTTAATACCTTTGACGAGTAAAAATAGAGATTAGAGTTAGAGATGCTTTTACTCGATTTTTTCATTCTAAATTTATTGACGTTGCTTCCAATCAGAGACTGTTGAGCTGGACCACTGCTTTGGAGATCCGACGCAATTGGTTTTCCTTCTATGCAATTAGTATGGTGTGATGGGTGATGAAACGGTATAATCTACAAAAGAACTTGACACCGGTGTGGTATCTCATCAACACCCTTCCGATGCCTAAGTTAGCTTGAGGGTAGAGGAAAAAATATGTAGAAGAAAGATAAGAACTCTATTGAGTTGAACAGAATGATCGTACCTTGTATCATATGGAGCCCTTAGGTTATATAAAGGTTCTCCCATATTTTAGCATCTTGGCGAATTTATAGGACGTGGTTAACTCTATCCTCATAGAGAATAGGTCAACTGGTCCTTTTATGTCTATCTCTATTCCAAACGTATATATCTGTTTCTGCAAAATTAGACCTTGTCTTCTGCATAAATAGGAGTATTATTTGGAGAATGTCTCCCACGTGCGCAATAGAGAAGTATAAGTAACCTTGTCACCTTCATTTTGCCCTGCTCAAATATTTTGTTAACATGGACAAACTGAGTAGAACGTTATCTGAGACGAACGCATAGTTGGCTGAGCAGAGCGCATGGTGAACTAAGCAAAGCGCATGGTCAGCTCAGTTCGTCGATTATTCTGCTCATCAATGGGTTTACAAGATTCTTGCTAATTAGGTGTTTGTCAATAAATTAAAATGTATTATTCCTACTGTTATTGGAGATACGTACCTAGGCTGCCTTTATTAGCAGTAGGCAAATTTTAGATGGGGTCCTCATTGCAAATGAACTCATCTATTCTTGGACGCATGATAGACAGTGGGTTACTACAAAACTAGATTTTGAAAAGCTATGTTTGTGTTAATTTGAAATTTCTTATGGATATCATGACTAAATTGTGTTATGGCTCTAAATGGTGTTTTTGGATCTATATATGAATGTGTGTCAACTGCATCTTTGTCCATTCTCATCAATGCCGTCTAAGGTGACCCTTTGTCTCTGTTCTTGTTTAGTTTGGTTACAAAAGGTCTGAATATTCTATATGAAAGAGCTATCTCTCTTGGGCTTATTAATGTTGGAGCTAAGGTGGGAAAGGAGGGATTGGTTATCTCTCCTCTTCAATTTGTTGACGATATATATATATATATATATATATATATATATATATATATATATTTTGGCAAGAATGATTTGCATGAGATAAAAGAATTCTGAGATGCCTCAACCTTCTCTATGGACTTGAAATCAATTTCTCCAAATCTACCATATGTGGGGTTAAAGTCCCAGAGCATGCTCCTCAGAATATGACAGTACACTCCATTGGTTCCAAGCTGATGAGCATCCCTTTTCAATACTTGGGCCTCCCTATGGGGGTAACCTAAGAAAATCCTCCATGTGGCAGCCTATCATAAATATTAGTGGCAGTGGCGGAGCCACCTAGTGGGGGAGGTGGCACTTGCCACCCCCAATTTCCAAAATTCTAAAAAAAAAAAAAAATTTGTTTTGATTATCATATTACGAGTAATTATTTAGTGATATTGGGACACCCCACGTGGTGTCTCAACACCCTCAATAATCACTACACATTCATATGAGTGCTCTTATATTGAATATTAGGCCCCACATAAATGAATATTAGGCTCCCCATAAATAATTTTTTTAATATTAGTTAAGTGTTCGTGCTGTATTTTTTTCTTTATTCATAGGATATGTATATTTTAATTTGATTTTAGATAAGATTAAACTTAGAACATGTGAATGTTTTTTGGTGTTATGGACGGTTAATTTCGAACGTATACGTGTTCAAATTTCGCCACCCCCGAAATCTATTCCTAGCTCCGCCCCTGATTAGTGGGAAGAAGAAGTTAGCAAATAGGAAAAGGTTCTTGTCTGCATAAAAGCTAGCCCTTATTAGATCAACCATCTTCTCTCTTTCATTTATTACATGAATGTCCAGTTTCAAGATTCCTAAAAGAGTGGCAAGGGTCAGTGAGATATGCCAGAGGCAGTTCTTTTGGGGAATCTCAGGATAACAGGAAGCTTCATCTTTTGAGGTAGGAAAAGGATGCAAAGGGGAAATTTTATGTGGGTGTGGATATAAAAAGATTGATCCCTATGAATTATTCTCTTTTAGATAAGTGTTGTGGAGATTCGTTGTCGAAGGCTTTGAGGAAACACATTTCCCCTCCTAAAGTGGAAGTGTGTGTGGACAAAGCTACGCATATGCATTGCTTTCTCCACAATACATTTACTCTTTTAGCAAAGCTACGTTTAAGTTGGAATTTTGAATCAACTAATGGACAATCATTGCTTCCCAGGTATTCGTCTTCTACAAAACATATTTGTAAAAAATCTTTCTCCACTAAAGTTTTCCATCGAAGAAAGCTGAGGGATGTGAATCGAATTAATTAAAAACAAAAAACGCTGTGTTATTTTGTTATTAACTATTCTCGAGCCTCAAGGGCATTTAACCAAACAAATTAAAACAAAATCCAAAGCATAAAACAAAACAAAAAGAGAACAAAAACAAAATTGAAAGCACAAAAAATACTTCCAAAAACCACTTCTAACCACCTCCTTAGTAAATTCCCTCAAAGCCCATAACCATCTCGTCACCAAAGCTCATGGACACCTCCGAAATCCCCTCATCATTCTTGTTCACTTTCTCCTCTGAAGCAGATCTCGGGGGCAGAATGGTAGACTCGCTCTGAGCATTCATGATTTTTTTTAGCCTCTCCTCACTCACTCCGAAGGCAGTTGCAAAAGCGGGACCTCTCATGCTTTGAAGGATGGAGTTGGACCCCACTAGGAACTGAGGCCGGTTCTTGTGGGCGGAAGTAGTGAATCCGAAGAACTCGAATGAGCCCGACCGAGACACGATTTGGGAGAATGGGAAGTAGCGGGGGATCCAGAACACGTCACATTCGCTCACTTTGGCATTCATGGCTAAGGTCTCGTTTGGAAACACGATTTGGATTCTGCCAGTTCCTCGAGGGACGATACCATACTCTGTTGCTATTGGGTTTACATGTGGTGCCATCATTGATCCCTTATTAACAAAAAAAAGAAATGGTGAGCAAATTCATTATCATTAAACTACAATAATGATGGAATGAGAAGATGTCCACCCCGGTCTAATTTCTAAAAAACACAAGTCACCTTCATAAAATAATTTAATAATTTATTTCTTAGGATTTTGTCTCTTGAATAATATGACCAATACCAAACTACGGTGGTGAAAATGGGTAATTACTGCCGTGAGGTTAACTAGATAAAGGACAACACCCGAGTGCTTGATAGGCGAATAATCAGACTGATCAACAGCAACACTGGAGCCGTAGTTGTTTTCAAAGTCAGGCTTTCTGTCAAAGAGGTTGTACGATTTAGGCTTCTTGTTGCTTCTCCCTACACCATTTGCACTCACTTCCTTTCCAAAAACCGAGTTCAAAAGCTTTCTAAATGACCCCATAATCGTTTCCTCTTTTTCCTCATTTGCTTTGTAAGCTCCATCGTCCTACTCGTCACTCCTGTATTGGAACTTCCGAGCTATCTACCAAAACAACTGTGCCACTCGTCGTATTAATTTATTACATGTTGTTTTAATTTTCTAGAAAGAGTCTGTTTAGGCAAGTGGAAGAAATCAATTTTATTTGTATTTGTTATTATTCATGTAAAGTCGCTCGAGCGACAGTGGAGTCGCTCCAGCGACATGTTGGTCGCTCAAGCGACTGTTCCGTTTCGTCTATAAAACCTAGATTAGGATTCTGAGCAAATCACGAATCAAGAGAAGGATATTCAGGGTTTTTGGAGCATACGACGGCTAATAGAACTGAATGGTGAGTTCATGTTCTCGATCAAAGTAAGACTTGAAGATTCAAGGCGGAAGTAAATCAGTCACGGTGCGGTGAACGTGGATTCGGCAAACCAACCTGGGAACAACTTTGAGGAGTCATAGTTGTAAGTAAAGGTTTCTTTGTAATCGCACAATGGTTATTATAGTGATTGATTTCTTCCCGTGGTTTTTACCCTTTTAGGGGTTTTCCACGTATATGCGTGTGTTGCTTTTTATTCTCGCTTAAAATAGCATATGATATATCTAGTATAAGTTAGTACCGTTTTTCAATTGGTATCAGAGCGGGATACTTTCTTGCATCTAGTATAGTTTCCTGGGTCATCATGACTACTAACATCAACATGAATCATATCACTAACCGCACGCCCCTTCTTGATAGTGACAACTTCGATTATCGGAAATCTAAAATTAAAGTTATTATGAGATCGGCTGACGAAGAAATCTGGAATGCCTGCATTTATAAATATATCTATCCTACGATTGTCATTGAGGGAGTCGTAGAACGTAAACCCTTATCCAGTTTCACCATCGCTGAAAAATCTGCTCTTCAAGCTAACAATAGAGCCCTTGACATTCTTTTCAGTGCTGTGGATATGACTGAACACAGAAAAATAGCTAATTGTGAAATAGCTAAAGAGGCGTGGGATATTCTTCTAACCTGTCATGAGGGAACCGATATCGTCAAAGAATCCAAACTGCAAAGATTAACTACTGAATTTGAAATCACTCGTATGCATGAAGATGAAAATTTCACCCAATTTTACTCTAGACTCATATCTATTGTAAACAATTGTGCTACCCTCGGTGATCCTATTCCTTCTTTTCGTGTCATTAAGAAAATTCTTAGATCTCTCCCAGAATGTTTTAATACTAAAGTCACTATGCTGGAAGGAAAACGTAAGCTGAAAGAAAAATCTGTAGAAGAAGTAGTAGGCATTATTCAAACCTATGAGGCAGACATGCTTCTTCTTACTCCTCAAAGACCTAAACCTAAAATGACCACTAAACCGATAGCCTTCACTAGTTCTCAAACTTTCACAAATGAATCTGACAGTGAAGGAGAATATGACGTTGAAGCCATGGCCTTATTCACTAAAACATTTAAAAAAAATTTTAAGAAGAAGAATTTCAATGAAGGAGGGAACAGCCACACTTCTAATAAACCTAAAGAAGACTCATCTGGAGTCAAGACTAAAAAGATCAGCAAAGGCCCTCCTGCTGGACCAAAATGTTATGAATGTCATGGGTACGGTCATCTTGCACACGAATGTGCTAACAAATTAAAAAAAGAAAAACACTTTTAAAGCTAATATTACCTGGGATGATGAGAGTGACACCTATAAACAGGAAGAAACTGCTGATAATAATACGAATTTTATTGCATTCACATCCTCCCTTAATGCTAAGTCTGACACTAAAGATTCTTCGGATGAAGACAGTGAGAGTGAAGAGGAAAAAGAAAGTTGTAATTACGAAGAACTGCTTGAAGCTTACAACTTGATCTACAAAGAAAGTAATAAAATAAACAAGACTAATCTCAAACTTGTTGAGAAATATAAAAAATGTGAAGAAAAATATTCTATCTTATTGAAACAACTTGAAGATAAGAATATTGCTCTTAATCAGGTTACTAAGGAAAGGGAAAGTCTAAATCATCAGGTCATCAAACTTCATGCAGAAAATGAAAAACTCGCTCATCTACACAAAAAATCTAAAGATGAATTAGAAATCATAACTACTGATCTTGCCAAAGCTAATTCCGTTTTTGAGCGCTTGAATACTGGAACTAAAAGCTTAGATGATATTCTAGGGATGCAAAGATCTACTAACAATAGGACCGGTCTTGGTTTTGCTACCAGCACTTCTGATGAACAGTTTAAATATAAGCAAAAGAAAGTGACTAATCAAAGAAATCATCAAGATAATTACAAAAGTGAAGGGAAATATAAAACTATAAGGAATCAAGTCAAACCTAAAGAATTTATTCCTGTATGTCATCACTGTCACGTTTCTGGTCACATTTGTCCCAACTGCTTTAGCCTATATGGTTTCCCTCGAGAGTTTCAATACCGAAACAATACTACTACATATCATAAAAATAAATGGAGTACTGTTACTAATCAGGAAAACCCCCATAAAAAATTCCGATTCATATGGATTAAGAAAAAGGATCTATCCTGCCATGTTGCACACACAGCCTTGAAGGCTAAAAACACTCATATGTGGTATCTTGATAGTGGATGCTCTCGACACATGTCCGGTGATAAATCGGTTTTTGATACACTCGAAAAATATGATGGAGGGATAGTTACTTTTGGAGATGGAAATACCTCTCGCGTTGTAGGACGTGGTATTGTCAGCACTTCTGGATCTTTATTGTTAAAAGATGTTTTGTATGTTGATGGCCTTAAAGCTAATCTTATTAGCATAAGTCAGATGTGTGACTCTAATCACGAAGTAAAATTTTCTAGAAACGATTGCTACATCTGTGATGATACGAGAATTGAAAAACGGTACTAACTTATACTAGATATATCATATGCTATTTTAAGAGAGAATAAAAAGCAACACACGGATATACGTGGAAAACCCCTAAAAGGGTAAAAACCACGGGAAGAAATCAATCACTATAATAACCATTGTGCGATTACAAAGAAACCTATACTTACAATTATGACTCCTCAAAGTTGTTCCCAGGTTGGTTTGCCGAATCTACGTTCACCGCACCGTGACTGATTTACTTCCGCCTTGAATCTTCAAGTCTTACTTTGATCGAGAACATGAACTCACCATTCAGTTCTATTAGCCGTCGTATGCTCCAAAAACCCTGAATATCCTTCTCTTGATTCGTGATTTTCTCAGAACCCTAATCTATGTTTTATAGACGAAACGGAACAGTCGCTTGAGCGACCAACATGTCGCTGGAGCGACTTCACTGTCGCTGGAGCGACTCCACTGTCGCTCGAGCGACTTTACATGAATAATAACAAATACAAATAAAATTGATTTCTTCCACTTGCCTAAACAGACTCTTTCTAGAAAATTAAAACAACATGTAATAAATTAATACGACGAGGATAGCCCGGAAGTTCCAATACAGGAGTGACGAGTAGGACGATGGAGCTTACAATCTCTTCCTTTGGTTTGAGTAATAAAAATGTCGATCTCAAGTTGTCGAATCTGGAATCCGAGGAAATATGACAATTCTCCCATCATGCTCATTTCAAATTCATTTTGCATAAGTGTGGAGAATTCATTTGCCAAATCAGGAGAGTAGATCCAAATATAATATCGTCAACATAAATTTGAGCAACTAACATGTGTTTATTACTGTGACGAACAAACAGGGTTTTGTCAACACTCCCCCTGACAAAATCATTTTTCAGTAGATACTCAGTGAGTCGTTCGTACCATGCCCGAGGTGCTTGTTTCAACCCGTAAAATGCTTTATTCAAGTGATATACATGATCTAGGTTGTGAGGATCTTCAAACCCCTTAGGTTGTGAAACAAAGACTTCTTCTTTAATTATTCCATTGAGAAACGCACTTTTAACATCCATTTGATGTAATTTAAAACCTAGAAAACATGCGATTGCTAACATAATACGGATAGATTCCAGTCTAGCAACGGGTGCAAATGTTTCATCAAAATCAATCCCCTCCACCTGTGTATATCCTTGAGCAACTAGTCTAGCCTTGTTTCTAATTATTGTTCCTTGTTCGTTAGATTTATTTTTGTATATCCATTTAGTTCCGATTATGTTAGTGTGCTTAGGTCGAGGAACAAGTTCCCATACATTATTTCGCTCGAACTGATTTAGTTCTTCATGCATAGTGTTCACCCAATGTTCGTCGCATAAGGCCTCTTTAATATTTTTCGGTTCAAATGAAGAGACATAACAAACATAAGATACCTCGTCGCGCAGTTGCTTCCTAGTTTTCATAGGTTCTGTTACCTTTCCAAGCACTTGGCTAGTGGGATGGTGAAGTCTAACACGTGAAGATGGATGCAGTATACCTTCTTCAATCTCTTTTTCTGACTCCTGGTCATTTCCTTCAACTTTTGTATCATCCTTGATGCTTTCCTCAAGATCATCGGAAATAGATTTGTCTTGTAAGAGTCCTGTATCTTGTTCAAATACTTGATCCAACAATTCATTAGTAGAACATGATTCTTCATTGACAAGTTTTTCATCAACAATAACATTTATAGATTCCATAACAGTCCGAGTTCGTTTATTATATACGCGAAAAGCTCTACTATTTGTAGCATATCCAAGGAAGATTCCTTCATCACTTCGAGTATCGAATTTGCCTAGATGTTCTCGATCGCGCATGACATAGCATTTACTCCCAAAAATTTTGAAGTATTTGACGTTGGGTTTTCTACCTTTCCATAGTTCATATGGAGTGTTTTTAGTACCAGGACGCAGATACACGCGATTAATAGTATAGCAAGCAGTGAAGACAGCTTCAGCCCAAAATTTTAGTGAAACATGTTTAGCGTGAAGCATAACTCGAGCCATTTCTTGGATGACTCTATTTTTTCTTTCAACAACCCCATTTTGTTGAGGAGTTTTAGGGGCAGAAAACTCATGTCCAATCCCAAACTCATCACAGAACACAGCGAACTCCATATTTTCAAATTCTCTACCATGATCGGATCGGATCCGAACAACAAATCCTATTTTGACATTTTTCTCGTTTTGTAATTGTTTGACAAGTGATTTAAAAATGGATAAGGTTTCGGATTTTTCTTTAAGGAATCTTACCCAAGTAAACCTAGTGAAGTCATCAACCATAACAAAAATGTAACGTTTACCTCATATGCTTTCTATTTTGGACGGTCCCATTAGGTCCATGTGAAGAAGGTCAATAGGTTTTTTAGTCATATTACTGTTTATCTTCTTGTGTGGAGTTCTAGTTTGCTTCCCTAGCTGGCACGGTCCACATATTTCACTAAAAAGGGGGAGAACGTTTAACCATTTAATTGATTTCATGCTTATGATACCACTTGTCAATTATATATCCAGGTACATGTCTGTCTTTTGGTTGTGTTGCTCTTATCTTACACAGGTTTTCTCTGGATGCACTGATTTTGCCCGAAAGTCCCGAAGGGGGAGATTGTAAGCTCCATCGTCCTACTCGTTCACTCCTGTATTGGAACTTCCGGGCTATCTACCAAAACAACTGTGCCACTCGTCGTATTAATTTATTACATGTTGTTTTAATTTTCTAGAAAGAGTCTGTTTAGGCAAGTGGAAGAAATCAATTTTATTTGTATTTGTTATTATTCATGTAAAGTCGCTCGAGCGACAGTGGAGTCGCTCCAGCGACAGTGAAGTCGCTCCAGCGACATGTTGGTCGCTCAAGCGACTGTTCCGTTTCGTTTATAAAACCTAGATTAGGGTTCTGAGCAAATCACGAATCAAGAGAAGGATATTCAGCGTTTTTGGAGCATACGACGGCTAATAGAACTGAATGGTGAGTTCATGTTCTCAATCAAAGTAAGACTTGAAGATTCAAGGCGGAAGTAAATCAGTCACAGTGCGGTGAACGTGGATTCGGCAAACCAACCTGGGAACAACTTTGAGGAGTCATAGTTGTAAGTATAGGTTTCTTTGTAATCGCACAATGGTTATTATAGTGATTGATTTCTTCCCGTGATTTTTACCCTTTTAGGGGTGTTAGAATTATTGAGAGAGAAATAAACTCTGTATATTATTGTGTATTAAATCAATGTACAAAGGCTCCTATATATAGGAGAGATAGAGATAGAGATAGAGATACATAATCCTAATCCTAAACTAACTAGGATATATTAATATTAACATACAATATTACACGCTAACACTCCCCCTCAAGTTGGTGCGAAGATATTACTCAATCCCAACTTGGATGCAATAGTGTGGAAACTCTTGTTGCCGAGTCCTTTTGTGAAAATATCAGCCAGTTGATCTCCAGATCTCACAAAAGGCATACATATCGAACCCTCACTGAGTTTCTCCTTAATGAAGTGCCTGTCAATCTCTATGTGCTTCGTTCTATCGTGTTGGATAGGATTATGAGCAATGTTTATGGCAGCTTTATTATCACAGTAGAGTTTCATTGGACCACTATTGCTAAAACCCAAATCACGCAGCAAAGTTTGGAGCCAAAGAAGCTCACAAACACCATGAGCCATGGCTCTGTATTCAGCTTCTGCACTGGACCTAGCAACCATAGATTGTTTTTTACTTCGCCATGTAATCAAATTTCCTCCAAGAAAAGTACAATAGCCTGAAGTCGATCGTCCATCATCCACAGAACCAGCCCAGTCAGCATCAGTGAATGCTTCCAAATGCAAATGACCATGATTAGAGAACAGGATACCTTTTCCAGGAGTTGACTTGAGATACCTCAGGATGCGGTAAACCGCATCAAGATGGGCGGTGCAAGGATCATGCATAAACTGACTAACAACCCCCACTGCGTAAGAAACATCTGGCCTAGTGTGAGCTAGATAGATCAATCTACCCACAAGTCGCTGGTACCTCTCTCTATCAGTATGCTCTCCCATATCTCCTTTTAGGTGATGATTCACCTCAATAGGTGAATCTGCAGGTCTGCAACCTAACATACCTGTTTTCTCCAATAGATCGAGAATGTATTTCCGTTGAGAGATAAAAATTCCTTTATCAGACCGTGCCACTTCCATGCCAAGGAAGTACCGCATTGATCCTAGATCCTTGATCTCGAATTCTTGAGCTAAACGAGATTTAAGGGTCTGGATCTCTTCCACATCATTGCCTGTCATTATTATATCATCAACATAAACAATAAGGACAACAATTGTATCAGTACCTCTCTTTATAAATATTGTGTGATCTGCATGGCTCTGCTTGTACCCAAAGCTCACCATAGCTTTTGAAAATCTGCCAAACCAGGCTCGAGGCGACTGCTTCAAACCATAAAGAGCCTTCTTTAACCTACACACTTTCCCTGCACTAACTGGGGAAGAAAAACCTGGAGGAACCTCCATATACACCTCCTCCTCCAAATCACCATGAAGAAAAGCATTCTTCACATCAAACTGCTGAAATGGCCAATTCAAGATTGCAGCACATGAAAGTAATGTACGCACCGAGTTCATCTTCGCAACTGGTGCAAATGTCTCCTCATAATCAATGCCATACGTTTGCGTAAAACCCCTGGCCACCAATCTCGCTTTATATCTTTCAACTGAACCATCAGCATTATGCTTAACAGTGAAAATCCACTTACAGCCTACAGGTTTCTTTCCTTCCGGAAGCTTTACAAGTTCCCAGGTGCCATTCTTTGCTAAAGCTTTCATCTCCTCAACCATAGCCCCTTTCCACTCAGGCATCATAAGTGCTTCCCTCCAATTCTGTGGAACAGTTATAGCAGAAATAGAAGCAACAAAGGCACGGTACGAAGGAGATAAATGATTATAAGAGACATAATGTGAAATTGGATGCTGAGTACATGATCTGACACCTTTTCGAATAGGAATAGGACGGTCATCAAACTCAACTGAATCAGTTGCACTAGAAGAATCACAATGAGGAAATACACCAGGAGAGGATTCATTACCAGATGAACTAGGTGAAGAGACTGAAGATGATTCTGGAACAGAAGTAGGGTCTGCTGATTGGCAAAGTGGTGGAGCACATGGAGCTTTACCAATTCGTCCATCACCATCATGTGGTTGAACATTCTTAGCAGATACCAATTCGTCTTCTTCCTTATTCTCCCCCTCACTATGAAAAAAGAAAGACAACAAAGACCATGATGACTCCAGAGATTGGAACACCCCTCCTTCCTCTCTCATCTCTTCCGGACTAACACTCTCCCCCTAAAGAGATGAAGGAATATACAAGGACTCTGTCTCCCAAAAAGTAACATCCATTGACACAAAAAACTTCCTAGACTGGGGCTCATAACATTTGTAGCCTTTTTGGGTAGGAGAATACCCAACAAAAACACATTTGTGTGCCTTATGTCCAAGCTTTCCCCCAGAAGGATGAGGAGCATGAACAAAACACACACATGATAATGATGGTTGAGGACAAGGTGCATTTTCCAGATAGTAGATGCCACCAAGTGCTTTACCACTGCCAATCACCTTCCCTGTTTTCAGTTCCTGAAATACACAATGAGTACGAAAGAAAGTTATAGAGCAATTGGCAGAACGTGTAAAACTACTAACATAAAGTAAATTGGTGGCAAAATTTGGAATATGTAGAACAGAAGATAGGGAAATGGAGGGAGAATAACGAACAGAACCTTTCCCTGAAATGGCAGAGAATGAGCCATCTGCAATTCTAACTTTATCCTTACCAGAACAAGGGAAGTAGGAATCAAAAACAGAGGAACAACCTGTCATATGATTTGACGCACCAGAGTCTATAATCCAAGGAGTGGAAGAAGAAGACGCTGTGAAAGCACTGGACAATATACCTGAATGAGCAAAATATGATGAGGCAGGAGCTGATGTAGAAGGTGTGGAAGTAGAGGCTACAGTAGATGAAGAATCAGCCCTCGCTGACAGAAGACGCCTGATAGCCTGCAACTCCCCCTGAGAAAGACCCCCATGAGACTCATCATGTGGTTGAACCCCAATAATCGATCCTGGATCAGTCACAGTAAAAGAGCGTGACCAAAGCATATAATTTGTTCAATCCAATTTAATTGGACAAATATCCACAGGAGCACTATCCAACGCCTTACTAAACTGGCCAGAAGTGTATGCTGTACCTGAGGCTTCATTCAACCCTGATTTCTGCTCATCAACTTTTTCCTCAGACATAATGCCAACAGGATAATCCGCGTGACCAAAACCCGAGTGAACTCGATCAAAATAAACCTAGAGAGCCGGCGGGTAGGGCAACAGAGGTGGCGGCGGAGCAAACAGAGGCGGGCGGCGGCGGAGCAAACAGAGGCGTGCGGCGGCGTGGGTGAACGATGGCGGAAGCAGAGACACGCAACCACTTCGGGCGGCGCGTGAGAGCGCGTCAGTGGCTGACGTGTAGACGGCGACGACGGGTAAACCCTAGGAGGCCAGTCGGCGTCGGAAAAAGGGAGGGGATAGATCGTGTCGACGGGTAAACCCTGGTTGACGCAGTGCTATACCGTCGGAGAAGTCTCAGACGACGGCAGCGGAAGAGGCTGACGATTGAAAGGGTCGGCAGTGACCAACGCAAAAGCCGACGGTGGTGGAAGCGATATACAGCAGCGGGAAGGTTGTTAACGCTCTGATACCATGTTAGAATTATTGAGAGAGAAATAAACTCTATATATTATTGTGTATTAAATCAGTGTACAAAGGCTCCTATATATAAGAGAGATAGAAATAGAGATAGAGATAGAGATAGAGATAAGGATACATAATCCTAATCCTAAACTAACTAGGATATATTAATATTAACATACAATATTACACGCTAACAAGGGGTTTTCCACGTATATGCGTGTATTGCTTTTTATTCTCGCTTAAAATAGCATATGATATATCTAGTATAAGTTAGTACCGTTTTTCATGCTTCTTCTTGGAAATGCATTGTTGTCATTCTCTTCAAACATCGCACTCTCTCATAATGCCTCATTTGCAGGAATTGGGTCCAAATGTTTGACTGGTGCAAGTCCGAGTGTGTGTTCGATAAGGACATGATAGGACCGTACTTTTGTATGGTCAATATCTATTTCACTTGTGATTCTGAGACCTGCATTAATACGAATTAATTAAGGTTTTCTTCATTTTTCCACTTATTGATGTGATGATGTATCGACTGGTTTAAGTGTTATAGTATGTGTACATTCAATGCGGTTGAAAGGGTTGAGTGATCGAAACCAGCAAGTATAGATGTTGGATATGAGCCACCACCGATGAAGAAAGACTGCAGAAACATATGGAAAGAACAAACATTTTAGCAAATTTTGCATAAACTAATCAAAGTGCACAAAATGCAGCAACGAGAGAGAGAGAGAGAGAGAGAGAGAGAGAGAGAGAGAGAGAGAGATGACTTGGGATTCGTTTACCTGGAAGTTGCCCCATCCAATACTATCTGATCTTTCAATGTTGCAAATAACATGAAGTCTTTGGGCGTCGGCTGTGTTGACTAGATAGAACGTGGAACCAGCTGAAATTCTATACACATCTCCACACTTCAATCTCTTCTCCACTAGCTCGTCGTTGTAGATTGATCCAACATTTGCTTCCCCTGCAACCCACCACATACTTCGTCAATATCTCCAATAAAATATTTCTTTTTTTCTGAACTTGCAATAAAACATTTGACAACAGACATTCGTACGAATTCATATAGAATTTAATGTGTCAATGACAATTTTTGAGAGACATGAATATTACCTCTATGAACAAAGAGGATTAAGTCGGAGTTAAGGTACTGAGGGATGAAAAGGGAATTGGGCTCCATGGTAACAAACCCAACATGGATATTGGGTATGTCCGTAATCCACCCTTCGGAGCCTTGCACCACCTTCATTTCCCCTGCATCAGTCTTCATCACACTTTTCAAGTCCTGCAATAAGGACCTCTCTCCCCTCTCACCTCCTTGGTGATCATGATAACCATTCACCCTTGCCACTGAATAGCACATGGCTACCAGTACTAGCAACAATAAAACACTTATAATTTTCCCCATCTCTCTATCCCTCTCTTTCTCTCACTATTTCTTCTATCCTTTTGTTTATTCTGTAAATAGTAAAATTAAGTTTTGTGTGATGATTGATTGGTAGAAGTGATTGATTTATATAGGGAAAAGGCGAGAGAGATTTGAGGGTGGTTGTTAATGATACGTGTTATTCAAGCAGTTTTGTTTGGAGTTTTTCTAGCATATTGGAAGCATATGTGTATACTTGGTTGTGATTTGGGGGGAAATGTCCAATCATCCCTTCACTTGTAATGACAAAGTCGCTACCTTCCTATTCAATGGCATTTCTGCATGACTTTTCCGTTCTCTTCAGCAATAGAAATAGAGACACCTCATACTTCACTTGTGACTATGGAATGTGATCGCTTGTGCAATGGTAGACTGCATCACTGATTTTTCCATGAAAATTTATTAGTTGCTTATAGAAAAACAACATGTAATTTCCTTATCGCTTCTATCAGCGAGCATTTACGTGCAACTCATACACGTAATTATGAACTATATGTGAACTTATCGTATTGCCTTAAAAAAAATTACTAAAGCTTAAATGATCTTATCTAGTTCAATTGAACTAAGAATGTCAATTGCTCTGTCTTAATCGTTTTGGTCAATCCAAAGCTTTCATGGCATAATTTGTACCCCATCTACCGAACCACGGATGCCCGTACGCGACCTCATGAACCAACTGAAGATCCATTAATCGTTTTTTCAACACATCCCAAAGGTTCTTTTCCAAAGAATTACCCAACTCCTCTCTGTTTTTTTCAATTAAGGTAGGCGTCGTTATCTCTAGCCCTTTAAGTTTCATTTGATGTCTTCAATTTCAGTTTTAGATCCAAAAAGTATACTGTTAGGGTTTGGAACTTTAGATCGAGCAGTTTTTCAAAAAACAAAAAGTTGTAAGTTTTTGAAAAATGAAGACTCGCTCGTATGAGCTCTGACCGCTCAAGTGATCTGACCAATTTCAAGAACATTGTCTATTTTTCAAAACAGTCAGAATCTGAATTTTAGTAATTGGCATGAGCAAGCTTAGGTCGCTCAAGCGACTTGTTCAAAAAGTCAAAATTTACAGCATATTGATAGCATGATTGGGACTCTATTCTAAGACTGTAACTTGTCCATAATGCATATACGCGCTGCACAGGTATCCACTGCACTCGGTTTGTATCCATTGGAGCTGGGGGTGTTAGTTAAGCATTATAAGTAATGGAATTGTAAAACCCCATAAGTGTCGTTAAACGTGATGCCATTTTTTAACCAAACATGGTGTGTCTCTGAATAAAGTATATAGGTTCCACACAAATGTATGGTAGAGAGAGGGCACTGGAGACAGACGTGCTAGTGTTTCAAGAAGAATGAATAACTCCACCTAAACAAAAAAAAATCTCGCAATATTAAAAAACAAAATTAATATTTTTTTAAAAAATGGAACTCATGAACTGAAGCTAATGGACAGAAAATGAAACTAGAAATGAAAAATGATTATGACTCATTTCTCATTGTAGAACAGAGATACAATGAAGCGCGTGTGTAGGATCTTATGTTAGATACAAAAGAAATACAAATATCTAACGTCCCCTTAGTTGGTGATTTAGAGCATCTCTTAATTACTAGCAAATGAGCCTTATTAGCTAAAATGACTAGCTCAATTTTTTTTTCTCCACTCCAGTGAGCTCTCTGTATTTCTAGGCATTTTACCTCATCTTCTCTTAGCTAGCAATATTTGACTAGCTTGAAGAGAGTAGGGCAAATGGTAAAAATGGTCTAGATTACTCCATCTCAATCTATAAAGTACAAATTCAACATTGATGTATAGATGCATAGCAAAAACAGAAAGTGGGATTGGAGTAGGTAGACAGAAAAATCAGTAGGCAATATTAAAAATGCACTTTTTTGTATCTTCGACTAGTAAAAATATAGAGTTAAGATTAGAGATGCTCTTACTCGATTTTTTTTCATTCTGAATTTATTGTTGCTTCCAATCAGAGACTATTGAGTTGGACCACTGCTTTGGAGATCCTATGCAACTTATTTTCCTTCTATAGAAACATCTGCAATTATTGATGGGATACCTAACTAACGTCGATCTCCCCTCAAGCTAATGATTGTAACAACCACAAGATTGGATGTTAAAAGCAAATATCTTTCAACAAGCAAAGATTTAGTATCTTGGAGAATGAGTACTATTCGATCCTGTGCAGAATAGAATATATTCTTTGTAAGGTGAGCACTATAAGTAAGTCTCGATCAGCCCACAGGCTATTGTAAATCTTTTCTTTCTTAATATTTATTCGCTAATTTTTGATTGATTATTATTTTTGTGTAGAAATTTGTAACTTCGTAGAATGTCCAATTGCATCAAAATATTTTTAGCAATCTTAAGTAGAAAATTTTGCTAGAGTTTTCTGTTTGGGTGATATTTGCCTTTATTGTTGAACTTTTAGTGTCACTAAGTCTTTAGAAGAAATATCGCGAGAAACAATTTGAAATTCAAATTGAAATTTTTCGAACTAAAGTGCATATAATAGAGAATCTTCATAAGCCTACACATAATTTTAAGAAAACGAACTCTGCTAAAAGTTTGGGGCCCATGTAGCGCCACATATTTTATGATATGTTACTATAAAAAATTAATTAGCAAAATATTATTTTTCCCTCCAAATAAACATCAATAAATTCGTTGAAGATTTCAAGGGAAACAATTAACAAAATACGAGTTTAAAATTAAAACTTAAGTAATGTGATTCACAAAACCCAACATAAAATTTTTAAAATCCCATAATATTAACATAGGGTCCCACTCTCAAATACTCCTCAAAGGCTCGACCTTCTGCTGCTATTGGAACAACCATGGCTCGGCTACCTCCGTCTCATCGACTTTCTATACCGTCTTTACTATTATATGTTCTTCAATATATATCTGTTGTGGAATACCAAGGTAATGTAGCACTGTGAGCAATTGACACTCACTAGTGCACCCAAACCTACCCCATACAAATAGGCTCATGGCACAAGTAGCAACAACAGATGCTCTCAATAGAATAACGTTAATAACAAGTATGTAAATTGTTAACACGTAATAGGTGCTAAAGGTGAATCCACAAATATGCATTTAATTAGTCTTTTTAAGCATGTGATGTTCTCATACACCAACCTCCCATCCACTATGCTCTCATACACTAGGTTTCTGTATGTCCTCCTATGTATAAGATAAGACACGGCTCAAGACCTAACACTCAAGACATAGCATAGTTTAAGAGTTGACATGGCTCGAGACATTCTCCTCCCCATTGCCCTTAAGTTTTATGAAATGCTTATTAATGTTAGATATTCTCATACATCAGGCTCCCATCCACCACTCCTACATTTAGGTTATGGCACGACTTAGGACCTGACACGGCTCAAGACATCGCCAGTTCACATCACTGCAATGGTGTAATCATATCCAATTTTATTTATATCATCTACATTAACCATATACAATAGCACCGCAACAATGCAAACATAACCAGTTATCCATAATTATCACCAATTTTATTTATATCATCTCCATTAACCATATACAAGAGAGAGGGATCACTTGTGAGTCTCAAGGAGCCAGAGATGACTTCATCAAGAGCACTTGGTTAAAGAGGCGGTTTTTGATATCCTTAAACCAAGGGATGGAGAAGCAGCCAACTCAGAAATAGTGGTTTGGATCACCTGCAAAGGAATTCCCCTTCAAGTATGGAATATGAAGACCTTTACAAAAATTGGTGACATGTGGGTAAGAGACTCCTATCAGTGGAGGAGGGTACCATTAATGGTGATTCTTTTGAATGTGGAAGGATCCTTATTGCTAAGAAACTTCTCCACAAAATCATCAACTTCGATTAAGTGGGGCCTTAGACAAGGTGACCCTTTGTCTCCATTCTTGTTTAGTCTGATTACAGAAGGTCTGAATATCCTATTTCAAATAGCTATCTCTCTTGGGCTTATTGTTGGAGCTAAGATGGGAAGGGAGCGATTGGTTCTCTCTTATCTTCAATTGGTTGATGATACTTTTTTGGGGGAATCTCAGGATAAAAGAAAGCTTCATCTTCTGAGGTGGGAAAAAGGATGCAAAGGGGAAATTTTATGGGGGGTGTAGGTATAAAAAGATGAATCCCTGTGAATCACTCTCTTTTAGCTAAATGGTGGTTAGAGATTTGAAGTGGAAAAAAATCTCTTTGGTATAAGGTTTTAGCCTCAAAGTATGGGTACTGGTGGAGCCTCCGTGGTCCCTAAAGCTTCCTGATAATACAGTTGTTTCTGCATATTGGAAATATATTTGTGAGCTTGATCATCAATTGTGTCCCCTTACTCCTATCCTATCCAAAGTTTTATATTAAGGCATCCTCAGTAGATGGTACTCTATTCCAGAGCCATACTTGGTTGCGTGATATTCCATTCAGGATAAGAAATCAAAGACTTTATTCTCTTTCAACTAAAAACGTTCGAATATCTTAATGCCTCGCTCTTGTAACTTGCAATTTAGAAGACAACTACTTGAACGGGAAAGTTTGCATGTGGTGGATCTTGACTCTATAGTATTCTCAATTTCAACTTTTGTGGATATAAAAATGATATCTTGCCTTGGAGATGGAGCTATAAATATTATTCTTTCTCACTTACGTTTACCTACTCAAAATGGGAGCACGCGCAAGATTTAGAAAATCTTTCTCTGCTAAAATTTTCCGTCAACAAAGCTAAGGGATTGGAATCGGAGAAATTAGAAACAAAAAATGCCGTATTATTCCATTTTTAACAACTCTCGAGCCTCAAGGGCATCGAATAAAAAGATCAAAACAAAATTCAAATCATAGAATAAAACAAATAAGAAAATTAAAACAAAATTGAAAGCACAAAAAATACTTCCAAAAAACCACTCCTAACCACCTCTTTAGTAAATTCCATCATAGCCAATAACCATCTCATCACCAAAGCTCAAGAACGTCTCACGAATCCTCTCATCATTCTTTTTCACTTTCTTCTCCAAAGTAGATCTCGAGGGCAGAATGATAGATTCGCTCTGAGCATTCACGATATTCTTTAGCCTCTCCTCGCTCACTCCGAAAGCAGCTGCAAAAGCGGGACCTCTCATGCTTTGGAGGATGGAGTTGGACCCCACTAGGAACTGAGGCCGGTTCTTTCGGGCCGAGGTGGTGAATCCGAAGAATTCAAACGAGCCGGATTGAGATGCGATTTGGCAGAATGGAAAGTAGCGGGGAATCCAAAACACATCACCTTCGCTCACTTTGGCATTCATGGCTAAGGTCCCGTTTGGAAACACAATTTGGATTCTACCAGTTCCTCGAAGGACGATGCCATACTCGGTTGCTGTTGGGTTTAGATGTGGTGCCATCATTGATCCCTATATTTAAAAAAAAAAGCAAGAAATTGTCAGAAAATTCATTATGATTAAAATACAATAATAACCGATGCAATGAGAAGATGTGCACCCCAGTCTAATTTCTAAAAATTACAAATCACCTTCATAAAATAATTTAATAATTTCTTGTGTAGGTTTTTATCTCTTGAATAAAATGACTAATACCAAACTATGGTGGTGAAAATGGATAATTACCGCAGTGAGGTTAACTAGATAAAGGCCGACACCGGAGCGCTTGATTGGCGAATAATCAGACTGATCAATAGCAACGCTAGAGCCGTAGTTGTTTTCAAAGTCTGGCTTTCTGTCAAAGAGGTTGTACGATTCAAGCTTCTTGCTACTTCTCCCTACACCATTTCCACTCACTTCCTTTCCAAAAACAAAATTCAAAAGCTTCCTAAATAACCACATAATTGGTTCCTCGTCCTCCTCAGTTGCTTCTTCTTGGAAATGCAATGCTGCCATTCTCTTCAAACAACGCACTTTCTCGTAATGCCTCATTTGCAGGAATTGGGTCCAAATGTTTGATTGGTGCAAGTCCGAGTGGGTGTTTGATAAGGATATGATAGGGCCTAACCTTTGTCTGGTCAAGATCTGCTTCACTTGTGATTCTGAGACCTGCATAATATGAATTGATTAAGGTTTTCCTGGTTTTTCCACTGATTGATGTCATGATGTATTGGTTGTTGAACTGTAATAGTTTATGCATACATTTAATGCGGTTGAAAGGGTTGAGTGATCAAAACCAGCAAGTATTGATGTTGGATATGAGCCACCACCGATGAAGAAAGACTGCAGAAACATATGGAAAGAACAAAATTTTAGCAAATTTTATAAAAACTAATCAAAGTTGATATGCACAAAATGCAGCATCTAGAGAGAGATCAGTTGGGATTCATTTACCTGGAAGGTTCCCCTTCCAATACTGTCAGATGTTTCAACGCTGCAAATAATGTGAAGTCTTTGGGCGTCGGCTGTGTTGACCAGATAGAATGTAGAACCAGCTGAAATTCTATACACATCTCCACACTTTAAACTCTTCTCCACCAGCTCATCCTTGTAGATTGATCCAACATTTGCTTCCCCTGCAACCAACCACATACTTTGTCAATATCTCAAATATAACATTTTTTTGAACTTGTAATAAAATATTTGAAAGCTAACATTCGTACGAATCCATATAGAATTTTATGTGAGAATAATAATTTTAGAGAGAGGGAGTGATGAATATTACCTCTATGTACAAAGAGGATCAAGTCGGAGTCAAGGTACTGAGGGATGAAGAGGGAATTGGGCTCCATGATAACAAACCCAACATGGATATTGGGTATGTCCGTAATCCACCCTTTGGAGCCCCTTGTCACCTTCATTTCTCCTGCATCAGTCTTCACCACACGCCTCAAGTCCTGCAACAGGAACCTCTCTCCCCTCTCTCCTCCTTGGTGATCATAGTAACCATTCACCCTTGCCACTGAATAGCACATGGCCACCAATACTAGCAGCAATAAAACACTTGTAATTTTCCCCATCTCTCTCTCTTGATCTTGAACTTTCTCTCACTATTTCTTCTATCCTTCTGTTTGTTTTGTGAATAGAAAAATTAAGTTTTGTTTTATAATTGATGGATAGAGGAGTGACCGATTTATATAGGGCAAAGAGAGAGAGATTTAAGGGTGGTTGTTAATTATACGTGTTCTTAATGCAGTTTTGTTTGGTTTTTTTCCTGGCTTATTGGAAGCATATGTGTACACTTAGTTGTGATTTGAGGAGAAATATCCGATCATCCATTCACTTGTAATGGCAAAGTCTCTGCCTTCCTATTCAATGGGATTTGTGCATGACTTTTTCTTTCTCTTCAACAACAGAAACAGAGACACCTCATACTTTAATTGTGAGTATGGAATGTGATCGTTTGTTTAATGGTACACCGCATCACTCTAGTTTTTCTCTAACCC
The DNA here is from genome assembly GCA_019985065.2 of Arctostaphylos glauca. NCBI lineage: Eukaryota > Viridiplantae > Streptophyta > Magnoliopsida > Ericales > Ericaceae > Arctostaphylos > Arctostaphylos glauca. The sequence continues at coordinate 7,692,595 of JAHSPW020000011.1, read as the reverse complement.
CCACTAAGATATTGTGAAATGTCCATGTGTGTATTCTCCTTTAGCTTGCTCCATTCCACAAACGTATCAATTATTAAATAAATACCAAATTTCAACTTGTGAAATATAAAATGGGTAACGAGCATAATCTCAATTTGGTATTTCTATATAGTTCTAACAATTGCATATTTTTGTATTGACAAGAATTTTCAATATTCGTAAAAGTAACCAATTACTTTCCAATTTGTATTCAAGCAAAAATAATATTACTGACTCTTAAAATAGAAAAAACTACCTAAGACTTTTAAAGAGTACACATTTTTGTTTTTGAAATTGCATTTTATGCAAGTATATTAATATTACGTTATAAATTTTGTTTTTCATATAACATAATAGTTTTTAATGTGTAATTTCAGATTATTACAAAAGTTGGCCCATGCTTCAAGTCAGTCGGGCTTCAAAACCTTAGCCTAAGCCTTGCCCATAAAAATCAGGCAGGGCTTGGACCGAGCTAAAATCAGGCTCAAAATAGTGAAATTTAATCAAGTGTGGGTTGAATTTACGCAAAGTGCTTGCCAAAGTCATTCTTTATAGCAGTGTCAGGCTTTATTTGGTCTAAGAAAATTATGGCTTTTCAATTTCTTTGAATTAATTTTTTTTGTGCTCGTTTAGAGTAAATTACTTAAGATTAAGGAAAGATTTTTAATTTGTCGGAAAGAAGAAATTGCCATCATAAGTCAAACAAAGAAAGTCCAATAGAGTTAGTTTCAAAAGTATTTCCGTCAATATATCTCACGAGTGAAACAAAATTTTGCATTAAATGCGACCAACAAACATCAATAATAATTTAGTTCAAACGAGTTTAACTTAATTAAGTTCTACTTAAAAATGTATAATCTAATAATTAAAACATGTTAAATAAACCCTCAATGCTAAATATCATCTTGGATGATCATAACACAAGAAACTAGCCAAATTACAACGTTATCAAACCTTATGTCAAATTTGACACATGATTTAGGAAAGTCATATTTTCTCAATTGGAACGTAACAGCATCATTGAGTTAGTGCCTTGAATTCAAACAAGAAAGGTTTTTGGTTAGTGGTTGGTACTATTAGTAGTAGTGCTGTTAGTACTATCGGTAGTAAGTGTTGACCTTTTTGAGCAGTGATCGGTACTATCGATAGTAAGTGCATCTGACTTTTTGGACAGTGGCTAGAACTATCGATAGTAGTGCTATTACTATCGATAGTAAGTATATACACGAGAATCCTGTTTGCAAGATTTGAGAGATCTGTTTTCCTAATCGATTTAAGATACTTTTCTTCGCATATCTTTTATGATATCTGTTTTTCTATTCTTTAGGGATTGTTTATTCTTTTCTATTGTTAGGGTTTCCTATAAATATAAAAGACATGGTTTCCTAAAAGATATCCCTGAAAAACTTAATGAAATCTAATTGATTGTGCATCTCATATTAGGATTTCAAATCATACCTTGTAATCTCTCTTGATCATAATGAAAATCTTTCTATCTCCTCCCGTAGATGTACGTTTAAGGTATTACTTATTTAGAACCACATAAATCTTTGTATTTATTCATTTTCTTGTTGATTATCGATCTCTTCTTCTTTATCGTATTTGTTATAACACAAGTCCTATGGAAATAGTGAATTAAAGGGGGCTAAAAGTAGATAAGGAGGCTAATTTTTTTATCACTTTCTCAGAATAACATTTCATCAACCAAAACAACACATCACTATTTTAAGATTTTTTAATGTTTTAATGACTTAACGAAGTATAATTTATATTTTAGCTTTCCTAAAATGACTTGAAATGCTCTTAAGATGGCTTTTTACTTTCATTTTCCATTTTTATGTGACTACTTTTGAATTCCTTCCATCTTTCTTTCTCTCTCTCTTAATTTCTTCCAACTCATGTGTAAATTCCATATTTTATGGCGATTGGCACTTTCCGGTAGAATTAGGATTCTTATGAATTGTAATTCTTTTTTCTTTTTAGTTTAAATGTCTAAGAGTTATTGTTGAAGACAAATTCGTATTGGATAAAGCCTTGAGTCGTGTTAGATAAGGCTTTAGAGTAGATGAATCAGATTAGAAGAAATCAGAAGAATACTTTGCGGATCTGAAGTTCTGAAGGCCGCTCGAGCGAGCTAATACGTCTAAAATTTCCAGTAGCCTTCAAAAGACCGCTCGAGCGAGCTGGGGGGCCGCTCGAGCAAGGTACTAAAATATCGAAGTTTTCTATAAATACTTCCAATGCGTCCAATGTTTAACCTAATCATCCAGAGCTTCTCTAAGAGACAAAAAAGTCAGAGAGGGTTGATAATATTGTGAGTGGGTGATTATTTGAGGAAATCAGTGATCCGTTGATCAAGATTGGTGACCTAAACTTTCCTCAAAGTTCTTTGGTTTGATAAATCTTGCGAAGTCTTTTGAAGGCGTTCAGAAGTAAGTTTGGAGGAAGATCTAAGGAATCGTCCTATGACAGTTCTTAAGATTCGTGGAGTCGAATTTTGAAGAAGGCATCTATTGAAGTGAGCAGTTCACGAGAAGTCGACAAAAAGATTCTGAATCAACATAGAAGAATCTAGGTTTGATTGTGAGAAACTTTTTGTTCTGCGACAGTTTATAGTGCATTCTTCCCTCCCGTGGTTTTTCCCCTGCTTGGGGTTTTCCACGTATATCTGCATGTCTTGCTTTATTACTTACTTATCTTGCGTGCACACGTAGATTATCTCTTAAATTAATCGAATAGATATTCAATAACCGTAAATCAAACTACGTTTCACCGGCTGTGGTTTTTCATCATGTAATAGTAAGTGAGGGTCAATTCATGACCACACTAAATTGAAAAATTATTCTAGATTCTTTTAATAAATTTGTCTCATAAAATATTATATCTTACACTACAGATAACGTCTTGACACCTAATAAATCCAATATGTGTCCCAATCATAACCCTACATATTGGATTCTTTTGAATTAAAGAAAGTCTTTACATCTTCTTTAGAGATTGAAAAAATCTACTGCACAGTACACGTACTGTGTTTTAAAACGACATCATTTTAATATATAATACATCATGTCGTGCACCTTACAGAGAGGCAGTCATCCCTACAAGAAAACAAAAAATTTCTATTATTATATATAAAAAATATTTTTTTTATAAAGTATATAAACTCGCTCCCGCTAAAAATTTTGAAAAAAAAAAATTCAAATAGTATACTTGCTCCTGCATAGTAAAATTCCTAATTCGATTCCTGCAAATCCCATCTTATCTTATCTAGGAAGAAACCTTAAAGCGGATCTTTAGAAAAGAAAAACAAGAGAAAAACTTGCATGTAATCACGTATTCATCTCAACACTAAAAGTAGGGATGCACTGCAAAGCGCATTCATAGTTTTTTTTGTATATGAAATAAGATTAAGTGGTAGAAATGTAGGATATGCTTTAATTATCTCACTAGATTATATATTCGTGTTAACTTAACTTCTTAAGCCACTAGATTTTATATATATATTATATGGGGAGGCTCAAGGGGCCAACACTTTTTTAGACCAATATTAGTCCAACGCCTAAACTCTTCGTTCCCGATTAAATTTTGATAATCCGAACCGTTCAATGTGTTTAAAAAATATTTTTAAGGGTACCCGCAAGAAATCAGCTCAAAATATTACCGGAAAGAACTTGATACAAACAGTGGTTCAAAATACTGACAGGAACTGTTTATAAACCAATGTTTGGATCAAGTCTTTTCCGGTAATATTTTGAGCTGATTTCTCGCGGGTACCTTTAAAAACATGTTTTAAATACATTGAACGGTTCGGATTATCAAAATTTAATCGGGAACGAAGAGTTTAGGCGTTGGTCTAATATTGGTCTAAAAAAATGTTGGTTCATATAGTCTTTCCCATTATATATATATATATATATATATATATATATATATATATATATATCCGTTTTACTTAATTACTTATGTCACTAGATTATATATTCATTTTATTTAACTACTTATTGAAATATTAATTGCATAATTGATTGTGTTTTACGTAAATAGACAATCAAGTGAATTGCATCATCTTTAACTTTGTAAATTACTCGTAAAGTATTATAGCCTTCGTAAACAAGTATTTGTATAGGTTTTAATAAAAATGCTATTCATGTAATAGTGTACTTATTACATGAACATCGTTTGTAATGTAACAACTAATTTTTTAATTATTTTTATTTTTATTTGATTTGATTTCTTAATTTTGTGTTAAATTTTATGAATTATTGATTCACTCCGATGAGAGATTTTTTAGAAAAAGTAAAAAGATATAAACTAATTTTAAAAATATTGATTCACTTTATTTTCGTCTTTAAATTTTTATTTAAGTTTTTATCATAATTTTAAATTTTTTATCCAGATAAACAAATAATTTATAAAAAATCAACGTAAAATTAAGAAACACAAAATAAATTGAATAAAAATTAAGAATAAAATTTTTTTAATGTTGGAGTGTCTCAAACAATAGTAAGTAAATTCTACTTAGCTTATCTCAAATTAGGATCATAGGGCCCACAAAGATTATTGAAATGATGGGGAAATAATTAGATCCACGTCATTAGAGATGGGGAAATAATTAGATCCACGTCATTAGAGATCAAACGCCTTCACTGGTTACTTGGCATGATTGCCACGTGCCCTCATCCGGAATGTTAACACTGTTAACTCAGTGTGCATCATCAACACCCAAAGATTCCACCAATCTCATTTTCACCGGGTTTAATTTCAGTTCAGAAACCTGCCCTTTCTCCGCGGCGATCGCAACGGTCATTTTTCCGAGACAGAACTCGTCGTGGGCTGAGCAATCCCCACAAAATAACGGAGCCGCCACCACCACCACCATCACCCCCCACTCCCCCTCTGGCTTCTCAAAATCAAATCAACAACCCCGCCACACCCAACAACAACAACAAAACCTCCCCTCAAATTCACATAGACATCGTGAGCGACGAAGAAATGGCCCTCGTCGAAGCTGCCTTGGCCGCTGCCCACTCTTCTTTCTCCTCTCCGACTCAGTTTCAGCGAAATTCAAGGTCTATTCAGTCCATTACTCTGCTTTCGAAGCGGAGTTTGTCGACGGAAGAACCCATTTCGCCCGGTGACATTGAGGACGCCGCCGGCAGTGTTTCTGGGAGTAAGACCCAGAAAAGGAACAGATTAGTTGAGTCGCTTTTGCATCGGTTTAGGAACAAGCGAGGGTTGTCCGTCACCGATCTTACGTCCTCGGTAATTGGGTCTTTCTATGTTGCCTACATTTTGTGGTGCGAGTTTGATTGTGTTCTAGTTTCTTAATGATGAGGTCCATGACCGTGTTTTCTGTAGAAGAATAAAATTTCTGCCTCCTTTTTTTTTTTAACATATGATTAATTTTGCGTTGATTGGCCACCACTATTCAGTCCCAGCTGAGATGAGAGGTGAGGGGTTAATCCTAGTTAAAGACTATTTTCCAATTTCCACCATACTCTAGAGGTTGTTGTGGCAAAGACAATGGCAGTCACACCTCCTGCTACTGTTCCGGCGAACTGAACTAAGTAATACCCTCTCTCACTAGAAGAACAGGAAGAACAGATGGAAGTTCTGGAGTAGGGAAGTTCACGATATTTGTGAATCACTCTCTTTTAGCTAAGTGGTGGTTAGAGATTTGAAGTGGGAAAAAATCTCTTTGGTATAAGGTTTTAGCCTCAAAGTACGAGTACTGGTGGAGCCTCCGTGGTCCCTAAAGCTTCCTGATAATACAGTTGTTTCTGCATATTGGAAATATATTTGTGAGCTTGATCATCATTTGTGTCCCCTTACTCCTATCCTATCCAAAGTTTTATATTAAGGCATCCTCAGTAGATGGTACTCTATTCAAGAAACATACTTGGTTGCGTGATATTCCATTCAGGATAAGAAATCAAAGACTTTATTCTCTTTCAACTAAAAAAGTTCGAAGATCTTAATGCCTCACTCTTGTAACTTGCAATTTAGAAGACAACTACTTGAACGGGAAAGTTTGCATGTGGTGAATCTTGAATCTAGTATTCTCAATTTCAACTTTTGTGGATATAAAAATGACACCTTGCCTTGGAGATGGAGCTATAAATATTATTCTTTCTCACTTACGTTTACCTACTCAAAATGGGAGCACGCGCAAGATTTAGAAAATCTTTCTCTGCTAAAATTTTTCGTCAACAAAGCTAAGGGATTGGAATCGGAGAAATTAGAAACAAAAAATGCCGTATTATTCCATTATTAACAACTCTCGAGCCTCAAGGGCATCGAATAAAAAGATCAAAACAAAATTCAAATCATAGAATAAAACTAATAAGAAAATTAAAACAAAATTGAAAGCACAAAAAATACTTCCAAAAAACCACTCCTAACCACCTCTTTAGTAAATTCCATCATAGCCAATAACCATCTCATCACCAAAGCTCAAGAACGTCTCACGAATCCTCTCATCATTCTTTTTCACTTTCTTCTCCAAAGTAGATCTCGAGGGCAGAATGATAGATTCGCTCTGAGCATTCACGATATTCTTTAGCCTCTCCTCGCTCACTCCGAAAGCAGCTGCAAAAGCGGGACCTCTCATGCTTTGGAGGATGGAGTTGGACCCCACTAGGAACTGAGGCCGGTTCTTTCGAGCCGAGGTGGTGAATCCGAAGAATTCAAACGAGCCGGATTGAGATGCGATTTGGCAGAATGGAAAGTAGCGGGGAATCCAAAACACATCACCTTCGCTCACTTTGGCATTCATGGCTAAGGTCCCGTTTGGAAACACAATTTGGATTCTACCAGTTCCTCGAAGGACGATGCCATACTCGGTTGCTGTTGGGTTTAGATGTGGTGCCATCATTGATCCCTATATTTAAAAAAAAAAGCAAGAAATTGTCAGAAAATTCATTATGATTAAAATACAATAATAACCGATGCAATGAGAAGATGTGCACCCCAGTCTAATTTCTAAAAATTACAAATCACCTTCATAAAATAATTTAATAATTTCTTGTGTAGGTTTTTATCTCTTGAATAAAATGACTAATACCAAACTATGGTGGTGAAAATGGATAATTACCGCAGTGAGGTTAACTAGATAAAGGCCGACACCGGAGCGCTTGATTGGCGAATAATCAGACTGATCAATAGCAACGCTAGAGCCGTAGTTGTTTTCAAAGTCTGGCTTTCTGTCAAAGAGGTTGTACGATTCAGGCTTCTTGCTACTTCTCCCTACACCATTTCCACTCACTTCCTTTCCAAAAACAAAATTCAAAAGCTTCCTAAATAACCACATAATTGGTTCCTCGTCCTCCTCAGTTGCTTCTTCTTGGAAATGCAATGCTGCCATTCTCTTCAAACAACGCACTTTCTCGTAATGCCTCATTTGCAGGAATTGGGTCCAAATGTTTGATTGGTGCAAGTCCGAGTGGGTGTTTGATAAGGATATGATAGGGCCTAACCTTTGTCTGGTCAAGATCTGCTTCACTTGTGATTCTGAGACCTGCATAATATGAATTGATTAAGGTTTTCCTGGTTTTTCCACTGATTGATGTCATGATGTATTGGTTGTTGAACTGTAATAGTTTATGCATACATTTAATGCGGTTGAAAGGGTTGAGTGATCAAAACCAGCAAGTATTGATGTTGGATATGAGCCACCACCGACGAAGAAAGACTGCAGAAACATATGGAAAGAACAAAATTTTAGCAAATTTTATAAAAACTAATCAAAGTTGATATGCACAAAATGCAGCATCTAGAGAGAGATCAGTTGGGATTCATTTACCTGGAAGGTTCCCCTTCCAATACTGTCAGATGTTTCAACGCTGCAAATAATGTGAAGTCTTTGGGCGTCGGCTGTGTTGACCAGATAGAATGTAGAACCAGCTGAAATTCTATACACATCTCCACACTTTAAACTCTTCTCCACCAGCTCATCCTTGTAGATTGATCCAACATTTGCTTCCCCTGCAACCAACCACATACTTTGTCAATATCTCAAATATAACATTTTTTTGAACTTGTAATAAAATATTTGAAAGCTAACATTCGTACGAATCCATATAGAATTTTATGTGAGAATAATAATTTTAGAGAGAGGGAGTGATGAATATTACCTCTATGTACAAAGAGGATCAAGTCGGAGTCAAGGTACTGAGGGATGAAGAGGGAATTGGGCTCCATGATAACAAACCCAACATGGATATTGGGTATGTCCGTAATCCACCCTTTGGAGCCCCTTGTCACCTTCATTTCTCCTGCATCAGTCTTCACCACACGCCTCAAGTCCTGCAACAGGAACCTCTCTCCCCTCTCTCCTCCTTGGTGATCATAGTAACCATTCACCCTTGCCACTGAATAGCACATGGCCACCAATACTAGCAGCAATAAAACACTTGTAATTTTCCCCATCTCTCTCTCTTGATCTTGAACTTTCTCTCACTATTTCTTCTATCCTTCTGTTTGTTTTGTGAATAGAAAAATTAAGTTTTGTTTTATAATTGATGGATAGAGGAGTGACCGATTTATATAGGGCAAAGAGAGAGAGATTTAAGGGTGGTTGTTAATTATACGTGTTCTTAATGCAGTTTTGTTTGGTTTTCAAAGTCTCTGCCTTCCTATTCAATGGGATTTGTGCATGACTTTTTCTTTCTCTTCAACAACAGAAACAGAGACACCTCATACTTTAATTGTGAGTATGGAATGTGATCGTTTGTTTAATGGTACACCGCATCACTCTAGTTTTTCTCTAACCCCCACTAAGATATTGTGAGATGTCCATGTGTGTATTCTCCTTTAGCTTGCTCCATTCCACAAACGTATCAATTATTAAATAAATACCAAATTTCAACTTGTGAAATATAAAATGGGTAACGAGCATAATCTCAATTTGGTATTTCTATATAGTTCTAACAATTGCATATTTTTGTATTGACAAGAATTTTCAATATTCGTAAAAGTAACCAATTACTTTCCAATTTGTATTCAAGCAAAAATAATATTACTGACTCTTAAAATAGAAAAAACTACCTAAGACTTTTAAAGAGTACACATTTTTGTTTTTGAAATTGCATTTTATGCAAGTATATTAATATTACGTTATAAATTTTGTTTTTCATATAACATAATAGTTTTTAATGTGTAATTTCAGATTATTACAAAAGTTGGCCCATGCTTCAAGTCAGTCGGGCTTCAAAACCTTAGCCTAAGCCTTGCCCATAAAAATCAGGCAGGGCTTGGACCGAGCTAAAATCAGGCTCAAAATAGTGAAATTTAATCAAGTGTGGGTTGAATTTACGCAAAGTGCTTGCCAAAGTCATTCTTTATAGCAGTGTCAGGCTTTATTTGGTCTAAGAAAATTATGGCTTTTCAATTTCTTTGAATTAATTTTTTTTTTGCTCGTTTAAAGTAAATTACTTAAGATTAAGGAAAGATTTTTAATTTGTCGGAAAGACCAAATTGCCATCATGAGTCAAACAAAGAAAGTCCAATAGAGTTAGTTTCAAAAGTACTTCCGTCAATATATCTCACGAGTGAAACAAAATTTTGCATTAAATGCGACCAACAAACATCAATAATAATTTAGTTCAAACGAGTTTAACTTAATTAAGTTCTACTTAAAAATATATAATCTAATAATTAACATGTTAAATAAACCCTCAATGCTAAATATCATCTTGGGCGATCACAACACAAGAAACTAGCCAAATTACAACGTTATCAAACCTTATGTCAAATTTGACACATGATTTAGGAAAGTCAAATTTTCTCAATTGGAACGTAACAGCATCATTGGGTTAGTGCCTTGAATTCAAATAAGAAAGGTTTTTGGTTAGTGGTTGGTACTATTAGTAGTAGTGCTGTTAGTACTATCGGTAGTAAGTGTTGACCTTTTTGAGCAGTGATTGGTACTATCGATAGTAAGTGCATCTAACTTTTTGGGCAGTGACTAGAATTATCGATAGTAGTGCTATTACTATCGATAGTAAGTATATACACGAGAATCCTGTTTGCAAGATTTGAGAGATCCGTTTTCCTAATCTATTTAAGATACTTTTCTTCGCATATCTTTTATGATATCTGTTTTAATTTCTATTCTTTAGGGATTGTTTATTCTTTCCTATTGTTGGGGTTTCCTATAAATATAAAAGACATGGTTTTCTAAAAGATATTACTGAAAAACTTGATGAAATCTAATTGATTGTGCATCTCATATTAAGATTTCATATCATAGTCAGCCCTTGTAATCTCTCTTGATCATAATGAAATCTATTTCTCTCCTCCCGTAGATATACGTTTAAGGTATTACTTATTTAGAACCACTTAAATCTCTGTATTTATTCATTTTCTTGCTGATTATCGATCTCTTCTTCTTTATCGTATTTGTTATAACACAAGTCCTATGGAAATAGTGAATTAAAGGGGGCTAAAAGTAGATAAGGAGGCTAATTTTTTTTATCACTTTCTCAGAATAACATTTCATCAACCAAAACAACACATCACTATTTTAAGATTTTTTAATGTTTTAATGACTTAACGAAGTATAATTTATATTTTAGCTTTCCTAAAATGACTTGAAATGCTCTTAAGATGGCTTTTTACTTTCATTTTCCATTTTTTTGTGACTACTTTTGAAGTCCTTCCATCTTTCTTTCTCTCTCTCTTAATTTCTTCCAACTCATGTAATGAAGGTCAATTGACCACACTAAATTGAAAAATTATTCTAGATTCTTTTAATAAATTTGTCCCATAAAATATTATATCTTACACTACAGATAATATGTCTTGACGCCTAATAAATCCAATACGTGTCCCGATCATAACCCTACATATTGGATTCTTTTGAATTAAAGAGAGTCTTTACATCTTCTTTAGAGATTGAAAAAGTCTACTGCACAGTAAACGTACTGTGTTTTAAAACGACATCATTTTAATAGATAATACATCATGTCGTGCACCTTACAGAGGGGCAGTCACCCCTACAAGAAAAGAAAAAATTTCTATTATTATGTAGAAAAATATATTTTTTTATAAAGTATATAAACTCGCCCCCGCTAAATATTTTGAAAAAAAAAATTCAAATAGTATACTTGCTCCTGCATAGTAAAATTCCTAATTCGATTCCTGCAAATCCCATCTTATCTTATCTAGGAAGAAACCTTAAAGCGGATCCTTAGAAAAGAAAAGCAAGAGAAAAACTTGCATGTAATCACTCATTCATCTCAGCACTAAAAGTAGGGATGCACTGCAAACCGCATTCATAGTTTTTTTTTGTATTATGAAATAAGATTAAGTGGTAGAAATGTAGGATATGCTTTAATTATCTCACTAGATTATGGGTCCATTTGGACTGTGGTATTTATTGTGGTATTTATTGAAATTTTTTTCGTCCTTATTTAATTTTTTTTTCAATTTTTTGTTTTTCATCAATTTTTTTTGATTTATTGGTTCATCTCGACAAGAGCTTTCAGAAAAGTTATCAATCATCGGCCAAATTTGAAAAAAGTTCAGACAAGACAAAAATAAATCAAAAAACAGAGTTTTTTGTACTTATTTGTCGTCTTTAGTGACTTTTTTTTAACTTTTAGACATAATTTTATACTCATTAGATTCATTTTATCAAGACGGACCAATAAACTACAAAACATTGAGATTTAAACAACAAATGCAAAAAAAAAAAAATGAATAAAGACAAAAATAAAAATAAATAAAAACTATAGACCAAATGGGACCATATATATATTCGTGTTAACTTAACTACTTAAGCCACTAGATTATATATATATATATCCGTTTTACTTAATTACTTATGTCACTAGATTATATATTCATTTTATTTAACTACTTATTGAAATATTAATTGCATAATTGATTGTGTTTTACGTAAATAGACAATCAAGTGAATTGCATCATCTTTAACTTTGTAAATTAAAGTATTATAGTCTTCGTAAACAAGTATTTGTATAGGTTTTAATGAAAATGCATGTTCATGTAATAGTGTACTTATTACATGAACACCGTTTGTAATGTAACAATTAATTTTTTTGAATTATTTTTATTTTTATTTGATTTGATTTCTTAATTTTGTATTAAATTTTATGAATTATTGATTCATTCCCACGAGAGATTTTTTAGAAAAAGTAAAAAGATATAAACTATTTTAAAAATATTGATTCACTTTATTTTCGTCTTTTAAATTTTTATTTAAGTTTTTATCATAATTTTAAATTTTTTTATCAAGATAAACAAATAATTTATAAAAAATCAACGTAAAATTAAGAAACACAAAATAAATTGAATAAAAATTAAAAATTAGAACTTTTTAATGTTGGACTGTCTCAAACAATAGTAAGTAAATTCTACTTAGCTTATCTCAAATTAGGATCATAGGGCCCACAAAGATTATTCAAATGATGGGGAAATAATTAGATCCACGTCATTAGAGATCAAACGCCTTCACTGGTTACTTGCCATGATTGCCACGTGCCCTCATCCGGAATGGTAACACTGTTAACTCAGTGTGCATCATCAACACCCAAAGATTCCACCAATCTCATTTTCACCGGGTTTAATTTCAGTTCAGAAACCTGCCCTTTCTCCGCGGCGATCGCAACGGTCATTTTTCCGAGACAGAACTCGTCGTGGGCTGAGCAATCCCGACAAAATGACGGAGCCGCCACCACCACCACCATCACCCCCCACTCCCCCTCTGGCTTCTCAAAATCAAATCAACAACCCCGCCACACCCAACAACAACAACAAAACCTCCCCTCAAATCCCCATAGACATCGTGAGCGACGAAGAAATGGCCCTCATAGAAGCTGCCTTGGCCGCTGCCCACTCTTCTGTTAAATTTTAATGTCTTTGTGGGCTAGCTTTTTAGTTTGTCAACTTTTGTTTTATATTTATATTGGGCCTATTTATCTTATGTAAAGCCCATATTAGTTGTGAGGGTTTTGTTTCTAATATATTAGCTGATGAATGAAAGAATGAGGGCTGCCTCCCCACTTTCCCCCTTTGAAAAAAACCACCGTTGTCACTGTTTTTTGCAAACTCTCTGCATATTTTCTGCAGAAATAGTGCAGTCTCATTTTCTTCCAAAACTTCTTCATTCCTCTCTCTAAAAATCCCAACATAAGTGGTATCAGAGCAAGATTGGATCAAAACCAAGTTTCGGGGCGTGAAGATTCAAGATCCGGAAAGCAAATCCGGCGAAATCAAAGTCCATGGCGAGTTCTAGCAACCAACCACCTCATGGTCCAATTTTTGATGGTGAAAATTATGATTTTTGGTATGTAAAAATGAAAACCCTACTTATTTCAAATGATTTGTGAGAGTATGTAGAAGATGGGTTTGAGGATTTTGAAGATGGAAAAGACTTAACGAATGCTCAAAAGGCTTAATGGAAGATTGATGTGAAGAAGGATGCAAAAGCCCTCTCTATGATTCAACAAGGAGTTTCCGATTCGATTTTTCCAAGGATTATCAATAAAGTGAAGGCAAAGGATGCTTGGGAGGTCCTTGAGAAGGAGTTTAGAGGCAACTTGAAGGTAAAAGCTATAAAACTTCAATCTTTGAGAAGAGACTTTGAAAATGTGAAAATGAAGAATGGTGAATTATTAAAAGACTATTTTTCTAGACTAATGGAAATAGTCAATCAAATGAGAACTTATGGGGAAACCATTACTAGTCAAAGAATCGTTGAGAAAATTTTGATTAGTTTGCCCGAAAAATATAATCCAATTGTTGCCGTTCTTGAAAATACTAGTGACTTTGCAACTTTGAGTGTTGAAGAATTGATGGGTTCTATTAAAACATTTGAGCAAAGATTGAGTAGGCAATCGGAGAAATCAATTGAAAGTGCCTTTCAATCTAAGCTAAATGTTGGTACTACCAAATCGCAAGGGAAAGAAGCCACTAGTCATGATCGACCTAAGGGGAACTTTTTTAAAGGAAAGGGAAATCACAATAGTGGAGGAAGTAGAAATAAATTTCAAGGAAATAAGTATCAAAAGAGGGGAAATGAAGGGCCCACTCAACAAAGGTGTGGTATTTGTAATAGAAGTAGTCATGTTGACAAGGATTGTTGGTTTCGAGGAAAGCCACAATGTTACAATTGTAATAAATTTGGGCATGTCAAGAAGGATTGTCGAGTTATAAACAATCAACAAGCGAATTTTACCGAGGAGCAAGAAAGCGAAGGGAATATGTTTTATATATGCTTGTCAAGCGGCTTCCGAACAAAGAAATGATGTATGGTTCCTTGATAGTGGTTGTAGTAACCATATAACCGGAGATGAGAGTATCTTTGTCAATCTTGATACTTCCTCCAATTCTCAAGTGAAGATGGGAAATGGTGCCTTAGTCCAAGCAAAAGGAAAGGGTACTATAGCGGTTGAGACAAAGAAGGGTCCAAGAAAGATTGCCGATGTTCTACTTGTTCCGGATTTGGAGCAAAACTTGTTGAGTGTTGGTCAACTTGTTAAGCATGGGTACTCCGTTCACTTTGATGAAGATTCTTGCAAGATTTTTGACAAAGGAAGGAGAAATCAACTTGTGATAAAAATCAAGATGGAGAAGAATAGAAGCTTTCCTCTCACTTTTCGATATGCAAGGAATGTGGCATTGAAGATGGATGTTCTTGATGAGTCTTGGCTTTGGCATAGAAGACTTGGTCACTTGAATTTTCAAAGCTTGAAGAACCTTCAACAAAAAAGCATGGTGTATGGCTTACCAACTATTCATGAAGTCAAACAAGTTTGTGAAGGTTGTGTTCTTGGAAAGCATCACCGTGACTCATTTCCACAAGATAAGACGTGGAGAGCTAAAGCACCATTGGAGCTTGTCCATACCGATATGTGCGGGCCTATGGATACACCAACTCATTGAGGTAACAAGTATTTTATCATTTTTATTGATGACTATTCAAGAATGACTTGGGTGTATTTCATGTGTCAAAAATCGGATGTTTTCTCTATTTTTAAAAGGTTTCAAAGTTTTATTGAAAGACAAAGTGGTTTGCTCATAAAAGTTTTGAGGAGTGGTAGAGGAGGAGAGTACAACTCAAATGAATTTGATAAATTTTGTGAAGATATCGGCATGGATATGCAACTTACCGTTGGGTATACTCCACAACAAAATGGGGTGTCCGAGAGAAGGAATAGAACTATTGAGGAGATGGCGAAATCGATGTTACATGACAAGGGATTGCCCAAAACCTTTTGGGGCGAAGCAGTTTACACGGCGGTTTATTTGATGAATCGATGTCCTACGAAGGTTCTTGAGAGTAAGACTCCAATTGAAGTTTGGAGTGGAAGAAAGCCATCCGTGAATCACTTGAAGGTGTTCGGGTGTGTTTGTTATGCTCATGTTCCAAAGCAAGTAAGGCACAAACTTGATGAAGTTAGCAAGAAGTGTATATTTGTGGGTTATAGCTCCCAATCAAAGGGCTATAGACTCTATAATTTGGAGGCAAATAAGGTGATTATTAGTAGAGATGTTGTCTTTGACGAGAAGTCTTCTTGGGATTGGAATGGAAAAAATGTCCAAAACCAAGTAAGTACTTTCCAAGGAGAACCCGAAAATGAAGAAAGTGAGGATGATGAAGTTCATGAAGCTCCACAACAAATGCCTCAATCTCCAAGTTCACAAGTGTTGGAAATAATGTTGTATATGGTAGTATATATATTGTAATTAGGCAAGTTAGTCAATTAGGTAGGTAGCATCAATGAGGGATTTAATTTCCTCTTTCCGTATTATTTTCTTTCCTTATTCATCTTGTACACAGTCTATATATTTCCTCATTGTGAGAAGAATAAATCATATCGTTCGTATATTTCGACATGGTATCAGAGCGGGTTCTAGGAACCTGACTTTCTCCTCTTCGTTCTCTCTTTTTTTTCTAAAACCATCAGTCGTCGCCGTAGCCGTCGCCCCTGGCCGCCGTTGCCCCTGGCCGCCGCCGCCCCTGGCTGCCGCTGTTCAGTCCTGCCGCCACACTCTCTGTTTTGCGCCTGGACGTGTTTTCTGATCTCCGTTTTTGGCGATCTGGTCTCTGATTTGCCCTCTCTGTTTTGGCGGTCTGGTCTCTGGTCTCTGCTTTGACTCCCGCAAGTTGCCGTCACCGGCTGCCACCGTCCTTTCTGGCGACCCCTGCTGATCTGTGGTATTTGAAACTAACCCTTTTTTTTCTGTGGGTAACTCTCGGATCTCTTCGTTTATATCTCTGATTTATTATTTATCATGGGTGATAATAAGAACAAAGATGCTGAGAATAAAGACATTGGTGCATCAGGCACCAAGGATGTTGTTCGGGATTATCGTCGGTCTCTCACCACGATTAAATTAAATGGATCAAACTATTTGCCATGGTCCCGCGCAGTAACTGTATCTCTGCGCGCTAGTGGCGAGACTTCCTACATCACTGATGATGCATCTACTGATCCCACTTGGACCCAAAATGATGCTCATCTCATGACTTTACTTTGGAATAGTCTTGAACCCGATATTTTTAATAATGTTGCTTGCCAAGAGACGTCCAAAGCTGTTTGGGACACTCTCAAAGAATTATATTCATCAGATCAGAATACTTCTCGTATATATCAAATTTATCAGCAGATTTTCTCTTTCCAACAAGGAGATCGATCACTCGATGACTACTTCTCTACATTAAAAGGGATGTGAGATGAATTAAATGTTTATCAACCGTTATCCACAGACTTACGGGTTCAACAGAAGTACAGGGATGACTTTCGTGTTTCAAAGTTTTTGTCTGGCCTAAATTCAGAACTTGCTCCTCTAAGTTGTCAGATTATATCTGGCAAGGAAGTTCCTACTGTTGGTGAGGCTTTTTCTCGTGTTCGACGGGCTGCTACCCATTCATCTGGTTTAGAGCGACCGACTCCATCTGCTCTTGCTGCTCCCATTACATCCCCTACTTTATCTTTTGGAAATTTTGGCAATCACAATCCCCCCCACAGTCATAGTAGTTCCTCTGAACGTGGTGGCCGGCGTGGAGGACGTGGGGGGCGTGGTGGTCGTGGCACCAAGAAGTGTACTCATTGTAATGCAACCAACCACGATGTTGCGTTTTGCTGGAAGCTTCATGGCAAACCAGCTTGGGCTAACCAGGCTACACTTGAGGGGGAGCCATCTGCACCTGCTCCTCCTACTCAGATTACTATATCCAAGACCGAGTACGATTCTATGATTCAAAGGGCTAATGCATCTTCTTCTTCTTCCACTGCGACCCATGTCTCTTCAGGTAATATTTGTCTTCATTCATCTTCTCGTACTGGCAGTAATCCTTGGATACTCGATTCTGGCGCATCTGATCATATGACAGGTGACTTGTCCCTTTTAACTAATGTTGTTACCCCTTCTGTTCCTTCCTATGTTACTATTGCCGATGGATCTAAAATTCTTGTTCATGGCATTGGTACATATTCCTCATCTGGTCTTGTTTTTCCTTCTGTCTTATATTTGCCACAATTCCCTTTTAATCTTATCTCCATTCATAAACTTTCTCATACTCACCAGTGTTCTATACGTTTCTATCCTTCTCATTGTGAATTTCAGGATCTAAAGACGCAGAGGATGATTGGTGGGGGGTATGAGAAGAATGGTCTGTTTTATCTCCGGGAAGAGAAGCAGCAGCAGGCGTCCAACTCTTCCATGTTATCTGCTCTACATTCTACTGTCACACCTTATCAGTGGCATTGTCGTCTTGGGCACCCATCCTCTGCCAATCTTCGCAAGCTAGTCCCTAATCTACTTCATTTTTCTCCTTTTAGTTGTGATACTTGTGAACTCAGTAAACACCGTCGGGTTTCTTATCCTTTACGTACTGAGTCACCATGTTTAGAACCTTTTGCTTTAGTTCATTCAGATATTTGGGGACCTTCGCGCACTACGAGTTTGTGTGGTGCTCGCTATTTTGTTACATTTATTGATGCTTTTTCTCGTATAACTTGGGTGTATCTCCTCAAAGATCGGTCTCAATTATTTTCTGTGTTTTCAAAATTTCATGTTGAGATTGTCAATCAGTTTAATGCTAAATTACATATCTTACGAACTGATAATGCCCAAGAATATCTTTCTAATGAATTTACGCATTTTAATGAGACTCATGGCATTATTCATCAAACTGCTTGTGTCACCACTCCGCAACAGAATGGGGTTGCGGAACGGAAAAATGGGCCAGTTTTAGGTGTAGCTCGTGCTCTTATGCTTCACATGAACGTTCCAAAACTTTTTTGGGGATATGCTGTTCTTACAGCAAATTACCTAATAAATAGAACACCTTCTCGAGTTTTGAATGAAAAAATTCCTTATCAGGTCCTGTTTCCTGCCAAGGATCTTTATAGTCTTCCCCTAAAACTTTTTGGTTGTGTTTCGTTTGTTCATAATTTATCTCCTGGTCGTGATAAGCTTGATCCTCGGTCTTACAAATGTATCTTTCTTGGTTACTCTCGCACACAAAAAGGGTACAAGTGTTATAGTCCCTCATTACGGAAGCACTTCGTGAGTGCTGACGTCACATTTTTTGAAACCATCCCATATTATTCCCTTGAAGGTATACAGGTGCGACCACCCATGTTGGCTGACCTTGGTCAGTCCCCTTGTCTCCCTGAGCTTACTTCTCGACCACCAATTACACAGGTTTATGTTCGTCGTCCTTCCGCTACCGCTCCAACTGTTGCTACTACAGATCCAGCTTCTGTACCCACACCATCTCCTCTAGCGTCTGCGGATCCTACTCTCGATCTTCCTATTGCTCAGCGTAAAGGTACTCGTTCCTGCACTTCCCATCCTATCTCTCACTTTGTCTCCTATGATCATTTATCTCCCTCTTTTCGCGCTTTTTCTGTCTCTTTGTCCTCTCTTGTTGTTCCTAAATCTTATCAGGAGGCTCTTTCTCATCCTGGATGGCGTTCTGCTATGGAAGAAGAGATGCGCGCTTTATCATTGAATCATACTTGGGATCTTGTTCCCAAGCCTTCTGGAGCTCATATTGTTGGTTGTCGTTGGGTGTTTACTATCAAACACAACCCTGATGGTACTGTTGATCGTTTGAAAGCTCGTCTTGTGGCCAAAGGTTTCACCCAAACCTACGGGCTCGATTACACTGAGACTTTTTCTCCGGTTGCCAAACTCAATTCTGTTCGAATTGTTATCTCTCTTGCGGCCAACCTTAATTGGCCTCTTCATCAACTTGATGTCAAGAATGCATTTCTTCATGGTGACCTCTCTGAGACTGTCTATATGGCTCAACCACCCGGTTTTGAGTCCAAGGGGGAGTCTGTGTGTAATCTTCGCAAATCGTTATATGGACTCAAACAATCTCCCCGGGCTTGGTTCGATAAGTTCAGTAGTACCGTTGTGTCTCATGGTATGACTCGAAGTCAAGCTGATCACTCTGTATTCTTTAAAAAGACTACTCGTGGTATTGTGATTCTCGTGGTTTATGTGGATGATATTGTCATCACCGGCAGTGATGGTGTTGGGATTGAAATATTGATTCGTCATCTTTGTTCCAGTTTTCTTACTAAGGATCTAGGCAAGCTTCGGTATTTTCTCGGCATTGAGGTTGCTCGTTCCAAAGCGGGCATTAGTTTATCACAAAGGAAATACACTCTCGATCTCTTGAAGGATACAGGTTATCTTGGTTCTAAACCTGTAGCTACTCCCATGGACACTAATCTTAAACTAATGCCGGAAGATGGTGAATTGGTTGATGATCCTGAGATGTATCGGAGACTTGTGGGTAAGCTTATTTATCTCACTATTACTCGACCTGATATCTCCTATGCAGTCAGTATTGTCAGTCAGTTTATGACGTGTCCTCGAGTTCCTCATATGGAAGCAGTTGTTCGTATCTTGAAGTATCTTAAAAATGCACCTGGACGTGGACTTCTCTACAAGTCATCTGGACATCTTCGTATCGAAGGATATACAGACGCTGACTGGGCTGGATCTCCTGCTGATCGTCGTTCTACTACTGGTTATTGCACCTTTATAGGTGGCAATCTTGTGACTTGGAAGAGTAAGAAGCAGTCAGTTGTGGCAAGTTCTAGTGCAGAAGCAGAGTATAGAGCAATGGCTCATACCACTTGTGAGTTGACTTGGTTGCGTACACTTCTACAAGAGTTTGGGATTCCAGTGCATGGTCCCACTCCTTTATACTGTGATAATCAGGCTGCTATCCACATCGCTAATAATCCAGTATTTCATGAAAGGACCAAACACATTGAAGTTGACTGTCATTTCATTCGGTCAAAAGTGGAATCCAAAGAGATTAGCACGCCTTTTGTTCCTTCAGGCTCTCAACTTGCTGATATTTTCACGAAGGCTCTTCCCAAGACTTCCATTGACTCTATTTGTCTCAAGCTTGGAGTATACGATGTATACGCTCCAGCTTGAGGGGGAGTGTTGGAAATAATGTTGTATATGGTAGTATATATATTGTAATTAGGCAAGTTAGTCAATTAGGTAGGTAGCATCAATTAGGGATTTAATTTCCTCTTTCCGTATTATTTTCTTTCCTTATTCATCTTGTACACAGTCTATATATTTTCTCATTGTGAGAAGAATAAATCATATCGTTCGTATATTTCGACAACAAGCATCCCCATCAAGGTCAAGCTCCTTATCTCCAAGTTCAACTCCAAGAAGAATGAGAAGTCTTAGTGATGTGTATGAAAGTTGCAACTTTTGTGTTGTGGAACCGGAGAGTTTTGAAGAAGCAATCAAAGAAGAAGCATGGAAAAAGACTATGGAAGATGAGATTTGTGTTATTGAGAAAAACAAGACTTGGGAGTTGGTGGAGAAACCCAAAGACAAAGTAACAATTGGTGTGAAGTGGATTTTCAAAACAAAAGTTCAATCCCGATGGCTCCATTCAAAAGAATAAAGCAAGACTTGTTGCAAAAGGGTATTCTCAACAACCCGGAATTGATTTCTAAGAAATATTTGCTCCGGTGGCTCGTCTTGACACAATTAGAGCTCTCATTGCTTTGGCGGCACAAAAGGGATGGTCTTTGTACCAATTTGATGTCAAATCGGCATTCTTGAATGGTCCCTTGAATGAAGAGGTGTATGTTGATCAACCTCAAGTCTTTGTTGTCAAAGGCAAAGAAGGAAAAGTCTACAAGTTGAAAAAGGCTTTGTATGGGCTCAAGCAAGCACCACGAGCATGGTATAGCGAGATCGATGGCTATTTCAATGACAAAGGATTCCAAAGGAGTAAAAGTGAGCCAACCTTGCACATCAAAAGACAAGGTACTTCCGATATACTTATTGTGTCTCTCTATGTGGATGACTTGATTTATACCGGTAGTGATGCAAAAATAATTGAGGATTTTAAAAGAGATATGATGAAGAAGTATGAAATGAGTGATTTGGGTCTCTTGCATTATTTCTTGGGCATTGAAATTCACCAAAATGAAAGTGATATTTTTATTTGCCAAAAGAAGTATGCCAAAACTCTTTTGGAAAAGTTTAAGATGAGGGATTGCAAACCGGTTACTACCCCCTTGATTGTGAATGAAAAATTATCAACGAATGATGGAAGCAAAGAAGTAGATGAATCCCTTTATAGAAGTTTGGTTGGAAGTTTGTTGTACTTAACCGCCACGAGGCCGGATATCATGTATGCCACAAGCTTGTTGTCTCGGTTCATGCATAACTCAACTCAAACTCACTTTCGAGTGGGTAAGAGAGTCTTGAGGTACATTCAAGGTACTCTTGACTATGGCATCTTGTATGAGAAAAATGTAGGAGGAAAGTTGTTTGGGTTTTGTGATAGTGATTGGGCCGGAAGTGTAGATGATATGAAGAGCACTTCCGGATATGCATTCTCTTTTGGCTCGGGTGTCTTTTCATGGGCATCTAAGAAGCAACAAACCGTAGCTCAATCTACCGCCGAGGCCGAGTATGTTTCGGCATCATTGGCAACATCTCAAGCAATTTGGCTAAGGAGGATTTTGGAAGATGTTGGTGAGAAGCAAGGAGAGGCTACTCCAATTTTGTGTGACAACAAGTCGGCGATTGCTATGACAAAGAATCCCGTCTACCATTGCCGCTCGAAGCACATTGCCATCAAGCATCACTTTATTAGAGAGGCCGTGGAAGTCGAAGAAATTCAACTCAAATATTGCGCTACCGAAGAACAAGTGGTGGACATTTTCACTAAAGCTCTTTCAAAAGAGAAGTTTCAATTGTTTAGAGAAATGTTGGGTGTTACCACAAAGCATTAAGGGGGAGTGTCAAATTTTAATGTCTTTGTGGCCTAACTTTTTAGTTTGTTAACTTTTGTTTTATATATATATTGGGCCTATTTATCTTATGTAAAGCCCATATTAGTTGTAAGGGTTTTGTTTCTAATATATTAGCTGATGAATGAAAGAGTGAGGGCTGCCTCCCCACTTTCCCCCTTTGTTGAAAAAAACCACCGTTGAAAAACCACCGTTGTCACTGTTTTTTGCAAACTCTCTGCATATTTTCTGCAGAAATAGTGCAGTCCCATTTTCTTCCAAAACTTCTTCATTCCTCTCTCTAAAAATCCCAACATCTTCTTTCTCCTCTCCGACTCAGTTTCAGCGAAATTCAAGGTCTATTCAGTCCATTACTCTGCTTTCGAAGTGGAGGTTGTCGACGGAAGAACCCATTTCGCCCGGTGACATTGAGGACGCCGCCGGCAGTGGTTCTGGGAGTAAGACCCAGAAAAGGAACAGATTAATTGAGTCGCTTTTGCATCGGTTTAGGAGCAAGCGAGGGTTGTCCGTCACCGATCTTACGTCCTCGGTAATTGGTTCTTTTTATGTTGCCTACATTCTGTGGTGCGTGTTTGATTGTTTTCTAGTTTCTTAATGATGAGGTCCATGGCCATGTTTTCTATAGAAGAATAAAATTTCTGCCTCTTTTTTTTTAACATATGATAAATTTTGCGTTGATTGGCCACCACAGTCCCAGCTGAGATGAGAGGTGAGGGGTTAATCCGAGTTAGAAACTATTTTCCAATTTCCACCATAATGTAGAGGTTATTGTCGGTGTTCGTCTTCCATAATACAATGGCAAAGACAATGGCAGTCACACCTCCTGCTACTGTTCCGGCGAACTGAACTAAGTAATACCCTCTCTCACTAGAAGAACACGAAGAACAGATGGAAGTTCTGGAGTAGGGAAGTTCTGGATATTTGGGAAATTTGATGTGTTGAAACTTGAAGGAGGAAGCCCATATTTATATACATATGGGGACGATTGGAAATGTTGTCCAGGTTCATTCATTTAATCCAAAGTAGTAACCCACAACTGTATAGGTTCGTCCATTTGACCCACAACTGTTCATGTTCATCCAAACCATGCCAAGCCGCGACTCATGGACCTCAGACCTCAGACCACGTGTTCATGGGCACACGTATGAAAATTAGGGCCAAAGCCCACATCACCTAGCATACTTTGAGAGTCAGTTTCTTATTCAACCTTAATGGATTTGTTCAAGTTTTTCATGGCCTAAACCCCTTACTCAGGAGTACATGAACTCACTTGGACCCACCTCAATTTTGTGATTTGGGTCCCATTTAATTTTTGGCTACTTCCTAAAAATTAAAACAGCAAGTCCACTTTCCAGCAGAGACAAGTTGGGGTAGAAAGAATTCATCATTTGTCTAATTACTTGGGGGTTGTAGTTTTGTACTTCCCTTAATCAGTTTGTTTGAAGTTACTTTTTGTTTTGGCCATTCATTTTTCCGGCCTTATATCTTTGCAAATTTAGGCAGAGTCGTCAAAACCTGGTAATCATTTTTCTAAATGCTATTTTGCTGTTTAAAAATTGTTCTTAACTTGGAGATTAACTTTTGTGTTTTGAAATTTTGGTGCTGGGAACATCTCACATTAATCCTTATCTTTGCTTGACATTAGGAATGGTGCGAAAAGCAGAAGGAATATTATCTTCTTTTTGGCAGACCAGAAATTTCTAAAGCTATGAAAGCTGGTATTGCTCGCCATACAGTACTTGAGGAAGAGGTACGCTTTTCAGTTCTGAACTCCTTACATTTACATTACTTGATATGCTCGGTTCACTCAAAAAATTAGAATTATTTCATGCGGGCATACTCTGTAATGACTATCACAGTCAAAATTCTTACCCATGCTTTTAAAATGGTTCTTTTGCCATTTGATAGCTGTGATCATTCCAACATCTTGACAAAAAATTTATGAACTGCAGTTATTTTTGCTATTTTCTACATCCAGTGCATATTTCAATGGTCTTGGTATTTTTGCGAAGCAAAATTTCTTGCAGAAGTCAGTTTTTGAAGATGGAAATGAGCGCATATTTCGATTGATTCGTGGTTCTATGAACCAAATATCAGGGAGACTAGAGTCTGTCACTACAAGAAAATTGGGATCTACCAACGGCCAAAAGCGTCGCTAGAGAATGAAAAAAGCGTTGCTAAAGTGCATACCAACGGTTAAACAACCGTCGGCCAATACGTTGGGAGATATCCGTCGCTGTAGGGGTATACCAACGGTTTTGCCGAGCGTTGGTACAAATATTATCGTAGCAACGGTTGCTATAGCAACGGCTTGAACCGTTGGAAAAGGTCAATTGTAATTCGGTTAGACAAACCGTTAGTATAGCGTACACAACCGTTGCCACAGCCAATTCTTTAGCAACAATGCAACCGTCACTACTGTATAAAATAACCGTTGCCATATGTCTTTTTTTTATTTTTTTTAAATACCCAATAATTTTCAAAATGCAAATTGTATATGCCAATTATGTACACTTTTTGTCGTTATACCTATTTGGAAGACAAATCACATTTTTTCGTCATATATAACAAAAATAATATTATAATACCAAAATCCATCCACAATATTCATATATGCTTATATTAGCATATATATCTCCCATCGTACTTAATTAACATAATTCACAATATTAATAACTAATACATGTCGAAATCAAAATCACAAAAAGTAGGTAAGTGGCCATCCTTGCAAAACTTCCATTTTGAAGTAGATATCCAACACTAAATTCTTCTAAGTAGTCGTATTAATTACCTGCAACAAAAATAAAAAAGAATGAGAATGCTTCGCACTATAGTTGTATACAAAACAAATACAACTAGATTATGATGCTGAAAACACAAGTCTGGTAACTCAACTATTTTGCCACTGCAACATTGATAAAAGGAAAAAAATGGTAAGTCCACTACCACCAAAAAATCAATAGGAAAGTCAACTATCACCCAAAGAATAGAAGCAATACATTAACTATCACCTGTTTTGAGTTTTCACATCGATTTTAGCTTAGATACATTGGCTTGCATAAATATAGCGGTGAAGCTGCTTGGGAAGTTATACACAAGGCACTTTGTTTGGCAAATTGGATTGTGGTTTTGATTCAAGAACAGAAACTAATTTCAAGGGCAATTAGTTTATAGATTGGGATTCAGATCTTGTAAAGACCCATAAAATTTTAATCGAGTAAATAAATAGTTCGAGCAAATTTTTTTAAGGGTAAATTAAATCAGGATCCTTTTTACCTACACTACGTAGAGTTGAATCCCATACACTTTTCAAACTTATGTTTTCACCCCCAATTTATCTTGGTTGACACGTTTACCCTTATTTTTTGGTAGTAGATTACCCTCTTATCCTTTTTTGATTCAGAAAATATTTTGTATTGATTTGGTATGTTTATAGTTGGGGTAATAAATATGGCTGTAATTACGGAATTAAATAAGGTAAAAGAGTTAACTGATTATGGAATCAAGTGGCTGGATTTAATGTTCGTCGGAAGTTTTGTTTATGCAGCAAATCTGCCATGTTTAACTTACAGGACAACTCGCCGGAAACTGTTGGCCATCGCCGGAAACCGTAGGATGCCGCCGGAATCTAGAAGCTGTCGAAAACAAGACTGATTTTTTAGATCATCGTGAATATTCAGTTTTGGTGATGCGGGCCAGAATCTTCTTCAAATATTCTATGTTAAGGAATCAGAATATTGTATTTTGTCAATATGATGGCAATTTTGCTGGAATCTTCTCACTAAAGATTTGATTTTCTATGCAATCGCAAGGGTTTTCTAGGATTTTCCTTACCATATCTTCAGATTTTTTGAAACGTAGTCACACAAAATATCTTTCTTTATTACTCATCGGGAAAAACATTGAGAGTTGAAAGTTAGGACAAAGATCGCATCGCCAAACCTGAACAAATTTTGTTGAAGATTGCTAAAAAACACACGGTGAGCGTATAATTTTTATTTTTGTCGTTTTTAGTTGGTTCGAAATTTACCATCGAAATGCTAAAATGCAGAGACAAATTTACCATCGAAATGTTAAAATGCAGAGACAAATTTACCATCGAAATGCTAAAATGCATTTTGAAATTTACCATCGATATTCTAAAATGCAGAGAGAAATTTACCATCAAAATGTTAAAATGCAGAGAGAAATTTACCATCAAAACACAAGGAAGTGGTGTAGCATTTTTACATTATGATATAAACATGGTAAAATGCAAAGAGACCATCAAATGATAAATGTGAAATTTACCATCAACCTATCCACAATTACCACCCCTTCTACGAAATTTACCACCGCACACAAAGGAGTTTAACATCAACATCATATACTGAAATTAACCATCAAAATTAACTGACCAAAATTGAACATTGAACATGAATCCCACAATGAAATTGACCACATCCATCCAATTTACCATTATATACTGAAATTTACCATCCCCTAACTACAATTAGCCACCCTTCTACGAAATTTACCACAGCACACAAAGGAGTCTAACATCAACGTAATCTACTGAAAATTGTCAAAACATTGCATGGCATGTGTGATAATATATTACATCCTATTTTTTCCCATTTCTAATTAGCTCATGTAGTATCTCGGCCCGTAGTTCTTGGCACGGGTCCTAATACGCGTCAAGGGTCTGTCATAGACGGTAGATCGGGCCCCTAGATCGCCGTTCGTCTGCACGGTACTGCGTTTTTGAACCCTAACACAGAGGCCGAAAACCCAGAACACAATACGAAACAACGGCTGGGTGTTCGATCGGAACACCACCCAGTCCGCCAGTGACACCAAAGTACAGACGTCGCCGGTCTTCAGTTGCTGCCGCAGTGACCGGACCGTAGGACGGGATGCGAAGGGCAAAAAGTGGACTTCGATGGAGTTTTTGGTGGGCAAACAGCGAGAGAGAATACGAACCGTCCCTTATTTTTAGCACAGAACCGAAGCGCCGACCGGAAACCGTCTGATTCTTTGGATAGTCAATGTAATATTAAAGGTAAGTCGGTAAACACATCCCTTATTTTTAGGACAATCTTGATTTAGTGCTCTATTTATTTTTAGGGTCATTTTGGGTATTTTTTGGGTATTTGTTGAAAAGTGTTTAGGATGAAACACTAGATTAGTCTTAGAGATAGGACTCAACATTAAGTACCCCATTTTTTAACGTAAATTATTGGTTTGGGTTTCGGAAAAGTATAAAAATATGAAGCAAATTTAAAAAAAAAATTATGTCAGTTCGTTTGGAATTATTTTCGTGTTTAGTAAACATTTTTTATTTATTTTTTGGACATATTTTTTTACTTTTTAGATTTTTTTCGTCAACACAAATTAATAATTTATAAATTTTAAAGAACAACTAAAAAATACATAATTTAGTTAGGACAAATATAATACTCTTTAACTCTCTTCCATTATCTGTGGTTACACTCCGATGAACATAAGGATGAGTCAGATGACAACTCTGAATCTGATGAATGCTTTGGAGGCAGTTGGTAAGCATTGGGCCCCACAGAAGGTCCCTGAGGAGCATAGGGCTGAGGGGCATTTGGAGGATACCGAGGTGGTCCTTGCCCCTGTGGTGCAGCAAAATTTTGATTCGGGCCCTGGAATTGATTTTGAAAATTTTGTGGCCCTTGGGTAGAATATCCCGGTGGGCCAGCAGTGGGCCCAGCCTGCTCGTTATTTCTCCAGCTGAAGTTCGGGTGGCTCCTCCACCCTGGGTAGTATGCAACATTATTTGGTCTTTGCCCCTGATTGAGGGCATTGACTTCAGCAAGATCAGAACCAAGTAATACCTCTTTGAAAGCAGGTATAGTGGGGCACTCTTGGGTAGGATGCCCGGGTGTCCCGCAAATCACACACAACTCACTTTGTCTAGGGACAGAAGAGACCTCGTTGACCTTTTGAATTTCAAGTTATCCATTTTTTTAGCCAGTAGGTCAAGCTTTCTGTTGAGATCATCCTCTTCCCTCAAGATATATTTCCCAGGAGCAGTTTGGATAGATGAAGACTGGTTATAAGTGCGATCATGGGGATCAGTGTAATCCCAGGATTTATTGGTTGCTGCCAACTCATCCAAATAATCTAACGCATCAGCCGGTTGCTTATTTAGAAAATCAGCATTACACATCATGTTTATGAACTGACGATTGCGTGCACAAATATTTTCGTAGAAGAAAGCAACCAATTGTCAGTCGTCATAACCATGATGCGGAATGGCTGACAGTATTCCTTAAACTGTTCCCAACATTCACAAAAGGTCTCATTGGGTCTTTCAGAAAAGTTTTGAATCTGTTTCTTTAAAGCGGTGGTTCGATGCATTGGGAAAAAACGTTTCAAATACTCAGCTTGCATCCCAGCCCAATTAGGCACAATATGAGACTTTAAAGTGGCAAGCCAATTTTTGGCTTTGTCTTTTAGTGAAAACGGAAAAAGTCTCATCCTGACCATTTCAATTTGTGCTGGATTGTTCGTAAAAGTGTTTACCACCTCTTCAAAGTGATGGATATGGTTATAAGGATTTTCAGAGTCCATTCCGTAGAATGTGGGAAGCATAGGCAACATGTTCGGCTTAATGTGGAAGATATTATTCATCGGCACATTTTCTGGGAAATTAAAGTAAGAAGGAGTGGTAGTGCGAGTTGGGTGTAAATATTGCCGCATGGTTCGTGGTGGTGGTGCTGGAGCTGGTGGTAGTGCTGGAACATCATTGGCCCCATTGTTGGCAGCCATCGCGTGGGGAACTTTTCAGTTCTAACAAGTCGATTCGTGTGGTCGCGAGTGTAAACACTCATACACAAAAAGCACCCCCCAATAAAGAAATAGAACAAGAAAAGAAAAAAAATTAACAACTGAGGGTTACGTACCTTGCCTTGGCTGTTCCCCGGCAACGGCGCCAAAAATATGATCGGCTGGCAAAAGTGTCGCTGACGCGCCGGCCAAATCGATATTTATTTTTATTAAAACTGATCCTTGGCTCACAAGTTTAGAAAACCAGTAGAGCGGCAAGATAGAGTATCGATCCACAAAGAACAGTAGGAAGGGGGGATCATGTAACTAGGAGTTGTAGCGTTTCAGACGCTAACTTTTGATTGGTTGGATTTTATTGCTAAAGTTGCAATTAAAACTAAAATAGGAAACTAATGGATTAAGAAAGTAGGCTCGATCCTTGCAATCCTTCCATCCTAGATTTTAGGTAACAATATCTTTCCTTTTATAACTCAATCAAGAATTTAGGTCAGAGAATCTTGATCGGAAAATAATTCGATGAAAAATTAATTTAATTCAAAAAATGTATTCGAAATTGATTCTTGTTCAATAAAATTAGGTCAAATCATAGGAGGACATCGACCCAAGTATTATTCGTACCAAATTAATGGCGACGATTAATCAAGAGCATAACACTCCTTGTTTGGTTCGAAAAAGAAGAACTTGAATCAATTTTTGAATAAACGGTGAAAAATAATGAGAAGATATTGAAACCCTAAATCATGGGATGAAATTCATCCTTAGATCTTGCCTAGAGATTCAGCCTAGCATATTAAAACTAAAAACGGAATAATAAATTGAAAACATCTTACTAGAATTGATGAACACAATAAACTTAAATAATCTTACCGGAAAACTTGAACGGAAATCTTGAATAAATTGAATGAATCTTGCATAGAAAGGTAGAATAATCGCCGAAAATTTATTGCTAAGAACACTAAGTAGTTCAATTCAATTCTATGTAAAAGATAAAGACTAAAAAAGATACCAAGAGAGATCTCTAGATCTAGGCCTCCTAGGTCCTTAAACAAAGAAAACCTAGGAGAGAAATTAGGAAATGATTCTTAATTCTCTAAGGAAACTAATTACAATTAGAATAAATAAAAAGAAAAGAAAAAGGTTACCTAATCCTACTAGGACGCTATCTAAAAAGATTAAATAAGATAGGAAATTACAAAAGTAAATAAATCTAATTCGCGCGCAAACCTAACTGGAAGGTTCCAGTCAGGTTTCATCAGGTCAGGCTAGATTTCTTCTTTCTTGATTCTTCTATCTTTTTCTGTATTTTCTTCGAACTTCGCATTATTCTTGGACTCGGCACTTCTTCCAATCGTACTTCCATCTTTCCTCGGATGTCGAGACTTCCTCCAAACTTTTGGATTTCACAATTTCGTCGGTCTAACACTTCTTTTAACATAGAAAACCTGAAATTGGACAAAAGCTACCAAACGTGCATTATCCGATAAAATTGATAATTAAGTATCGCACGTATGCTAAATAAGACATGTTGAACCGGTTATACGAGGTGTATTACTGTATCAACAAAGATTATAGCTTTGTCTTTTTGCCACTAAGAAGGAAATTAAAACAATTAAAATGACAGAGCTCTTTTTTATGTCTGTAATTGTGGTGAAGTTAAAAAATAATTCTACAAATGTGTTTTCTTACCTTAAGCAAAGACTGGTATAGTTGTAACAGGCCAAGAAATGAAAATCTTATTGATGATAAAATCTTAATCATGGTCTGTTGAACTTTGCTAGCTCCTTCCTCTAGATGTTGGGTGTGACCACTTACTCCAATATCAGTTAGTGGATTTTCATAGTTTTAGAGTTCTTTTGTTTGACCAAATACTAAGGTCATTATTTATTCAAGGTTTAGACCGATTTTCCATTTGCAAGCCAATAATTAGGATGACCCACATGGTGAGCTTTGTTGAAGAAATTTCATGGGAAGCACTTTCCCTTTGCTTTTTCCAACTGGTTTAACTTTACTTATCGTGAGTAGGGGTTTAGTGGTGGCAATTGACTGACTGACTGATCAAAGTCTTGGGCACTAGGAGACATTACTAGACTAGTAAAGACTTCACAAACCCAACGGATCAGTCCAATCCTCCACAAAAAGTGGTAGTAAACTTCGACTCACATACACAATTGCAAACACACCCACAACGTTCCATGGACTACTTAATTAGTTGCCTTTTCTCTTCTCCTTAGTTCACGTTATTAAATTGTTGACAAGTGATTGAAACGTTTGCAGACAATTAAGTTACCGTTTTTCTTCCCCTTAATTCACGTAATGATGGTGAAAAATGATTGCTTTTTTCAAAAAGTAGAAGGATGAAACAACTCGGTGAAATTTCAAAGCGATTTCCCAAATCAGTGATTGGGTCAACAATGGTTGGGTAAGGACAAGTTTCAGCAGTCCTCTCAGATCTGTTTAAGATTTGAGCTTGAAGAAGACTCCACAGACTCAACAAGTTTGTTAACATTTCAACAACAGTATTTTCTTATAATTTTGATTTTCTTACAGCTAACCCACAAACCTAGTTTTGACTATTATAAAAATAACCAAAGACTGTTATAGTTATACCAGGCCAACAAATCAAAAAGGTTCCTGAAGTCAAGTCCATGCTCTAATTGATGCTGGGTGGGACCAATTACTCCAACATCAGTTAGTGGGTTTTTATAGTTTTATAGTTCTTTTGATTGACTAGATACAAAGGTCATTATTTATTCAAGGTTCATACCAATTTTCCATTTGCAAGCCAATAAGGATGACTCATGGTGAGCTTGGTTGAAGAAATTCCATGGGAAGCAGTTTCCCCTTTGCTTTTTCCAA
Source organism: Arctostaphylos glauca (assembly GCA_019985065.2). NCBI lineage: Eukaryota > Viridiplantae > Streptophyta > Magnoliopsida > Ericales > Ericaceae > Arctostaphylos > Arctostaphylos glauca. The sequence goes on along the minus strand of JAHSPW020000011.1, from coordinate 7,660,637 downwards.
TAGGTTTAACTAATTCATCTGTTGTGAGTGAGTTTATTGGTGGCAATTGATTGACTGATTGATCAAAGTCTTGGGCACCACTAAAGACATTAACGACTAGTAATTAAAGACATCACAAACCAAACATATCGGTCCAGTCCTCCACGAAGAAAGTGGTAGTAAACTTCAACTCACGTACATGGTTGCAAACACTCGTAACATTCATGGACTACTTAATTCGTTACCTATTTTCTTCTCCTTAATTCACGTTATTAAATTGTCGACAAGTGATTGAACAATGATCGTCTTTTTCAAAAAGAAAAAGGGAGAAACCAATTGGTGAAATCCAGAGATTTCCCAAATCAGTGATTGGTCGACTATGGTTGGTAAGCCAATAATTAGGATGACTCATGGTGAGCTTTGTTGAAGAAAATGCATGGAAAGCACTTTTCCCTTTGCTTTTTTCCAATAGGGTTAACTTTACTTGTCGTGGGTTGGGTTTAGTGGGGTGGCAATTGACTGACTATTTGAGGAAAGAGAGTGCATTGTTTTCTCTATGTATATGTCCTACCATAACCCGTCAAAAAAGAAAACAATTAAAATATTTGTTGATTAATGGTGGATCATGTTGCGGATTTGGCCCACGGATTTGATCATGTATAAAGAAATAATTAAGTAAGAACGCACCTACGAGAAATTTTTACGTAGTTCCCATCCATATATAGTTAGCGAAGCAACAAACAAAAATAATGACAGACTTCACGTTATGGAATCCCTGACAAGTAATTGAAATACTTAGAGATCTTAAGACTTAGTTCATTTTATTATCGCTAGACAGTGTCTATCGTCAAAAATGCCTCCCAATAACGGAAACCCACTGAATGGTTGTACAAGGCATGAAGGACGAAAAATTGCTAGGCTTCTAGAAAATAACTTTGATTAATCATAAAACCAAGAATTACAAACTTCTAATAGAAAATTGACAAAAACAGAAAACATAATGGATACAAATCACCCGAGTCTTGTGAAATAACAACACTACCCTTAAAACAGATTTGCTGCCTCACCATGTGTGTTAGAGGTTGCAAACTGCCAATGGTTGTCATGAATGATAGGGAGTTGCCTTGTGAGACTTTTCAGTGTTCAGTGGCAGAGCTGAGGGGGGAGGTGGCAAGTGCCAACCTGCAGTTCAAAAAAGAAAAAAAAAGAATTTGATAACATAACACAAGTCCATCTCTCTCTCTCTCTCTCGTGCGCGCACGCACTCTCCTGTTTGAATATGAATCTGAGACACAAAAACCTCGATTTGATCCGATTCAGGTACCCACTCCTTATCTTTTCTGGATTTGAGTTTTCGTTTCAAGCTTTATGCCATATCATGTGATCAGTGCTCATACATTTAGTACTTGGTCCATCTAAATATATGATGGTGGAGGGTAGTTACTACATGGTAGTGTTCATCAATAGAAAAAGTGTGATGCATAGGCTTCCCTTTTAATTTTTGAGTATTGGTTGTGTAATTATTAATTTATTTTTTACTTAATGAGTAGATTTTTGAATACATGGTTATGTGTTGGTGTTGAATTTTTTTTTTTTATTATTCGTAGGACATGCATATCTTATTTGTTTTTGTAGATATAATTAATCTTATAACGAATGAGCTTTTCTTGGTATTATGTATGGTTAATTTAGAACATATACAAGTATTTTTAGTACATACTAATATAACATTTTCATAATTAGTGATTGATATATTCAAATTTTTGCCACCCCAATTTGTCATTCCTAGCTCTGCCCTTGTCGGTGTTCTAAGTTCGTTTACACCTTTCCAAATCCTTAAATTGCACACCTACACAAGTAGCCATTCGGCATTCAAACTTTTAATCTTGGCCCTTGTATTTTTATTAAGAGTGTATTTGGCCTTACTTTCTTTTGGATTATTTTTTAATTAAATATGTTTTTGATGTCCTAGGTGGAGTGGTTTTTGCCCTTTGTCTTTCTCTTGTTTTCTTTTCCTTCTGGTTGGTAACTCAGTAACCAAAATAACAAAAGAGATACAGAGAATTTGAGGATGGTTTTTGATGGCTAATATTTGGACTTCACTCACAGTGTCCACATATATGTGTTATTTTTTGTTTATTTTTTCATGAAATTTGTGATTTTACTTTTTCACGTTCCTAATGAACAAAAATGATCATAAATTAAATATGAAGAAGTTTGATTATATTGTAATCCCAAAACAAGGATTACTTCTCTCTCTTTCCAGTGGTCTCTCTCTTTCTGGCCCCTTTTTCTTTGATTTGCACCCAACTAGTGCCAAACTTTCAAAAAGAAAGGTGCTAATTACTGATTAAACAATGATGCTGTTACAAACTTTCAAAAAGAAAAAGGAAGAAACAACTCGGTGAAATTTCAATGTGATTTCCCGATCGATTGGGTCAACAATATTCGCAGCCCTCTCTGATGTCTTTCAGATTTGAGCGTGAAGAAGACTCCACAGACTATCCAATTCCTTTCACATGGGGGAGAACTCAACAGGAGGGGTCTCATTAACAGTTGCAGCTACCTCACATATTTCCTTCTTGTGAAGCTCTAAAGTGACAAACACAATTAGGATCAGAATTATTTGTAAGAAGATAAATGCTGAGAGAAACCAAATAGCATTATAATGCCCGAAATGTAAATTATCGACAAATGAAACCTATCTAACTCAAGAGAAATGAATGAGATACTATTGGAAAAATAACACAATATATACGTTCTCTCCAAACCAAATTAAAATTTATGTCAAGAATTGTCTCAAGACCATGGAGATATGTTTTGAAATGTGTCCTATCTCTCTGGACTACTGAAATACGATAATGATGTTGCTATTATAATTCATTCTGATGAAGTCTCGAACACTAGGAGATATTAACAGACTAGTAAATGAACGGATATAAGATTGGTGGTGCACCCAAGAACCACCGGGCATTAATATCTTACTCATGTTCTGCATGATCTTCATCAGTCCATTTCTTCCCCAGCTACTATTTGGTGTGACAATATGTCTGCCATTGCTTTGGCATCCAATTCAGTCTTACATGCTCGAACCAAAGATATTGAATTTGATTATCATTTTATTCGAGACAAAGTTGTTAATAAGATAATTTTTATTCATCAAATTGGTACTCAAGCCCTGCTTGCTGATATTTTTATAGAACCACTGCCTGTTGTTCAAGTAAGAAGTTAATTTGTAAGAAGATAAAAACTGAGAGAAACCAAATAGCACTGCAATGGCCAGATAGATAAACAGTCGACGAGTGAAACCTATTTGGCTTCAAGTATAATTGACACGTGACAATCTAACTCAAAAGCTCTGAATACTATTGAAAATATAAAACTATATGCTCTCTCCAAACCAAAATTTATGTCAAGAATTGTCAAACATAAAAGGTCAAATAATGTTCCAAGTGCAAAAAATAAAAGGTCATCAAATTTCACAGGGAAATCAAGCATAATGAAGTGATGAGAGAAGGAAAACAGTTATATCACCACACAAACACATATTGAGTATTATAACAACTGCCTATAGTGGCTTAACTCGGATGGGTCTAACAAAAAGGGGAAGCACCAGAACTCCTGAAGCGATTTCATGTGTTATATATATATATATATATATATATATATATATATATATATATTTTTGGGTGTAAAGCATGACATTTGTTTGCCGTTGGATTCTTTGAATTAGAAACCAAATGAATAATGAGTCAAAATTCAAATGCCAAGTACTAACCATGCAATAAGATGCTTACTTGAACCCCCTTTTTCTCACCTCCTTAATAATGCATATGTGTGCCATCCTATTCCACATCGAAAGTTTATAAATGAGCCATGTATGCTACTACTAGTAACTTGAGTTTAAGTATTTCAGGCTATACGGTTAGGCTCTAACAAGTTACTGGGTCAGTAATTTATATGGGGCATTATTATAGATTGTATCAGAGCGACCCGTGTACGCGATAGAGTGGGGTCGGGACTTTGTTTGGCCACTAAACAACAAACCTGGGTAAGGCTGTGGTGATCACTCTAGCGTTCAACCCCTCACAAGGGCGCGAGGTTTTAAATAGTGATCTTATCTCACATCAAAAGTCTACATAGGTGATTTTGGGTATATAATGAGCCATGTATGCTACTACTAGTAACTTGCACTTAAGTATTTTGGACTATGTGGTTAGGCTCCAACAAGTTATTGGGCCAGTAGTTTACGTGGAGTGTTACAGTAGGGTTCATCCTATCCTAATTTAAACCAAGAAAAGTAATAAACAATTGCAATGTTTCTTCAGGCATCCTTTGGGAAAGACTTCCCTGCATAAAACCAGGACGACAACAACAAACACAATAGGCTAGCAAGGTTTTCCGTCATATATTGACTCAAACACGCAGGACTTTACCTGCAAGAAAACTAACAAAAATGAATAAATTAGCAAAAGACGAGCTATCCGCTGATCAAGGAACAAATAAGTGTTGTAAAATCCCAATTAAAATATTTAGGTTGTGTAACGTAAAGTGTATTTTTGTCGTAGTATCTAATTTTTCTTGAGAATCTAACATCACCATGATGATCCTTATATTTAATTTAGCTTATATAGGGTTTTTAGAAATTAGTTTCCGCGTAAGAACAGGTGAAGACAAAGTCAGCACAACTCAGTGAAATCAGATCTATGGACAACCGTCTCTGTAATCGATCCTCATATAAGTATAAAAAAAGTTGAAACAGAAACAGAGCATCAACGACCTCTGGAAAAAAGACTAACCCCCGAATACTTTATCTAAATGATAGGAACCACAGCTAGCTGCAAATATATGCAAAATTGAGGCAAGATGAAGAAATGGAACACTTTGCAACAAAATGCACATCGGAAAATTAGAAGAATGGAAGAGCGTTAGTAAAATTCAAGTGGGTGTACGCATAGGATGATGCATACGTGGGCAATGTGGCGCTATTAGTGGCACAATTGATTATCTAAGATCGTTCATTTTGAAGTCTTTATTATCTAAGATTGGGCAGTTGATCTTCAAATCTACATGATGAGGTCGCTTAGATTAAACGAGCAGTTGGTGCTAGTTAAATTATGGCTGCTCGAAACAATTTCTGATTATTGAAAACCGATTGAAGGGTTGTGACTCTTAGGAAAAGTCACAAATAAGTCCATTCAAAGACAAAAAAAAAAAACCCATTTTGGATTACCCTACAATCTACAGAAAACTCTTCTCTAGAAAGTTGGTCTTATTTGATTTCTTATTTATTTTTCAAGGTTCTATTCTTTGCAGAAATAGAACTCCAGAACTTGTTCATATTTGCCAAGAATCCAGTGTTCCATGCCAGGACGAAGCACATTGATTTAAGGTACCACTTTATCCGTTCGCTTTTGGAGGATGAGGATTTGTTATTAGAGAAGATTTTGGGGAGTAAAAATCCGTCAGATATGTTGACCAAGGCAGTTACAGTTGAAAAACTAAAGTTGTGTTTAATTTCAGTGGGCCTTCATGCTTGAGAAGATGATAGGCCAGGAGTCACACCAAGAGGGGTTAGATAGATGACCACGTCCACGATTGAGAAGATTCGGATTTGCAGTAGGGTTATTTGTTGAAGCTGGGAAGATCTTCAAGTGGGAAATTATTAGGAGGTGAAGATAGCCCACTGGAATACCCATTCGGGTTGATTTAGTGCCTTGAAGAAATTTTTTTTTTTTGAGATAGTGCCTCGTATTACCGGTAGTGGCTGGTACTACCGGTAAAATGGGGATGTGCGGATACTATGCAAGACCTTCAAGATTTGTTTTTTCCTAATCTGATTAGGGTCACATCTTTTCTTATTGTTTAGGATTTAATATATATCTCTTTTAGTAGGTTTCCTAATAGATATGATTTGTTATATATATCTTTAGGGAGATTCTCTAAGATATCAGAATCATCAAATCTTTAGAGAGAGAGAGTTAAGAGAAAACACAAATCTCAGAGAGATTGTGAGAAGATTTGTACTTATTGATTCGATTCATAGTGGACTGGTGTGACTCCCGTGGTTTTTTTTCACGTTGAGGTTTTCCACGTATATCTTGTGTCTCATTCTTTTCTTTCTATTTTTCTATTACACACGTGTGATTGTTTATTTTTGTTCGGTGATCCATTGTTCTCAAGATCCGTAAGGGCCGTCGGTTTGAACGTTATTCTTTCGATTTCTCCCACCAGCATCGACGTCTATCTCCCATAATAGAATAACTAACTTAGCCGACGGAATACCAACCAACAACTGCTTATCGAATCGAGTCATCTCAAAATTGTCAAGTCCATTGAGCTGCACCCTATCAAAACCGTCCAATGTCTTTTTGGTTGCCTCGTGAAACCGTCAGACGTCCTATGCTCATTCACATTATTCCGAATTCTAACAGTGCGCACCTATATATACTAGTAGTTATTCGATATTCAAACTTTTAATTTGGCCCTTGGATTTTTTATTGAAGTTAAAGGGCAACTTGTTAAACCATTAAACCCATTTTTTGGGTCCCCTCTGCCCACCCCACAATGCCATCTCTCTCTCTCTCTCTCTCTCTCTCTCTCTCTATGAGTTTGCTTAACTATTTTTATATTATTTATTTTTATTTAAACATATTTTGCATTTTTCTTGTTTTACGTTAATTTTTTTATAGATTATTAGTTATTTCGCCGAGGTTTAAAAAAGCTAAAAAAATATGAACCAACAAGTTTAAAAAAGAAAAAAATAATATAAAAATCTGTCTACTTAGGATTATTTTCCTGTTTAGTATATTTTTTAAACTTTTTGAACATATTTTTTTTCTTTTTAGATTCTTTCATGAAAACAAACCAATAATTCATAAAAATTAAACGCAAAAATAAAAAATAACAATAAAATAAAATAATAATACATAATTTAGTTAGGCCAAATATAATTACTATTTATCTTTTTCATTATCTCCGGTCCGACTCCGACAAACATCAGGATGACAACTTTGAATCCGACTACGACCTCCAAACACCCTCTTCCATTGTTTTCTATTATGATTAATGCATTATGAAAATATTTCAAGGTAGTTACGGATTATTTTGATTAGGTTAGCAGATATTAGTCAAAGAGGTGCAAATTTTTCTCAATTGAATTGATGGGTTAGTCTTTCTTTTTTACAGAACTTGAACATCATAGATGACTAAGAGGAGCATCAAACAAAAAAAAAAACAGAGAGACTACCTTCATGAGAATTTTCAAACCAAGTAAGAACGCAGCAAGTGCTGGTTGGTTCCACTTTAACTTATTTTATCCCACAAAAAATGTGCGGAGAAAAATTAAAATGTATTCTTGAACGGTGAATCATGTAACAGATTTGATGCAATTCGCGTACACGTTAATGTAAAAAGAAATAATTAGGTAAGAACACAACAAAACAACATAAGGAATTTTTACGTGGTTCCCAACCGAATATAGTTAGTGACGCGAAAAACGAAAATTCGCATACAATCGTAAGGTTCCATATAGTTGCCCTTTTTCTTCCCCTTTGTTTACGTCATGAAACATTTACAGACAATTAAGTTATCCTTTTTCTTCCCCTCAATTCACGTTATGGAATTATTGACAAGTGATTGAAACATTTAGAGACCTTAAGACTTTGTTCATTTTTTTATTCGCTAGACAGTGTTTGTGGCAAAAAATGCCTCCCACTGATGGAAAAGGCTATCGTGCGTCAGCGCATGTAGAATGAAAATTGTCAGCATTCTAGAAAATTGTCAGCAGTTCCTGTTAAACCAGATTTACCACCTCACCGTGGGTGTTAGATGTTGCACCGATACTTGTCTGTCAGGATAAAATTACTAACTCAACCAATGAAACACCAATCAATGACGGTATGTCGAATTGAGCTTCTATCTATCTCTTTCTCACCCAACAACACAAAATTAAAAATATCTTGTATAGTGTAAAAACCTGGTGTCTAGAACCATGGATGGATTGAACTTATATAACCATCAACCCCACTTTCTGGGTCTCCCCTGCCCACCCAATAACGTCAGTTCTCTATCTAGTAGAATGTATTTTGTTTAACTTTTTCTAGATTATTAATTTTTATTAAATAGTTTTTGTATTTTTTGTTTTACGTCAATTTTTTTATATAGATTATTGGTTCGTCCAGACTAGAGTTTTGGAAAAGTATAAAAATATGAACCAAAATTTTAAAAAGTTTAGAAAAGATAAAAATAATTAAAAAAATCAGTTGGTTTGGAATGATTTTCGTGTTTAGTAAATAGTTTTCTTTATTTTTTGGACATAAATTTTTAGTTTTTAGAATCTTTTTGTCAAGACAAAAATCAATAATTTATAAAATCTAAAAAAAAACTAAAAAAATAAAAGTTTTTGAATTAAAAAATAATAGTTAATTTATGTAGTACAAATAGTAATACTCTTTAACTCTATTCCATTATATCTAGTTCGACTCCAATGAACATGTCGACTGACGAGTCAGATAACAACTCTGAATCCAATGACGACCCCAATTACAACGTCTCCAACCACGAAATCTGGTGTTTTAATTTTCTATTAAAGCAAATGATCACACTTTATTTTTCTGTTGATATTCCAGTTTCTAAGGACATATATCTTGCCAAACGTCAAAGTCGTAACTGCAAATACTCTCCCCATGCCGATGAATCTGTCTCAGGAATTGGATACTTTTTTTGAAATATAATTATTCAAAAGTACCGAAGTCATGAAAAAAAACTATTTGGTAAACTTCTTGAGTTAGCAATTAGAAACATCAGGAGCAGTGCCACAGTCCCCACAATCCCAGATTAGAACTAACAAATTCTTCCTTAAACTCGGCAACTTAATACTTGGGGTCACTGACTGAATATTATGCCCGCTATGAATAAGTGTATACCATCCAAAATTGAAGTCATGATTATTTATGATTAATTACAAATTTTATGGTCAATTGAATTGAGCTTGAGAGTTATCATCATCTTCGTTGTTGTTCTCTCTATCAGCATGCATTTCTCCCTTGCAGTTTATGATTAGACCTATATTTTTATTATCAGATTATGATTTAATTTAATGACCAAAAATACATCTAGACGGTATCAATACAAGTAAAATGAGATACATAGAAGTTGAGGGAGGTTTTTGATGGCTAAGGACAAGATTCAGCAGTCCTCCAGATTTGAGCGTGAAGAAGACTCCACGTACAGACTTTCTCTAATTCCTTTCACATGTTTCCTTCTTGTCAAGCTCTAAAGTAACAAACAAAATTAGGAATGCAACAAAGTGGTGGTTAGTTCAATTATATATGAAGTGCATCTATAAATACCTCTCTTTCCACTTTAACTTCTTTTATCCCACAAACTGCCTTTCAATCTTTCTGCTAACGAAAAACAAAATGATGTCCTTGGCAACAAAAATAGCACTTCCCAACCAGCTCCTTTCATTCCAAATCCTGTTTGTCTTGTCCATCATCCTCTCATTGGCATTTCCTTTTGATTCGGCCGCTACTTTTTCTTCATCAGCAACTAGAAAAGCAGTTGCAGAAGAAGGAACAGAAGCTGCCGCTCTCTTGGCATGGAAAACTAGCCTCGACAATGGAAGTCAATCTCTCTTGTCATCGTGGATAGTCGGAAGGAACCACTGCAATTGGACTGAAGTAATTGGTTGCAACAAAGCTGGCAGAGTCACGCATATTAACCTTGACACTTATGGTCTGAGTGGTACGCTCTCAAATTTTAATTTCTCATCCTTCCCCCATCTTCTCTCCTTTGATCTTGGAAACAACTCGCTCTATGGAAGCATCCCTGAAGAAATTGGGATGCTAAGGTCTCTCGTTGATCTCGATCTCTCAATGAACAATCTCACGGGTAAAATTCCTGCTTCTTTAGGAAACTTGGTCAACTTAACCACTCTAAACCTTTACAAAAATCATCTTTCCGGAACAATCCCCGAAGAAATTGGGATGCTAAGGTCTCTCATTTTCCTTGCACTCCCAACGAACAATCTCATGGGTTCAATCCCTGCTTCTATATCGAACTCGGTCAACTTAACCACTCTATACCTTTTTGGTAATTATCTTTCCGGGTCGATCCCCAAAGAAATTGGGATGCTAAAGTCTCTTGTTCATCTCGATCTTTCAAAGAACAAACTCACGGGTTCAATCCCTGCTTCTATAGGGAACTTGCTCAACTTAACAACTCTATACCTCTACACAAATCATCTTTCCGAATCAATCCCAAAAGAAATTGGCCAGCTAAGGTCTCTCGATATTCTTGATCTCTCAGTAAACAATCTTATGGGGTCAGTCCCTGCTTCTATTGGGAACTTGGTCAACTTAACGGGCCTAAACCTTTTCCAAAATAATCTTTCTGGATCAATCCCTGCTTCTATAGGGAATTTGGAATTCCTTGTGCTCTTGAAGCTGTTTGATAACCAACTTAGTGGTTCTATTCCCCGAAGATTGGATAGACTCGTATATTTGGAAGATTTTGAAATCAGTGACAATAAGCTCACTGGTCATTTACCGGAAAACTTAGGCTCTAACGGAAAACTTTCACTCTTAGCTGTCGAAAACAACAATCTTATAGGTTTCATCCCTAAAAGCTTGAAAAATTGCAGCAACTTACATAGAGTAAGGCTCGAGGGAAACCAATTTTCGGGAAACGTATCAGAAGATTTTGGAATATACCCAAATTTGGATTACATAGATTTGAGTAACAATAATTTCTATGGCGAGATCTCACAGCAATGGGGAAAGTGCCATAAATTAACAAGTCTCAAAATGTCTAACAATAATATTTCTGGAAGGATACCGCCTGAATTGGTAGAGGCAAGTCAACTATCTAGAATTGACCTGTCTTCAAATCACATAGTTGGAGAGATCCCAAAGAGACTCGGAAGTTTGATTTCTTTGTTCGAACTTAAGTTGAATGATAACCAACTTTCAGGTCAAATTCCTCCTGAACTCGGCCGCCTTGCCAACTTAGCCACTCTAAATTTGGCAGCAAACAAACTAAGTGGCTCAATCCCTCGAGAGATAGGGGATTGCATGAAGCTATTGAACTTGAGTTTGGGCAATAATAAACTTGGGGAAAACATTCCTTTGGAACTAGGTCAACTCCACAGCCTTGAAAGTCTTGATCTAGGTGATAACTTCCTATTAGGTAACATACCACAACAGATTGGTGAAATGAAAAGCTTAGAAATATTGAACCTCTCCCACAATAACCTCTCGGGGTCCCTACCATTATCTTTCAACAATATGTTTAGCCTGGTTTCAGTTGATGTATCCGACAATCAGTTGGAGGGTACTCTTCCTGAAATCAAAGCCTTTCGAGAGGCTCCATTTGAGGCACTCAGAGGTAATAAAGGTTTATGCGGTAATGCTACTGGTTTGAAGGCCTGTGAACATGATGGGTTTCTTGGAAACAAGGGAAAGAAATTGGTTCTACCACTTGTAGTTCCTATTTTTGGATTTCTAGTTCTATCCCTCAGCATTCTTGGATTTTTCTTTTCTTTTCGTAAGAAAGCGAGGAGTGCAAAAGATGAGCCAAGACAAGTAAATAATGGAAATTTATTTTCAATATGGGGCTATGATGGAAAAATGGTGTACAAAAACATCATTGAGGTGACGGAAAACTTCAGTGCCATACATTGTGTTGGGGAAGGAGGAAGTGGTACTGTTTATAGAGCTACCTTGCCAGATGGTCATGTAGTTGCTGTGAAGAAATTTCATGCGCCATCTGATGGTGATTCTATTAATCAAAAGGGGTTTACAAGTGAGATCAGTACGTTAACAGAGATAAGGCACCAGAACATAGTAAAGCTTTACGGCTTCTGTTCACATCCAAGACACTCATTTTTGGTTTACGAGTTCTTGGAAGGTGGAAGCTTAGGAAAAGTCTTGGGTTCGGAGCAAGATGCAAAAGAGTTGAATTGGATCAAAAGAGTGGACACCGTAAAAGGTTTGGCAAATGCTCTGTCTTATATGCACCACGATTGTTCGCCTCCAATTATCCATCGAGACATATCAAGCAAGAATGTTTTGTTTGATTCGGAGTATGTGGCTCACATCTCTGATTTCGGGACGGCTCGACTTATGAAGCATGACTCATCCAGTTGGACTTCATTTGTAGGAACTTTCGGATATGCCGCTCCAGGTGATGAAATTTTCTTTCGTTAGGTTTTTTTTTACCATCGAAGTCACCCTTATAAGCTAACTTTTGCTTTTAACGTACAGTTTGCAAGTTTTTATACTACTTATATGTTGCACTCAATTCGTTGGACCATTGAATTATTATCATGCACAAAAGGCTTGAAGTCTCATGGATAGTGATACTTCATGATGAGAGTTCACTCATTTTTTTTTCATTTTGGAGTGTGCAAGGTTTAAATCTAATCTAATAATTGGATTGATAAGAAAATTGTTTTTTCTCATGTATCCCACTCTCTCGTAATTTAGTCTTGTTAGTTAAATATGGCTCACTTACTCTTCCCTTCTTCTGTAACATTTATGACATTCTGAGTGCCAATCAAGTTTCTATGTTATAAAGTTTCGGGAATGGCATTCAATGTGGCTTTTGCATTTTTCTCATTCATTAACTCCTTAAATATTATCAAATTTATCCTAAAATACAAATAATTAGAAGTGGATGTATGAATAAATTTTCAACTTTCCCAATAACTGATACGTAGCATGAGCATGCTTTGCCCCTTCCCCCATCACACCCTTTGTTTAGTCAATTATTTTCTTCTCTTTGGTTTTTTTTTTTGGCAGAACTTGCATATACAATGGAAGTGAATGAGAAGTGCGACGTTTACAGTTTTGGGGTGTCAACACTGGAAGTGATTATGGGGAAGCATCCGGGTGATCTCATCTCCTCTCTATCATCATTGTCATCGTCGTCGTCGTCAACACTTGAACATGGAATTTTATTGAAGGATGTGCTAGACAAACGCCTCCCGCCTCCTACAAATCAAGTGGCAGAACGATTAGTGGTTGGTGCGAAATTAGCATTTGCATGTTTGAATCCCAGTCCAATGTCTCGACCAACCATGCAACATGTTTCTAGGAAGCTGTCAAATCCAAGGTTATCTCTGCAAAATCAGTTCCACACGATTACATTAGGGGAACTCCTTGATATCAACTACTTCACTTGTTGAGATGGTACCCTTGGACTCTATGGTGTCCTTTTCTATTCTCTTCTTATGGTTTAATTTCTCATGAATTCCTTGTTTGATTTTCTGCTTTATTAATTATATGTACTCATTGGTTGAATGACACTACATATTGCAAGATGCACTTTTATTTGACATTATATATTACAAGGTCCTGTGTTATTTGAGGTTGTTCAAGTCTTGAGTCCTGAAGATATACAACAATAATATCAAGAATATCAAAAGAACATCAAGTCGTGTTCCAAAGAGTATCAAAAGCATGATCACCGAATTCCCATCAATCTGTAAGACGGTGAAAGAACATACTACAAATCAATGTGTAACACTCAGGATCCATTTCCTGAATGTGCTGCCATGATTAGCTTTCTGAAACAATGATGATTCTGAAATTATCCTGTTGTATTCCCAGTCGAACTTTAAAAAACTTCAGAATTATTGCTAACCTTGAATGTGTAAGAACAAACTTGCTTGATCGAACAATATATTTGATTCAATTCTTCATCAGGATCAATTTTCATACGCGAGCCATTTGAATGCTCTGATACCGTAAAAGAAAAGCTGTAAAACCAGGGAGATAGGGCAGGGTAAGGTCCAACTATGGGAATTGGTAAGCTCCGAAGATTGAAGGTCTGGTTAATTCAAAGGATGGGAGCAGAGGTCCTCGTGTGGAAGCTTTTTTTTGTTTGGGCTTTCACCTTCAACCTTGTATGTTTATTTCTGTTTTAGTTTTGTGGTTGAGTTTGGGCTTGTTCATGACCTTCCACTTTAGCTTGGTGTCTCACCAACCCTTTCTCCTTTGGGGTGATTAAAGCAGATTAACACACAGTATAAACGCTAGGCTTTATTATATCTTGGGAGGCATTTTGCCGATAACTTTTTGCATGCCGAATTGGTGAGGGAAAATAACGTCTTAAGGACTTCGATTACAGACCTTGAAATAAACTTTTACGAAATTCTTACACGTCTACATATCCGATGATTGAACATCGAGCAACTCCCTCATAAGCTGGTCCAAGTCTACCAAAAAGCTAGTCGCGTGTGGTAGTAAGCCCTATTCAGACAATTCGTAATGGTATGTGACGATGCGAATCAACATATATTGTATTTTTCCCCTTCATTTCACTAATTTCACCATCTCACACACATTCCAAGAAGGTAATGTTCTGCCTCGATTGAACACCATTGTGTTTTCAATCACAAAAAGAAGATTATAGCTTTGTCTTTTTGCCACTAAGAAGGAAATTAAAACGATTAATTAAAAAGACAGAGCTCTTTTTTATGTCTGTAATTGTTTGAACTTGAAAAATAATTCTACAACTGTGTTTTTTTATAATTTTAATTTTCTTACAGCTAATCCCACAAACCTAGTTTTGAATATTCGAAAAATAACCAAAGACCGGTATAGTTATACTAGGCCAAGACATCAAAAAGGTTTCTGAAGTCAAATCTATGCTCTTGTTGATGTTGGTTGGGACTGATTACTCAACCATCAATTAGTGAGCTTTCATAGATTTAGAGTTCTTTGGTTTGACTAGATACGAAGGTCATTTTTTATTCAATGTTTAGACTGATTTTCCATTTGCAAGCCAATAAGGATGACTCATGGTGAGCTTTGTTAAAGAAAATCCCTGGGAGGCACTTTCCCTTTCCTTTTTCCATTTCCTTGTTGAAGTTGTTTGATAACCAACTTAGTGGATCTATTCCCCCAAGATTGGATAGCCTCTTATACTTGGACGATTTCGAAATTAGTGCCAATAAGCTCACTGGTCATCTACCGAAAAAATTATGCTCAAATGGAGTACTTTCAATCTTAGTTGCAGAAATCAACAATCTTATAGGTTTCATCCCTAAAAGCTTGAAAAATTGCAGCAGCTAACGTAGAGTAAGGCTCGAGGGAAACCACTTCTCGGGAAACATATCAGAAGATTTTGGAATCTACCCAAATTTGGGTTACCTTATTTGAGCAACAACAATTTACATGGCGAGATCTCTCAACAATGGGGAAAGTGCCATAGATTAACAAGCCTCAAAATGTCTAACAACAATATTTCTAGAAGGATATCTCCTGAATTGGTAGAGGCAAGTCAACTATCTAGAATTAACCTTTCTTCAAATCATATAGTTGGAGAGATCCCGATGAAAGTCAGAAGTTTTGATTTCCTTGTTCGACCTTAAGTTGAATGATAACCAACTTTCAGGTCAAATTCCTCCCGAACTCAGCCACCTTGCCAACTTAGCCACTCTAAATTTGGCAGCAAACAAACTTAGTGGCTCAATCCCTCGAGAGTTGGAGGATTGCATGAAGCTATTGAACTTGAGTTTGGGCAATAATAAACTTGGGGAAAACATTCCTTTGGAACTAGGTCAACTCCATAGCCTTGAAAGTCTTGACCTAGGTGATAACTTTCTATTAGGGAAGATACCACAGCAGATTGGTGAAACGAAAACCTTAGAAATACTGAATCTCTCCCACAATGACCTCTCTAGGTCCCTACCATCATCTTTAAATAGTATGTTTAGTTTGGTTTCAGTCGATGTGTCCTACAATCAGTTAGAGGGCCCTATTCCTGAAATCAAAGCCTTTCGAAAGGCTCCATTTGAGGCACTCAAAGGTAATAAAGGTTTTTGTGGTAATGCTACTAGCTTGAAGGCTTGCCAAGTTGATGGGTTTCTTGGAAACAAGAGAAAAAAATTGGTGCTACCACTTGTACTTTCTATTTTGGGATTCCTGGTTTTGTCCCTCATCGCTCTTAGATTTTTCTTGGCTTTTTGTAAGAAAGTGAGAAGTGCAAAAGATGAGCCAAGACAGGTAAATAATGAATGTTTGTTTTCAATATGGAGCTGTGGTGGAAAAATGGTTTACGAAAACATCATTGAAGTGACTGAAAACTTCAGTGCCAAATATTGTGTTGGGTAAGGAGGATGTAGTACTGTTTATAGAGCTGTCCTGCCAAATGGCTAGGTAGTTGTTGTGAAGCAACTTCATGCATCTTTTGATGGGTGATTCGGTTAATCAAAAGGGGTTTACGAATGAGATCGGTACATTAACACAGATAAGGCACCGCAACATCATAAAGCTTCATGGATTTTGTTCACATCCAAGACACTCATTTTTGGTTTACGAGTACCTGGAAGGTTCGAAGGAAGAAGCAATAAAGTTGGATTGGATCAAAAGAGTGGACGTTGTGAAAGGTTTGGCAGGTGCTGTATCTTTTATGCACCATGATTATTCGCCTCCAATCATCCACCATGACATATCATGCAAGAACGTTTTACTTGATTCACAGTACGTGTCTCACATCTCTAATTTCGGGACAACTAGATTTATGAAGCCCGACTCTTCCAATTGGACTTCATTCACAGGAACCTTCGGATATGTCGCTCCTGGTACCTATCTTTATTGTGATTATCTTTTCTTAGGTTTTTTAATCTCCACACCACCCTTAACACAATAAGTTTAGCATTTAACAATCAAGAATGTTTGATAGTTTTTAAGCCGGTTACATATTACATCCAATGAATTTTTATCGTGCATAAAGGCTTGATGTCTCATGGATAGTGATATTTCATGATGAGGCTTCCGTCATTTTTTTCCATTTGGGAGTGTGCAAAGTTTATATGTAATTTGATAACTCGATTTGATAAGACAATTGTTTTTTCTTAATATCCCACTTTCTCATAATTTACTCTCGTTACTTAATTGTGACTCACTTAACTCTTCCCTTTCTATAAGGTTTATGATAGTGTCAATTAGGTTTTTGTTTTAAAGTTTCGGGAATGGCATTGAATGGGGCTTCTGTATGTTCGTTCAATAGTTTTTTTGCTTTTTTCTGACAAAACTTGCATATAAAATTGCTTGTCGTCAACCGGTGTCAATAACAATGTATCCCAAGCGTAGGGTCAATGGATCGTTTGTAGCATAATAAATCCGAAAGTCCGGAGTCGAATCCACAGGGAACAAGAGATTTAGAAATTATCGGGAGAGAGAAAAGAAGCGTTGGAAAATATGATTGGGTGAAGAAGTTGGGTAAATGCTAAATAAACTGATTAACAAAAGTAAGATCCAATTCTCGGGATCTACATCGACCGCGACTCGTAATAATTCAATCCTCTAAAAATAACTCAACTTCGGTTCTATAACATCGAACCTTCGTCGGATGATGAAGAATATAAGGTTTATAGAAATCAAGAAAAATTGATGATCGTTTTATAAATAAGATAGAAAAATTATGTTTTCAAATCAAAACTTTGTAGAGGTTTAAGAATTGTGTGTGCCAATGAAGATTGTCTACACGCAGGCAAAAATCCTACGAAACTTTCGATTGATTTCAAAATAATACTTGATTTGATAAAACGACATCAGAAATTAAGAATCTTGTGCGAGGATTGATTTACCTTGAATCACAGTTCGATGTTTCATCTTCATCATCTCCGTTATTTTATTTCTCATGGATTCTATTCAAACTATGAATAGCTAATCCTATCAAGATTCGATTTGAAGGTGAAACAATTTTAGGGTTACAACAATTTCTTCGATGACCTATTTCAACAATGGGTAAAGTCCCATAATTCAACCAGTCAAGTTTCCACAAGTAATGTTTTTGATGAGATACCTATCACACCCCAAATTCGAGAGCATGACCGACCGTGAATCATGTACCAATCATGGAATATGAAGCCAAAAATAATAGTCAAATATTTTTAAATAAGAAATAAACAAGAACCAATTAAAATGCAATTAAGAACATAAAGAAATATTTTTTAGAAGCAACAGAAGCACAAACAGCTCATAGTATCCAAACTCCAAGCCTACTAATTGAAACACTACTAAATGAATGAAATTAAATCATTAAACACAATTGAATAACATGCAAATGCCCTAAACATCCAAAAGATAAGTCCCGACAATGCCGCATAGTCCCTGACTACTCTCCATGCATTAACCTGAAAAAAATGTGGAATAAATCTGTCAACTGAAAGCTCAGTGAGTAGTATAGCACGCTAAGGTTAGAGGATTAAACGTGGCATACATATTAAAGGAGCAATAACCAAAAGTTTCAAGAGATGTTTCAAACGATCAAAGTCAATGATTCAAGAACAGAAGTATCAACAAAATAAACAACTGATTAATGAATTTTCGTAACAAATATCAGATTCCAATAAGTCGCATTTATACTAATAAAGTTATCCAAGATTATCAACCGACGAGTAACGAATAATCCGAGAATCAAAAACAAATTGGGAACCATAATCAATTGCCAAATACCAAAAGTTAAATGTTTTCTCAGGGCATAGCCCGTTGGATCCAACACTGCACTTAGGGTCACCATGGGTTGGCGCCCATGAACTTTCCCTAAGTCCATCTGGATAGAGTCACCGCGGTATTTCACGAGTCTTTTCCCTAATCCGTTGAGCATTTGACGGGTCTTTTCCCTAGAGGTCAAAATCACCACGATATTTCATATGTCTTTTCCTTGAACTTTTAATCAAATATATACGTGGTCCAAATTAACAAAAAACAATGGCCAACCGGAGTCACCTGCACCAGGTCTATTCCCCGTGTTGTTGCATAGTTCTCAACAAAGGGTCGGCCAACGAATAGATAACAAGACAAGTAACAGCGATACATAACAAGAATAAATTCATAGTGTAAAGACCCGGAAAATTCTAAACTTTTTATAAATAAAATAAATAAATTAAATTTATATTTGGGGTTATTCGATTGATTGGTTAACCTGTGTTTCGCAATTTTAGTTATAAGACCCGAGCCCGGGGTCTTTGGTTTTATTTCGTGCGCGTATCTTAGATTGGCTTTTTACGTTGGGTGCCCCTTTGGGCTTTATAAACTGATTTGTAGAGGAGTGAGGGAAAAGAAACCCCATTTGCCCAAACTCTCACTCTCTCCCAAACCCTTTGTGCTCTCACCTCTCTCTTGCCAAACCCCACACTTTCTCTCCACCATTACCAAATTTATCGGAGATATAGGAGCCTTGGAGCGTGTCTAGCAAGGAATCCAAGCCGGTTCGTGGTTGGGAGCTCGGGAGGTGCGGTGTCAAGCTTTGGAGGACAACCGAGCTAGGGCTTTCCTTTCTTCGCCAAATCCTTCGATTCAAGGCTTGAGGTAGGGATGTCTCACCTCTATTATGTGTATATGTATGATATTGGTAGTTGATTTCATGCTTGAAGTGGTTTTTGGTTGTGTTTTGACCGATTGGATCGAGAGGCGATATTTCTGTGCGAACTGAGATCGACCAAGTCGCTTGAGCGACTTGGGGTTCGCTCGAGCGACCATCGAGCGACCTTCGGGCGACTGTCCAGTGACCTTCACTGACTTCTGGCCCGTCCAGCGACTTTTGAACCGCTCCAGCGACTTTAAGGGCGACTAGTACTGACTGTTATCGCCCTAAATTGGGATTTTTGGACATTTAAGAGTACTTCCATCCATACATATGATAAGGGGGACATGTGACACAAGCGGGACCATATTGTGGCGATAAAGTTCGTAGGGCTCGATGATGTTGAAATTATATCCTTACGCCTTTATTCGTATTTTCGTTTTGCTTTCACTATGAGAGTGAATTGTGATTGGCATGATATGTGTATGGCCAGTAAAGGGTCAAACTATGAATTTGTGTTGCATTGACATAATGTGATTTCTAGCCTCCGACGGGAGTTGAGCTAGTTTTATAAATTGTCTAGCCTCCGACGGGAGTTGAGCTAGTTGTGTGATTTCTAGCCTCCGACGGGAGTTGAGCTAGTTATGTGATATCTAGCCTCCGACGGGAGCTGAGCTAGTTATGCTAGTTGGAATATGATAACTGAATCGGTTTGAAAACCGTGAAATGATCAAAGTGGTTGACGTGCAATATTGGCCATGGACTAATGGATTACTTGTCATACATGCGTTGTTGTGAATTATTCATGAAACATACCATATCATTCATATTCATGTAATATTGGTGTAGGTGTCTCTACTGGGCTTTTAGCTCACCCCCTCCATCTTTCAGGTACCGTTCCAGAGGCTTGACATGGATTGCATGGGTGCATGGTGGTGCGTGTTTTGAGGAAGGCTTTCATACTAGGAACTACTTAACATCTTTAGAACTGTTTTTGAAAGATGTAAATTAATTCCTCTTTTGTCTCTTTATTGTATTGAAAGCAAATAGCATTGAACTTGTTCAACTATATTTTGGGGTGATAGGCCGGGAGTGCCACCCGTGAATTGTGATATTCGAAATGTTGTATTAATGAGGGATTTTAGAAATCTTATTTTGGAAGATTGTGAGGTTTCGGAATGGTGAATATGATTATGTTATGTATCTGGAAATCAGGGCGTGACACATAGAATCTTGTATACCAAAGGGTACATCAATTCCAATAAAACACGAAGTCAACGAATTAAATTATTGAATACTAGGTAACAAGGAATAACATGGTATTTTCAATTGAATAGATAGGCTCAAGAGGAATCCAAATAAATGAATCACATACTAAACCCCTCGCCTGGGTTCAAAAGAATGCAATCGAATGCACCATATGATAATTGCCTAGTAGTCTGAACAAGAGAATATACATAATAAACAATATTAATCACCTAAAAAAAATGATTGTTAACTAGAACTAGTGTCGTATTATAAAACTAATAGTACGAAGAAATTACTATATAATATTAAGGGTAAATTAAATCAGGATCCTATTTACCGTTACAGTGTAGTGTTTCATCCTATACACTTTTTTAACTTATGTTTTCATCCCTATTTTATATGGTTTGACAAGTTTACCCTTATTTTCGAGTGTTAGATCACCCTCTTATCCTTTTTTAATTCAAAACCTATATTCTGATTTGGTATGTTTATAATCATGAGAATAAATATCACTAAAATTATGGGATTAAATAAGGTAAAAAGTTAAACTGATTATGGAATCAATTCTCTAGATCTTTTCATGGATATGCGACAGAATATGGTAAATTTGTTATGGAATCAATTCTCTAGATTTTTTTGTGGATATGCGACAGAATATAGTAAATTCGTGACAGAATTTACCAGATTTTATTATGAAATCATAATCGAAAATCATACAAGGAAGCGGTGTAACGCATTTGTTTTTTTCTTTATGTGGGTCTATTTAACTCCGAAATCATATGCCTAATTGATGATTTTTTTTCCCAATATTTAGATTACACTAGGGCTCTTTACAATGAGTGGATGTGTAACGTGTTTCGTGGATTTAATTTGATTTTGGATTTATTTTTTTACGACAAGTATGTTGGGTAGTTGGTTGGAATGATGATTGTTAGCAGTTTGGAGATGGATCATGCTCGTTATGGTAAGTTTGACGGCGGTTGTATGGTAATTCGATGGGAGATGGACCATGCTCATTACAGTAAATTTTCAATGTACAGTGGTAAATTTGTTATGAACATGGTAAATTTGACGGCGGTTGTATAGTAAGCTCGTGATATTGAAATTTACCATCAATATCATGTAATGAAAATTACCATTAATGGCACTACATTTACCACCCCTTCTACGAAATTTACCACCACACATAATGAAGTCTATCACCTGTATAGTTATTAAATTTACTATCAGACCTAATTATACATGTTAGCATAATTACATTAAATTTACTGTCACTAGTAAAGTTACCATCGTAATCAAATATACCATAACTATCAAATTTACCATCTAAAAACCAAATTCACCATCATATTAAAATGAGTATAATGAAGGAACAAAATAACAATTGTACAATCAAAATTTTCAGTTGGATCAAAGTTAACCATCAGAAGAAGATTAATGATATAGTCAACACCGTGTCAGGATGACCAAGTGTAACATCAAAATATAATTTTTAGACCATTTTATGTAACTCAGTACATAAGGAGAATACAAACATATTGAGGATGTATTAAATCGTTACCCAGATACCAACATCCCCGATCGCAAATCAAAAATCGATTACAGCTTTAGGGATATCAATATATTACAATCCACCGAGACAATGATGTTCAAGAATGAGTCAATATACAAGGACAATGTGGGACGATGATCGATCGGAAGACGAGATACTCTCCCGTAGGATCGAAATACAACCCAGTCCCGTGAATACGCACTTAGATTGCTGTTCTTCACCACGATGGTCGGACGTTGATGGCTTTCGGAACCCTAGATTGCCGTTCTTCACCATGATAGTCCGATTTTGGAACCCTAGGACGGAAAATTAAAACCCAGAACTATAAACAGAAACTGTTAAAGGAGGTGTTTTGATAAATAAGGTATAATGTTAAATAAGTCATTTTTTTTTAGGAACAAAATGCTGATTTTGTGCTAAATGTATTTTAAGGGCAATCCAGGCATTTTTAAAAAAATAGGATGTAAAAATAATTTTGAAAAGTGTATAGGATGAAACACTAGTTTTCTCTTACAGATATGACTGAACAATAAGTACCCTTTTTTTTTTATACTCCACGTATAATTTTTGTTGCGTTTGCGTACACGAATATGTTGATGTGTATATGTGATATGTAATATATTTATATGTATGGTGTATATATGATTATTATTATAAAAAAATTAAAAAAAGAAAGAAATAAAATGATATTATATATTTAAACTAATTTTTATTTATTATAATATATGTGTGTGTGTGTGTGTGTGTGTGTGTGTCGTGTGTGTGTGTGTGTGTGTGCTGGTGTTGGTTAGAAAACAAAACAGAGGGCAATGGCTATATATATATATATGCATATACCTCCATGCTTCTTCTTCAACCTCCATTCCCGACAAACACCACTCCTCTCCTGTCAACTTCCTCTCCCATCCACCTCCCATCACCACCAGCCCTATATATTTATAGCTACTCAATCCTCCACCATTGATCCTCCCTAAAACCCTCACCACCCTCCATCTCACCCCCCTCCTTCTCCTATAAAAAGGAGCTCTCCCCTCTGTT